>JANJGN010000010.1:87093994-87767400 GCA_026770705.1 Isurus oxyrinchus
GGTCTGTCCATGTGGTCTGTCCATGTGGTCTGCTGCCCATGTGGTCTGTCTGTGTGGTCTGTCCATGTGGTCTGTCTGTGTGGTCTGCTGCCCGTGTGGTCTGTCTGTGTGGTCTGTCCATGTGGTCTGCTGCCCATGTGGTCTGTCCATGTGGTCTGCTGCCCGTGTGGTCTGTCCGTGTGGTCTGTCCGTGTGGTCCATCCGTGTGGTCCGTCCGTGTGGTCCGTCCGTGTGGTCTGTCCATGTGGTCTGTCCGTGTGGTCTGCTACCCGTGTGGTCTGTCCATGTGGTCTGTCCATGTGGTCTGTCCGTGTGGTCTGCTACCTGTGTGGTCTGTCCGTGTGGTCTGCTATCCGTGTGGTCTGTCCATGTGGTCTGTCCGTGTGGTCTGTCCGTGTGGTCTGCTACCTGTGTGGTCTGTCCGTGTGGTCTGTCCGTGTGGTCTGTCCGTGTGGTCTGTCCATGTGGTCTGTCCATGTGGTCTGTCCGTGTGGTCTGCCCGTGTGGTCTGTCCGTGTGGTCTGTCCGTGTGGTCTGTCCGTGTGGTCTGTCCGTGTGGTCTGTCTATGTGGTCTGTCCGTGTGGTCTGTCCATGTGGTCTGCTGCCCGTGTGGTCTGTCCATGTGGTCTGCTGCCCGTGTGGTCTGTCCATGTGGTCTGTCCATGTGGTCTGCTGCCCATGTGGTCTGTCTGTGTGGTCTGTCCATGTGGTCTGTCTGTGTGGTCTGCTGCCCGTGTGGTCTGTCTGTGTGGTCTGTCCATGTGGTCTGCTGCCCATGTGGTCTGTCCATGTGGTCTGCTGCCCGTGTGGTCTGTCCGTGTGGTCTGTCCGTGTGGTCCGTCCGTGTGGTCCGTCCGTGTGGTCCGTCCATGTGGTCTGTCCATGTGGTCTGTCCGTGTGGTCTGCTACCCGTGTGGTCTGTCCATGTGGTCTGTCCATGTGGTCTGTCCGTGTGGTCTGCTACCTGTGTGGTCTGTCCGTGTGGTCTGTCCGTGTGGTCTGTCCGTGTGGTCTGTCCATGTGGTCTGCTGCCCGTGTGGTCTGTCCATGTAGTCTGTCCGTGTGTCTGTCCATGTGGTCTGTCCGTGTGGTCTGTCCATGTGGTCTGCTGCCCGTGTGGTCTGTCCATGTGGTCTGCTGCCCATGTGGTTTGCTGCCCGTGTGGTCTGTCCGTGTGGTCTATCCATGTGGTCTGCTGCCTGTGTGGTCTGTCCATGTGGTCTGTCCGTGTGGTCTGTCCATGTGGTCTGTCCGTGTGGTCTGTCCATGTGGTCTGCTGCCTGTGTGGTCTGCCCGTGTGGTCTGCCCGTGTGGTCTGCCCGTGTGGTCTGTCCTTGTGGTCTGCTGCCCATGTGGTCTGCTGTCCATGTGGTCTGTCCGTGTGGTCTGTCCGTGTGGTCTGTCCATGTGGTCTGCTGCCCATGTGGTCTGCTGCCCGTGTGGTCTGTCCATGTGGTCTGTCCATGTGGTCTGCTGCCCGTGTGGTCTGTCCGTGTGGTCTGTCCATGTGGTCCGCTGCCCATGTGGTCTGTCCATGTGGTCTGCTGCCCATGTGGTCTGTCCGTGTGGTCTGTCCGTGTGGTCTGTCCGTGTGGTCTGGCCGTGTGGTCTGTCCATGTGGTCCGCTGCCCGTGGTTGAGCCCTGACGGCGATTTCATGCTGGTTTGCCAATGAATGGCCGGCCAGCGTCACATGAGCAGGAACATGTTGGAAATCAGTTCTGAAAACTTTTATTTTATTTTTAAACTCATGGATGAGGTTTCCTCAAAAATCAAAAGGCCGCTTGGCTTATTCACCTGCCCATCAACCGTAAGGTAGGACGGGCAGGGAAAAATTCCAATTCATAAATTGATTAATGGGCTTAACAGTCCTCCTAATTGTTGCCGGGTATGCTGCCAACTCCTGCCCGTGCCCACTGACCGAAACGCAGCGTGAGTGTGCGATGATATTGGGACACTTGCCCAATGTCATCGCACGCTATTTCACACTCGTCGGGCATACGCCCACACACCGAGGTGAAATCTCAGCCCATAGCTTCGGTAAGAGCGTGCTCCCCATGTTGTGCACAGGTATCTGAATCACAGAATCCCACAATTTTAATGGCACAGAGGGAGGTCATTCGGCCCATTGTGTCTGCATCTGCAGCCATGATGGCAACACTCCGAACCTGCATTGCTCCAAGCTGGGTTAGCATGGTAATAAGTGTGGATCTGAGGACCTCAGTCTGAGCTTCCAGTGTAGCTCTGAGACATTGGATGGCCTCTTGCTGTACTGCAATGGAAGCCAGGACCTCAGCTATCAGATGCTGCATCATTGCTTGGCCTGCCAGTTGAAGTTGGTCACCACTTCCACAATGGAAAGGTTGGGCTCAAAGCTCCCTGCAAAGCCCCGTGCCAAGTTGGAGCTGGGCTACTCCATGCCTCTTGACTGTAACAACAGACTGTGTGGCAGGCTTCCTAATGCATCCTCATCAGCGTTCTTCAGTATACCGCTGTTTCAAAATCCACATCGGAGTCACCTGAAGCAGAATTTATCTGTGATCTCACCCTCCGGCACTTTGCAGTCTCTGTGTCTGAGTTGGGGGCTAAGAGTATCAGGTGAAGTGAAAGGGTTTCTTCATTGGAGATCTGTTGTGAATTTCTCCCTTCGTACTGAGGTTTCATAGGCTGGTCAGGCAGCCAATCCTGGATATCTAGAAGCAAAAGTGAAGCTGGGGAGTGTAGAGTGAGGAAAGGATTAAAAGCAAGATGTCCATGTTCACACCATGTGAAGCTTCAAGCCAGAATCAGGATGAGAGTGACGTGAAATTTGAGAAGGGGCAGAAGGCACACCCTTCTGGGTGGCACCACATGCAATGGGTTCAGTCACGCCCAGCCCCATGATGCAGAGATCAGCAATCTGCTCCAGAGGGCTCAGGGGGTATTTGGCTGTCTGCCCCTAGCTGGATCTCTGATGCTGCTTGTAGTTATGGACCACCATTTCCTGCTAAAAAGAGGGAAGAAATTAGTGATTGTGTTGAATGTGTTTGGATGATGCGCCTGCCTTATAGCTGAGTGTGTGGAAGCTGTAAGAGGTGGTTGTGAGGCTGGCAGCATTGGTAAATGTGTGAGAGTGGAGCACTAGATGGCTGCTGGGTGCCTGGTGGTTATGTGGTGTATTAAAAAATATGAAAGGTTGGTGGTGTAGTGGGTAGGGGATGTCATGTGAAGATATATTCACTGATCTTGACTAGCCACGTGAGTTCATTGAGTTTCTTTCAGCATTGTTGCTGGGCTCTCTGGACCAGACTCCAGTCCCTGACCTTCCCTGTGAGCTGCTGTATGTTTATTTGGTAGATTAAGCAAAGGGCTGGTCTAGCAGAGTCCTCAGACTTGACAGAATAGCAATGGATCCTACAATGGCTTGGGACCTAACTAAGGGATTCTTCATAATGGGCCAACTTTCACAGGGCAGCAAAGATGTCAGCAATGAGAGTACGTATTTACAGGTCAAAGTTCAGCCACCTGTTGCAGCGTTTCCAGTCACTGCCTCAGCCATTTTCCTTGAAGTGTAGCGTACACAAAAAGATGGCACCTGAGGGGGGCCTCTTACCGGACGTGGAATGGGATGAAGCCACCTCTGCCCTGACACCATTTCTGCTCACGATTACACCTCCACCCTGCTTTGTGAGGCAGTGTGCCAACTTCAGCCTGCCACTCGGTGGGGTGAAAATACAATGGGTGGGCATAGCCATTCAGGAAGTGGGATCACAAAATCCCGATTCCTGCATCAAACAGGAAAATCTAGCTTGGCATCTCTTCTTTTCCATCTCCATTGCAAATGCCTTTAGTGCTGCATCTGAACACCTTAAAACCTCTTTTTTTTTTTAACCTGTTACTCTATTTGCTGTGCTTTTCCTTCCAAACAAGCATTTCAGAAACAGTAGCATTAGCTCCTGTTGAATCACTTAAAAGAGGGACAGGCTGCCTTTAAGAGGGGCAGTCGAACTGAAACATGTGTTACCCACACCTGCTGCTGAATCTGTAGCCTGCCTGCAGTGTAGGACATGCTGGGCTGCACATTGAAATCATTTTGAGGAGGAGGCAACATGAAGTTTGCCTGCTGCCTGTCTCGATGTAACCGATTGTGAGGCGATTGTATCTTACAATGCATGTGTCCAAAAATCAAGCTTATGGAACCTTTCCCTCAAACGTTCCTCACCTTTGGCTCAGTGACAATTTTTTGCCTTGGAACATTTTACTATATTAAAGTTGCTATATAAATGCAAATTGTTGTTGCTGTGACTGACAGCCATGATATTGTGGCTGTCTCTCATGGGAATGAGTCCTACATTAAAATCAGGCCTTCAGGGGGTGCTTCATTTGACTTCCAACATTTTGGCTGCAGCTTTCCAATCCTCCACCATTTAAATCCCATTTGGTTGGCACTGTATCACTGGTGAAGAAATTAATAAAATTACCTTAGCATTAAAGAGCCCCCAGCTTCAAAGGAAGTGATTGCTTATGCCATTTATTTGTTTGTGACATGTGCTTCCAGAGAGTGATTGCACAATATTAGTTAGGTACCACCCACAGACAGGAATATATTGCACTTCCTACACATTTAATCCATCTCACTTGTGCTTCTTGCTCAGGTTCCTGAGAATGTCACAGAATCCTGTCATTCCCAACCCTCACCACCCCCACAAAAAACAAGTCCTCTTAGCTATTTCATCGCTTTCCGTAAATATATTAAATTTCATCCTCCAGGTTTGGCTGCTCTGCCAATTCAGCCTGCACCAAAAATATACTGAATCTAGTCATTAAACTGACAGGCACAGCCATAGTTCAGTCATTCAGCAAACAGCAAAATCATCTGCTCAAAAATTCGAGTAACGTAAAAGCCATCTGCTGACCAAATACATACTGGCTGTTGCTCTTAAATAAGATATGTATTCCCCATTAGTTCATCTGCTTTTAAATCTGTGGTTTGCAAACTTCTCCAGTGGAGTCCTTGTGTAAGTATTAAGATGCTCCCAGACCTATCCTAACTTTACTGCAATGATTAGGATGATCCCATATTTTGTTGTATATTCTTTCATGGATGTGGGCATTGCTGACAAGGCCAGCATTTGTTGCCCATCCCTAATTGTCCTTTAATTGAGTGGCTTGCTAGGCTATTTCAGAGGGCAGTTAAGAGTCAACCACATTGCTGTGAATCTGGAGTCACGTGTAGGCCAGACTAGGTAAGGATGGCAGATTTCCCTTCCTAAAAGGATGAGCAAACCAGCTGGATTTTTACAACAATTGATGGCAGCTTAATGGCCACTATTGCTGAGATTAACTTTATATTCCAGATTTATTAATTGAATTTAAATTCCATCAGCTGCTGCGGTGGGATTTAAACTCACATCCCTACAGCATTAGCCTGGATCACTGGTTTACTAGTCAAATGACATTGCCACTGCACCACACACTGCCACTAACCCTAGCTATACAGTTTAACCTATATGCAATGTAATGGTTATCCTCCACAGGTAATCGCAATACATCAAAGACTTTGCCTTGTACACAGATCTGGACTAGCAGGGTTCTGGATAAACATTGAACTTATTTATAATTCAGCTGACACTGGAAATAGTATAGAGCACCACTGTACATTTACTATATTTGCAACTGAGCGTAAACGCTACACTGACTGACCATGGGTAGAATTTTACAGATCCCCATGGAGTGGGCCAGCTGGGGCTGGTGCGGGGAGGGGTGTAAAATCGAGTGTTCTGTGGTGGCATCAGGCCTGTCACCCACCCGCCTCCCCTAGTATTTTACTAGTGATCTGGGAGGTGTCAGGAAGCCCATACCCCTTGGGCCAGTTGAGACCCTTGTCCAATTAATGTCCACTTAACCACCTCTAAACACCTTCACTGGTATTTTATCAGTGCTGGGAGGTGCCCACGCCACATGCTGAAACCTGGAAGCCTTTGATTGGGCTGAGGGGATTGGCCACTCTGTTTGAGAAACCTGTGCTCAATGGATTCATGTTGACATCTGGCTCCATGACTTCTTGGTGCAGGGACTGCAGGCAGCCTGCTCTTGATGGTGCTGCAGGTTAGAAAGCTGCTAGCCATCTGATTGTCCAGTAACTCCCAGAGTCAGGACTTCCTCCCTGATGGGGGTGGAAGTCTCGCCCTAAACCAATTAACAACCCGACAGCTGTTAAATGGCTGTGGACTGTCATTTTGTTATAATGATATAAAGACACCAATCGCTCGTAAAGGATTGTGTAAACAGGCTGTTGCTTCATTTTTTTAGACTAGGCACCTGAGAACATTTATATATATGAGCAGAAATCTTGAAGGGATCAGCAACACAACTGTGGGCTGAATTCTCCAGTCAGTGAGCGGGGCTGGGGCCCGTTCGCTGACGTGTAAAATGATGGGTAGTGACATCGGGCAGGTGTCCCAACGTCACTGCTGTCATTAAGATTCTCAGTTAGGCGGGCGCCCACCAAACTGTCAAAGGCCTATTAAAAACTAATTTAAACAATTAAATGAGCTGCCATCCAACCTTAAGGTTGGCGGGCAGGGAAAGAGCCCAGGTGGCCTTTGCATTTTCATGGAGCCTCATCCACGGGTGGGATGAAGTTTCATGAAGTGCTTATAAATTGAACAAAAATTTTTTAAAAAATATCATTGATATGTTCTAGCTCATGTGACACTGCCACATGAGGGGACATGTTTTAAAAATTTTCAAATACTTTATTTAGAAGTTTTAAACTTAAACACATCTTCCTGAGGCACCTCTGTGCCTCAGGGAGATTTCTGCACACATGCGAAAGAGTGCACTCCCGACTCAGAGAATCCCCTCCGCCCCCCCAACCCATCCACCCCCCCCACCCCGCACAGGGACTGCTCAGCACTTCTGAGCGAGCGTCACGCTGGGCGGCCCTTAATTGATGCGCCCACATAAAATGGCGGCACACACCTGATCGGGGGTGCCGATTGGGTTCACTCTTGCTCCTGGCTACCCTCACATAACCCCACCAATGAGGGGGCAATTCAGCTGTGTGTGTGTGTGTGTGTGTGTGTGTGTGTGCGTGCGTGCGTGCGTGGTCTGCTCAGCAGCAAAAGTGAAACCAAAACTGGATCGCATGACGCACTTCCCTTCCAGTGATCTCGTGTTGCTATCCTTTAAAGGCATATTACAACATGTACCAACCCAGCCAGGCAGGGCCGGCTCGTCCTTGACTTTTCAACCACTTCTACCATGTAAAATTCTGGCCTGGGTGACTGGAAATCTATAAATCAAGTTGACTGAAAAGTAACATTGAATGTCAGTAGCAGTAGAAACAGAAATTTTAACTAGATTACAGGATCTGTTTTTAATTTACTCCAGTTATAACAAAACAATTAATCCTCTAAACCTGAAAATGAACCCCAAGGGAACCTTCTTTTACTGCAGTGACTCAGACACGAAGTGTCCAGATGAACAAGCATAGAATAACAGGAGATGGCTCACGTGACAAGAGAAATATTCTTGAAATTACAACAAAATTCTTTAATTAGAAGGTAGAACAATGAGCATAAGTTACCTAAACAGGTTGGCTTGTATTCCCTTGAGTTCAGAAAAGTAAGGGTAAATCTAATCAAATATTTAAAATAAATAAATAAATAAGCGTGATGAGTAGATACAGAGAAAGTAGTTCATCTGCTGGACTAGAACAAGGAGCAGAATTTTCCCATTGACGAGCGGGGTCAGGTCCCGCACGCATGTGTAGTGATGTAGGGCGAGCATCACCGCGTGCCATCCCGATATTTCATTGGGCGGGTGCGCGATGATCTCCAATGCGTGCCCGCCATGAATTAACGGGCCACTTAAGGCCCTTAACTCACCAATTGACCGTGGTTTTTTGGCACCCGTGCAGGCGGGTAGGACACATTTGTATTAACCTCATCCACGGGCAGGCGGGCGGGATAAGAGGGCTCAGTGGGGGTCATGAGTGTGGTCTGTCAAATATTGGTTTTTCAAATTCACTGATACTTGCCTTTGTGAGCTGCAATACTTCAAAACACATACCGGCTGCTTGGTCTCGACTTACAACCTTTAGGTCAGCACTCTGCAGTGAGGAATCTTTTTTGGGCCTGCATGTACAGCAAGCCTACCCTTGGACTGGGAATGGAAGCTGAACTGTCCACTGGAGGCAGCTCCTTTGAGGAGGAAGGGAGGGCTAGAAGGGGGAGGAGGCCAGGTGTGTACATTCATCCTCAAGGGGAGCCACCTTTGGGAGGTCAGGCATGGGCACAAGGGGCGCAGGGCCAAGAGGTAGTCCAAGGCAGAAGGGGCTGCAGAAGACATCACTATCCTGCTGCCAGGGTATACAGGTGGTGAAGCAGCTACCTCAATATGACTGAGGTGCAGTTCCGAAGGAGGCTCTCAAGGGAGACAGTCAACTATATCTGTCAGATGATTGGGCCTGAGATCTCCCCTAACTGTGTGGGTGGACACCGCATGCCAGCGGCTCTGAAGCTCACAGCTCTCCTCAACTTCTATCCCTCTGGCTTTTTCCGGGGCTCAGTGGGTGATCTTTGCGGTGTCTCCCAAACAGCTGTCCACACTTGTGTCAAGCAGGTCACAGATGTTTTGTTCACTCGGCCATTGACTTTCATCCATTGCCTTTGGGACCAGGCAAGTCAGGCACAGCGAGCCAGAGGCTTCGTGGCCATTGCTGGCTTCCCCCACGTCCAGGGTGCTATAGACTGCACACATGTGGCCATCAAGGCGCCAGCAGGTGAGCCCGGTGCCTTCATCAACAGGAAGGGCTTCCACTCCATGAACGTGCAGATAGTGTGTGATCACAGGATGCTGATTCTATAAGTCTGTGCAAGGTACCCAGGCAGCTCCCACGATGCCTACATCCTCAGACACTCCCAGGTGTCAGGGCTCTTCAGTGCTCCGGCTCGGCTGGATGGTTGGCTGCTGGGGGACAAGGGCTTTCCCCTCAGAAGGTGGCTCATGACGCCTCTCCGCCATCCAAGAACAGAAGCTGAGCAGCGGTACAATAGGAGCCAGGGCACCATAAGGGTGGAGAGAACCATCGGTCTTCTCCAGATGCGCTTCCGGTGCCTGGACCGTTCGGGGGGGCACACTCAAGGACCCCCCAGATCGTGTGTCACTGATAGTGGTTGCATGCTGCACTCTCCACAATCTTGCGCTGAAAAGGGGCGACGCTGTGAATGAAGAAGATGTAGATGAAGTTGCTGAGGCTGCACACAGAGTCCCAGCAGTGAGTGCGAGAATGAGCATGCACAGGGACATGATGAGGGGGTAGACGCTGACTCGGGCATACTCCAGGGAGGCAGGGACACCCGTGAGGCTTTAACCCAACGAACCTTTAGCTAGAACACCACAGATGGACCTCCAGGACAAGCCCGGGCTGTAGACTCCATACTCGATACCTAAGTGCAAAATCTGCCTGGTTAGGAACTAAATAATTATTTAAATTTTTTAAATAAAGCTGAATGTCCCACAAAACACACTTTTACATTATTGGAAACCATCCGCCTGCAGAACAGAAGAAGCAACCTCAGCCATGGTGACATGTCTGAATTTAATGTTGCAACCAAAGAAACTTAATGAAACAAAATGACAAAGGTGTTAAAAATCACACCAACTCATAAAGACCTCATCTTGGACAAAAACAAAAGCACCAGTCATAAACCCATGATGTGCCTAAGGTGCCTTCTGTTTAGATTTTTGGGTGCTATGTCTTGGTGCTGACCACTCGCTGGGAGTAGCATCTGAGACAGCCTGCTGACTCTGCTGTCCTGCTGGCCTCGATGACCTTGGTGGTTGTCCTCTGGCCTGTGGGGCCTGTGCTGGCCCCGACTGGGAGGAATCTGCCAGTTCCACAGCTGGCATCTCCCCAGTCATTGCAGCTTCATCAGATGCTGCGGTCACTGGGAAAGGGGCAGAGGAGCTGCTGCCCTCATCCGGAGTACCCTGAGAGGAACCCGCAGAAAAGACAGTCAGCTGCCATGCCGACATGAGGTCGCTTTGGACCTCCCTGCTCACCGTGGATGGATGGGCACCGAGCTGGGAAACATGGTGCCCACACCATCTCCCACACTGGCACTGACCAGCTGAGGTCAATGCCAATGTGAGGGCTTGCTGGTCCGAGCGCATCCCCTGGAAGCCCTGATTGGTCTCTTGGAGGAGGCTCTCCACAAGAGTTGCCACATGGAGGACGCTTGGGGCTTGGACATGAGACTCATTGCATTGGCGATAGTCTGCGTAGATTCCTCCGCCACGGAGACCGAGCCAAGCATAGCCTCATGTATCCCCTCCAGATGGTCCCGCACATCCGGCTGCACTTCCTGCACCTGCTGCATCGCGGACGACTCCAGAGGCACATCATTAGACACTGACTGAGCATGTGCCTGGTCCCCTGTAGTCCTCTGGCTGCTGGTGCCATGGGCACTCCCTGCCTCTGCCAGCTCCTCCAGTGACTGTGAAGTAACCTTACCGCTGTGCCTCGGGACACTAGCCGATGTTCTAATTCCCACCAAGGCACTAGTATCTGTCCTGGTGCCTGCCAGGCAGAGATGGTGTGAAGCTGGTGAGTTCATGACTTCAGGGCCCTCAGGTGTGAGAGGGGGCCTCTGCTGCTCCTCTTCCCGGCCCCGCTCCAATGATGCTGAAAGGAAGAACAAGGACAGTGGATCAGTTAACGTGGAGACAATGACAAAGTGCATCCAGATCATTATGCTCTCATCCTTCCATAAGCAGTTGTCAAGCCATGTTGCAAACTTCAACCGCTGAACATTCAGCACTGCCATGGCTGCTGGGACACTAATGGTGACCTCACTGCTGGGCAAACATACCTGCCCGTGGCACCCCAGCCTCACTGACACCGGTGGACCTGGGCGCATGGCGCCTCTCCAAATCAAGGACCTCCTGCTCGAAGCGGCTGAGAATCGCCAACTGTGCCGGCCCTCTGCCAGTCCTCACCTGCTCGGCAGCATTATGAGCATTCTTCTCCTGAACAGGAGAGAAGAGCATTGATTAGAGCTACTTGTACCTGGAATCTCTTCGTGGACGGCCCTCCCCAACCAGAGTGGGACATTGCAGGGCTCCAGTGCCTTCTCACCCTGCTGCTCCTGAACACTCACACAAAGATGCTAGGCCTGTCCTCCCACCCTGTTGGCCAAATGCTTCTACATCACATTAGGCACCACATGGTCTAACCTTCCATAACAAGGAGGCACAAGCACGTGGAGTGCAGAGGACAGCAGATGGATCAGTGCCACACCCTTCTTGAACACAACAGGTCATTGAAGCGCTTGCGACACTGGAACCAGGTGCGCCGCACCACGTCGTGGGAGCTCACTACCTCCGCCACCTCCTCACAGGCACATTTGGTCATGTTGGGGGGACTCCTTCTCCTGTCCTGGGGAACCAGCACCTCCTGCCGTGCTGCCACCTCTTCGAGGAGGGCAGCAAGGCAATCATCAGTAAAACGAGGGACACAGTGCCCTCCTGCCCTACACTTCTGACTGGCCTGCTCACCAGCAGCGCTCTGAGGAGCCCTTCCACTGGCCAGAATTCACAGCCTTTGAAAGGCTGCAGCAGCTCTTGTAAACAGGGCCGCCAGGTTGCCATTGGACACGGTGGCCATTGCAGTCTCTCGGGCGCCGCGATTCCAGGTGGGTGGGCTTTAATTGGCCCACCCGCGTAAAATGGCAGAGTGGACCCGATTACGGGCAGCAATCGGGTCCGTGCCCGCCCACGCCCGCTCTCCCCAGCCCCCACCCCCCGCACCCCCTGCCAGCCAGAAAGTTCTGCCCAAGGAGTAATTATCTTAAAATTAGAGCCAGGTCACTTAGGAGTGAAACCAGGAGGTAATTTTCACACAAAGGGTAGTGGAAATCTGGACCTGTCTATCTAGAAATGGTTGTGGATTAATTATAAATTTTCAAACTGAGATTCATATCAGCTCTGGTGACAGGTCATTAACTTAAGATGTTAATGCTATTTCTGTCTCTCCACATGCTGCCTGACCTGCTGATTATTTTCTAGCATTTTCTGTTTTTAATTTCAGGTTTTCCAGCATTTTGCTCTTGTTTATTTTGATGGGTAAGGTTATCGAGGGGTAAGAACGGGTTAATGGGTTTGAGGTACACGTCAGTATGATCCACCTGAATGGCAGAACAGGCTCGAGGGACGGAATGGCCTTGTCCTGTTTCTGTGATCACCAATCATAACTGATGTTTTCTTTTGTCAGGAGATGTTGAGGATGACATAAGCTGCAGCTGGCTGTCTTTTGAAAAACAAAGATTGTTTTGATAGTTCAGCCACAGGAAACAACAATAATGCCTCCCTCATTAAGCAAGTTTAGTTGAAGAAACCCTAGCCAGTCTTATAATAAGGAGGTAAACAAATTATTAATGAATTGGATATTTCCTATTCAGGCACTGATGCAGCAGGCAATTAACACACACACATCTGTGGAGATATTTACGTCATTTGCCCTGACTGACAGGGAAGTCAAAACAAAAGAAATCGCACCCAGAAAGGCGTTGCTGATATTTCAGGCTTGTTAAGATGATTGTCTAGAGACACAGTGGTGAGGTGATAATGGACGGGCGAATGAGAGCCCGCTCACCAAGGAAACAGCGTGTTTCCCAGGAATGCATAAATAACGTGGTGGGTCTGGGACAATACAGTGTGAAAACCCACCACTCTGTTTTACCCACCTGTTACCCTACTTAGTGCAAATCTGGGACAATTCCACCCATAGTATCATAAGTTTAGGTTAGGCATGGAAAAGGACAAGGAGCAATCTCAAGTAAAAAATACTCAATTGGAGGAAAGCTATTTTGGTGGGGTGAGAATGGATCTGTCCCAGGTAGGTTGGAATCACAGTTTGGCAGGCAAAACCGTAACAGAACCAATGAGCTGCCTTTAAAGAGGAGATGGTTCGGGTAAAGTCAAAGTATATTCCCATGAGAGAGAAAAGTTAGGCTAACCAAAGCCAGAGCTGCCTGATCAACAAGAGAGAGTGAGAGTAAGATAATGCAGAGAAAAGTGGCTTACAGCCGATGTAAGATGGTATTGAAAACCAGGCTGAATATAGAAAATTCAGGGAAATTAGAAAGAAAATCAGAGAGGTAGGGAGAACGTGTGAGAAGAGACTGATAGCTAACATAAAAAGGAATCCAGATATCTTCTATCAGGATATAAATAATGAAAGGGTAGTGAGAGGAAGGATGCAGCTGATTAGGAACCAAAAAGAGGATTTACGCATGGATGTAGAGGGCATGGCAGAGGTGCTAAATTAGTACTTTGCATCTGTCTTTAGCAAGGAAGAAGATGCTGCCAAAGCCATAGTGAAAGAGGCAGTAGTTGAGATACTGGGTGTGCTATAAATTGTTTATCGGGTGGTACCAGAAAGCTGGCTGTACTTAAAGTTGACAAAGTGGCAGGAATGTGTGGGATGCATCAAGGATATTGAGTAAAGTAAGGGAGGAGAATGCAGAAGGCCTGGCCATAATCTTCCAATCCTCCATAGATACAGGGGTGATGCCAGAGGACTGGAGAATTGTACATATTACACCCTTGTTCAAAAAAGGGTGTAAGAATAAACTCAGTAATGGCAGGCCAGTCAGTTTAACATCACTGTTAGAAAAGCTTTCAGAAATGATTAACAATGATAACAAATGATAAAATTAAGAATCACTCGGACTCATGTGGAATAATTAGAAAGGCAGCACTTATTTGTTGAAGGCAATTTGATTGAGTTTTTTGATGAGGTAAACGCGGGTAATGTGGCCTGTTAAAAGTGGTTTGATAAAGTGCCACAAAATAGACTTGCCAACAAAATCAAAGGCCATGGAATTAAGGGGAAAGAGATAGCATGGATACAAAGTTGGTTCAGTGACAGGATGCAAAGAATACTTGTGAATGGTTGTATTTCAGATTAGCAGGAGGTCACAGTGGGGTTCCCGAGAGTTCGCTATTAGGATCACTGGTTTTCTTGATATATATTAATGACCTAGACTCTGGTGTGGAGGACGTGTGATGACTGCCACTTTAAGATCAGTTCAACTGAGTGGGGGTCACATGAAACAAAAACAGAAAATGCAGGAAAAACTCAGCAGTTCCAGCGATCCGCTGTGGAGGGAGAAACAGAGTTAACGTTTTGAGTCCATATGACCCTTCTTCTCTGAGTTTTTGCAGCATTTTCTGTTTTGTTTCAGATTTCCAGCATCTGCAGTATTTTGCTTTTATCCTAGAGATCACATGATTTGTTCAACTAATATGTGGCTGACATGAGGGAATAAATTCTTTGGCAGGAGCTTCCTAGAAAATGGCTGTATGAGGAGCTGGCAAGATACAAGCAGCCACAGAAGTTTGTTTTGTTTAACTAAGAAGCCTCCCATTTCTACATTTGGCGATGAGGATAATCTATCCTGGCACTATCTCCCGCCTGCATCTATGAGTATCATGTTTAATCGATGACTATGAATAGGAAATTATATTATTCACCGACATGCCTCTTTTAGGCCGGATAGGCCCATTCAACTCCTTTGCAGAGGAATGGGGTTAATACGTTGAGCACCTTGGATTATACTTTCAGGCAAATGAAATAAGGGATGAGGGGAAGCATGAGGCGATCTTCCTGAGCTTTTGTGGAAGCCAGACTTACAGTCTGATCCACATCATTACTGCTCCAAGCGTACCTGACTCCAAATCATTCAGTGAGTCAGTGGATCTTCTTAAGGGTCATTTCCAACTGAAATCTTCAGTCATAATGCAACATTTAAAGTTTAAATCATATGTGAGAGTCCTGGGGGAATCATTGTGAAACTCAATTATCAGAGCATTGCAATTTTGGTATGATCCTAAGTGATACGCTGCAGGATCGATTAGTCAGCGGCATCTGTAATGATGCCATACAATGTTGGCTGTTAACGGAAGTTGATATCGATTTCAAACATGTAATGGAGATTGTGCTCGCTATGGAAAGCACTAAGGCAGATGCATTGGAACTGCAGGGCACGCAAAGTGCCAACACACATCAATTAGGATGGGGATCGCCACCAGCCATGGTGCCAAATCGGCCAAAGCCACTGCAAAAAGGGAAGTACCACCAGTAAGCTACAGAACTAAAAGATACAGCAGATTCAGTCAGGCAGTGATTCCCAATGCCCAATGTTATCAATGCAGGAGTAACCATACTTCTGAATCTTGTTGATTTAAGGAGGCTGAGTGCCATTATTATGGGACAAAGACACCCGAGGAGACAATGCAGGGCTAGGTCTAGGCAGCTGAAGAGCCAATCCAACAAAATGTTAAAAGTACACAGTGTAGAAGACCCTGGTACCATTAAGCCTGATATTTATTCTCTTTCCAACCTCAAGCATGTTAAGCCAATCACTGTAACACTCCGTGTAAATGGGAAGTCTTGAAACACCACCATTGTACCTGTAAGCTAAGGACAGCAGTCTGCCCAGCTCCTTAACATAGTAGTAGAGAGTGAAGGACCAAGCCTTCTGGGCCGTGACTGACTCAAGAGAATAAAGCTAAATTGGGCTGACATTTTCCAGATGAGGACAGAGGGATTGTCAGAATTGTAAAGGAAATATGACAGTGTCTTCTGTGATGAGTTAAGCACAATTAAAGGCTTACAAGACAAAATCTACGTGGATCTGGAAACCACTCCCTGATTTTTCAGAGCAAGGCCGGTACCATCTGCCCTGCGTGAGAAAGTGGATGTTGAACTAAAGAGGTTAGAAGAACTAGGTATTATCCAGCTGGTTCAATTTTCGGAATGGGCTGCACCCATTGTCCCCATCTGAAAACTCTACAAGACTATACGCATTTGCGGTGATTACAAACAAACTGTCAATCAGGACGCAAAGCTGGACAAGTATCCTCTTCCACGAATCAAAGATCTTTATGCAAAACTGGCAGGAACCAATCATATACCAGACTGGACATGAGTCACACCTACCAACAGCTTGAGTTGGAATACGGTTCCTGAGGTAAGCACCCACAAAGGGCTTTTTCAGGACATGTGCCTTCCTTTTGGTGTCTTGTCGGCATGTGCTATATTCCAATGGACAATGGAGAGCCTACTTCTGGGGTTTGCCACAGATTGTGGTATACTTCAATGATGTACTGATCATTGGGGCCACAGAGGCCAAACATCTGGCAAATTTAGAAGAGGTGCTAAAGAGATTTCAGGAGGCCGGAGTCTGCCTCAAGAAAGAAAAGTGCACTTTTCATGTCAAGGAGGAGACTTATCTGGGACACAGGATCAATGTTCAAGAGTTACACCGTGTCAAGGAGAAAGTCAGGGTCATAAAAGAAGCACCTTCCCCCACGAACGTGTCTGAAATTAAATCGTTTCTAGGAATAGTCAATTATTATGGGCAATTTTTGCCTAATCTATCCACTGTGCTGACCCCTTTACATGCCCTACTAAAGAAGCACCATTGCTGGTCTTGTGGAACTCCTCAGGAAATGGCATTCAACAAGGTGAAGAAATTGCTGCCTTCTTGTACACGTCGACCCATTGAAGAAACTAATACTGATGTGTGATGCTGCTCCATAAGTTGTTGGGACAGTGTTGTCCCAAGAGATGGCTGACGGCTTGAAAAGGCCGCAAGGATATGTGTCAAGAACACTATCAGTAGCTGAAAGAGGCTATTCACAAATCAAAAAAGAGGGCCTATCAATAGTTTTCAGAATCAGAATGTTCCACCAATATCTACACGGGCCACACTTCAGTATTGTCTCAAACCAAAAGCCACTGTTGAGCCTTTTTAAGGAGGACAAGGCTATTCCACCAATAGCCTCTGTGAGGAGTCAGAGGTGGGTATTGATCCTAGCCGCATATGAATACACCTTCAAACACCGACCGGGGTACATTTTGCGAATGCAGATGCCCTGAGTCGCCTGCCCTTGAGAAAAAGTATTACATGTACACCTATTCCACAAGAAATTGTCTTGGCCTTAAACTTTTTGGATATGCTACCAGTTTGTGTGAAACAAATCAAAATCTGGAGCAGTCGGGATCCACTGTTATCCGAAGTGCGAGATAAAATCCTTACGGGATGGGGAAATGAGGCAGTTTCAGAGGATGTGGAACCCTACTCCATCCGTAATCATGAACATAGTTGTCAAGATGGTATTGTGCTGTGGGGAGCGCAAGTGGTCGTTCCTGTGCCGGGCAGGGAGCTACTCCTGAAGGAATTACTCAGTGGCCACACTAGTATCTCGAAAATGAAAATGCTAGCCAGGAGTTATGTATGGTGGCCCAGAATCAACATGGATATTGAAAACCTGGAAAGGCATTACCAACAGTGCCAGTTGCAGCAAAACTTGCCAGCCACAGCTCCATTACATCCTTGGCTGGCCATGGATCCACATCCATGTCAATTGTGCAGGACCATTTATGGGTACGTTGTTTCTCCTTATAATTGATGCACACTCTAAGTGGATAGAAATTTTTGTGATGAAGATGGCGGCCATCAAAAAGCTGCAGCACTGTTTTGCAGCACATGGTTTGCCTGAAGTAATTGTGTCCGATAATGGGGCAGTGTTCACGAGTACGGAATCTCAAAACTTCACCACTCTCAATGACATAAAACACAAAGTCCGCGTCCTGCCACCCAGCATTGAATGGCTTGGCCGAGAGAGACATCCAAACTTTTAATTCTGGCATGAAAAAAACTACCAGGTGGATCTTTAGCAACAAGAGTCACGTTTTCTCTGAGTTACCGTACCAGCCCACATGCAATGACAGGTGTTCCTCCTGCTGAACTGTTGGTGAAACATTGTCTCAAGATGAGGTTAAGTCTTGTGTTTCCAAATTTGCAGGGGAGGGTAAAGTCAAGTCAGTGCAACCAGAAGACATGTCATGATTCTCACAATGGAACTAGGAAGCTCTCGACTAATGAAAATGTGTATGTGAAAATCTTCAGTAGCAGTCCTAGGTGGATTCCCGGAAGGGTAGTGTCGTAGACCGAACCTCTTTTGTATCAAATAAGGATAGAGGGACGGATCGTTTGGAAGCTCATAGCCCACTTCAGGGATACAGAGGCACTCTTGTAGTCAGTGTTACCATTGAGTGTTGGTGAACCTCTGCGCATCAAAGATGCTGGTCAACCTGTAATAAATGTCAAGGACATCCCTGTGGAAGTTAATGGTAATGAATTGCTCATACCAAATGTCCACACCAAGCCTAAGGCGGTTGGGGCCGAGGACTGCCAGGGAGCAGGAGGCGACCTGTCCCTGCGCCTGCAACAGGAGGAGCCCCAGGCAGGGGGCAGCAAAGTCTGCAGGCCCACTCCAAAGGGCCAGGACTGAACAGGAGCTAGTGGCCATCCAGGAGGTACCCATTAGTACAGTTCCAGAAAATATCAATCCAGTAGAAGCCTCACAACCTGTTGAACTACGCCACTCAGCGTGAATTCGAAAACCACCTCAAAGACTTAATTTATAACTATGGGGTCTATTGTATGTATTGTGTAATTGAAGTCTGGGCTAATGGCATATGTAATTATTTCTAGAATTCAGAAAATTCTTGGTTCACTTGTATAAAGCAATTGTTAACTGAAAAGATGTACAAAGGAAATAAGGGTGAAGGGATTGTCATGAAGCTATTAATCTATATAATGTTGGAAATTATTTTTTTTAAAATAGAGGGTTAGCCTGTGGGTGTGTCTTAATTGGGTTAAAGCCAACTAGTCTGGGTCCTTTGATGTATACTAGTTTTGAGATGTAAGACAGGTAGAATGCATTTGCATTTTGTTGAATAGAGCATTCAAGAAGGGAAGTGAAATCTGGCACCTAGCTAGCAGAGACCAAGCAATGTTTATATTACTAACCAAATTGGTACTATGAAAGGGGTTTTATTGTTACAAGAGGTGGAGTTCAAAGGGGCTGGTGATACAATGAGAATTTACATTGAATGAATGTACTGGGTATAACCGATAGCAGTTTTTGTGTGTGCAGAGCAGAGGCAATATAACATCAAAGCCTGTAAGCCTATCTTTGTGTCTGCAAATGAACCAAAGTGAAAGGAACCTCATTTTGAATTTGTAAGGTGAAAATACTTTGCCTGTTGTCTGTTTAAAGTCTATGGGTTGCTGTTGCCTTAGTGGAGATTAGTCTGGGAATTTGTTAAAAGTTATGATAGTAGCAATTTGTAGCCATATGTATATATCTATCTTGTGTAAATTAATAAATGTCTCATGTATTTTGATATAAAAACCTCTCAATAACTGGTGGTCTGATTCCTGAATTTAGAGCTGCATCTCAAACATACCACTTAAAAATATAGGTTATGACAGTTGTTTAAAGTTTCTCTCCGGGATTTTTCAATAACTCAGCTTTATCAACTGCTGGGTCATAACAGGCATGTAATGGCTGTCACTTTAAGATCAGTTTAACTGAGTAGGGGTCACATGATTTGTTCAACCAATGTGTGGCTAGTGCAGGGGAATAAATTCTAGGGAGAGGTTCTGTAGCAAAAGATGGCTGTATGAGGGACTGGCTGGATATAAGCAGGCATCAAAGCTTTTGTGTAAATAAACTTCATTTTGTTTGACTAAGAAGCCTCCCAGAACGTATTTCTACAGGACACATTTTCAAAATTTGCAGATGACACATCATTTGGAATTATTGTGAATTGTAAGGAGGATAGTGATAGTGAAATGGTACAGTTTGGCACGAAGAACTGTGTGTGTGTGCTCTCCTGAATGCAAAAGCACAACTAAAACTGGATCACATGACACACTTCCTTTCTATTGATGTCATGCTGTAATCCCTTAAAGGCATATTACAACAGTTGTCTGTCAGCCAACCAGCCCAGATTACTGTTGCCCAGGCCAAGATGGTGCAGTCTGAAGCCAGGCCTTCAAGGCCCTGGAAGCTGCTCAAAACCATCTTGCAAGGCCATCTGTATCCTTCCACTAGCTGATCTGTAGCCACTGGGCCAGCAGTAGACGAGGCAACGATACCACAAGACAGGCATTAAGGAATGCATGAGCGTGATTAGTTGAATTTTGTGTAGAATAATAGATCATTTGATTGATAAAGTTGGTTTGGAATGTTTGTTTTGTGGCAACTTTTATTTCAGTTTTGAGGCAAAGAGAACGCTGTGATGGTCAGTCACAAAGCGAGGGTAAGGTGTGGGACTACTGTTGAATGGGGAATTGAGGTTGTGTTCACTGGTATTGTCGCTAGTTGAGGTGATCATGGATGGCCTGGCCAGAAAGGAGATGTGTTGGTTGCTTCTTCCTCCTGCTCTGCCTCTTCCTGAGCTGTCCACATATGAAATTATGAACAAGGAGCAGGTGTAAGCCATTCTGCCCCTCAAGCCTGCTCCGCCATTTGCTCAAATCATGGCTGACCTGATAGTAACCTGAAATCTGCATCCTGCCTACCCCTGATAACTATCAGCTCCTTGCTTACCAAGAATCTATCCACCTCTGCCTTAAAAATATTCAAAGACTTCCACCACCTTTTCAGGAAGAGAGTTCCAAAGACTCACGACCCTCTGAGTGAAAAAATTTCTCCTCTTCTCTATTTTAAATGAGCAACTCCTTATTTTTAAACAGTGACCCCTAGTTCTAGATTTTTCTGCAAGAGGAAACATCCTCTCCAAATCCACCCTGTCAAGGCCCCTCAGGATCTTATATGTTTCAATCAAGTACTGAAGTACCAATTCCTGGAGGTAAGGGCTGTTTCCTTATGATGCACCATGACGCAGATCTCCATGGTCTCACCAGGATGCACAATGACAGTGTGGTGAATTTAACTAATGACATGTTGTGCTCCATTTTAGATTCGCCAGCATGCAATTGATCCGTGGACCCTGAAGGGCCACCCCTGATGCTGGAGGACCGCCAGGCTTTACTTGCACCTGTGTCATACCCGCTCTCTGAACCAGGCACCAGTCCAGATACCAGCACCTTGGTGGGCATTAGCTCGGTGGGTAGAATGTCAGTGCACAGCAGTGAGGGCACTTCACACTTGCTTGAAGTGCAGGAGGAGGCAGAGAGTCCCCAGGGCAGAGGACTGCTGGAGGCCAGGACGATGCTGAGTTGAAGGCAGATGATGAGCCTTTAGAGTCGTCCATTAGGCAGAAGATGCTGGATGTCCAGCAGGAGGATCTGGCTGAGATCCATGAGGGTCTGGGTGCCATGATCTCTGTGATGGAGGAGTCAAGCGGAGCGTTGACCCTCATGGTCGAGCACACTGCCTCCTTTATTGAGAGAGTGCTGACTCTCATGGAGAGGCAGCTGCAGGGACAGAATGAGGGGTCCCTGCATTAGTGCTCAGACCTCAGGTTGTTAGTGTCAGTGTGGGAGATGGATGAGGCACCCAGTATCCTAGCTAGATGCCTGTCCACCAGTGGTGAGCAGGGAGGTCCAGAGTGACCTCACGTTGGAGCACAAGCTGCTTGTTAACCTCTGTGGGCTTCTCTCAGGGTGCTCCAGATGACAACAGCAGCTCCTCCACCCCTCTGACAGTGACCATGGTATCTGATGAGGCTGCGGTGATTGGGGAAATACCAGCTGTGGCACTGGTCATTCCCTCCCAAACAGGGCCAGCACAGGTTCCACGGGCCAGAGGACAACTGCCAAGGTCATCATGGCCAACAAGACAGTAGGGTCAGCAGACTGTCTCCAATGCCAGTGCCAGCGAGGGTGGGGGGTGGGGGGGGGGGGGGGAAGGGGGGCACCAAGATATAGCACTCGCAAACGTAAGTTAAAGGCACCATGAGCACAAGAAAGACAGTTCATGGGTGATTTTCTATTCATTTATGTTTGGTTTATCTTTACTGATCTGGGGATGTAGACCAGAGAAGGTTATATAAAGTATTTTGGATTGTCAAAATGAGACATTTTATTTTTGTTGTAATGGCCTGAGTATGCTTCACCTTTTTGTTTTCTTGGTGCAGGGTATGCCAGTATGTAATGTAGAGCAGGTCATTGGCAGCCTACCTGAAAGAGCATTGGATCAAGGCATCACTGGTATCCCTGCTTCCCGGGAGGTTACCGAGGTCTGCCTCCATGCCCTCCGCATTCTTCTCTCTGTGCTCCTCTTCTGACTCACTGCTGGACTCATCATCTGTGGCCTCTGCAGCTGTTTCAAGAACCTCTTCCTCCAGTGGATCTCCCCTTGCCAGCGCCAGATTGTGGAGAGTGCAGCATGCAACCGCTATCAGTGACACCCGTTCTTGGGGTCTTGTAGTGCTCCCCCCGAATGGTCCAGGCATTGGAAGCACATCTTGAGAAGGTCTATGGCCCTCTCTATCAACACCCTTGTGGAGGCATGACTTGTATTGTGACACTGCTCTGCCCCTGTTCTTGGGTGGCGGAGAGGCGTCATGAGCCACCTCTTCAACCGATAGCCCTTGTCACCCAGCAGCCATCCATCCAGTCGGGCTGGAGCAACAAAGACCCCTGGCTCCTGGGAGTGTCTCAGGATGTAAGCGTCATGGGAGCTGCCAGGGTACAGAATCACAGAATCTTAATGACACAGAAGGAGGCCATTTGGCCCATCATGTCTACACCAGCTCTCCAATTGAGTATTATGGCCATTGCTCTGCCTTTTCCCCGTACCCTTGCACATTGTTTCTATTCAAATAATCATCTAATGCCTTCTTCAATGCCTTGATTGAACCTGCCTCCACCACACTCCCAGGCAGTGCATTCCAGGCTCAAACCACTCATTGCGTGAAAAAGTTTTTTCTTACGTCACACTTGTTTCTTTTGCAAATCACTTTAAGTCTGTGTCCTCTCGTTCTTGATCCTTTTACAAGTGGGAACAGCTTCTCCCAATCTACACTGTCCAGCTCCGTCATGATTTTGAACATCTCTATCAAATCTCCTCTCAGCCTTCTTCTCTCCAAGGAGAATAGTCCCAACCCTTCCAATCTATCTTCATAACCGAAGTTTCTCATCCCTGGAACCATTCTTGAAAACCTCTTCTGCGCTCACTCCAATGTGTTCACATCCTTCCTATAATGTTGTGCCCAGAAACGTACACAATATGCCACTGAGGTCTAACGAGCGATTTATATAAGCTCAGCATAATCTCCTGCTCTTGTACTCCATGCACCTAATAGAACAAAGAACAAAGAACAAAGAAAAGTACAGCACAGGAACAGGCCCTTCGGCCCTCCAAGCCTGCACCAATCATACAGCCCGTTGACTAAAACATATTGCACTTCCGGAGTCCGTATCTCTCTATTCCCATCCTATTCATGTATTTGTCAAGCTGCCTCTTAAACACCACTATCATACCTGCTTCCACCACCTCCTCTGGCAGCGAAACCCAGACACTCATTACCTTCTGCTTAAAAAACTTGCTGCTCCGCATATGTCCTCTATAGTTTTCTCCTCTCACCTTAAATCTATGTCCCCCAGTAATTGACTCTTCCACCCTGGGAAAATGCTTCTATCTACTCTGTCCATGCCACTCATAATTTTGTAAACTTCTATCAAATCGCCCCTCAATCTCTGTCACTCTAGCGAGAACAATCCGAGTTTCTCCAACCTCTCCTCATAGCTAATAACCTCCAAACTAGGCAGCATCCTGGTAAACCTCCTCTGCACCCTCTCCAACACCTCCATATCCTTCTGGTAATATGGCGACCAGAATTGCATGCAATATTCCAAGTGTGGCCTAACCAAGGTTCTATACAGCTGCACCATGACTTCCCAGCTTTTATACTCAATACCCCTGCCAATGAAGGCATGCATGCCTTATGCCTTCCTGTCTACTTTATCCACCTGTGTTGCCACTTTCAGTGTCCTGTGGACCTGTACACCCAGATCCCTCTGCTCCTTGATGCACTTAAGGGTTCTGCCATTTACTGTATAATTCCTGCCTGTATTAGACCTTCCAAAATGCATTAATAAAGCCTAAGATACTATTTGCTTTATTAACTGCTTTTTCCACCTGTCCTGCCACCTTCAATAATCTAAGCACATATACATCCAAGTCTTTGCACCCCTGTCAAAATTCCACCCCTTATTTTATATTGTCTGTCCTTGTTCTTCCTACCAAAATACATCACCTCACACTTCTCTGCATTGAACTTCATCTGCCACCTATCTGCCCACTCCACCAACTTGTGTATGTCCTCTTAAAGTTCCACACCATCCTCCTCGCAGTTCACAATACTCCCAAGCTACATATCATCCACAAACTTTGAAATTGTCCCCTACACACCAAGATCTAGATCATTAATATATATCAGCAACAACAAAGGTCCCAATGCCGACCCCTGGGGAACTCCACTACAAACCTTCCTCCATCCCGAAAAATATCTATTGGCCATTACACTCTGCTTCTTATTTCTCAGCCAATTATGTATCCACGTTGCTACTGTCCCTTTTATTCCGTGAGCAATAACTTTTTGCAAAAGTCGACTGTGTGGCACTGTATCAAATGCCTTTTGAAAGTCCATGTACACCACATCAACAGAATTACCCTCATTGACCTTATCTGTTACCTCTTCAAAAAACTCCAACAAGTTAGTTAAACATTTTAGGTCCCAAATCGGCCCTACTCCCGCTTTTACCATCCTTTTACTATTTATATGCCTATAGCAGACTTTGGGATTCGCCTTTATGATGGCTGCCAGTCTTTAGTCATAATCCCTCTTTGCTTCTCTAATATGCTTTTTCACCTCTGGACCTTCAGTATTCATCTTAATTTTCAATTATATTTTCTACCTGATAACTGTCATAAACACACTTTTTCTTCTTTATCTTAATTTCAATCTCCTTTTTCATCCAGGGAGCTCTGGATTTGTTTGTCCCACCTTTCCCTTTCGATGGAATATACCTTGACTATGCCCAGACCAATTCTTTTTTGAAGGTAGCCCATTGTTCAGCTCCAGGTTTTCCTGCCAAACTTTCATTCCAGTTTCTCTGGCCCAGCTCCATTCTTGCCCCGTTGAAGTCGGTTCTTGTCCAGTTAATTATTTTTGCTCTGGATTACATATCATCCTTTTCTATCATCATCTTAAAACGTACAATACAATGATCACTGTCTCCCAAATGCTCCCCCATTGACACTTGATCTACTTGGCCCACATCATTTCGAAGAACCAGGTCTTTTCTTGTTTGATTGGACACACACTACTGTAGAAAATTCTCCTGAACACAATCTAGGAACTTTTGCCCCTCTCCAACCTTTACACTAACACTGTCCCAGTCTATATTTGGGTAATTAAAATCCCCCATTATAATTACTCTATAATGCTTGCATTTCTCTGTAATTTCCCTGCAGATTTGTTCTTCTACATCTTTCTGTCCTCACTATTTGGCAGTCTATAGATGAAACCAAGCAATGCAATTGCACAACAAAAACAGAATTACCTGGAAAAACTCAGCAGGTCTGGCAGCATTGGTGGAGAAGAAAAGAGTTGATGTTTTGAGTCCTCATGACCCTTCAACAGAACTGAGTGAGTCTAAGGAGAGGGGTGAAATATAAGCTGGTTTAAGGTGGGGGGGGGGGGGGGTTTGGGTGGGGGGAGAGAAGTGGGGGGGGTGGTGTGGTTGTAGGGGCAAGCAAGCAGTGATAGGAGCAGATAATCAAAAGATGTCACAGACAAAAGAACAAAAGAACACAGAGGTGTTGAAGGTGGTGATATTATCTAAACGAATGTGCTAATTAAGAATGGATGGTAGGACACTCAAGGTACAGCTCTAGTGGGGGTGGGGTGGAAAGGCTAGCAGGGCATAAAATATTTAAAAATAATGGAAATAGGTAGGAAAAGAAAAATTTATATAAATTATAAAGGAAAAAACAAAAGGAAGGGGGAAGAAACAGAAAGGGGGTGGGGATGAAGGAGGGAGTTCAAGATCTAAAGTTGTTGAATTCAATATTCAATCCAGTAGGCTGTAAAGTGCCTAGTCGGAAGATGAGGTGCTGTTAATCCAGTTGCGTTGGACTTCACTGGAACAATGCAGCAAGCCAAGGACAGACATGTGGGCAAGAGAGCAGGGTGGAGTGATAAAATGGCAAGCAACAGGGAGGTTTGGGTCATTCTTGCGGACAGACCGCAGGTGTTCTGCAAAGCAGTCGCCCAGTTTACGTTTGGTCTCTCCAATGTAGAGGAGACCACATTGGGAGCAATGAATGCAGTAGACTAAGTTGGGGAAATGCAAATGAAATGTTGCTTCACTTGAAAGGAGTGTTTGGGCCCTTGGATGGTGAGGAGAGAGGAAGTGAAGGGGCAGGTGTTACATCTTTTGTGTGGGTATGGGGAGGTGCCATAGGTGGGGGTTGATGAGTATGGGGTGATGGAGGAGTGGACCAGGGTGTCCCGGAGGGAGCAATCCCTACAAAATGATGCCGGGGGGGGTGAAGGGAAGATGTGTTTGGTGGTGGCATCATGCTGGAGTTGGCGGAAATGGCGGAGGATGATCCTTTGAATGCGGAGGCTGGTGGGGTGATAAGTGAGGACAAGGGGGACCCTATCATGTTTCTGGGAGGGAGGAGAAGGCGTGAGGGCAGATGCCCGGGAGATGGGCCGGACACAGTTGAGGGCCCTGTCAACGACCGTGGGTGGAAAACCTCAGTTAAGGAAGAAGGAGGACATGTTAGAGGAACTGTTTTTGAAGGTAGCATCATCAGAACAGATGCAACGGAGGCGAAGGAACTGAGAGAATGGGATGGAGTCCTTACAGGAAGCGGGGTGTGAGGAGCTGTAGTCGAGGTAGCTGTGGGAGTCGGTAGGCTTGTAATGGATATTGGTGGACAGTCTATCACCAGAGATTGAGACAGAGAGGTTAAGGAAGGGAATGGAAGTGTCAGAGATGGACCATGTGAAAATGATGGAAGGGTGGAGATTGGAAACAAAGTTAATAAGTTTTTCCAAGTCCCGACGAGAGCATGAAGCAGCACCGAAGTAATCATCAATGTACCGGAGAAAGAGTTGTGGAAGGGGGCCGGAGTAGGACTGGAACAAGGAATGTTCCACATATCCCATAAAGAGACAGGCATAGCTGGGGCCCATGTGGGTACCCATAGCCACACCTTTTATTTGGAGGAAGTGAGAGGAGTTGAAGGAGAAATTGTTCAGCGTGAGAACAAATTCAGCCAGACGGAGGAGAGTAGTGGTGGATGGGGATTGTTCGGGTCTCTGTTCGAGGAAGAAGCTAAGGGCCCTCAGACCATCCTGGTGGGGGATGGAGGTGTAGAGGGATTGGACGTCCATGGTGAAGAGGAAGCAGTTGGGGCCAGGGAACTGGAAATTGTTGATGTGACGTAATGTGTCAGAGGAATCACGGATGTAGGTGGGAAGGGACTGGACAAGGGGAGAGAGAAGGGAGTCAAGATAACGCGAAATGAGTTCCACCCTTTTTTTCCCTTAGTTGTAGCCAAATTGATTCTGTCCTTGAACACTCTGGGGGCATCCTCTTTCTCCAGCACTGCAATGCTCTCCTTAACCAATACTGCCACTCTTCCTCCTTTCCTTTTTTCTCTATCTCTTCTGAACATCTTGTACCCGGGAATATTTAACTCCCAGTCCTGCCCTTTCTTGAGCCAGGTCTCTGTTATCACCACAATATCATATTTCCACATGGTAATCTGTGCCTGTAACTCCCCAATTTTATTTACTATACTCTGTGCATTCACATACATACATAGTAACCCTGATTTAGATTTTGTTACTTTCTCCCTTACCCCGACTTTAACTATTAACTTACTATTCTCAATACTGGTGCTACCTGTCCCTCCCGGTATTTTATGCACCCTGGTGTTCCTCTCTAATATTTTCTCTTGTTTCCCACATCCCTGCTGATTTAGTTTAAAGCCTTCCCAACAGCACTAGCAAAACGCCCTGCAAGGAACTCAGCCCCTTCTCAGTTTAGGTGCAACCCATCTGGCCTGTACATGTGCCATCTCCCCCAGACCCAGCCCCAGTGTCCCAGGAATCTAAAGCCTTCCCTCCTGCACCATCTTTCCAGCCATACATTCATATGCCTTATCCTCCTATTTATGTACTCACTGGCATGTAGAACTGGGAACAATCCGGAGATTACTACATTAAAGATCCTGCTTGTTAATTTTCTACCTAGCTCCCTAAGTTTTGATTGCACGACCACATCCCCCTTCCTACTTAAATCATTGGTACCAATGCGGACCACGACCTCCCCCAGAAGAATGTCCTGCAATCGCTCTGTGACATCCTTTACCCTGGAACCAGGGAGGCAACATACCATCCTGGAGTCATATCTACAGCCACAGAAACGCCTGTCTGTTCCCCTAACCAATGAATTCTCTATCACTATAGCACTTCCTTTCTTTGTTCTCCCCTCCGGTACAGCCAAGCCACTTGTGGTGCCATAAACTTGGCTAGGACTGCACTCCTCTGAGGAACCAGCACCCTCATCAGCTTGCAAGACAGAAAACTGACTTGTAGGCATGACCTCAGAGGACTCCTGCGCTACCTGCCTACTTCTCTTGGACTGCCTGGTTTCACCTATTCCCTCTCTGTCTCCAGGCCCTTAAGCTGCGGTGTGACCACCTGAACATAATATCCACATAGCTCCCAGCCTCCCGGGAGTGCCACAGTGACTCCAGTCACCGCTCGAGCTCTGAAATCCGGAGCTTAAGTTTCTGCAGCTGACAACACTTGCTGCACATATGGTCATCTAGGACACCAGTACCCTCCATGACTTCACACATATTACAGGACACGCATTCCACTTGACTGAGCTGCCCTGTCATGTCTTAACTCTACTTCCCTTACATTAACTTTATTCTACTTTGGATTATTTATATTACTTTAGTATATTGGCCCTTAAATTTCCCTTATTCCTGGTGCTTCATCGTTAAATCCAAGTACCAGAACTTTAAAAATATTATACTTTACTAATTTATTCACTATTTCCTACTTACCAAGGCCACTGCTCTTCTTTCTGAGAAAAGGTAGAAAAAGAAAGGATCTGCTCCTCCCTTCTCATCAAACTACCTCAGTCACCAAACTCTAACTGAAGCACTCGAATGCAGCCAAACACAACACTCCAGTGCAGACCTTGCACAGACTTGCAGAATCTGCATCCTGTGGTCTCATACTATCTGCATGCTCATGGAGTGGAAGCCCTTCCTGTTGACAAAGGCACCCGGCTGACCCGCTGGTGCCATGATGGCCACATGTGTGCATTCAATTACACCCTGGATGCAGGGGAACCCAGCAATCTCTGCAAAGCTTCTGGCTCAGTCAGCCTGGCTGGCCTTGTCTGTACAGTAAAGAATAAATGTCAGTACCCACCTGAACAGAGCTTCTGTCACCAGCTTGATGCAACTATAGACATCTGGTTGGGAGATGCTGCACAGATACCCCACTGACCCCTAGAAAGAGCCGGAGGTCTAGAGGTTGACGGCCGCTGTGACCTTCAGAGCCACTGACATAGAGTTTCCACCCACACAGTAGGAGTTGATCGCAGGCCCAATCATCTGACAAGCGGAGGTCACTGTCTGCCTTGAGAGGCAAAGCCTCCTTCAGCATTGCATCTCAGACATATTAAGGTAACAACATCACCGCCTGTAAACGCTGGCTGCAGCCCCCTACCACCTTGGACTTCCTGCTGGACCTGTGCCCCTTGTGCCTGCACCACTCATTCCACAGGTTGCTCCCCTGGGAGCTGCATTGGGCCACCTGGCCTCCTCTCCCTTCTGCCCCTCTCTTCCTCCTCAGAGGAGGTGCCTCCAGCTGAGACCACAATCCCCGTTACCAGTGTAATAGAAGGGTCCACAGGGTCTGAATCTTGCGGAGGCCTTGGAAACACCAGTGAGTCCTGAAATGAAGCCTGAAGGTGCTAACAATGAAGCCCCGAACAGAGATGAATCTGCCATATACCAATAAGTAACCAGCAGCAAACGATCTAACAAACTACCCACTACAGACACAAGCATAGCTGCTCACACATTTTATCAGGTCAGTGGATGAGGTTATTGAAAATGTCGGCCTCCCACAAGCCCGTTTTGTCCAAGCAAGCACAAAGTCGCACGGGTAACAAAAAATAGGTGTCAAATGGTGTTTCAATGAACACACTACAGTGCAAAAATTAAGCCAGATGCTTAATATCACACTGCAGTGCAAATGCTATACCACATGGGAATCATACTGCAGTGTAAACATTATACCAACTAGGAATCACACTGCAGTGTATACATTATACCGGATAGGAATCACACTGTAATGTATACATTATACCAGATAGGAATCACACTGCAGTATATACGTTATACCTGATAGGAATCGCACTGCAGTGTATACATTGTAATTAATAGGAATCACACTGTAATGTATACGTTATACCAGAAAGAAATCTAACTGCAGAATATATGTTATACCTGATAGGAATTGCACTGCAGTGTATACATTATAGTTAATAGGAATCACACTGCCGTTTAAACATTATACCAGATGGTAATCACACAGCAGTGTATACATTATACCAGATAGGAATCACACTGCAATGCATACATGAGACCAGAAAGTAATCACACTGCAGTGCATACATTATACAAGAAAGGAATCACACTACAGTGTGTACATTACAGCAGATCAGAATCACACTGTAGTGTATACATTATAGCAGATAGGAATCACACTGCAAGGTATAGATTATACCAGAAAGGAATCACAGTGCAGTGTATACCTTATACCAGATAGGTATCAAACTGCAGTGTATCCATTATAGCAGATAGGAATCAAACTGCAGTGTATAGATTATACCAGAATGGAAAGACACTGCAGTGTATACATTGTAGGCAATGGGAATCACACTGCAGTGTATACATTATACCAGATAGGCATTGCACTGCGGTGTGTACATTATACCAGAAAGGAAATACACTGCAGTGTATATATAATAGCAGATAGGCATTACACTGCAGTGTGTATGTTATACCAGACAAAAAACACACTACAGTACATACATTATACCAGATGCGAATCACACTGCAGTGTGCACATTATACCAGAATGCAATTCACACTGCAGTGTATACATTATACCAGGTAGGAATCACAGAGCAGCATAGACATTATACTTTAAAGGAATCAAATTACAGTGTTTACATTATAGTTTGTTGGAAACACACTGCTGTTCAAACATTATACCAGATGGGAATCCCACTGCAGCGTATGCATTATAACAGCTAAGAATCATTCTGCAATATATACGTTATACCAAATAGGACTCACACTGCAGTGTATACATTATATCAGATAGGAAACACATTGCAGTGTATACATTATACCAGGTAGGAGACACACTGCAGAGTATACGTTATACCAGATAGGAATCACACAGCACTGTATATATTGTAACAAATAGGAAAAACAGTGCAGTATATACGTTATACCAGGTAGGAAACACACTGCAGCGTATATATTATACAAGATAGGAACCACTCTGCAGTGTATACATTATACCAAACAGGAAACACACTGCAGTTTATACAGTATACCAGATAGGAATTACACTGCAGTGTATACATTTTACCAAATAGGTAACACACTGCAGTTTATACATTATACCAGATAGTTATCACACTGCAGTGTATACATTATACCAGATAGGAAACACACTGCAGTGCATACATTATACCAAATAGGAAACACACTGCAGCGTATACATTATACCAGATGGGGATCTCACTGAAGTGTATCCATTTTACCAGATAGGAGTCACACTGCAGTTTATACATTATACCTGTTAGGAATCACACTGCAGTTTATACATTATAGCAGATAGGACTCACACTGCAGCATATACATTATAGCAGATGGAAAACACACTGTAGTGTATAAATTATACCAGGTAGGAAACACACTGCAGTGTATACATTATTCCAAATAGGAATCAACTGCATTATATAGATTATACCAGATGGGAATCTCACTGAAGTGTATATATTTTACCAGATGGGAAACACACTGCAGTGTATACATTATACCAGAAAGGAATCACACAGCACTGTATACATTATACCAAATAGGTTTCACACTGCAGTGTATTCATTATAGCAGATAGGCATTATACTGCAGTGTGTACATTATACCAGATAGAATTGACGCTGGAATGTGCACATTACACCAGGTGAAAATCACACTGCAGTGTGTGCATTATAGAAGATAGGAATCACCCTGCAGTGTGTACATTATACAAGGTAGGAATCAAAGTGCAGCATATACATTATACCATAAAGGAATCAAATTGCAGTGTATACATGATAGTTTGTAGGAATCACACTGCTGTTAAAACATTATACCAGATGTGAATTGCACTGCAGCAGATGCATTATAACAATTAAGAATCACTCTTCAATGTATACGTTATACCAGATCGGAAACACACTGCAGTTTATACAGTATACTAGGTAGGAAACACTGCAGCGTAAACATTATATCTGATATGAATCACACTGCAGTATATATGTTATACCAAATAGGAATCACACTGCAGTTTATTCAGTTCATTCCAGGAAGGAAACACACTGTATTTTATACATTATACCAAATAGGAATCACACTGCAGTGTATACATTATACCAGAAAGGAAACACACTGTATTTTATACATCCCACCAGATAAGGATCACATTGCAGTGTATACATTACCCCAGGGAGAAATCACACTGCAGTGTATACACTATGCCAGGGAGGAACCTCACTTCAGTGTATATATTATACCAGAAAGAAAACACACTGTATTTTATACATTATACCAGATAGGAATCACACTGCAGTGTATACATTATACCAAAAAGGAAACACACTGTATTTTATACATCCCACCAGATAGGAATCACACTGCAGTGTATACATTACACCAGGAAAGAAACACACTGTGTTTTATACATTGTACAAGATAAGAATCATATTGCTATGTTTACATTATACCAGATATCAAAAACACTGTAGTTTATACATTACATCAAACAGGAATCACACTGCTGTGTATAAATCATACCAGATAGGAAACACACTGCAGTTTATACATTTTAGCAGGTAGGAAACATACTGCAGAGTATACATTATACCACATAGGAATCACACAACAGTGTATACGTTATACCAGGTAGGAATCACACTGCAGTGTGTATATTATACCAGAAAGATAACACACTGTATTTTATACATCCCACCAGATAGGAATCACACTGCAGTGTATACGTTACACCAGGAAAGAAACACACTGTATTTTATACATTATACAAGATAGGAATCACATTGCTATGTATACCTCATACCAGATATCAAAAACATTGTAGTTTATACATTACACCAAACAGGAATCACACGGCTGTGTATAAATTATACCAGATAGGAAACACTCTGCAGTTTATACATTATACCAAATAGTGATCATGCTGCAGTGTATACATTACACTAGATAGGAAACACACTATTTTATACATTATATCAAATAGGAATCACACTGCTGTTTATACATTATACCAGACAGGAATCACCCTGCAGTGTGCACATTATACCAGGTGAGAATCAAACTGCAGTGTGTGCATTATACAAGATAGGAATTACCCTGCAGTGTGTACATTATACAAGGTACGAATCACAATGCAGCATATACATTACACCTTAAAGGAATCAAATTGCAGTGTATACATTATAGTTTGCAAAAACCACACTGCTGTTCAAACATTATACCAGATGTGAATCGCACTGCAGCAGATGCATTATAACAATTAAGAATCAGTTTCCAATGCATACGTTATACCAAATAGAAAACACACTGCAGTTTATACAGTATACCAGGTAGGAAACACACTGCAGCATAAACATTATACCTGATAGGAATCACACTGCAGTATATACCTTATACCAAATAGGAATCACACTGCAGTTTATTCAGTATACCAGATAGGAATCATACTGCAGTGTACACATTATGCCAGAAAGGAAACACACTGTAGTTTATACATTATGCCATGCAGGAAACACACAGCAGTGTGTACATTATACCAGAAAGGAAACACACTGCAGTGTATACATTATACCAGATAGGAATCACACTGCAGTGTATACATTATACCAGAAAGGAAACACACAGTAGTTTATACATTATAACTGGTAGGTAACAGACTGCAGTGCATACAATATACCACAAAGGAAACACATTGCAGTTTATACACTATACCAGGTAGGAATCACACTGCAGTGTATAGATTATACCAAATAGGGATCAGACTGCAGTGCATACATTATATCAAATAGGAATCACACTGCAGTTTATACATTATACCAGGTAGGAATGACACTGCAGTGTATACAAAATACCACATAGAAGTCACATGGCAGTGCATACATTATACCAAATAGGAATCACAATGCAGTTTATTCATTATACCAGAAAAGAAACAAACTGCAATGTATACATTATACCATATAGGAATCACGCTGCAGTGTATACATTCAACCAGGAAGGAAACACACTGTATTTTATACGTTATACAAGATAGGAATCACATTGCTGTGTATACATTATACCAGAAAAAAACACACTGTATTTTATACATCCCACCAGATAGGAATCACATTGCAGTGTATACATTATACTAAATAAAAATCACACTGCAGTGTATACACTATACCAGGGAGGAATCACACTTCAGTTTATATATTATACCAGGTACGAAACACTCTGCAGTGTATATATTACACCAGAAAGGAATCAAAGTGCAGTTTATACATTATACCAGATAGGGATCATACTGCAATGTATACAATATACCAAATAGGAATCACACTGCTGTTTATACATTATACCAGATGGGAATCTCACTGGAGTATAAACACTTTACCAGATAGGAATCACACTGCCGTGTAAACATTATACCAGATAGGAATCACACTGCAGTTTATGCATTATTCCAGATAGGAATCACACTGCAGTGTATACATTCAACCAGGAAGGAAACACACTGCAGTTTATACATTATACAAGATAGCAGTTCACAGTGCAGCATATACATTATAGCAGATGGGAAACACACTGCAGTGTATACGTAATGCAAGGTAGGAATCACACTGCAGTGTATACATTATAACAGATAGGAATCACACTGCAGTGTATAGATTATACCAGAAATGAATCATACTTCAGTGTATACATGTAGCCGATGGGAATCACACTGCAGCATATACATTATACCAGACAGGCGTTACACTGCAGTGTGTACATTATACCAGAGAAGGAAATACACTGCAGTATATCCGTTATACGAGATAGGCATTACACTGCAGTGTGTACATTGTACCAGGCAAAAACCACAAAACAGTACATACATTATATCAGATGGGAATCACACTACAGTGTGCACGTTATTAAAGAATGCAATTCACACTGCAGTGTATACATTATACCAGATAGGAATCACAGCGCAACATATTCAATATACCTTAAAGGAATCAAATTGCAGTGTTTACATTATACCAGATGCGAATCCCACTGCAGCGTATGCAATGTAACAGCTAAGAATCATTCTGCAATGTATACGTTATACCAAATTGGAGTCACACTGTAGTGTATACATTATATCAGATAGGAACCACACTGCAGTTTTATACATTATACCAAACAGGAACCACACAACAGTTTATACATTATACCAAACAGGAAACACACTGTAGTTTATATATTATATCGGATAGGAATCACATGGCAATGTATACATTATACCAAATAGGTAACACACTGCAGTTTATACATTATACCAGATAGGTATCCACTGCTGTGTATACATTATACCAAATAGGAAACTCACTGCAGCGTATACATCATACCTGATGGGGATCTCACTGAAGTGTATCCATTTTACCAGATAGGAATCACACTGCAGTTTATACATTATACCAGATAGGAATCACACTAGTGCATACATTATACCAGTTAGGAATCACACTGCAGTGTATACATTATACCAAATAGGAAACACACTGCCACAAATGCCATTATACCAGATGGGAATCTCACTGAAGTGTAAATACTTTACAAGTTAGGAATCACACTGCCGGGTAAACATTATACCAGATAGGAAACACACTGCAGTTTACATATTATACCAGATAGGAATCACACTGCAGTGTATACATTATAGCAGATAGGAATCACCACTGCAGTGTATAGATTATACCCAGAAATGAATCATACTGCAGTGTATACATTGTAGCCAATGGGAATCACACTGCAAGCGTATACATTATACCAGATAGGCATTAAACTGCAGTGTGTACATTATACCAGAAAGGAAACACACTGCAGTTTCTCCATTATACCAGATGGGAATCACACTGCAGTGTGCACATTATACCAGAATGCAATTCACACTGCAGTGTATACATTATACCAGATAGGAATCACAGAGCAACATAAACAATATACCTTAAAGGAATCAAATTGCATTGTTTACATTATAGTTTTTTGGAAACACACTGCTGTTCCAACATTATACCAGATGGGAATCTCACTGCAGCGTATGCATTGTAACAGCTAAGCATCACTCTTCAATGTATACAATATACCAAATAGGATTCACTCTGCAGTGTATACATTATATCAGATAGGAATCACATTGCAGTGCATACATTATACCAAATAGGAACCACACTGCAGTTTATACATTATACCAAACAGGAAACACACTTCAGTTTATACAGTATACCGGATAGGAATCACACTGCAGTTTATGCATTATACCAAATAGGTAACACACTGCAGTTTATACATTATACCAGATAGGTATCCACTGCAGTGTATACATTATACCAAATAGGAAGCACACTGCAGTGTGTACATTATACCAAATAGGAAACACACTGCAGTGCATACATTTTACCAAATAGGAATCACACTGCAGCGTATACATTATACCAGATAGACATTAAACTGCAGTGTGTACATTATACCAGAAAGGAAACACACTGCAGTTTCTCCATTATGCCAGATGGGAATCACACTGCAGTGTGCACATTATACCAGAATGCAATTCACACTGCAGTGTATACATTATACCAGATAGGAATCACAGAGCAACATAAACAATATACCTTAAAGGAATCAAATTGCATTGTTTACATTATAGTTTTTTGGAAACACACTGCTGTTCCAACATTATACCAGATGGGAAATCTCACTGCAGTGTATGCATTGTAACAGCTAAGCATCATCTCTGTGTTTAATTGACTGCCCACTGCTCTTCAAGAAATGCCTACCTCCTTGAAGAAGTTCTGTTCTCTCTGCGACAAGATTTCCGTATCTCTCTGTTGCCTTGTTCACCTTCTTTGCTTTCCATTTCCCCTCCTAGTGTTTGACAAGGTGTTTACTAAAACCCGCTTTCACAGCCATATCTCCTTTCTCAGTGACTGCCTCCGTCTCCGACTTACCCCACGTGGATTTCAACTGAAATTCCACCCCCTCATCTTTCGAACCCACCCAGGATTACCGGTATCTCCGGGGACATAAAACGTTTCTCAGACTGCTGTTCCCGTCACATTCTGAAATCCACACTCAGTGCCATGAACACACTCGACCTCTCCCTCCAGCAGCACCGCCGTACCCTTTTTCAAAGCTGCGCGTGCCCCCAGTTTCATTTTATCCTTCGGCTCATCCGACGCCTCAACAAGAAACTTTTTTCTCCTTCTCTCAACTGCTAAGGAACGCAAGCTCCAACAACTCATCGACACCAACACCCATCTAGGACCCTCCACCCCAGCCTGTCCCTCCGTCCCCACCCCATCTTCCAATCCCAGCCCCAGCCGTGTATTCACTATACCCCCTGACCTTCCCCTCTCCGATGCTGAACGTTCAGTGCTCAGCAAAGGACTTAGTTTCATACCCTTACGCCCCTCACCTCAATGAATTTCGGGCTCGGCATGATACTGAACTCTTCTTTCGCCGTCTTCGTCTCCGGGCTCACTTCTTTGGGCAGGAGTCCCTCTCCCAGTTCAACGGATCCTTTTACCCATCTCCAATATTCTCCCCTCCACCTGGACCCCCTCCCTCTGGATTCTTACCTTCTCTTGATCTTTTCATTGAGAACTGTCGGCGCGACATTAGTCGTCTCAATTTCTCTGCTCCTCTCACCCATTCTAACCTGTCTCTCTCTGAACTTACTGCACTCCATTCTCTCAGGTCCAACCCTGACATTGTCATCAAACCCGCTGACAAGGGTGGTGCTGTTGTTGTCTGGCGCACTGACCTCTACCTCGCGGAGGCTGAGCGTCAACTCGCAGACACTTCCTCCTACCTCTCCCTGGACCATGACCCCACCACTGAACATCAAGCCATTGTTTCCAGGACTGTCACTGACCTCATCTCCTCTGGGGATCTCCCTCCCACAGCTTCCAACCTGATAGTCGCCCAACCTCGGACGGCCCGCTTCTATCTCCTACCTAAAATCCACAAACAGAACTGCCCCGGTAGACCGATCGTCTCAGCTTGCTCCTGCCCCACAGAACTCATTTCTCGTTATCTTGACTCCCTTCTCTCTCCCCTTGTCCAGTCCCTTCCCACCTACATCCGTGATTCCTCTGACACCTTACGTCACATCAACAATTTCCATTTCCCTGGCTCCAACCGCTTCCTCTTCACCATGGACGTCCAATCCCTCTACACCTCCATCCCCCACCAGGATGGTCTGAGGGCCCTTAGCTTCTTCCTCGAACAGAGGCCCGAACAATCCCCATCCACCACTACTCTCCTCCGTCTGGCTGAACTTGTTCTCACGTTGAACAATTTCTCCTTCAACTCCTCTCACTTTCTCCAAATAAAAGGTGTGGCTATGGGTACCCCGCATGGGCCCCAGCTATGCCTGTCTCTTTATGGGATATGTGGAACATTCCTTGTTGCAGTCCTACCCCGGCCCCCTTCCACAACTTTTTCTCCGGTACATCGATGATTACTTCGGTGCCGCTTCATGCTCTCGTCGGGACTTGGAAAAATTTATTAATTTTGCTTCCAATCTCCACCCCTCCATCATTTTCACGTGGTCCATCTCTGACACTTCCCTTCCCTTCCTTGACCTCTCTGTCTCAATCTCTGGTGATAGACTGTCCACCAATATCCATTACAAACCCACCGACTCCCACAGCTACCTCGACTACAGCTCCTCACACCCCGCTTCCTGTAAGGACTCCATCCCATTCTCCCAGTTCCTTCGCCTTCGTCGCATCTGTTCCAATGATGCTACCTTCAAAAACGGTTCCTCTGACATGTCCTCCTTCTTCCTTAACCGAGGTTTTCCACCCACGGTCGTTGACAGGGCCCTCAACCCGTGTCCGGCCCATCTCCCGCGCATCCCGCCCTCACGCCTTCTCCTCCCTCCCAGAAACATGATAGGATCCCCCTTGTCCTCACTTATCACCCCCACCAGCCTCCGCATTCAAAGGATCATCCTCCGCCATTTCCGCCAACTCCAGCATGATGCCCACCACCAAACACATCTTCCCTTCACCCCCCTTATCGGCATTCCGTAGGGATCGCTCCCTCCGGGACACCCCTGGTCCACTCCTCCATCACCCCCTACTCCTCAACCCCCTCCTATGGCACCACCCCATGCCCACGCAAAAGATGTAACACCTGCCCCTTCACTTCCTCTCTCCTCACCGTCCAAGGGCCCAAACACTCCTTTCAAGTGAAGCAGCATTTCACTTGCATTTCCCCCAACTAGTCTACTGCATTCGTTGCTCGCCCAATGTGGTCTCCTCTACATTGGAGAGACCAAACGTAAACTGGGCGACTGCTTTGCAGAACACCTGCGGTCCTGTCCGCAAGAATGACCCAAACCTCCCTGTCGCTTGCCATTTTAACACTCCACCCCTGCTCTCTTGCCCACATGTCTGTCCTTGGCTTACTGCATTGTTCCAGTGAAGCCCAACGCAAACTGGAGGAACAACACCTCATCTTCCAACTAGGCACCTTACAGCCTTCCGGTCTGAATATTGAATTCAATAACTTTAGGTCATGAGCTCCCTCCCCATCCCCCACCCCCTTTCTGTTTTCCCCCCCCTTTTTTCCCCCCTTTTTTTTTCTTCCTATAAATTTTACCAGATTTTTCTTTTCCCACTTATTTTTAAATATTTTTAAATCTTTTATGCTCCCCCCACCCCCACTAGAGCTGTACCTTGAGTGCCCTACCATCCATTCTTAATTAGCACATTCGTTTAGATAATATTCACCAACTTTAACTTTAACACCTATGTGTTCTTTTGTCCCATTGTCACTGACATCTTTTGATGATCTGCTTCTATCACTGCTTGTTTGTCTACACAAGCACCTCTGTCTCTCTCTCTCTCTCTCTCTCCGCGCCCCCCCCCCCCCCCCCCACACACACCTTAAACCAGCTTATATTTCAACTCTTTCCTGGACTCGAAATCAAGTTCTGTCGAAGGGTCATGAAGACTCGAAACGTCAACTCTTTTCTTCTCCGCCGATGCTGCCAGACCTGCTGAGTTTTTCCAGGTAATTCTGTTTTTGTTAAGCATCACTCTTCAATGTATACGATATACCAAATAGGATTCACTCTGCAGTGTATACATTATATCAGATAGGAATCACATTGCAGTGCATACATTATACCAAATAGGAACCACACTGCAGTTTATACATTATACCAAACAGGAAACACACTTCAGTTTATACAGTATACCGGATAGGAATCACACTGCAGTTTATGCATTATACCAAATAGGTAACACACTGCAGTTTATACATTATACCAGATAGGTATCCACTGCAGTGTATACATTATACCAAATAGGAAGCACACTGCAGTGTGTACATTATACCAAATAGGAAACACACTGCAGTGCATATATTTTACCAAATAGGAATCACACTGTAGTGTATACATTATACCAGATAGGAATCACTCTGCAGTGTATACATTATACCAGATAGGAATCAAACTGCAGTTTATATATTATATCGGGTAGAAATCACACTGCAGTGTATACATTATACCAGATATGAATTACATTGCAGTATGTACATTATACCAGATAGGAATTACGCTGCAGTGTACATACTGTACCAGGTAGGAAACAAACTGCAGTGTATACATTATACCAGAAAGGAAACGCACGGCAGTTTATACATTATACCAAATAAATTTCACACTTCAGTGTATACATTATAGCAGATAGGCATTACACTGCAGTGTATACATTATACCAGACAAAAAACACACTACATTACATAAGATAGGAATCGCCCTGTAGTGTGCTCATTATACCAGATGGGAATCACACTGCAGTGTGCACATTATACAAGATAGGAATCACCCTGCAGTGTGTACTTTACACAAGGTAGGAATCACAGTGCAGCATATATATTATACCTTTAAGGAATCATATTGCAGTGTTTCCATTATAGTTTGTAGGAACCACACTGCTGTTCAAACATCAAACACGTAACTGGCCTAATTAGTAAGTTTGCAGACGACACTAAGATTGGAGCAGTTGCAGATAGTGAAGAAGATTGTCAAAGGATACAACCGGATATAGATCGGTTGCAAACTTGGGCGGAGAAATGGCAGATGGTGTTTAATTTGGACAAATATGAGGTAATGCATTTGGAAGGTCTAATACAGGCAGAAATTATACAGTAAATGGCAGAACCCTTAAGTGCATCAAGGGGCGGAGGGATCTGGATGTACAGGTCCACAGGTCACTGAAAGTGGCAATGTAAGTGGATAAGATAGTCAGGAAGGCATATGGCATGCTTGCCTTCATTGGCAGGGGTATTGAGTATAAAAGCTGGGAAGTCATGCTGCAGCTGTATAGAACCTTGGTTAGGCCACACTTGAAATATTGCATGCAATTCTGGTCACCACATTACCTGAAGGATATGGAGGCGATAGAGAGGGTGCAGAGGAGGTTTACCAGGATGCTGCCTGGTCTGGAGGCTATTAGCTATGAGGAGAGGTTGGAGAAACTTGGATTGTTCTCACTAGAGCGACGGAGATTGAGGGGCAACTTGATAGAAGTTTACAAAATTATGAGTGGCATGGACAGAGTAGATAGTCAGAAGCTTTTTCCCAGGGTGGAAGAGTCAATGACTATGGGACATTGATTTAAGGTGAGAGGAGAAAACTATAAAAGAGATGTGCAGGGCAAGTTTTTTATGAGAGGGTAGTGAGTGTCTGGAATTCGCTGCCAGAGGAGGTGGTGGAAGCAGGTACGACAGTGGTGCTTAAGAAGCAGCTTGACAAATACAAATACAAATAGGATGGGAATAGAGGGATATGGACCCCGGAAGTGCAAATTGTTGTAGTTGACGGGCGATATGATCGGCGCAGGCTTGGAGGGTCGAAGGGCCTGTTCCTGTGCTGTACTTTTCTTTGTTCTTTGTTCTTTGTATTATACCAGATGGGAATTGCACTGCATTATAACAATTAAGAATCACTCTGCAATGTGTATGTTATACCAGAGAGGAAACACACTGCAGTTTAGACAGTATACGAGGTAGGAAACAGACTGCAGTGTAAACGTTATGCCAGATAGGAATCACACTGCATGATATACATTGTAACAAATAAGAATCACACTGCAGTTTATACATTATACCAAATAGGAAACACATTGCAGTTTATACAGTACACCGATAGGAATCACACTGCAGTGTGTACATTATACCAGATAGGCATCACACAGCAGTTTATACATTATACCAAATAGGAAACACAGTGCAGTGTATACATTATACCAAATAGGAAACACACTGCAGCATATACATTATACCAGATAGGAATCACACCGCCATGTAAACATTATACCAGATAAAAATCACACTGCAGTGCATACATTATACCAGATAGGAATCACACTGCAGCGTTTACATTATAGCAGATGGGAAACACAATGCAGTGTATATATTATGCCAGGTAGGATTCACACTGCAGTGTATATATTATACCAGGTAGGAAACACACTGCAGTGTATACAATATACCAGGTAGGAATCACACTGCAGCGTATACATTATACCAGGTAGGAATCACACTGCAGTGCATACAATATACCAGTTAGGAAACACACTGCAGCGTATACGTTATACCAGGGAGGAAACATACTGCAGCACATACATTATACTAGGTTAGGAAAACACTGCAGTGTATACATTACACCAGATAGGAAAAACACTGCAGTTTATACATTCTACCAAATAGGAATCACATTGCAGTGGATACATTATATCAGGTAGGAATCACACTGCAGTGTGCACATTATACTAGGTAGGAAACAAACAGCAGTGTGTACATTACACCAAATAGGAATTACACTGCAGTATATATATTATACCAGAAAGGAAACACTCTGTAGTTTATACATTATACCAGGTAGGAAACACATTGCAGCATATACATCATTCCAAATAGGAATCACACTGCCGTGTATACCTTATCCCAGATAGGAAACACCCTGCAGTTTCTATATTATACCAGATAGGAAACACACTGTGGTATATACATTATACCAAATAGGAATCACACTGCAGTGTGTACATTATACCAGATCGGATTCACATTGCAGTGTGAACATTATACCAGATAGGGATCACACTGCAGTGTATCCATTATTTCAGGGAGCAAGCACACTGCAGCGTATACATTATACCAGCTAGGAATCACACTGCAATATATATGTTATACAAGGTAGGAAACACACTGCACTATATACATTATAACAAATAAGAAACAGACTGCAGTGTATACATTATACCAGATAGGCGTCAAACTGCAGTTTACACATTATACCAGGTAGGAGTCACACTGCAGTTTATACATTATACCAGTTAGGAATCACACTGCAGTGTATACGTTATACCAAATAGGAAACACACTGCCGCAAATCCATTATACCAGATGGGAATCTCACTGAAGTGTAAATACTTTACAAGTTAGGAATCACACTGCCGGGTAAACATTATACCAGATAGGAAACACACTAAGGTTTATATATTATACCAGGTAGGAATCACACTGCAGTGTATACATTATACCGGTGAGGAATCCCATTATAGTTTATACATTATACAAGATAGGAATCACACTGCAGTTTATACATTTTAGCAGATGGGAAACACACTGCAGTGTATATATTATGCCAGGTAGGAATCACACTGCAGCGTATATATTATATCAAATAGGAAACACGCTGCAGTGCATACATTAAACCAGGTAGGAAACACACTGAAGTATATACATTATTCCAAATAGCAATCTCACTGCAGTCTCTACATTATACCAGATGGGAAACAAACTGTAGTATACCAAATAGGAATCAGACTGCAGCGTATACATTGTACCAGAAAGGGAACACACTGTAGGTTATACATTATACAAGGTAGGAAACACACTGCAGTGTATACATTATACCAGGTTGGAAACACACTGCAATATATGCATACCAGATAGGAATCACACTGCAGTTTATACATTATACCAGAAAGGAAGCACTCTGTAGTTTATTCATTTTACTAGGTAGGAATCACACTGCAATGAATGCATTATACCAGGTAGGAAATATACTGCGGTGTATACATTATACCTGAAAGGAAACACACTGTAGTTTATATATTGTACCACATAGGAATCACATTGCACTGTATACATTATACCAGGTCAGAAACACACTGCAGTGTATACATTCTACCAAATAGGAATCACACTGCAGTGTATACATTATATCAGGTATGAAACACATTGCAGTGCATACATTATACTGAATAGGATTCACCTTGCAGTGTATACTTTACATTAGGTAGGAATGACACTGCAGTGTGCACATTATACCACGTAGGAATCACATTGAACTGTATACATTATACCAGGTAGGAAACAAACTACAGTGTATACATTATACCAAATAGGAATCACACTGCCGTGTATACCTTATCCCGGATAGGAATCACCCTGCAGTTTTTACATTATACCAGATAGGAAACCCATTGCAGTATATACGTTATACCAAATAGGAATCACAATGCAGTGTATACATTATACCAGATGGGAATCTCACTGCAGTGTGTATATTTTACCAGATGGGAAACACACTGCAGCATATATATAAAACCAGATAGGAATCACACTGCAGTGTATATATTATACCAGATAGGAAACCCACTGCTGCTTATACCATTAGACCAGATACGAATCACACTGCAGTTTATACATGATACCAAATAGGAATCACACTGCCGTTTATAAATTATACCAGAAAGGAAACACACTGCAGCATATACATTATACCATAAAAGGAATCACACTGCAGCGTTTGCATTATGCCAGGTAGGAAACACAATGCCGTATATACAGTATAATAAATAGGAATCACACTGCAGTGAATACATTATACCAGGGAGCAAACATGCTGCAGCTTATAGATTATACTTTATAGGAAATGCGCTGCAGTTTATAGATTATACGAAATAGGAAACACACTGCAGTTTATACGTTAAACCAGATAGGATTCACACTGCAGCGTATACATTATTCCAGATGGCAGTCTGACCGCAATCTATACATTATACGAGACAGGAACCACAATGCAGTGTTTACATTACTCCAGGTGGGAATCTCACTGCAATGTATACATTTTACCAGGTAGAAATGACACTTCATTGTATACATTATACTAGGTAGGAATCACACTGCAGTTTATACATTATACGAGAAAGGAAGCACTCTGTAGTTTATTCAATTTACTGGGTAGGAATCACACAGCAACGTATGCATTATACCAAATAGGATACATACTGCAGTGTATACATTATATCAGAAAGGAAACACACTGTAATTTATACATTATACTACACAGGAATCACACTGCACTGTATATATTATACCAGGTCGGAAACACACTGCAGTGTTTACATTCTACCAAATAGGAATCACATTGCAGTGTTTACAATATACCAGTAGGAATCACACTGCAGTGTGCACATTATACCACGTAGGAATCACATTCCACTGTATACATTATACCAGGTCGGAAACATACTGCAGTGTATACATTCTACCAAATAGGCATCACACTGCAGTGTACACATTATACCAGGTAGGAAACAAACTGCTATAAAAACAAAAAAACTGCGGATGCTGGAAATCCAAAACAAAAACAGAATTACCTGGAAAAACTCAGCAGGTCTGGCAGCATTGGCGGTGAAGAAAAGAGTTGACGTTTCGAGTCCTCATGACCCTTCGACAGAACTTGAGTTCGAGTCCAAGAAAAAGTTGAAATATAAGCTGGTTTAAGGTGTGTGTGTGGTGGGCGGAGAGATAGAGATAGAGAGAGAGAGAGAGAGGTTGGGGGGGGGGGTTGGGGGGTGGGGGGTTGGGGGTGTGGTTGTATGGACAAACAAGCAGTGATAGAAGCAGATCATCAAAAGATGTCAACGACAATGGTACAATAGAACACATAGGTGTTAAAGTTAAAGTTGGTGATATTATCTAAACGAATGTGCTAATTAAGAATGGATGGTAGGGCACTCAAGGTATAGCTCTAGTGGGGGTGTTTTTTTTTTATAATGGAAATAGATGGGAAAAGGAAAAACTTTATAATGTATTGGAAAAAAAAGGAAGGGGGAGACAGAAAGGGGGTGGGGATGGGGGAGGGATCTCACGACCTAAAGTTGTTGAATTCAATATTCAGTCCGGAAGGCTGTAAGGTGCCTAGTCGGAAGATGAGGTGTTGTTCCTCCAGTTTGCGTTGGGCTTCACTGGAACAATGCAGCAAGCCAAGGACAGACATGTGGGCAAGAGAGCAGGGTGGAGTGTTAAAATGGCAAGTGACAGGGAGGTTTGGGTCATTCTTGCGGACAGACCGCAGGTGTTCTGCAAAGCGGTCGCCCAGTTTACGTTTGGTCTCTCCAATGTAGTGGAGACCACATTGGGAGCAACGAATGCAGTAGACTAAGTTGGGGGAAATGCAAGTGAAATGCTGCTTCACTTGAAAGGAGTGTTTGGGCCCTTGGACGGTGAGGAGAGAGGAAGTGAAGGGGCAGGTGTTACATCTTTTGCGTGGGCATGGGGTGGTGCCATAGGAGGGGGTTGAGGAATAGGGGGTGATGGAGGAGTGGACCAGGGTGTCCCGGAGGGAGCGATCCCTACGGAATGCCGATAAGGGGGGTGAAGGGAAGATGTGTTTGGTGGTGGCATCATGCTGGAGTTGGCGGAAATGGCGGAGGATGATCCTTTGAATGCAGAGGCTGGTGGGGTGATAACTGAAGACAAGGGGGACCCTATCATGTTTCTGGGAGGGAGGAGAAGGCGTGAGGGCGGATGCGCGGGAGATGGGCCGGACACGGTTGAGGGCCCTGTCAACGACCGTGGGTGGAAAACCTCGGTTAAGGAAGAAGGAGGACATGTCAGAGGAACCGTTTTTGAAGGAAGCATCATCGGAACAGATGCGACGAAGGCGAAGGAACTGGGAGAATGGGTTGGAGTCCTCTACACTTCCCTCTACACCTCCATCCCCCACCAGGATGGTCTGAGGGCCCTTAGCTTCTTCCTCGAACAGAGGCCTGAACAATCCCCATCCACCACTACTCTCCTCCGTCTGGCTGAACTTGTTCTCACGCTGAACAATTTCTCCTTCAACTCCTCTCACTTCCTCCAAATAAAAGGTGTGGCTATGGGTACCCGCATGGGCCCCAGTTATGCCTGTCTCTTTATGGGGTATGTGGAACATTCCTTGTTGCAGTCCTACTCCGGCCCCCTTCCACAACTCTTTCTCCGGTACATCGATGATTACTTCGGTGCTGCTTCATGCTCTCGTCGGGACTTGGAAAAATTTATTAATTTTGCTTCCAATCTCCACCCCTCCATCATTTTCACGTGGTCCATCTCTGACACTTCCCTTCCCTTCCTTGACCTCTCTGTCTCAATCTCTGGTGATAGACTGTCCACCAATATCCATTACAAACCCACCGACTCCCACAGCTACCTCGACTACAGCTCCTCACACCCCGCTTCCTGTAAGGACTCCATCCCATTCTCTCAGTTCCTTTGCCTTCGTCGCATCTGTTCCGATGATGCTACCTTCAAAAACGGTTCCTCTGACATGTCCTCCTTCTTCTTTAACCGAGGTTTTCCACCCACGGTCATTGACAGGACCCTCAACCGTGTTCGGCCCATCTCCCGCGCCTTCGCCCTCACGCCTTCTCCTCCCTCCCAGAAACATGATAGGGTCCCCCTTGTCCTCACTTATCACCCCACCAGCCTCCGCATTCAAAGGATCATCCTCCGCCATTTCCGCCAACTCCAGCATGATGCCACCACCAAACACATCTTCCCTTCACCCCCCTTATCGGCATTCCGTAGGGATCGCTCCCTCCGGGACACCCTGGTCCACTCCTCCATCACCCCCTACTCCTCAACCCCCTCCTATGGCACCACCCCATGCCCACGCAAAAGATGTAACACCTGCCCCTTCACTTCCTCTCTCCTCACCGTCCAAGGGCCCAAACACTCCTTTCAAGTGAAGCAGCATTTCACTTGCATTTCCCCCAACTTAGTCTACTGCATTCGTTGCTCCCAATGTGGTCTCCTCTACATTGGAGAGACCAAACGTAAACTGGGCGACTGCTTTGCAGAACACCTGCGGTCTGTCCGCAAGAATGACCCAAACCTCCCTGTCACTTGCCATTTTAACACTCCACCCTGCTCTCTTGCCCACATGTCTGTCCTTGGCTTGCTGCATTGTTCCAGTGAAGCCCAATGCAAACTGGAGGAACAACACCTCATCTTCCAACTAGGCACCTTACAGCCTTCCGGACTGAATATTGAATTCAACAACTTTAGGTCGTGAGCTCCCTCCCCCCATCCCCACCCCCTTTCTGTTTCCCCCTTCCTTGTTTTTCCAATAAATTATAAAGATTTTCCTTTTCCCATCTATTTCCATTATAAAAAAAAAACACCCCCACTAGAGCTGTACCTTGAGTGCCCTACCATCCATTCTTAATTAGCACATTCGTTTAGATAATATCACCAACTTTAACTTTAACACCTATGTGTTCTATTGTACCATTGTCGTTGACATCTTTTGATGATCTGCTTCTATCACTGCTTGTTTGTCCATACAACCACACCCCCAACCCCCCACCCCCCCAACCCCCCCCCCCCCAACCTCTCTCTCTCTCTCTCTCTCTCTCTCTATCTCTATCTCTCCGCCCACCACACACACACCTTAAACCAGCTTATATTTCAACTTTTTCTTGGACTCGAACTCAAGTTCTGTCGAAGGGTCATGAGGACTCGAAACGTCAACTCTTTTCTTCACCGCCGATGCTGCCAGACCTGCTGAGGTTTTCCAGGTATTTCTGTTTTTGTTTAGGAAACAAACTGCAGTGTATACATTACACCAAATAGGAATCACACTGCAGTATATATATTATAACAGAAAGGACACACACTGTAGTTTATATATTATACCAGGTAGGAAACACACTGCAGCATATACATTATACCATAAAGGTAACACACTGCAGAGTATACCTTATCCCGGATAGGCAACACCCTGCAGTTTCTACATTATACCAGATAGGAAATACACTGCAGTATCTACATTATGCCAAATAGGAATCACACTGCAGTGTATACATTATACCAGGTGGGAATCTCACTGCAGTGTATATATTTTACCAGATGGGAAACACACTGCAGTGTGTAAATTATATCAGATGGGAAACACACTGCAGCACATACATTATACTTGGTTAGAAAAACACTGCACATAGGAATCATGCTGCTGTATATACATTTTACCAGGGAGGGAAGACAATGCAGCGTATACATTATATCAGATAGGCAACACACTGCAGTGTATACATTATACCAAATAGGAATCACACTGCTGTGTATACCTTATCCTGGATAGGAAACACCCTGCAATTTCTACATTATACCAGATAGGAAACGCGTTGCAGTATATACGTTATACCAAATAAGAATCACAAAGCAGAGTATAATTTATACCAGATGGGAAACACACTGCAGTAGATAAATTTTACCAGGTAGGAATTGGACTGCAGTGTATACATTATACCAGATAGGAATCACACTGCAGTTTATACATTATACCAGATAGGAATCACACTGCAGTTTATACATTTTAGCAGATAGGAAACACACTGCAGTGTATACATTTTATAAGATAGGAATCACACTGCAGTGTAAACATTATACCAGTGAGGAATCACATTGCAGTTTATACATTATACAAGATAGGAATCACACTGCAGCATATACATTTTAGCAGATGGGAAACACACTGCAGTGTATATATCATGCCAGGTAAGAATCACACAGCAGTGTATATATTATAACAAATAGGAAACATGCTGCAGTGCATACTTTAAACCAGGTAGGAAAGACACTGAAGCATATACATTATTCCAGAAGGCGATCTCACTGCAGTCTCTACATTATACCAGAAGGGAAAACAACTTCAGTTTATACATTATACCAGAAAGTAAGTACTCTGTAGTTTATTCATTTTACTGGGTAGGAATCACACTGCAATGTATGCATTACACCAGGTAGGAAAGACACTGAAGCATATACATTATTACAGAAGGCAATCTCACTGCAGTCTCTACATTATACCAGATGGGAAACACACTGCACTGTTTGCATTATACCAGATGGGAATCACACTGCAGTTTATACATTATACCAGAAAGTAAGCACTCTGTAGTTTATTCATTTTACTGGGTAGGAATCACACTGCAATGTATGCATTACACCAGGTAGGAAACATACTGCTAAAAACAAAAATACTGCGGATGCTGGAAATCCAAAACAAAAACAAAAACAGAATTACCTGGAAAAGCTCAGCAGGTCTGGCAGCATCGGCGGAGAAGAAAAGAGTTGACGTTTCGAGTCCTCATGACACTTCGACAGAACTTGAGTTCGAGTCCAAGAAAGAGTTGAAATATAAGCTGGTTTAAGGTGTGTGTGTGGTGGGCGGAGAGATTGAGAGAGAGAGAGAGAGGTTGGGGGGGGGGTTGGGGGGTGGGGGGGGGGTGTGGTTGTAGAGACAAACAAGCAGTGATAGAAGCAGATCATCAAAAGATGTCAACAACAATAATACAAAAGAACACATAGGTGTTAAAGTTAAAGTTGGTGATATTATCTAAACGAATGTGCTAATTAAGAATGGATGGTAGGGCACTCAAGGTATAGCTCTAGTGGGGGTGGGGAGAGCATAAAAGATGTAAAATAAATAAATAAATAAATAAAAAAAAATTTTCTTTTTCTCTTCTTATAATGGAAATAGGTGGGAAAAGGAAAATCTATATAATTTATTGGAAAAAAAAGAAAAGGAGGGGGGAAACAGAAAGGGGGTGGGGATGGGGGAGGGAGCTCACGACCTAAAGTTGTTGAACTCAATATTGAGACCGGAAGGCTGTAATGTGCCTAGTCGGAAGATGAGGTGTTGCTCCTCCAGTTTGCGTTGGGCTTCACTGGAACAATGCAGCAAGCCAAGGACAGACATGTGGGCAAGAGAGCAGGGTGGAGTGTTAAAATGGCAAGCGACAGGGAGGTTTGGGTCATTCTTGCGGACAGACCGCAGGTGTTCTGCAAAGCAGTCGCCCAGTTTACGTTTGGTCTCTCCAATGTAGAGGAGACCACATTGGGAGCAACGAATGCAGTAGACTAAGTTGGGGGAAATGCAAGTGAAATGCTGCTTCACTTGAAAGGAGTGTTTGGGTCCTTGGACGGTGAGGAGGGAGGAAGTGAAGGGGCAGGTATTGCATCTTTTGCGTGGGCATGGGGTGGTGCCATAGGAGGGGGTTGAGGAGTAGGGGGTGATGGAGGAGTGGACCAGGGTGTCCCGGAGGGAGCGATCCCTACGGAATGCCGATATGGGGGTTGAAGGGAAGATGTGTTTGGTGGTGGCATCATGCTGGAGTTGGCGGAAATGGCAGAGGATGATGCTTTGAATGCGGAGGCTGGTGGGGTGATAAGTGAGGACAAGGGGGACCCTATCATGTTTCTGGGAGGGAGGAGAAGGCGTGAGGGCGGATGCGCGGGAGATGGGCCGGACACGGTTGAGGGCCCTGTCAACGACCGTGGGTGGAAAACCTCAGTTAAGGAAGAAGGAGGACATGTCAGAGGAACCGTTTTTGAAGGAAGCATCATCGGAACAGATGCGACGGAGGCGAAGGAACTGAGAGAATGGGATGGAGTCCTTACAGGAAGCGGGGTGTGAGGAGCTGTAGTCGAGGTAGCTGTGGGAGTCGGTGGGTTTGTAATGGATATTGGTGGACAGTCTATCACCAGAGATTGAGACAGAGAGGTCAAGGAAGGGAAGGGAAGTGTCAGAGGTGGACCACGTGAAAATGATGGAGGGGTGGAGATTGGAAGCAAAATTAATAAATTTTTCCAAGTCCTGACGAGAGCATGAAGCGGCACCGAAGTAATCATCGATGTACTGGAGAAAGAGTTGTGGAAGGGGGCCGGAGTAGGACTGCAACAAGGAATGTTCCACATACCCCATAAAGAGACAGGCATAGCTGGGGACCATGCGGGTACCCATAGCCACACCTTTTATTTGGAGGAAGTGAGAGGAGTTGAAGGAGAAATTGTTCAGCATGAGAATAAGTTCAGCCAGACGGAGGAGAGTAGTGGTGGATGGGGATTGTTCGGGTCTCTGTTCGAGGAAGAAGCTAAGGGCCCTCAGACCATCCTGATGGGGGATGGAGGTGTAGAGGGATTGGACGTCCATGGTGAAGAGGAAGTGGTTGGGGCCAGGGAACTGGAAATTGTTGATGTGATGTAAGCTGTCAGAGGAATCACGGATGTAGGTGGGAAGGGACTGGACAAGGGGAGAGAGAAGGGAGTCAAGATAACGAGAAATGAGTTCTGTGCGGCAGCAGCAAGCTGAGACGATCGGTCTACCGGGGCAGTTCTGTTTGTGGATTTTGGGTAGGAGATAGAAGCGGGCCGTCCGAGGTTGGGCGACTATCAGGTTGGAAGCTGTGGGAGGGAGATCCCCAGAGGAGATGAGGTCAGTGACAGTCCTGGAAACAATGGCTTGATGTTCAGTGGTGGGGTCATGGTCCAGGGAGAGGTAGGAGGAAGTGTCTGCGAGTTGACGTTCAGCCTCCGCGAGGTAGAGGTCAGTGCGCCAGACAACAACAGCACCACCCTTGTCAGCGGGTTTGATGACAATGTCAGGGTTGGACCTGAGAGAATGGAGTGCAGTAAGTTCAGAGAGAGACAGGTTAGAATGGGTGAGAGGAGCAGAGAAATTGAGACGACTAATGTCGCGCCGACAGTTCTCAATGAAAAGAACACCTGCGGTCTGTCCGCAAGAATGACCCAAACCTCCCTGTCGCTTGCCATTTTAACACTCCACCCTGCTCTCTTGCCCACATGTCTGTCCTTGGCTTGCTGCATTGTTCCAGTGAAGCCCAACGCAAACTGGAGGAACAGCACCTCATCTTCCGACTAGGCACTTTACAGCCTTCCGGACTGAATATTGAATTCAACAACTTTAGGTCGTGAGCTCCCTCCTCCATCCTCACCCCCATTCTGTTTCCCCCTTCCTTTTCTTTTTTTTCCAATAAATTATATAGATTTTCCTTTTCCCACCTATTTCCATTATAAAAAGAGAAAAAGAAAAAAAATAATTATTTATTTATTTATTTATTTATTTACATCTTTTATGCTCTCCCCACCCCAACTAGAGCTGTACCTTGAGTGCCCTACCATCCATTCTTAATTAGCACATTCGTTTAGATAATATCACCAACTTTAACTTTAACACCTATGTGTTCTTTTGTATTATTGTTGTTGACATCTTTTGATGATCTGCTTCTATCACTGCTTGTTTGTCTCTACAACCACACCCCCACTCCACCCCTCTCTCTCTCTCTCTCTCTCTCTCCGCCCCCCACACACACACCTTAAACCAGCTTATATTTCAACTCTTTCTTGGACTCGAACTCAAGTTCTGTCGAAGTGTCATGAGGACTCGAAACGTCAACTCTTTTCTTCTCCGCCGATGCTGCCAGAGCTGCTGAGTTTTTCCAGGTAATTCTGTTTTTGTTTTTGTTTTGGATTTCCAGCATCCGCAGTATTTTTGTTTTTATCTCTGTGTATAATTGACTGCCACTGCTCTTCAAGAAATGCCTACCTCCTTGAAGAAGTTCTGTTCCTCTCTGCGACAAGATTTCAGTATCTCTCTTTTGCCCTGCTCACCTTCCTTGCTTTCCATTTCCCTCCTGGTGTTTGACAAGGTGTTTACTAAAACCCGCTTTCACAGCCATATCTCCTTTCTCAGTGACTGTCTCTGTCTCCAACTAACCCCACGTGGATTTCAACTGAAATTCCACCCCTCATGTTTCGAACCCACCCAGGATTACAGGTATCTCCGGGACATAAAACGTTTCTTGGACTGCTGTTCCCGTCACATTCTGAAATCCACACTTGGTGCCATGCGCCGCCATATGAACACACTCGACCTCTCCCTCCAGCAACACCGCCATACCCTTTTTCAAAGCTGTGCGTGCCCCCAGTTTCATTTTATCCTTCGTCTCATCCGACGTCTCAACAAGAAACTTTTTCTCTTACTCTCAAGTGCTAAGGAACGCAATCTCCAACAACTCATCGACACCAACACCCATCTAGGACCCTCCACCCTGGCCTGTCCCTCTGTCCCCACCCCATCTTGCAATCCCAACCCCAGCCGTGTATTCACTATACCCCCTGACCTTCCCCTCTCCGATGCTGAACGTTCAGTGCTCAGCAAAGGACTTAGTTTCATACCCTTACGCCCTCACCTCAATGAATTTCGGGCTCGGCATGATGCTGAACTCTTCTTCCGCTGTCTTCGTCTCCGGGCTCACTTCTTTGGGCAGGAGTCCTCTCCCAGTTCAACGGATCCTTTTACCCATCTCCAATATTCTCCCTCCACCTGGACCCCTCCCTCTGGATTCTTACCTTCTCTAGATCTTTTCATTGAGAACTGTCGGCGCGACATTAGTCGTCTCAATTTCTCTGCTCCTCTCACCCATTCTAACCTGTCTCTCTCTGAACTTACTGCACTCCATTCTCTCAGGTCCAACCCTGACATTGTCATCAAACCCGCTGACAAGGGTGGTGCTGTTGTTGTCTGGCGCACTGACCTCTACCTCGCGGAGGCTGAACGTCAACTCGCAGACACTTCCTCCTACCTCTCCCTGGACCATGACCCCACCACTGAACATCAAGCCATTGTTTCCAGGACTGTCACTGACCTCATCTCCTCTGGGGATCTCCCTCCCACAGCTTCCAACCTGATAGTCGCCCAACCTCGGACGGCCCGCTTCTATCTCCTACCCAAAATCCACAAACAGAACTGCCCCGGTAGACTGATCGTCTCAGCTTGCTGCTGCCCCACAGAACTCATTTCTCGTTATCTTGACTCCCTTCTCTCTCCCCTTGTCCAGTCCCTTCCCACCTACATCCGTGATTCCTCTGACACCTTACGTCACATCAACAATTTCCAGTTCCCTGGCCCCAACCGTTTCCTCTTCACCATGGACGTCCAATCCCTCTACACCTCCATCCCCCACCAGGATGGTCTGAGGGCCCTTAGCTTCTTCCTCGAACAGAGGCCCGAACAATCCCCATCCACCACTACTCTCCTCCGTCTGGCTGAACTTATTCTCATGCTGAACAATTTCTCCTTCAACTCCTCTCACTTCCTCCAAATAAAAGGTGTGGCTATGGGTACCCGCATGGTCCCCAGCTATGCCTGTCTCTTTATGGGGTATGTGGAACATTCCTTGTTGCAGTCCTACTCCGGCCCCCTTCCACAACTCTTTCTCCAGTACATCGATGATTACTTCGGTGCCGCTTCATGCTCTCGTCGGGACTTGGAAAAATTTATTAATTTTGCTTCCAATCTCCACCCGTCCATCATTTTCACGTGGTCCATCTCTGACACTTCCCTTCCCTTCCTTAACCTCTCTGTCTCAATCTCTGGTGATAGACTGTCCACCAATATCCATTACAAACCCCCTGACTCCCACAGCTATCTCGACTACAGCTCCTCACACCCCGCTTCCTGTAAGGACTCCATCCCATTCTCTCAGTTCCTTCGCCTCCGTCGCATCTGTTCCGATGATGCTTCCTTCGAAAACGGTTCCTCTGACATGTCCTCCTTCTTCCTTAACTGAGGTTTTCCACCCACGGTCGTTGACAGGGCCCTCAACCGTGTCCGGCCCATCTCCCGCGCATCTGCCCTCACGCCTTCTCCTCCCTCCCAGAAACATGATAGGGTCCCCCTTGTCCTCACTTATCACCCCACCAGCCTCCGCATTCAAAGCATCATCCTCTGCCATTTCCGCCAACTCCAGCATGATGCCACCACCAAACACATCTTCCCTTCAACCCCCATATCGGCATTCCGTAGGGATCACTCCCTCCGGGACACCCTGGTCCACTCCTCCATCACCCCCTACTCCTCAACCCCCTCCTATGGCACCACCCCATGCCCACGCAAAAGATGCAATACCTGCCCCTTCACTTCCTCCCTCCTCACCATCCAAGGACCCAAACACTCCTTTCAAGTGAAGCAGCATTTCACTTGCATTTCCCCCAACTTAGTCTACTGCACTCGTTGCTCCCAATGTGGTCTCCTCTACATTGGAGAGACCAAACGTAAACTGGGCGACTGCTTTGCAGAACACCTGCGGTCTGTCCGCAAGAATGACCCAAACCTCCCTGTCGCTTGCCATTTTAACACTCCACCCTGCTCTCTTGCCCACATGTCTGTCCTTGGCTTGTTGCATTGTTCCAGTGAAGCCCAACGCAAACTGGAGGAACAACACCTCATCTTCCGACTAGGCACTTTACAGCCTTCCGGACTGAATATTGAATTCAACAACTTTAGGTCGTGAGCTCCCTCCTCCATCCCCACCCCCTTTCTGTTTCCCCCCTCCTTTTCTTTTTTTTCCAATAAATTATATAGATTTTCCTTTTCCCACCTATTTCCATTATAAAAAGAGAAAAAGAAAAAAAAATATTTATTTATTTTATTTAATTTATTTTTTTTTACATCTTTTATGCTCTCCCCACCCCCACTAGAGCTGTACCTTAAGTGCCCTACCATCCATTCTTAATTAGCACATTCGTTTAGATAATATCACCAACTTTAACTTTAACACCTGTGTTCTTTTGTATTATTGTTGTTGACGTCTTTTGATGATCTGCTTCTATCACTGCTTGTTTGTCTCTACAACCACACCCCCCCCCCTCCACCCGTCTCTCTGTCTCTCTCCACCCCCCACACACACACCTTAAACCAGCTTATATTTCAACTCTTTCTTGGACTCGAACTCAAGTTCTGTCGAAGTGTCATGAGGATTCGAAACGTCAACTCTTTTCTTCTCCGCCGATGCTGCCAGACCTGCTGAGTTTTTCCAGGTAATTCTGTTTTTGTTTTTGTTTAGGAAACATAATGCAGTGTATACATTATACCAGGAAGGAAACACACTGTAGTTGATACATTATACCAGAAAGGAAACACCTGCAGTTTACATATTACACCAGGTAGGAAACACAATGCAGTGTATACATTTTACCAGATGGAAAGCACACTGCAGCATATACATTATACCAGATAGGAAGCACACTTCCATTTATATATTATACCAGGTAGGAAACACACTGCAGCCTATACATTATACCAGATGGAATCAAAGTGCAGTGTATACATTATACCGGATGGGAAACACACTGCAGTGTATACATTATACCAGATAGGAAACATATTGCTGTCTATACATTATACCACATGAGAATCACACTGCAGCGTATACATTTTACCAGATAGGAATCACACAGCAGCGTATACATTATACGAGATAGGAATCACACTGCGGTGTATACATTATACCAGGTAGGAAACACACAGCAGCGTATACATTATACCAGATAGGAATCTCACTGCAGTGTATACATTCTGCCTGATGGGAAACACACTGGAGCGTATACATTATGCCAAATAGGAATCACACCGCAGTGTATACATAATACCAGATAGGAATCACACTGCAGTTTATACATTATACCAGGTAGGAAACCCACTGCAATGTATATATTATATCGGGTGGGAAACACACCGCAGTGTATACATTAAACTAGATCGGAATCTCACAGCAGAGTATGCATTAGATCAGATCGGAAACGCACTGCAGTGTTTACGTTATACCAGATGTGAATCTCAATGCAGTGTACGCAGTTTATTCGATGGGATACACACAGCAGAGTATACATTATACCAGACAGGAAACACATTGCAGTGTATACATTTTCCCTGATAGGAAACGCTCTGCGGTGTATGCATTATACCAGATGGGAATCTTATTGCAGTGTATGCATTTTACCAGAGAGGAAACACACTGCAGTGTATACATTATTCCAGAATGGGAATTTCATTTCCGTGTATGATTTATACCAGGTAGGAAACACACTGCAGCCTACACATTATACCAGATGGGAATCACACTGCAGTGTATACAGTATACTGGATGGGAATCACACTGTAGTGTATACATTTTATCCAATGGAATGCACACTGCAGTTTATACATCATACCAGACAGGAAACACATTGCAGTGTATACATTTTACCTGATAGAAACACTCTGCGGTGTATACTTTACATCAGATGTGAATCTCACTGCAGTGAACTCATTTTATCTGGTGGGATAGAGACTGCAGTATATACATTATACCAGATAGGAAACAAATTGCAGTATATACATTTTACCAGTTGCAAACACACTGCAGCCTATATATTATAACGGATGAGAATCATACTGCAGTGTACACATTATACCCGATGGGATACACACTGCAGTGCATGCATTATACAAGATAGTAAACACATTGGAGTGTACAGATTATACCAAATACGAAACACACTGCAGTGTATAAATTATATCAGTTGGGCTCATACTGCAGTGTATACATTAAACAAGGTAGGAAACACACTGTAGTGTATAATTATGTCAGGTAGGAATCTCACTGCAGTGTATACATTATACCAAATAAGAAACACTCTGCACTGTATACACTATACTAAATAGGCTTCACACTGCAGTGTATACATTAAACCAAGTAGGAAACACACTGCAGCGTATACATTAGACCAAATGGGAATCACACTGCGGACTATACATTATACCAGATGGAAATCACACTGCAGTTTATACATTATACCTGATGGAAACACACTGCTGTGTATACATTATTCCAGGTAGGAAACACGTTGCAGTGTATACATTATACCATATAGCAATCACAGTGCAGTGTATACATTATTCCAGGTGGGAATCTCTCTATTATCTATACATTATACCAAATGGGAAACACACTGTAGTGTATACATTATACCATGTAGGAAACACACTGCAGCGTATACGTTATTCCAGATGGGAATCTCACTGTGGTTTTATACATTATACCAGGTAGGAATCAGTCTGCAGTGTATAAATTATACCAGTTTGGAATCACACTGCAGCGTCTACATTGTACCAGATAGAATCACACCGCAGTGTATACATTATACCAGATAGAATCACACCGCAGTGTATACATTATACCAAGTAGGAATCACACTGCAGTTTATACATTATAACAATTAGGAATCACACTGCATCATATACATTATACCAGGTAGAAAACACACATCAGCGTATACATTATACCAGATATGAAACACACTGCAATGTATACATTATATCTGGTAGGAAACAAACTGCAGCATATTCATTATACCAGATGGGAATCTCACTGCAGTGTATGCATTATACCAGATTGGAAACACACTGCAGTGTTTACATTATACCAGATGTGATTCTCACCGCAGTGTATACATTTTATCCGATGGGATACACACTGCAGTGTATACATTATATCAGGTAGGAATCACAATGTGGTGTATACATTATACCAGGTAGGAAACACACAGCAGCATATAAATTATACCAGATGGGAATCTCACTGCAGTGTATACATTCTACCAGATGGGAAACACACTGCAATGTATACATTATATCGGGTAGGAAACACACCGCAGTGTATACATTATACCAGATGTGAATCTCAATGCAGTGTATACAGTTTATCCGATGGGATACACACAGCAGTGTATACATTATACCAGACAGGAAACACATTGCAGTGTATACATTTTCCCTGATAGGAAACACTCTGCGGTGTTTACATTATACCAGATGGGAATCTTATTGCAGTATATACATTTTACCACATAGGAAACACACTGCAGTGTATACATTATTCCAGAATGGGGATCTCACTTCAGTGTATGATTTATACCAGGTAGGAAAGACACTGCAGCCTGCACGTTATAAGAGACGGGAATCAGACTGCAGTGTACACAGTATACTGGCTGGGAATCTCACTGCAGTGTATACATTTTACCAGATGGGAAACACATTGCAGTGTATACATTATACCAGATAGGAATCACACCGCAGTTTATACATTATACCAATTAGGATTCACACTGCAGCGTATATATTATACCAGATAGGAAACACACTGCAATGTAGTCATTATATCGGTTAGGAAACACACCGCAGCGTATGTATTATACCAGATGGGAATCTCAATGCAGTGTATGCATTATGCCACATCGGAAACACACTGCAGTGTTTACATTATACCAGATGTGAATCTTACAGCAGTGTATACATTTTATCCAATGGGATGCACACTGCAGTGTATACATCATACCAGACAGGAAACACATTGCAGTGTATACATTTTACCTGACAGGAAACACTCTGCAGTGTATATTTTATATCAGATGTGAATCTCACAGCAATGTATACATTTTACCAGATAGGAATCACTCTGCAGTGTATACATAATACCAGATAGAAATCACACTGCATTGTATACATTATACCAGGTCGGAAACACAGTGCAGTGTATAATTTATACCAGATGGGAACCTAACTGCCATATATACATTTTACCAGATGGGGAACACACTGCAGCGTTTCCATTATACCAGATAGGAATCACACAGCAGTTTATACATTATACCAATTAGGAACCACACTGCAGCGTATACATTATACCAGTTAGGAATCACACTGCAGCTTATACATTATACCAATTAGGAACCACACTGCAGCGCATACGTTATACCAGGTAGGAAACAGAATGCAGCGTATACATTATACCAGATAGAAAACACACTGCAGCGTATACATTATACCAGATAGGAAACACATTGCAGTGTATACATTTTACCCGATGGGATAAACACTGCAGTGCATGCATTATACCAGATAGGAAACGTATACATTATACCAGATAGGAATCAAACCACAGTGTTTACATTATACCAGATAGGAATCACACTGAAGTTTATACATTATACCATTAGGAAACACACTGCAGCATATACATTGTACCAGATAGGAAACACACTGCAGTGTATACATTATATTGGGTAGGAAACACACTGCGGTGTATACAATATACCAGATGTGAATCTCACTGCAGTGTATGCATTATACCAGTTCGGAAACACATTGCAGTGTTTACATTATCGGAGGGAAAAACACTGCAGAATATACATTATACCAGATAGGAATCACACTGCAGTTTATACATTAAACCAGATAAGAATCACACTGCAGTTTATATATTATACCAATTAGGAATCACACTGCAGCATATACATTATACCAGGTAGAAAACAAACTGCAGCGTATATATTATACCAGATAGGTAACACACTGAACTGTATACATTATTCCAGATGGGAATCTCACTTCAGTGTATGAATTATACCAGGTAGGAAACACACTGCAGCCTATATATTATGCCCGATGGGAATCGCACTGGAATATATATATTATACCGGATGGGAAACACACTGCAGTGTATACGTTATTCCCGATGGTTATCTCACTTCAGTGTATGAAGTACACCCGGTCGGAAACACACTACAATGTATACATTATATATGATGGGAAACACACTGCAGCGTATACATTATACCAGATAGGAATCACACCGCAGTGTATACATTATAGCAGATAGGAATCACACTGCAGCATATACATTGTACCAGATAGGAAACACATTGCAGTGTGTACATTATATTGGGTAGGAAAAACACTGCAGTGTATACATTATACCAGATGGGAATCACACCGCAGTGTATACATTATACCAGATAGGAATCACACCGAAGTTTATACATTGTACATTATACCAGGTAGGAAGCACACTGCAGCATATACATTGTACCAGATAGGGATCATACTGCAGTGTATCCATTATATCAGGGAGCAAGCACACTGCAGCGTATAGATTATACCAGATAGGAATCACACTGCTGTGTATACATTATACAAGGTAGGAAACACACTGCAATGTATACATTATAACAAATAAGAATCAGATTGCAGTGCATACATTATACCAGCTAGGAAACACACTGCATTGTATAAATTATACCAGAAAAGTAATATACTTCAGTTTTTACATTATACCAGAAAGGAATCACACTGCAGTACATATATTATTACCAGGTAGGAAACACAATGCAGTGTTTACATTTTACCAGATGGGAAACACACTCCAGTTTGTACATTATACCAGATAGGAAACACACTGCAGTGTGTACATTATAGCAGTTTGGAATCACACTGCAGTGTAAACATTATAGCAGTTAGGAATCACAATGCAGTGTGTACATTATACCACACAGGAATCATGCTGCTGTATATACATTATACCAGGGAGGGAAGACAATGCAGCGTATACATTATATCAGATAGGCATCACACTGCAGTGTATACATTATACCAAATAGGAATCACACTGCCGTGTATACCTTATCCCGGATAGGAAACATCCTGCAGTTTCTACATTATACCAGATAGGAAACACATTGCAGTATATACGTTATACCATATAGGAATCACAATGCAGTGCATAATTTATACCAGATGGGAAACACACTGCAGTGGATAAATTTTACCAGGTAGGAATCAGACTGCAGTGTATACATTATACCAGATAGGAATCACACTGCAGTGTATATATTATACCAGATAGGAATCACACTGAAGTTTATACATTATACATTATACCAGGTAGGAAGCACACTGCAGCATATACATTGTACCAGATAGGGATCATACTGCAGTGTATCCATTATATCAGGGAGCAAGCACACTGCAGCGTATAGATTATACCAGATAGGAATCACACTGCCGGGTAAACATTATCCAAGATAGGAAACACACTGCAGTTTATATATTATACCAGATAGGAATCACACTGCAGTGTAGACATTTTACAAGATAGGAATCACACTGCAGTTTATACATTTTAGCAGATGGGAAGCACACTGCAGTGTATATATTATGCCAGGTAGGAATCACACTGCAGTGTATATATTACAACAAATAAGAAACATGCTGCAGTGCATACATTAAACCAGGTAGGAAACACACTGAAGCGTATACATTATTCCAGAAGGCAATCTCACTGCAGTCTCTACATTATACCAGATGGGAAACAAACTGTAGTATACCAAATAGGAATCAGACTGCAGTGTATACATTATACCAGAAAGTAAGCAATCTGTAATTTATTCATTTTACTGGGCAGGAATCACACTGCAATGTATGTATTACACCAGGTACGAAACATACTGCAGTGTATACATTATACCAGAAAGGAAACACACTGTAGTTGATACATTATACCACATAGGAATCACATTGCACTGTATACATTATACCAGGTCGGAAACACCTGCAGTGTATACGTACTACCAAATAGGAATCACACTGCAGTGTATACGTTATACCAGAAAGGAAAAACCTGCAGTTTACATATTACACTAGGTAGGAAACACAATGCAGTGTATACATTTTACCAGATGGGAAGCACACTGCAGTTTATATGTTATACCAGGTACGAAACACACTGCAGTCTATACATTATACCAGATGGGAATCAAACTGCAGTGTATATGTTATACTGGATGGGAAACACTGCAGTATACACATTATAGCAGGTAGGAAACACACTGCTGTCTATACATTATACTACATGAGAATCACACTGCCGCATATACATTATACCAGGTAGGAAACACACAGCAGAGTATACATTATACCAGGTGGGAAACACACTGGAGCGTATACATTATGCCAAACAAGAATCACACCGCAGTGTATACTTAATACCAGAAAGGAATCACGCTGCAGTTTATACATTATACCAGGTAGGAAACCCACTGCAATGTATATATTTTATCGGGTAGGAAACACACGCAGCGTATACATTAAACTAGATCGGAATCTCACAGCAGAGTATGCATTAGATCAGATCGGAAACACACTGCAGTGTTTACGTTATACCAGATGTGAATCTCAATGCAGTGTACGCAGTTTATTCGATGGGATACACACAGCAGTGTATACACTATACCAGACAGGAAACACATTGCAGTGTATACATTTTCCCTGATAGGAAACGCTCTGCGGTGTATGCATTATACCAGATGGGAATCTTATTGCAGTGTATGCATTTTACCAGAGAGGAAACACACTGCAGTGTATACATTATTCCAGAATGGGAATCTCATTTCAGTGTATGATTTATACCAGGTAGGAAACACACTGCAGCCTACATGTTATACCAGATGGGAATCACACTGCATTGCATACAGTATACTGGATGGGAATCACACTGCAGTGTATACATTTTATCTGATGGGATGCACACTGCAGTTTATACATCCTACCAGACAGGAAACGCATTGCAGTGTATACATTTTACCTGATAGAAAACGCTCTGCGGTGTATACTTTACATCAGATGTGAATCTCACTGCAGTGTATTCATTTTATCCGGTGGGCTAGAGACTGCAGTGTATACATTATACCAGATAGGAAACACATTGCAGTATATACATTTTACCAGGTAGCAAACACACTGCAGCCTATTCATTATAACGGATGGGAATCATACTGCAGTATCCACATTATACCAGGCAGGAAACACACTGCGGTCTATACATTATACCAGATGGGAATCACACTGCAGTGTATACATTTTACTAGATAGGAAACACACTGCGTGTATACGTTATTCCACTGCAGTGTATACATTTTACCCGATGGGATACACACTGCAGTGCATGCATTATACCAGACAGGAAACACATTGGAGTGTACAGATTATACCAAATACACTGCAGTGTATACATTATACCAGATAGGAAACACTCTGCGTTGTATACATTATACCAAATAGGCTTCATACTGCAGCGTATACATTAAACCAAGTACGAAACACACTGCAGTGTATACATTAAACCAAGTAGGAAACACACTGCAGCATATACATTAGACCAAATGGAAAACATACGGTGGACTATACATTATACCAGATCGAAATCAGACTGCAGTTTATACATTATACCTGATGGAAACACACTGCTGTGTATACATTATACCAGGTAGGAAACACGTTGAAGTGTATAAATTATAGCATATGGCAATCACAGTGCAGTGTATACATTATTCCAGGTGGGAATCTCTCTGTAGTCTATACATTATACCAAATGGGAAACACACTGTAGTGTATACATTATACCATGTTGGAATCACACTGCAGCGTCTACATTGTACCAAATAGAATCACACCGCAGTGTTTACATTATACCAGGTAGGAATCACACTGCAGTTTATACATTATACCAATTAGGAATTACACTGCAGCATATACATTATACCAGGTAGGAATCATACTGCAGTTTATACATTATACCAAATAGGAATTACACTGCAGCGTATCCATTATACCAGGTAGGAAACAGACTACAGTGTATACATTATATCAGATTGGAATCACACTGCAGTTTATACATTATACCAGGTAGGAAACACATGGCAGTGTATACATTTTACCAGATATGAATCTCACTACGGTGTATGCATTTTATCCGATGGGATACACACTGCAGCGCATGCATTATACCACGTAGGAAACACATTGCAGTTTATACATTATACCAATTAGAAATTACACTGCAGCATATACATTATACCAGGTAGGAAACAGAATGCAGAGTATACATTATACCAGATAGAAAACACACTGCAGTGTATGCATTATACCAGATAGGAAACACATTGCAGTGTATACATTTTACCCGATGGGATAAACGCTGCAGTGCATGCATTATACCAGATAGGAAACAAATTGGAGTGTATACATTATACCAAATAGGAATCAAACCGCAGTGTTTACTTTATACCAGATAGGAATTACACTGAAGTTTATACATTATACCATTAGGAAACACACTGCAGCATATACATTGTACCAGATAGGAAACACACTGCAGTGTATACATTATATTGGGTAGGAAAAACACTGCAGTGTATTCAATATACCAGATGTGAATCTCACTGCAGTGTATGCATTATACCAGTTCGGAAACACACTGCAGTGTTTATATTATACTGGATGGGAATCTCATTGCAGTGTATACAATTTAACCGATGGGATACACACTGCAGAGTATACATTGTACTAGTTAGGAATCACACTGCAGTTTATACATTAAACCAGATAAGAATCACACTGCAGTTTATATGTTATACCAATTAGGAACCACACTGCAGCATATACATTATACCAGGTAGTAAACAAACCGCAGTGTATATATTATACCAGATAGGTAACACACTGTGGTGTATACATTATTCCAGATGGGAATCTCACTTCAGTATATGAATTATACCAGGTAGAAATCACACTGCAGCCTATACATTATGCCCGATGGGAATCGCACTGGAATATATATATTATACCGGATGGGAAACACACTACAGTATATACATTATTTCCGATGGTTATCTCACTTCAGTATATGAAGTACACCCGGTCAGGAACACACTACAATGTATACATTATACATGATGGGAAACACACTGCAGCGTATACATTATACCAGATAGGAATCACACCGCAGTGTATACATTATACCAAATAGGATTCATACCGCAGTGTTTATATTATACCAGATAGGAATCACACTGCAGTTTATACATTATACCAGATAGGAAACACATTGGAGTGTATACACTACACCAAATATACATTATACCAGATTGGAATCTCACTGCAGTGTTTACATTATGCCATTTGTGAATCTCATTGCAGTGTGTACATTTTATCCGATGGGACACACAATGCAGTTTATACATTATACTAGACAGGAAACACATTGCAGTGTATACATTTTACCTGATGGGAAGCACTCTGTGGTGTATACATCATACCAGATGGAAATCTTACTGCAGTGTATACATTTTACCAGATAGGAAACACGCTGCAGTGTATACATTATTCCAGATGGGAATCTCACTTCAGTTTATGAATTATATCAGGTAGGAAACACACTGCAGCCTATACATTATACCAGATGGGAATCTCACTGCAGTGTATACATTTTACCAGATGGGAAACACACTGCAGAGTATACATTGTACTAGTTAGGAATCACACCACATTGTATACATTATACCAGATAGGAATCACACTGCAGTTTATACATTTGCCAATTAAGAATCACATGGCAGTGTATACATTATGCCAGGTAGGAAACACATTGCAGTGTATATATTATACCAGATCGGTATCTCACTGCAGTGTATACATTTTATCCAAAGGGATGCACAATACAGTTTATACATTATACCAGACAGGAAACACATTGCAGTGTATACAGTTTACCTGATAGGAAGCACTCTGTGGTGTATACATTATACCAGATGGGAATCTTACTACAGTGTATACATTTTACCAGATGGGGAACACAATGCAGCATTTCCATTATACCAGTGAGGAATCACACTGCAGTTTGTACCTTATACCAATTAGGAATTACTCTGCAGCGTATACATTATACCAGGTAGGAAACAGAATGCAGCGTATACATTATACCAGGTAGAAAACACACTTCAGTGTATGCATTATACCAGTTAGGAAACACATTGGAGCGTATACACTACACCAAATAGGAATCACATCACAGTGTTTAATTATACCAGATAGGAATCACACTGCAGTTTATAGCTTATACCAGGTAGGAAACACACGGCAGTGTATACATTATATCGGGTTGGAAACACGCTGCAGTGTATACATTATACCAGATGGGAATTTCACTGCAGAGTATGCATTATACCAGATAGGAAACACACTGCATTGTATACATTATTCCAGATGGGAATCTCACTTCAGTTTATGAATTATATCAGGTAGGAAACACACTGCAGCCTATACATTATACCACATGGGAATCACACTGCAGTGTATACATTATACCGGATGGGAAACACACTAAACCTATCCATTGTACCAGATAGGAAACACACCGAATTGTAAACATTATATCCGATCGGAATCACACTGCCGTTTATACATTATACCAATTAGGAATCATGCTGCAGCGTATACATTATACGAGGTAGGAAACACACCGCAGCCTATATATTATACCAGATAAGAAGCACATTGCAATATATTCATTATATCGGGTAGGAAACACACTGCAGTGTATATATTATACCAGATCGTTATCTCACTGCAGTGTGTGCATTATACCAGTTCGAAAACACACTGCAGTGTTTACATTATACCAGATGTGAATCTCACTGCAGTGTATACATTTTATCCGATGGGATGCACACTGTAGTGTATACATCAGACCAGACAGGAAACACATTGCTGTGCATACATTTTTCCTGATATGAAACACTCTGCTGTGCATATATTATACCAGATGGGAATCTTACTGCAGTGTATACACTATTCCAGATGGGAATCTCACGTCAGTGTATGAATTATCCTAATTAGGAAATACACTGCAGCCTATACATTTTACCAGATAGGAATCACTCTGCAGTGTATACATTAGACCAGGTAAGAAACACACAGCAGCTTATACATTATACGAGATAGGAAACACAATGCAGCTTATACATTGTACCAGATGGGAATCTGATTGCATTGTATACAATATACCAGGTAGGAATCACACTGAAGTTTATACATTACACCAAGCAAGAAACGCACTGCAGCATATACATTGTACCAGATAGGAAACACACTACAGTGTATACATTATACCAGATGGGAATCTCACTGCAGCGTATGCATTATACCAGATCGGAAACACGCTGCTGTGTTTACGTTATACCAGATGTGAATCTCACTGCAGTGTATTCATTTAATCCGATGGGATACACACTGCAGTGTATACATAATACCAGATAGAAATCACACTGCAGTTTATACATTATACCAGGTAGGAAACACACTGCAATGTATACGTTATAGCGGGTTGGAAACACACTGCAGTGCATACATTATACCAGATGGGAATCTCACTGCAGAGTATGCATTTTATCCGATGGGATACACACAACAGTTTATACATTATATTAGACAGGAAACACATTGCAGTGTACACATTTTACCTCATAGAAAACTCTCTGTGGTGTATACATTATACCAGATGGGAATCTCACTGCAGTGTACACATTTTACCAGGTAGGATACACACTGCAGTGTATACATTATTCCAGATGGGAATCTCACGTCAGTTTATGAATTATGCCAGCTAGGAAACACACTGCAGCCTACACATTATACCAGATGGGAATCTCACTGCAGTGTATACATTATACTGCATGGGAATCTTACAGCATTGTACACATTATACTAGATGGGAATCATACAGCAGTGTATACATTATATCAGATGGGAAACACACTGCAGTTTATACATTATACCGGATGGGAATCTTACAGCATTGTACACGTTATACCAGATGGGAATCATACAGCAGTGTATACATTATACCAGGTAGGAAACTCACTGCAGTGTATACATTTTACCAGATGGGAAACACACTGCAGTTTATACATTATACCAGATGGGAAACACACTGCAGTGTATACATTATTCCAGATGGGAATCTCACTTCAGTGTATGAATTATACCAGATAGGAAACACACTGCAGCTTATACATTATATCAGATGGCAATCACACTGCAGTGTACACATTATACCAGGTAGTAAACACACTGCTGTCTATACATTATACCAGATGGGAATCCACTGCAGGATAAACATTTTACCAGATTGGAAACACACTGCAATGTATACATTATAGCGGGTTGGAAACACACTGCAGTGCATACATTATACCAGATGGGAATCTCACTGCAGAGTATGCATTTTATCCGATGGGATACACACAACAGTTTATACATTATACTAGACAGGAAACACATTGCAGTGTACACATTTTACCTCATAGAAAACTCTCTGTGGTGTATACATTATACCAGATAGGAATCTCACTGCAGTGTACACATTTTACCAGGTAGGATACACACTGCAGTGTATACATTATTCCAGATGGGAATCTCACGTCAGTTTATGAATTATGCCAGGTAGGAAACACACTGCAGCCTACACATTATACCAGATGGGAATCTCACTGTAGTGTATACATTATACTGCATGGGAATCTTACAGCATTGTACACATTATACTAGATGGGAATCATACAGCAGTGTATACATTATATCAGATGGGAAACACACTGCAGTGTATACATTATACCGGATGGGAATCTTACAGCAGTGTATACATTATTCCAGATGGGAATCTCACTTCAGTGTATGAATTATACCAGTTAGGAAACACACTGCAGCTTATACATTATATCAGATGGCAATCGCACTGCAGTGTACACATTATACCAGGTAGTAAACACACTGCTGTCTATACATTATACCAGATGGGAATCCTCTGCAGAATAAACATTTTACCAGATTGGAAACACACTGCAATTAATACATTATTCCAGATGGGAATCTCACTTCAGTGAATGAATTACACCGGGTCGAAAAACACACTGCAATGTATACTTTATACCAGATGGGAAACACACGGCCGTGTATACATTATACTAGATAGGAATCACACTGCAGTGTATACTTTATACCAGATAGGAATCACACTGAATTTTATATGTTATACCAGGTAGAAAACTCACTGCAGTGTATACATTTTACCAGATGGGAAACACACTGCAGTTTATACATTATACCAGATGGGAAACACACTGCAGTGTATACATTATTCCAGATGGGAATCTCACTTCAGTGTATGAATTATACCAGTTAGGAAACACACTGCAGCTTATACATTATATCAGATGGCAATCGCACTGCAGTGTACACATTATACCAGGTAGTAAACACACTGCTGTCTATACATTATACCAGATGGGAATCCTCTGCAGAATAAACATTTTACCAGATTGGAAACACACTGCAATGTATACATTATTCCAGATGGGAATCTCACTTCAGTGAATGAATTACACCGGGTCGAAAAACACACTGCAATGTATACATTATACCAGATGGGAAATACACAGCCGTGTATACATTATACTAGATAGGAATCACACCGCAGTGTATACTTTATACCAGATAGGAATCACACTGAGTTTTATATGTTATACCAGGTAGGAAACATACTGCAGCATTTACATTATACCAGGTAGGAAACACACTGCAGCGTTTACATTGTACCAGATAGGAAACACACTGCGGTGTATACATTATACCATATGGGAATCTCACTGCAGTGCCTGCATTATACCAGATAGGAAACACTCTGCAGTGTATACATAATACCAGATAGAAATCACACTGCATTGTATACATTACACTAAGTAGGAAACACACTGCAGTGTATACATTTTACCAGTTAGGAAACACATTGCAGCGTATACGTTTTACCAGATGTGAATCTCACTGCAGTGTATACATTTTACCCAATGGGATACACACTCCATTGCATGCATTATACCAGATAGAAAACACACTGCAGCGTATGCATTATACCAGATAGGAAACACATTGAAGCGTATACACTACACCAAAAAGGAATCACACCACAGTGTTTACATTATACCACATAGGAATCACACTGAAGTTTATACATTATACCAGGTAGGAAACACACTGCAGTGTATACATTATATCGGGTTGGAAACACACTGCAGTGTATATATTATACCAGATGGGAATCTCACTGTAGAGAATGCATTATACCAGATCGTAAACACACAGCAGTGTTTACATTATACCATTTGTGAATCTCATTGCAGTGTATACATTTTATCTGAAGGGACACACACTGCAGTTTATAGATCATACCAGAGAGGAAATACTTTGTAGTGTATACATTTTACCTGATAGGAAACACTCTGTGGTGTATACATTATTTCAGATGGGAATCTTACTGCAGTGTATACATTTTACCAGATAGGAAACACACTGCAGTGTATGCATTATTCCAGATGGGAATCTCACTTCAGTTTATGAATTATACCAGGTAGGAAACACACTGCAGCCTATACATTATACCACATGGGAATCACACTGCAGTGTATACATTATACCGGATGGGAATCTTACTGCATTGTACACATTACACGAGATGGGATTCACACTGCAGTGTATACATTATACTGGACAGGAATCTCACTGCAGTGTACACATTATACCAGGTAGGAAACTCACTGCAGTGTATACATTTTACCAGATGGGAAACACACTGAACCTATCCATTGTACCAGATCGGAATCACACCGCATTGTATACATTATATCAGATTGGAATCACACTGCCGTTTATACATTATACCAATTAGGAATCATGCTGCAGCATATACATTATACGAGGTAGGAAACACACTGCAGCCTATATATTAAACCAGATAAGAAGCACACTGCAATATATTCATTATATCAAGTAGGAAACACACTGCAGCGTATATATTATACCAGATCGTTATCTCACTGCAGTGTATGCATTATACCAGTTCGGAAACAGACTGCAGTGTTTACATTATAATAGATGTGAATCTCACAGCAGTGTATACATTTTATCCGATATGATGCACACTGTAGTGTATACATCATACCAGACAGGAAACACATTGCTGTGCATACATTTTTCCTGATATGAAACACTCTGCAGTGTATACATTATACCAGATGGGAATCTTACTGCAGTGTACACACTATTCCAGATGGGAATCTCACGTCAGTGTATGAATTATACCAATTAGTAAACACACTGCAGCCTATACATTATAGCTGATGGGAATCGCATGGCAGTGTATATTTTATACCGGATGGGAAACACACTGCAGTGTATACATTATAGCAGTTACGAAACACACTGCTGTCTATACATTATTCCAGATGGGAATCACACTGCAGCCTATACATTTTACCAGGTAGGAATCACACTGCAGAGTATACACTATACCAGGTAAGAAACACACAGCAGCTTATACATTATACGAGATAGGAAACACACCGCAGCTTATACATTGTACCAGATGGGAATCTGACCGCAATGTATACAATATACTAGGTAGGAATCACACTGAAGTTCATACATTACACCAAGCAGGAAACACACTGCAGCATATACATTGTACCAGATAGGAAACACACTACAGTGTATACATTATACCAGATGAGAATCTCACTGCAGCATATGCATTATACCCGATCGGAAACATGCTGTTGTGTTTACTTTATACCAGATGTGAATCTCACTGCAGTGTATTTATTTAATCCGATGGGATACACACTGCAGTGTATACATTATAGCAGAGAGGAAACACATTGCAGTGTATACATAATACCAGATAGAAATCACACTGCAGTTTATATATTATACCAGGTAGGAAACACACTGCAATGTATACATTATATCGGGTTGGAAACACACTGCAGTGCATACATTATACCAGATGAGAATCTCACTGCAGAGTATGCATTATACCAGATCGGAAACACACTGCAGTGTTTACATTATACCATTTGTGAATCTCATTGCAGTGTATACATTTTATCCAATGGAATACACACAGCAGTTTATACATTATACCAGACAGGAAACACATTGCAGTGTACACATTTTACTTGATAGGAAAAACTCTGTGGTGTATACATTATACCAGATGGGAATCTTATTGCAGTGTACACATTTTACCAGGTAGGAAACATACTGCAGTGTATACATTATTCCAGATGGGAATCTCACTTCAGTTTATGAATTATGCCAGGTAGGAAACACACTGCAGCCTGTACATTATACCTGATGGGAATCACACTGCAGTGTATACATTATACCAGGTAGGAAACTCACTGCAGTGTATACATTTTACCGGATGGGAAACACACTGCAGCGTATCCATTGTACCAGGTAGGAATCACACCGCAGTGTATACATTATACCAGATAGAAATCACACTGCAGTTTATACATTATACCAATTAGGAATCACGCTGCTGTGTGTACATTATACGAGGTAGGAAACACACCGCAGCGTATACATTATACCAGATAGGAAACACACTGTAATGTATTCATTATATCGAGTAGGAAACACACTGCAGCGTATATATTATACCAGAATGTTATCTCACTGCAGCGTATGCATTATACCAGTTTGGAAACACACTGCAGTGTTTACATTATACCAGATGTGAATCTCACAGCAGTGTATACATTTTATCCAATGGGATGCACACTGCAGTGTATACATCATACTGGACAGGAAACACATTGCAGTGCATACATTTTACCTGATAAGAAACACACTGCCGCCTATACATTATACCAGATGGGAATCACACTGCAGCATATACATTTTACCAGATCGGAAACACTGCAGTGTATACATTATTCCAGATGGGAATCTCACTTCAGTGTATGAATTATACCAGGTAGGAAACACACTGCAGCCTATACATTATACCTGATGGGAATCGCATGGCAGTGTATATATTATACTGGATGGGAAACACACTGCAGTGTATACATTATACGAGGTTCGAAACACACTGCTGTCTGTACATTTTACCAGATGGGAATCACACTGCAGCCTATACATTTTACCAGATAGGAATCACACTGCAGAGTATACACTATACCAGGTAAGAAACACACAGCATCTTATACATTATACGAGATAGGAAACACACTGCAGCTCATAAATTGTACCAGATGGGAATCTGACTGTGTCGTATACAATATACCAGGTAGGAATCACACTGAAGTTTATACATTATACCAAGTAGGAAACTGCAGTGTATACATTATACCAGATGGGAATCTCACTGCAGTGTATACATTATACCAGATGGGAATCTCACTGCAGTGTATGCATTATACCAGATTGGAAACAGACTGCAGTGTTTACATTATACCAGATGTGAATCTCGCTGCAGTGTATTCATTTTATCCGATGAGATACACACTGCAGTGTATACATTATAGCAGAGAGGAAACACATTGCAGTGTATACGTAATACCAGATAGAAATCACACTGCATTGTATACATTATACCAGGTCAGAAACACACTGCAGTGTATACATTATATCAGATGGTAATCTCACTGCAGTGTATACATTTTATGAGATGGGGAACACACTGCAGCGTTTCCATTATACCAGATAGGAATCACACTGCAGTTTATACATTATACCAGTTAGGAACCACACTGAAGTGTATACCTTATACTAGGCAGGAAACACACTGCAGCATTTACATTATACCAGATAGAAAACACACTGCAGTGTATACATGATATCAGATAGGAAACACATTGCAGTGTATATATTATACCATATTGGAATCACACTGCAATGTGTACATTATATCACACATGAACCACACTGCAGTTTATACATTATAGCAGTTAGGAACCACACTGAAGTGTATACCTTATACCAGGCAGGAAACACACTGCAGCATTTACATTATACCAGATAGAAAGCACACTGCAGTGTATACATGATATCAGATAGGAAACACATTGCAGTGTATATATTATACCATATTGGAATCACACTGCAATGTGTACATTATATCACACATGAATCACACTGCAGTTTATACATTATAGCAGTTGAGAATTACATGCCATTGTTTACAGTATACCAGAAAGGAATCACACTGCAGCATACACTTTATAGCAGATAGTAATCAGACTGCAATGTATACGTCATGCCAGATTTTGATTTGGACCTGAAAATTTGAGAATCAGTATCAAAATTTTGATTTTGTCCACCTCAAACCGCATATCATCTCTCCCATCTCCAAAGCTGCAACCTTTTACTACCTCAGGGTCAGCCTAAAGAAGGCAATGCAACCCCAAACATATCTTCTTTATGTCTAACCATCCTGTCCTAACTACCTTTACATTGAACATCAAGTCCAGAATGCTTACAGCTTTTCAATTCAAAGTTGTCTATAAAGCTCTTTCAGCCTTAGCTCCCTGTCACAGCCATATCCTCATCTCAGTCTTGACTTTCCCCTAATTCCCCCAACCCCATGACCTTCTCCTATATCGACCCTAATGCTCTGATTGCCTTCTCCTGTTCCCTCACTCCCATGCCACCCAATTATCTTTCCTTGCTTTAATGTTCATGCACCCACTGCCCTTCAAAAGTGCTACCTCACCCTCAAAATACCAACACTTAACATTGCCATCCTTGCAATAAATTCCACTTTTCTTTAGTCAAAATTTATTGATGCTCCACCTTTTAAAGCATGAAAATCAAAATTCTCATCTAGATACATTTGCCTTGCTCCAACCTTAATTCTGGAACATGGTACCCCAGGCTATTCCCTTTGGTCCTTCAACTCAGGCCTCTGCCTCACCCTCCCTTCTTCCTTGTGTTCTTGTGTCATTAGTGGCAGATGATTCAGCTAGTTTGGTCCTATTGCCTGGAACTTCTTGTCTAATCCACTCATACATTATATTTCCCACCCACGGTGGTAGACAGGGCCCTCAACCGTGTCCCACCCATCTCCCGCACGTCTGTCCTCACACATTCTTCTTCCTCCCAGAACCATGATAGAGGCCCCCTTGTCTTCACTTTTTACCCCACCAGCCTCCACATTCAAAGGATCATCCTCCGCCATTTCCGCCAACTCCAGCATGATGCCATCACCATACACATCTTCCCTTCACCCACCTCCCCTGTCAGCATTCCGTACAGACCAGTCCCTCCGGGATACCTTGGTCTACTCCCCAATCACCCCCTACACCTCAAGCCCCTCCCACGGCACCTTCCCATGCAATCACAGAAGGTGCAACATCTGCCCCTTTACTGCCCCCCTCCTCACCGTCCAAGGGCCCAAATTCTCCTTTCAAATAAAGCAGCATTTCATTTGCACTTCCCTCAATTTAGTCTACTGCATTCGCTGCTCCCAATGCGGTTTCCTCTACATTGGAGAGACCAAACACAGACTGGGTGACCGCTTTGCAGAACACCTTCGGTCTGTCTGCAAGAATGACCCAAACCTCCCTGTTGCTTGCCATTTTAACACTCCACCCTGCTCTCATGCCCACATGTCTGTCCTTGGCTTGCTGCATTGTTCCAGTGAAGCCCAACGCAAACTGGAGGAACAGCACCTCATCTTCCGACTAGGCACTTTACAGCCTTCCGGACTGAATATTGAGTTCAACAACTTCAGATCACGAACTGTCTCCTAAATCCTCACCCCTTTTTGATCTCCTTTTTTCAAATATTTATTTTTTAATTTTTAAGTATATATATTTTTCCCACCTATTTCTGCTATTATTTTTAAAATTTATTTCCATTCATTGTTTTATCCCCACCTTTTAGCCTATTTTGATCTTTTCTCCCACACCAACCCCTCCCTCAATCACCCCCCACGCACCCCCACCCCCCCTCCCCCACCCCACCAGGGCCATCTGTCACTTGCTCACCCTGCTTTCTACTCTTAATGCCACCATTAGCATCTTCTTTAGCCAGCATTACCAGCATCAACACCCCTTCGACCTTTTGTCTATGACATCTTTTGCAATCTCTCCTTTGCCTCCACCTATCACTGACCCTCTCTCCAGCTTCACCTGTCCTACCCCCTTAAATAGCTTATATTTCACCACATTTCTATTTCTCTAGTTCTGAAGAAGGGCCATACGGACTCGAAACATTAACTTTGTTCCTCTCTCCACAGCTGCTGTCAGACCTGCTGAGTTTTTCCAGCATTTTCTGTTCTTGTTTCATACATTACACCTATTGCCTTTAAGTGAATCATCAAACCGTGCTCTTTCAGCAGCTTTTTGGTTGTCACTCTTGATTTGTTTTTATATAGCGATGTGCAGTTTATTGTTATGAAACACCGGGTACATAGACTACTTTAAAAGGGATAAGATTAATGAAAGCCATTGACTGTCATTGGAACCCACTGAGCTTTAGCTGGCATCATTACAGTGGAGGAACAGTGATAGAGTTCCAAGTCAGGAAGGCGTATGATTTGAAGCAGAACCTGTAAGTGTTGGTATTCCTGTTCCTCTGCTGCCTTTGTCCTTCTAAAGTGTTAGATGTCATGAGTTTGGAAGGTGATGTTGAAGGAGCTGGGGTGAGTCACTACAGCGCATCTTGTATATTGTACACACCCCTGCCACTGTGCACTTGTGGTGGAGGGAGTGAATGTTTAAGATGATGTTTAATGGGGTGCCAAACAAGTGGGGTGCTTTGTTCTGGATGGTGTCTAGCTTCTTGAGTGTTGGAGTTGGACCCATCCAGACAAGTGGAGAGAATTCCACCACACTCCTGAATTGTAACTGGTGGATAGTCATGTGGTGAGTTGTTCACTACAAAATTCCCAGCCATTGACTTAGTCTTGAAGCCAAAGTATTTTTATGACAAGTTCAGTTCAGTTTCTGGTCAATGGTAACCCCCTGGATGTTGGTGGCTGGGGATTCAGTAACAGTAAGGCCATTGACTATCAAAGGGTGATGGTTAGACTCTCTCTAATTGGAGATGGTCATTGTCTGGGCACCTGTGTGGCATGAATGAGCTTTATAAATAGGAGCTTAGATTACAATAACAAGGAGTTATGATGAACCTTTATCAAACACTCCTCAATCTCAACCCTGAGGTTCAGCCTCAACTAGAGTATTGTGTCCAATTTTGGACACCATACTTTAGGAAGGATTTGAAGGCATTTGAGAGGATATAGAAATGATTCATGAGAATGGTTCTGGACTGAGGAACTTCAGCTGTGTAGATAGATTGGAGAAACTAGGGGTCTGCTCTATGGAGAAGAAAAGGTTGAGAGGAGATTTGATAAGAGGTGTTCAAGATCATAATTGGTCTGGACAGAGTAAAGAGGAAGAAACTGATTCCATTGACGGAAAGGTTGAGAACCAGAGGACACAGATTTAAGATCATTGGCAAAAGAAGTAATGGCAGCATGAGTAAAAACCTTTTATACAGTGAGTGGTCTGGTCTGAGCTGCCTGAGTGTCTGATGCAGGCAGTTTCAATCATATCTCCCCAAAGAGAACTGGGTCTTTATCTGAAAGGGAAACATTTTCAGGGGAAAAGACAGGGGAGTGGCACTAGGTGAATTGCTCTTGCGATGAGACAGCACAGACATGATAGACTGAATGGCCTCCATTCTGTAATCATTCTATGATTCTATAAATGTTACATGCCATTTATCAGCTTAAGCCCAAATGTTGCCCACATCTTGCTGCATTTGGGCACGGACTGCTTTAGTATCTGAGGATAAAATTCTCAATGTCTCCCTTTGGATCTGCCCTCCCAAATGGATCCTTACATGGAGTCAGTAGTTTATTGGTAAAATGACTGATAATGTACTTTGCAATATCTCACTGCCCTGTACTAAACCACTTTAGTGATTCATGGGTGGAATTTTCCATTAATGAGACTAAGTGCAGAGGCAGGCAGTTTCGGCATTGCCCACCCTACTGGCCAGAATGGCGGCAACCCACATCCAATTGCCCACTTGGAGGGTCATTAATTATGCAAAGGCACGTATCGGACCGAATCACATGGAGGGTCAGGAGATGATTCGTCTGCCCACTGTCAGCTGGCGGGTTCATAGGTACGGGCTCGGTATTTAAAGGTCAGTACAACACATAATCTCACTCTCTCCAGCCCACCAGAGATGTCTGGTAGCCAGAAGAAGGCCGAGAGCCTCTAGAAAAAGGCAGCACCCCACTTCATGCACCAGGCCCTCCAGGCCTTGATCAGAGGGTTGCAGGTGCACAAGCAAGTCCGGTATCCCAGGGATGGCTGCATGAAGCTGGCAACGGCACCTGAAATGCCATCCAGTGCAGGAAGAGGATGATTGATCTCATCCGCTCTGCCAGGGTAAGTCACCCTTCAACTCCCTCCAATATCAAACTCTCATCATGCCATCATGCACGCAAACGGCTACCCTCTTCAGGGGTCTCATGCAACCATTAGCGGGAGACACATATCAACACTCATTCTCTCACCAAATCTTTCACATCACCACCGTCCCATCTATCATGTTGCTCACACTCCATCCTCTAGCCCTTCTGGGCAGGGTTCACTACACACACAGGGGACATGCATCAAATCCAACCTCTGCTCCATCCCTTCTCATCACATGCCTTTCTTTCTTCTTCACACAGGCCAAGTTGGTGCACAACAGGCACAAGAGGTCGCAGACTGGGGGAGGGATGGCTGACACCATTGCCCTCTCTGAGTTTGAGGAGGCTGCAGCCAAGCTGGCTGGGGAGGACAAGGATCACTCCTGTGGAGAAGGGGAGATCGGCCTCTTCCAGCAACCTGGTATGGATCACAGCTCCATCACCTCATCAAATCCTGACAATCACAGTGAGTTGTGTGCAGTCTTATCTTGCTCATGCTCAGTAACTGAAACTCTATTTTCTAGACACCAGCGGGTCAAGATCCTCAAGCCAGTCCAGCACCAGTGTGAGCCCCCAACTTCATTTGAAGAGGAAGCTCCAGAAGACTCGTCACGATGCTCACACTCACCCTCCACCAGCTCAAAGACACACACATCAGTGGGGCGCAGCTGTAGATTAGGGTCGGGCTCACTTTCTGGGGAACACCTCACTGACACGTCCCCAAAGCAGTTCGAGGCAGGGTCAGCCCAGGTCTCTGGTACTCAGAGGGCTGCTGGAGACCAGCCACGTGCTCAGTCTGAGTCAGATGATGAGCCTCTGGAAGCAGCCACCAACCCAGAGCTGGAGATGCAACGACAGGCGGCAAAACATCAGGCAGAGATTCGACAGTCACTCAGCAGACTAGAGCGAACAATGGATGAGTCTGTCTGTGTCCTGTCTGATGTCATGGCTCTGACATGCGAGCGCCTCGAAGTCCCCATGGGAAAGCTGGCTACCACCATGGAGACCTTGGTTCAGCAGGTCTTGCCAGATTTACTCTCGGCCCCTGAACTCCATGGCCACACACCCTGATGGGCACCATCAAGATGTAGGTGACATGGGGACAAGGCACCTTGACCACCTTCCTGGTGCCCCTTCTCCTGCAGGAGTCAAGACACCCACAGGGAGGATAAACATCATTGGACACCCCTGGGGCCTCCTCTCAGGACACTCCAAGGGTGTGCAGCTGCTCACAGCCCCCTCTGCCTGTGACCCCATCCACTCCAGCTGCTCAGGCCACTGAGGATGCTTCTGCCCCTGAGCAGTGACCCTTATCAGGCTGGGTCCCTCCAGGCCTCAGGCCACCAGAGGACATCCGCCAAGGTCATCACAGACATCAGGACGTAGCAGTCAGCAGGCTGCCTCCCTCTCCGCTTTGGATGTCAGGGCTGCACCCAGGTGTAGTGGTAGAGTTAGGAAAGTTAAGAAAAGTTGTTTCACTTTTGGGTCACAGGTGTTATACATGTAACTAAATTGCACTTTCATTAATACATTTGATGATTATGTGAATGTTTTGAGCAACTGAAAGTGTTGTGATATTGTGCTTTGGAAGTCTCTTATTTCGTGGTTTAGCTTTCCTCCCACTCAGTGATAGTGTCTCACTGTGTACACAATACCTTTACTTTGGCTGTGTGGCCTCTTCTGTTTGGGTAATCCCTACTGGTTCCCCCCAAGGAACTGTCTACTCTCTTTGGCAAGACAGAGGCAGGGCCCATCATGGCTGGTGTTTGCCCTTGCGGCTGGCGTCCATTGGCAGCTTCCATCTCCTGGTTATGCTCCGCACCACGAATTGGGTGACAAGCTCACCTACTGTCCAATGAGAGCACCTGCATTTCAAAATCATGTCGTGTGAGCGACATAGTGTCGACCTGTGGCCAGGACCTAGAAATTATCCAGGCATTGGATTCCCAACACTGCTTTGAAAACCTGACTCCTTAACTCTGTTTCTCCCTTCACAGATGCTGCCATACTTACTGAGTGTTCCAAGCATGTTCTGTTTTTATTTCATGTTTGGTGTCATTACAGCCTTGTTCAAACATGGACAAAGGAGCTAAACTCCTGAGGTGAGGTGAGAGTGACTGCCCTTGATACCAAGGCAGCATTTGACCGAGTGTGGCATCAAGGAGCCCTAACAAAACTGGAGTCAATGGGAATCAGGGGGAAAGCTCTCCACTGGTTGGAGTCATACCTAACACAAAGGGAGATAGTTGTGGTGTTTGGAGGTGAATCATCTGAGTTCAAGGACATCAGTGCAGGAGTTCCTCAGGATAGTGTCCTTGGCCCAACCATCTTCAGCTGCTTCATCAATGACGTTCCTTCCATCATAAGGTCAGAAGCGGGGATGTTCGCTGATGATTGCACAATGTTCAGCACCATTCGTAACACCTCAGATACTGAAACAGTCCATGTCCAAATACAGTAAGACCTGGACAAGTGGCCAGTAACATTTGTGCCACACATTTGCTAGGCAATGACCACCTCTAAAAGAGAGAATCTAACCATTGCCCCTTGACATTCAATGGTTTTATCATCATTGAACCCCCCAGTATCAACATTGTGGGGGTCATCATTGATCAGAAACTGGACTGGACTATAAATACTGTGGCTACAGGAGCAGGTCAGACTGTTTTGATCCCCATCTGAGGTTACCACTGGACAAACCTGATCCCAGGGTGGAACCCTGCTTGATAGATCCTAACTTTTATTTCTTTTAGACACATGGAGTCTGAACAGAATCATCAGTGTCAGCTAATGATTTTTTAACAAAAACATAACACACTTATTACACAAAATAAGATGAACTATATTAAAATACTACTTCACCCACAACTATACTTTTATAGTTATATACAGATTTGTAAGGATAACACAAGTTAAAAAAGCTATCTTATACTCTAATGTCCACAGTAAGTACACCGTCAATGTACCAATAGGCAGCTTGTGGTCTGACATACCTCATTCTGAAACCAAGTGACAGATGCCACCTCCATCAGATGCTATGGATTTCTCCTCAACTCCCCCAGAAGCTTGTAACACCATGAGCCAACCGGTCTCACTGAACTCCATCTTTCACACAAGGGTTTCCAATCTCCACTCTTCCAGAACTCACTTTGGAATTTTCTCCCAAAACCATGCTTTTTCTCAGATATCTTCCACAAGGATCTACCTCCAGGTTTTGAACTTTCCTTCTGATGTTCCTCTCCCCTGGGCCACCACATGCATTCAAACTTTCCTCCATGCGCTCTCTCTCACTGACTCAGCTGTCAATAGTACATCACTGGTCCACATGTACATAGCAAAGTGTTACAGATCTTCATTCATCTCTTTGAACTTTCTTGCCTCTTACAAGCTGTTCTCATTTCAAATCTTTTTGCAGCTTTTTCCTCTTTAAATCTGATGCTTAAAGCTTTTCTCTCTGCCTCTCACTCTTTACTTCACTTAACAGGATCTTTTCCAGTTTCCTGTCCTTCCCTTTGACTAGAAGGTCTGCTTGGGACTTTCTCCTGTTCCCCTCCGCTGGATTTTGTGATATTTTCTTTAGCTTGGAATTGGCTACTGTCCCCTTTGCTCCAGTCTCACCTGGCAGTTACTTTAAAAACCAAATGAGCTCAAACAGCTTCTAAGTCAAACTGCTGTTTCTAGTTTCTTCTGTATGTGTCTGTGGGAGGGACCTGCCTCCCTGGGCCCCTATTGCTAGGCAACAACCCAATTTCTATCTGCTTACTTGTTTAACTTAGCTGCAACAGTTGTAAAACTCTCATTAGAAATGTAGGCACCTTTTTAAGTGAAACTAAAACTCAATTTGACCTTTTCTTAACACAGATACACAAATACAAATCAAACTTAAACATTAAAGCTAAAACTCATTCCTAATGCCCACAAATACAAATATAACTTACTTAAACTATCTCTATTCCCTATGAAGAGGCTAGGAATCCTGTGGAGAGTAACCCACTTCCTTACTCCCCAAAGCCTGTCTACCATTGACAAGGCAGAAGTCAGGAATGTGTTGGAATACTCTCCACTTGGCGGGGTGAGTGCAGCTCCAACAACACTCAAGAAGGTCAACACCATCCAGGTCAAGGCAGCCCGCTTGATTAGCATCCCATCCACAAACATTCAGTCCCTCCATCACTGACACACAGTGGCAGCGGTGTGTACCATCTACAAGATGCACTGCAGCAACTCACCAAGCCTCCTTAGACAGCACCTTCTAAACCCATGACCGCTTCCATCTAGAAGGACAAAGGCAGCAGACACATGGGAACACCACCACCTGGAAGTTCCCCTCCAAACCACTCATCATCCTGACTTGGAAATACATCACCGTTCCTTCACTGTTGCTGGGTCAAAATTCTGGAACTCCCTCCCTAACTGCACTGTGGGTGTATCTACACCACATGGATTGCAATGGTTCAAGAAGGCAGCTCACCACCACCTTCTCAAGGGCAATTTGTGATGGATAAAAAATGCTGCCTAGCCAGCGATGCCCACATGAATGAATAAAAAACAATAACTTGACTGAATTCTTTGATGAAGTAACAGGAATGGTTGCTGATGGTACTGCTTCTGTGTGTATGGATCTCATAAGGTGAATAACAAAGTACCACATAATAGATTTGTTGGCAAAAATAAAGCTCCTGGGATTAAAGGGACACTGGTAGCATTGGTACAAAGCTGGCTAAGGGACCGAAAGCACAAAGTAGTGGTGTAGTTATTTTTCAGACTGCAGGGAAGTAGGCACCGATGGTCCCCAGGAGCTCTGCTTTTTTCCACTTGGGCTGCTGTATTCAGGCAGCATTTCAAACTTTGCAGATGGTGTGAAACTTGAAAACACAATAAAAAGTGAAGAAGATCATATCAGACTCAGGAGAACTAATGAAAACCAAGGCCGGATTTCTGTGAGCCATGAAAGCGGGGAATCAGTGTGGTAATCAGAAAAATTGGGCCTAGGGAACCTTAGATTTGAATTTTCCCCTCAAAAAGAGTCCCACACAATTCTCCGATAGATGGGGAAACATTCAGTATAGGTTCTGGTTGCAATCCTAAATGTACATCCTGTAATGTCAGACTTGTCATTGACAGGCCTCGGGGAAATATGTATTCAATGTCCCTCAGTACTTTTGTCAGGTTGGGTGGGTTTTGGAAGCCTTTGGAAAACCCACCAATTAAGAGAGTTTGTGAAACTGGGTGAAAACCTGCTGAGGAGTCAGGAACAATCTTTCAGGTAAGTGTGAAATCTTTTGACAACTTCAAGTGTCATTTTTAGATGCTGTCTTATAAATTAGATGTGCTTTTATTGTAGTGATTGAGCATAGGGCTCTATTCTGAAAAGATAATTTGACCATTACATTGACCAGCATTGTGCAAGAGTTGAGATGCATTAAAGTACTTCTCCCATTTGAAAAAATGATATTATGCATTCAAAACTGTAGAAACTAGTGCTTGGAATTATCCTGTCATGATGTTAACAGTGATTTAAATGTCCAGAGTGCCTTAACTTAGAAACACATTGACCTGTTCCTTAAACTTAGAGCTAAAAACCCAGCCACTTGCTCATCTCCTTGGATTAACAAGCCACTTACTTTGAAATAGAAAACAGACTATCCGCTATTTCAGTTTCAATTGGCTCCACTGCCTGGAGCTGCAATAGCTTGTTTTGATAGCTGAGCCTATTATGAACACTTGGCTGATTTTCTATCAGGATGTGGATGAGGAGGGAATGGAGAAGTGCATAATGAAGCAATTTGCCATCATCCTCAATGGTCTCTGGCTTTTCTGCCAGTTGTGTGTTGACTTCTCCTGTAGGAGAGAAGGCAGAATGACAGTCACTCTGTGTATCAGTGTGCTTGGGTGCTGTGCTTGTCGTAATTGAATAGCTGTAGATTTGTGGATGCATGAAGAGGTGTGTTTATGGCTGGCATGAGTATTTGGGGTGTAGGATAAGGATAATAAGGGTGAGTCCTGCCAGGGAATGCTGATGGGTGAGTAATAGGGGAAGTGGTGCATTAAGCAGTGTGAGAGGCCAGTGATATAGTGTGTCTGAGATGTGATATAGAAATACATTCACTTGCCTTGACAACCCGAGTGAGGTCATTGAACTTCTTTCTGCACTGCTTTCTTGTCCTGATGCTGACTCTGGGCATTAACCACCATTGTGCTCTGTTCCATTCCTTTTGAGGTACTGCTGGAAGGCTTCCTGCCACCCAACAGCAATATGACCTCCCCTAGTCACCTCACTGACCAGTACCTTCAGGGTGGCATTAATGAAGTAGGAACCCTCTCGTTGGTGTGCTGCAATATTCCTTGTCCATGAATGTTGCAAAGTAACAATCCAGCTGCCTGTGATGAATTGCTGCACCTCCCCTTTTAGAGGGTCCGTGCCTTTAAAAATGGAAGTCTGCCTGATTAGTTCAGAATGAAACATGGCCTCTGATGATGCTCAGAAGTTGCAGATAGCGCTATAGAGAGAGATTCAGTGTGGGAGCTGCTCAGGGCAACCATACAATAATGGAGGTGAGATGGCTGCACCAATTCTATGTGCTGCCCAGGCCATGAGAAATTGGAGAGAACAGTTACTAATCATGATCCTCGTGCCCAAAACACAGGGTTGTCCAAATGCTAGCCTCTGGGATTGTATAGACTCATTTAAAAAGGCATTTCCAAATTCCTGACAATCCAAACTTACGTTCTCCATTTACCACCACATCTCTGCAGCTACTGATCTGTTTAATCATATCCTCATTTCTACCTTTGATGTCCTTGTCTTTTAAAATCGTTACTCTCCCTCATCCTAGTCATTCATCCTGCTACAGCTCTCATCTCTTTACCCTGAAGTTCAAGGGTTGAAGAGTCAAGTGGTTATGGAGTTTAACTGGTTTAGACATTCATCGCTGGATCTGGCTGGACCACATTAAGCACTGGCCTCTTCTGCCAGAACTACTCAATATTCCATCCTAGAATGCAGAGATGACCCTGGGCTTCTTTTTTCCATTACAAACTATCTAATTACATCCCTCTTTCCTGCACCTTCCACCCTCACCTCCACCCTCACCTCCACCCTCACCTTCATCCTCACCTCCACCCTCACCTCCACCTTCAACTCCACACTCACCTCCTCCCTCACCTCCAACAGCAGTTTGGAGGGGCTGATGGACTTGGTTGTTACCAAGATTGAGATCATTTGTTTAGCTGCCTCTGCTCCACCCTTCCCTCCCATTATCCCACCAAGCCAAATTTTCTCTAGAGTCTCTCCCTATCATTGCCTTGAACTCATACCCTTCTCTGGTTTATCTCCTAATTCCCCTCATGGCCTCTCTGAGCTCACCTTGTCCATGAACCCCACCTCCTGTTCACTCAAAACAAAAACAAAAACAGAATTACCTGGAAAAACTCAGCAGGTCTGGCAGCATCGGCGGAGAAGAAAAGAGTTGACGTTTCGAGTCCTCATGACACTTCGACAGAACTTGAGTTCGAGTCCAAGAAAGAGTTGAAATATAAGCTGGTTTAAGGTGTGTGTGTGGGGGGTGGAGAGAGTGAGAGAGAGAGAGAGAGAGGTGGAGCGGGGGTGTGGTTGTAGGGACAAACAAGCAGTGATAGAAGCAGATCATCAAAAGACGTCAACAACAATAATACAAAAGAACACATAGGTGTTAAAGTTAAAGTTGGTGATATTATCTAAACGAATGTGCTAATTAAGAATGGATGGTAGGGCACTCAAGGTATAGCTCTAGTGGGGGTGGGGAGAGCATAAAAGATGTAGCAGGGCAAAAGAGAGATACGGAAATCTTGTCGCAGAGAGGAACAGAACTTCTTCAAGGAGGTAGGCATTTCTTGAAGAGCAGTGGCAGTCAATTAAACACAGAGATAAAAACAAAAATACTGCGGATGCTGGAAATCCAAAACAAAAACAAAAACAGAATTACCTGGAAAAACTCAGCAGGTCCGGCAGCAGTATTTTTGTTTTTATCTCTGTGTTTAATTGACTGCCACTGCTCTTCAAGAAATGCCTACCTCCTTGAAGAAGTTCTGTTCCTCTCTGCGACAAGATTTCCGTATCTCTCTTTTGCCCTGCTACATCTTTTATGCTCTCCCCACCCCCACTAGAGCTATACCTTGAGTGCCCTACCATCCATTCTTAATTAGCACATTCATTTAGATAATATCACCAACTTTAACTTTAACACCTATGTGTTCTTTTGTATTATTGTTGTTGACATCTTTTGATGATCTGCTTCTATCACTGCTTGTTTGTCTCTACAACCACACCCCCACTCCACCTCTCTCTCTCTATCTCTCCGCCCCCCACACACACACCTTAAACCAGCTTATATTTCAACTCTTTCTTGGACTCGAACTCAAGTTCTGTCGAAGGGTCATGAGGACAAGAAACATCAACTCTTTTCTTCTCCGCCGATGCTGCCAGACCTGCTGAGTTTTTCCAGGTAATTCTGTTTTTGTTTTTGTTTTGGATTTCCAGCATCCGCAGTTTTCCTGTTCACGCAACCCTATTCCTATTGAATTGCTGACCACCCAACCTCCCTTCCTGACCTCCATCTTACATGATATTTCTATTGATTCCCCAGTTTGAGGTACTATTCCCCTCCCCCTCAGCTCTCCCACTGAACCCCTCTCCTCCTAAAACCCACCCCTGACCCCTCTGTCCTTGCAAACTACCGCCCCACTTCCAAACTTCCTTTCCTCTCCAAAGTCCTTGGACATGTTGTCACCTCCCAAATTCATGCCCATCTTTCCTACAACTCTTTTTTTGAATTCCTCCAGTCAGGTTCCACTTGCTACAATGCTAAAATGGCCCTTATCAAAGTCACAAAGTCCTTTGTGGCTGTAACTGTTGCAAACTATCCCAACTCGTCCTTTTTGACCTGTCTGCAGCCTTTGATACAGTTCACCACAGCATTCTCCTCAAAGCCTCTCCACTCTTGTCCAGATGGATGGGACTGCAATTACCTGGTTTAGTTCTTAACAATCTAATTATAGCAAGAGGATCACCATCAATGGCTTCTCTTCCCACTCCAGCACTATTACCCCAGGTGTCCCCCAAGGATCTTTCTTTGGGCCCCTCCTATTTTTCATCTATGTGCTGACCTGTGGTGATATCATCTAAAAACAAAACACCAAATTCCACATTTGAGCTGATAACACACTCACTGTAACCTCTTACAACACCCCCAATATCGCTAATTTGTCCTGCATCCAGTACTGGATGAGTTGATATCCTCCATCTAAATTTTGGGAGGACTGAAGCCATTGTCTTCAGTGCCCATCACAAACTCTATTCTCCAGTAAACAGGTCAAACCCTCGCCTCTGTCACTGAGGCTGAGCCTGACCTTTCAAATTCTTGGCGTTATATTTTACCGAAGATCAGCTTCCGACTATGTTTCTGCTACATCAACTATTTTCCCCTCCGTAACATTGCCTCAGATCACTGGCTGCTGAAACCCTCACCCATGCCTTTATTACCTATGGACTTGACTATTCCAATACTCTTCTAGATGCCTTTCCATCTTCTATTACACATAAACTTGAGGTCATCCAAATCTCTGCAACCAAATCCTAACTCATGCCAAGTTCTGCTTACCCCTATGCTTGCTGAACCACATTGGCTCCCAGTCTGACAACACTTCAATTTTCAAATCTCCATCCTTGTTTTCAAATTCCTCCATGGTATTGCTGCTTCCTATTTGTAAATCCCCAATTTAAACTTTCACTGGTCCAGGCCCTGAGCTTGAAGTTCCATCTCTAAATCTGTCTGCCTCCCTACTTCTCTCTCCTCCTTTAAGACATTCTTTTAAAATAAACCTATTTGACCAAGCTTTTGGTCACATGTCCTCATATCCCCTAATGTGGATAAGGCACTATATAAATGCACATTGTTGTTGTTACTGTAAAAATGATTTATTAACTGCGGAATTATAATTAGCGATGACAAAACATCCAAGCTACATTTAAATCTGAAATGAATTACGGCTTGTAAAGACAGTTAGCTATTTCACAGTAATTCAGCATTTCCTGGGTTGCTAATTAACAATTTATTTTCAAGAATATTGTCTGAGATTGATATAACTTGGAGCAATTACTTTAAGCCAATGCTCCTTAGATGGTGACAAGTTAATAGAATTAAACAGGCAGCCTGTAATTAGATAGATTAGACTCCAAAGTTCTGGTAATTAGCAATGTTTTCAGTACTTGCATGGCCTCACACTTATGAGCTTGAACTGGGCCTCCATTTTCTCCTGAGACTGCAATGATTGTATCTGAGACATTGGATTAATGAAGAGATGCAATCCATGCCTCTTGGATATTCTGCTCCTGGCAAAATCCACTTTCAGCATTGGTATCTGTATCAGTAGCTGGCTAAGTCTCAACTCCTCTCAGTATGCAAACACCAGCTATTAATACTGATAGACATGGGAGTCAAAGGTTATGGGGGGATAGGCAGGAAAGCAGAGTTGAGACCACAATCAGATCAGCCCTAATCCTGTCGAATGGCAGAGCAGGCATGAAGGGCTAAATAGTTGACGCTTGCTCCTAAGTCTTATATACCAATATTCCTACCATGTGCTGAGGTTCTATCTGTCCCCAGTGGTGTGAAGGGTAGTTCTGACCACATTGCCATGGAATGCTTCACTTGGACTATTTCTACCCTCGTAGAAATGTTAATGCAGAAAAACACCTTCCATCACAAGTCCATCAGGCAGCAGTCGACATATAACTTCCCCAAGACCCTGTAGGAAAAGGAGATGGTTTCCTGAGCAGATTGTCAAAGACATTTGGCAGAATGCCTCATCAGCAGAAACGTCAAATAAGTGCCAAGACGTGGCTTGGCTGGTGGTGAGAGCGGCCCTTCCTGTCAGATCCTTCCTGCATGCCCAGGGTCTCATAGTTGTTGTAATATGACATTAAGTGGTATCAGCATGACATCACTAGAAGGCAAATGTGTCATGTGATTTAGTCCTAGTTTTGCTTTTGCTTTGAGTGGAGCACAGGCACAGCTCTGATGCCTTCAAGCTTTATACCTATTGATAACTGTTTTCCTGTGCCTAGTCTTAGTAAATGAACCCACAAAGTGTTTACCAAATCCCTTATGACCAAATAGTGGTCAAGGTATTATATCATCACAAAAACATGACACATATTACCACCAATCGAATAACACGACACGGTGATCAGCAGCGGTCAGACAGGTGGCAGCAAGATTAAGCACAGGTACGATATGGTGAGCAGCCTTAGATCATGCGACATGGCATGAGACAACCCTTGATGTCTGTTCAGCCCGCAACAAAGTTGCAGATTCAGAGAGTGCTGAGAACGCAGAGTGATGACTGGAAAGAAACGTTTTGAAGACACAGTGCCAAACTAGTGCTCAGGTAAAGAGCTGGTAAGCAGACGGATCCCTCATGGTGAGATTGCAGCACATAGCCTGTCAGTTCGATGGGTGGAACAGTGCGTCAAGAGGACCAGTGCCGGGGTAGCTCAGTCGGGAAGGGTGAGTGACCAGGGTCTGGGTCAGGTCAATAACGAATCAGAGAAAGTGGAACAAAAAAAAGTCATCATAAAAATCGGGCCAGAGAATTGATTATAATGGGCGGCTTCAGGATCTGCTGAGCAGTAAATTGAATAAAAAGCGAAGACGCCATTACTCCATGGTGCGTTCCCGCCACATCTCATCTTCATGGGCGGGGCTTCAAACAAACACATGAAAGCAGCTGCAGCAACCCTCATCCCAAGTACTACAGAAGGAGGAAGGCAAAAGGGATATTGTCAGAATGTCCACAAAGTTCCCCAGTTTGAATTGGGACGCCGCTGACCTACTACCTGAATCCACAATGTTTAAACACCATACAAAGCTATGGTTTCCTAATTCAGATATGTTTGAACCAGACAAGCAAGCCATAAAAATTCATCTAGCAATTGGGAATGAAGGTCTATACAGGCTCAACACATCAGGAATAACAGCAGAAGAGTGAAAGGATTCCCAAAAGATATGGACTACATTGGAAGACCGGTTCAGAATCATGTTAAACTTCCGTATTCATCAACGAGGGTTCATGTCATTTCGACAGCAGATACAGGACCCATAAACCACTTTGTCAGTAGATGCTGAGAAAAGGATGCAGACTGAGATTTTTCAAATGCAGAGTTAGCAGCCAGAAGTGATGAGTTGGTGATCGCATCCATTCTCATGGAAGCATTCAGAAAAATCTGTTCAAAAAGCCCAAGATTTTTAGCATCAAAGTGTTACTCAAAGATGAATGTAATTAAGAAGCGAGCCTCAAAGGTCAATGAAGTTACAGATCCTAAGCACAATCCCACATATTACTAAAACGCCTAATCCTATCAAGACATGTGGTAGATGTGGCCTTCTGCACACACCAAGAAAATGCCCAGCTTTCTGGCAATTCTGCAAGGTATGTGCCAGAAAGGGCCATTGGCAGTGGCAATGCAATGGAGCAAAGGCTGATGCAGCTACAAAGAGCCGTGCACTGATCCAAACAGACCATACACAACAGGTGCCTTCATGCAATAATAATGTTCACCCGGTATCCTGTCAGGAACATATACATGAGGCAATTGACAAATCAGGAAATGGTGATAATGGACACGATAGATGAAGAGCAGTGAACACATGTTTCAAACCGTCAATTTCATGGAAAACATTGATGCCACCACACTGTCTGAAGTGTTTGCCAAGATTCGAATTATCTGTCCTAAGAACTACTGGTAACTATTCGTTATTGGCCAAGACTGACACAGGGACAAGTGCCAACATACTATCTGTGTGACTTCTAAAAGACATGTATCCACAGAAATGGAAGGCCATGGTGAAATCTACTGATGTGAATCTTTCCAGTGTACAACGATTCACTAATTCCTTGTGCAGGATTCATAGTCCTGGTGTGCAAGTGCACTCAATCCTGCTGGGTGTCACAGACATTCAACATTGTAGAAATTAAAGGCCCAGTGATTGCAGGTCTACCAGCATTTTGTGACCTCACACTAGTAACAATCCATGGACTCAGTCAGATGTCACAAGGCTGATCAACCTCAGACACTACTCCTATTACCTCAGACCTAACACTGAAATATTCAGTGCCTCGACAAAATAGGCAGCTTCAAAGGAGCTGCCAACATTATACTTGCAGGAGAATGCAAGTCCATCAATTGATCCACCATGCTAGTGCAGCATCTACATCACAAGACAAGTTAAATGTTGAACTAAACAAAATAGAGAAAGAAGGCATCATTCAAAGAGTAGAAGAACACACAGATTGGTACAGCTCAATCACATGTGTCATAAAGAAAGACAGATCATTGAACATATGCCTCAATCTATGATATTTAAAAGCAGATTTGAAATGCTGTCCTCGCATAATTCCTAGATTAGAAGAGCTAAATCTGAGATTTACAGATGCAAAATTCTTCTTAAAGCTTGATACCAAGCATGGTTACTAGTCAGTACACCTCGTGGAGAAGTCCCAAGGGCTTATTACATTTTGTATCCCATTCAGACAATACTGTTTTCAATGATTTCCATTCAGGCTACCTGTTAGCCAGGGTCTCTTTCAAGCTGACATGGACCACACTGCATGCCCTGTACCAGGCAGCATCTGTATCACAGATGACATAGCAGTTGTACAGAGAATGAAGCAAGAACATGACCATACTCTGCATTAATTGACGCAAGTAGCACATAATGAAGGATTGGTGCTCAACAGTCTAACATGCAACATCAACATGTAGCAGATCAATTTCCTTGGTTCTATTTATTCCAGTCCTGACCCAAGTGAATTAGGAGGTTAAATATTAAAGCAAAGCCAACTCAAGATAAAGACAATCCTTGAAGATGTATAGGTCTCTTTAATTCCTGTCTCCATATATTCCCAAATTCATTCAAATATCTTCATCGCTAAGGGAGTTGTTGAGAAAGGATGTGCCTTTCCTGTGGCACGAAGACCGCCAATACCTCTTTGAAGCACTGCAAGTCATTGTCAGAAGCTTCGACAGTGCAATTTTACAATCCTAGGGAGACAACTACCCTGGAGTTAGATGTCTCACAGAAAGGTCAGGGAGCATGCACGCAACAAAAAGGCAAACCGATTGCATTTGAGTCAAAATCTCTGTCCGTAACACAATCCATCTATTCCAACATTGAACTGGAAACATTAGCTTTAGTGTTTGGAATCATGTGTTTTTATACCTATCTATTTGGCAAAAGGTTTGTGGTAGTGACTGACCACAAGCCACTGGAGATGATTTGGTGAAAACCATTGACCAGTGCACCACCAAGATTGCAACATCTCTTGATAGAGATTCAAAGTTACAACTGTGAGATAAGATACAAGCCAGGTAACTTCATGATCACATTGGATACACTTCGCAGATTGCCAAACCCAGCGAAAATAGAAAATATATCCTTAGCTCTACAAGTTGACTCAATTGACATCGAACTTGAAGATGTTCTCCAAATTGATCTGGTACATTTTGTGCAAAACAAATGCCAACAACTACAAGAAGAAATGGTGATAGATTCGTCAGTGCAGAAACTGTGGAAATCTATCATCGAACGCTGGCCTAATTCAATTCAGCATCTCCAGGAACACATGAGACCATTTTGGCCTTATTGGGATGAACTAAGCATCTCCTGGAGAGTCATTTTTAAAGCAGGCAAGGTCATCACACCAGAATCTTTGTGGCCTGACATTCTTCAACAACTTCATCACTCACACATGTGTACAGATCAGATAAGAAGACACGCAAGAGGGACAGCCTATTGGATGGGCATGAACAATGATATTGAAGTCATTGTCAAGAAGTGCGAAAAATGTCAATAGCATATGCCAAGTCAGCACAAAGCACCATTGATTCCACATCAATTTCCTACCCAGGCTTGGTCCAAAATTGCATCCGACCTCTTTAATAGCCATGGCACTGACTTCATCATCACTGTCAACTACTTTACCAAGGGCCCCATTATTCGACAATTGCACAATACGTCAAGCACAACTGTTGCACTCAGCCTAAGTGCTGTTTTCAGTTTATTTGGTGTGCCTAGAGGTCACGGTCTGCAATTTATTGGTAAGCCATTTCAAGATCAGTGTGAGAAGTGGAACATCGAGCTTCTCCACATTACCCTAGATCTAAGAGCCTTGCCGAACAGATGATTTTCACAGTGAAATTCCTAATTCTCAACTGTAGACAGACCAAGCAAGATCAACACATTGTAACGTTACATCTGAGAGCGACGCCTTTAAGTACAACAGTTCCATCACAGGCAGAGCTCATGTGGCAGACGAGTGCTGCTTTACCTACTCTTACCCACTCTACTCTCTTAGGAGTTGGAGGGCAGCTTTTAAAACTACAAGAGAGGATGGTCAATGTGCATGATAAAAATGCAGGTACAGAATTGCCAAGTTTACAGTTGGGACAACAAATTCACATCCAAGATCCCACAAAAAGTGCCTAGCAACCAGCCAAGGTGACAAGGATTTTTTGAGAACCAAGATCCTATGAAGTTATTACATACAAAGGCTCAACGATGAGGTGTGACCCATGACAAATCATTCTTGCTCCTCAACCATCATGCAGTCCTATTGCATCTAGGACAAGATCACAAATGCAACCAGGAACAATATCCCAGAATGACAATCCCACAGATCACTGTGAACAATTAAAGGCACCTCCAGACAGCTTACCATTACAAGATCTAGGTGCACCAGCAGATTACCTTTGCACTTTAGAGACTCACAACTTCATCAGTTCTTTGCACTTATGTAATGGTAACTAAACATAAACATGTATTGTAAAAAGTTATACTTCATTGGAAGGAAGGAAAGCATCTTTAAAAAGAAAGGGGGATGATGTAATATGCCTTTAAAGGATATCAATATGACATCACCAAAAGGGAAATGTGTCATGTGATCCAGTCTTAGTTTACTTTTGCTTTGAGCAGAGCACACACACAACCCTGATGACTTCAAGCTTTATACCCATGTATAACTGTTCTCATGTGCCTAGTCTTAATAAATGAACCCACAAAGTGTTTACCACATCCCTTATGAGTGATTAGTCTTTATGTCTTGAGCAATAAATAAGCCCAAGTATTATATCATTACAATAATGTATCAACCACCTCAAGGCAGCTGTAGTGAGGAGGAGACCATCATCCACCTTCTCCTGGAGCCTTTGCAAAGCAGCTCTGGAAAGTCAGGCAGTGGTTTTTGTCGAGGTTCATCTCGAGGAGCTCCGTAATGCAGGATTCGTGCTCCATGAGCTGTTCCCATTTTTGCATGCCAAGATAAACATCAATTACTGTGATAGGAGCCCTTTTGTCTGTCCGAAACTTGCTGGTCTTCCAATGCAGAGGTGACTAGGGGTGGAATTTTACTGCCCTGTCATGGTGGGGGCAGGACTGTAAACTGCGCCGAGCCACTCAAAAATCTATTGACTTTGGCAGGACCATAAAATCCCACCGGCGTAAAATTCCACCCAGACTGCCACATTCCAAGTTCCAGGATTACATGCTGAAGGACACATTAAAGCTTGAGGGAGCTGCTGCAAAGGCTCAATGGGAAAAGGCTACTGTTTAAGGCCCTCCTTCAATAGTTTATCAAGAGCCTGGAACCTGTAGAAAACCCATATGCACAAGAAAATGTTTGACATAAAATGTATATTGTAGATATGATCTCTAAATGCAAGTGTAGTCAGGCATCTCAGAGTGCCACATACTGTGTTCACAGAAATGTAACTATGCTGCACTTTATGCAATGTCTAATTTCACCTTTTATAAATTATATGAATTAAGTGTATTTTTGGAAAAAAAATCTCAACTCTTCTGAATGATCTCAGGAAAATGAAGTAACATGCTTGGATCTGCCTATAACTTCCTGGTATAGGAATACAACCCGAATTCTGTAATATCTCTCTCTCTCTCTCTCTGTCAGAGATGTCATCCCTGCCTTTAACAGAGATACCCTTCCATAAGCTGTGAAAAGAGGACCTGCTTCACAAGCTGATTATTAATCATGCAGAGGCAGTGTGCAGACCAGTGGAGCTGATCTTGCATGATCATGGTTGCAATGCAGGAGGAATTGGCTGCAGTGAGAATGTTGGAGTTTGTTTGCCTGTATTCTACCTGTCTTTCAGTAGGCAGATCCTCTTTTCACAACTTAAGGATGGCACCCAAACCCAAGGAGGGCGGGGAGAACATTTTTAAGGACACCATGTCATGTGGCAGTGCCTTATCCAACAAGCTACAACACAATCAGAAACTGACTGTGTAAACTCTGCTGCAGAGAAGTGACGAAAGTGGGAGAGAGCAGAACCCTGGCTTGAGAACTCCCCTCCCCTTGAGATCCTCCCTAAGAGCAACTCCTATCCTCAATGAGGATAGACTTGTAGCTCCAGGACTACTGAGTCGCATGAGGACGTCATCCTTATTTCGAGAGGCTGATGATGACAATGACGCTTCTGCATTAGTTAGGTTGAAACTCCAAAGTTTAACAGCAAAAACAAGAAATAAAGAGAAATAAAGAAGACTGAATGGGTCAAAACCACTTGAGAACTGAAAGGCTTCAGAAATTTTCATATAAAATAGGGTCATTAATTCAGGAGATCATTATTGTGACAAAATGAGCGCAGCCCTTAATTGTGGATCTTGTTAAAGGTTGTATGGTGATGGCATTGTATTTGGTTAAAGCACCACTCTCTTTGGAATAGGTTAAATTTAAGAGACACCAACTTTTAAGTATTGACATCAGTGAGATGGCCTCTATAAACCTTACCCAGGCCGGGAGGATGCTCAAAGATTCCTGTGAGGTCTGGGTCTACTGAGTACTCAGCATAAATTCATTGAATCATAGAATGGTTACAGACCTTAAGGAGGCTATTCACCTGTTCAGTCTGCATAGGCTCTTTCCAAGAGCAATTTAGCTATTCCCACTCCACATCCTCTTCCCATAACCCAGCAATTTTTTCCACTTTTAGGTACTTATCCAATTCCCTTTTAAAATTCCAATATAACTCATGGATTTTAAGCATTCTTGAGACAAAAACGTAACTTTTCTCACAAGGTGTGGCTCTTTATTTGGATATGACTCCCTGAAACGTTTTTATTAAATGATGGAACAAAAGTGAAATATTTTAGTAGATTGGGGAGAATAACGGTATCAGTTTACTGATTAAATATACAAACTATGAATCCAAGAAGAGCAACTCAAGGTACATCACCAGTCACTCTCACACGCACACCCTCACATCTCCATCTGGCCTCCTCTGCCCTCACCATATTGAGGCTGTTCACACAGATCAACCACACCCTGGGGTACCCTCCATCCCCAGTACAGCCCTCACCCTGCTGCCTCTTCCCTTGCCTGAGGCCACTTCTCCCCCTTCCCCAAGCAAGCCCTAGGCCTGCAGCCATACAATGCCACTCCTGCCTTATCGCTGGCCTGGTAGATAGAGACCTGTCTGTGACCCTCCCTAAAAGTGATGTGGTGCTGCCTGTGAAGCCTGGCACTAATGACTGCGAGTGCTGACTGAAGCAAGGTAGAGAAGCAAACCTCAAAGTCCTGAGTGAAGTGCAGCTCACCAGGTGCGTGTCACATAAATGCAGTTGTGAAACACATCGGCATGCAGTCACGCTGACAAGGGCAGGCAATCCAGTGAGGGGGGGCTGAGTCTGGTGGGCTGGCCTTATAATGACAGGCAGATGTATTACAATGAGGTTCCCGACATCCGATGTCGGGAAACATGGCCCACCATCAACGGGCTGAGTGAATGATCATAAACTGGTTTCGCGACGTCTTGAGACCAAGTTTTGCCCTGCTCGCCATATTGTCGGCTTATGCCATTGAGCATGCCTGACGCCAGGGGGCACGGAAAATTCCACCCATTAGGTCTATTTTCATACAATGAAGATTAGGTATTTTAAAGATTTTTCTTAAATATTTTTTCCATCCCAGAAAAATAGTTCAAACTCCCTTTTAGCTGTCAGTGACTGGGATGTAGGGAAGTAATTTATGCAGGGAGTGGCTGCGAGTGAATGCTAAAACTATGAATAGCTGGCTGCATATTACACTGTGTCTGTAGGACAGTTCTCTGCCTGTGACTACTGGTTCCACTCTGTCTGTAGGACAGTTCTCTGCCTGTGACTACTGGTTCCACTCTGCCTGTAGGACAGCTCTATGTCTGTGGAAGGATATTCAGGACATAATTTTCCGGTCCCGCCAGCGGCAGGAATTGTGGCAGGCAGGAGTGGAAAATTTGGAGTGAGGCCGAAAGTTGGATTTCTGCCGGCAGGAAAACAAATCCGGATTAGCCCCTCAACACTTTCACGGCTGACTGATGGCAGGTCGACTTTCCCACTGCTCCATGGCAAGAATGACATTTCCATACATTAACAGGTCATGGATGCTCATTAAAAACACAACTTGCTGGAATCATGTTCCCCTCCTAATTATGTGCCATGCCAGCGGGAAATTAGACCAATCTGAATCATGACCGGGTATAAGGAGTGTGCACCTGCCCACCTTCACTTCACTCGTGACTTCCAGGTGCATACTACATTGTAAGTCTACCTGCAACAACACTGCTCCAGCTCATCACTGCTGCCAAAGCTGCTCTCTCGGGCAATATGGGAGCATTCACTGGCAGGACTGCTCACACTGGGTGCAGCGGGGCACTGGCAAGGTTGTTCGCACTGGGTGCTGTGGGGCACTGGCAGGGCTGCTCACACTGGGTGCAGCAATGCACTGGCAGGGCTGCTCACACTGGGTGCAGCGGGCACTGGCAGGGCTGCTCACATTGGGTGCAGCAATGCACTGGCAGGGCTGCTCACATTGGGTGCTGTGGGGTGCTGGCAGGGCAGCTCACACTGGGTGCTGCGGGGTACTGGCAAGGTTGTTCACACTGGGTGCTGTGGGGCACTGGCAAGGCTGCTCACACTGGGTGCAGCAATGCACTGGCAGGGCTGCTCACACTGGGTGCAGCGGGACACGGGCAAGGCTGTTCGCACTGCGTGCTGTGGACTGGCAGGGCTGCTCACACTGGATGCTGTGGGGCGCTGGCAGGGCTGCTCACACTGGGTACAGCGGGGCACTGGCAGGGCTGCTCACACTGGGTACAGCGGGGCACTGGCAGGGCTGCTCACACTGGGTGCTGTGGGGCGCTGGCAGGGCTGCTCACACTGGGTACAGCGGGGCACTGGCAGGGCTGCTCACACTGGGTGCTGTGGGGCGCTGGCAGGGCTGCTCACATTGGGTGCTGTGGGGCGTTGGCAGGGCTGCTCACATTGGGTACAGCAGGGCACTGGCAGGGCTGCTCACACTGGGTGCTGTGGGGCGCTGGCAGGGCTGCTCACACTGGGTACAGCAGGGCACTGGCAGGGCTGCTCACACTGGGTGCTGTGGGGCGTTGGCAGGGCTGCTCACATTGGGTACAGCAGGGCACTGGCAGGGCTGCTCACACTGGGTGCTGTGGGGCGCTGGCAGGGCTGCTCACACTGGGTACAGCAGGGCACTGGCAGGGCTGCTCACATTGGGTACAGCGGGGCACTAGCAGGGCTGCTCACACTGGGTACAGCGGGGCACTGGCAGGGCTGCTCACATTGGGTACAGCGGGACACTGGCAGGGCTGCTCACACTGGGTGCTGTGGGGCGCTGGCAGGGCTGCTCACACTGGGTGCTGTGGGGCGCTGGAAGGGCTGCTCACACTGGGTGCTGTGGGGCTCTGGCAGGGCTGCACTCTACTGGGAGAGAGCAGCATGGGGTTGGTGGAGATGGGTTGTCAAATAGGCAGAGACATGAGGGTGAAGGGAATAGTGGGTTTTGATCTGGGGGGTGGCAGGCAAATGGATGCCTAGGGGTGGTGAGCTGAAGCCTGATACGAAAGAGTGCACACTGACTCGGAACTGGGGGTAGACGGGCTTTAGTATGACACAAGAGAGAGGGGGTGGATGCAGACACAAGCCTGGGAGATGGGGGGGTTAGTCTTGTACAGGAGGAGAGGGGTGCACAGAGACTCATGACTGGGCCATGCAGGATGCAGAGGGTGACTCCTGAAGGAAGCGAAGGTTGAGTGTCAGAGACTCATAGTTCCGGGACTGAGGTTAAATGGTCGGGGTGAGAGATTAAAGGCAGTTCTGGGGTTTTCTAGGCTATGCTCAGGGCAATGCTTGGCATGCATATTGTGTTCCTGGTCCAGGAGGGGCAAGGCCTGTATGCTCAGTGGGGGTTGTGTACAGCATGGTGTGCACGGTGTGGTCAGTAACTCACACATGGTGGTCCTGGGGATTGCTGGTTCTGCACTGGGCTGCAGTTGGATTAACCATTGTCAGGGGAGGCCTCTGCAGCCTGTAAGTGGGGAAAACATAATAATGGAGGGTTTGTGGGCACTCAAAGCTTTCGTGGGGAGGAGGGTGAAGCTCTATACATGACTATGCAGTCAGTCTCAAGGTGGGGAGGGGTGAGGACCATGGGGCATAAAGGCATCCACAGTGATGTGTTCATGGGGAAGGGCAGGAAAGTCAATAACAATAACTATGGGCTCCAGAGTTACTGGGGGAGGCTGGACAGTGATTGGTGGGAGGTCTACCTACATATCATGGGGTTCCAGGACGATCAGAGAGACATGAATGGTAACGGGGGAGGGTTGAAGCTGGTCTAGAAGTGAAAACGCAGCACTACCACATTGAGACCCCGAATCCATGACTCAATTTAAAAAGGAAACTGGAAAAAAATCACCGCAGGAGAGTTCTGAGGCAGTATGGGAGGAGCCCACATCTACTCTCCGCAGTCCTTCCAAGGGGAACCCTCATATTTATTAAAATTTCAATATGGAGATGAAGGCTTAGCGAACACATGAAGGCTTTATTGAAAAGTTAAGTTGGAACCAGTAACTCAAGGTGCACTTTTATGTGAGTTTACAATAGGCATCGGGGTCACATTAGAGGTGGTCTCATTGAGCATTTAATGGTCAGAGGAATGTGAGGAGGGAAGAGGTTGCCAAGCATTAAGGGAGCAGAGTTGCTGGGCATATGCAAGAAGATCCATCAAATCCTGCAAACCTTATTGTCCAATTGACATAGGTCAAGGCACAAGGCATCCAATTATTTCTAAATTGCAAGGCAGGGGTAATGTCAAATCCACGTTAGGCTGTGTATGAGTGCCTTCAGTGAGGCTCAAAATTACATGGCTGTGCTCAACCCTCTTCAATCCTATATGGGAGCTTTTGGAGTGGCTTCTTGGACACCTATGGTTGGTGAGAGAGCACCTCAGCTACGAGGCCAAAGCTGCATATAGCTGGTATGCAAGGGGAAAGGGAGCACACACAGTGCAAACCCTGCATCAACTGTACATTGTGTAGTTGTTACCACCTGAAGGAGATGTTTTCAGCAGCCCAGAGATTTGCACATGTTTATAGAAACCATAATGTCTCCATGACCGTTCAAAAGTGATGTCAGAAGCAAACCATCACACAAAGGGCAATGGAAATCCGAAGGGACATCTCCCCAAAAAGCTGTCGAGGCCGGGAATCAGTCAAAAGTAACAAAACAGAGATTGATAGATTTTTGTTTTCGGTAAGGGATTGAGTGTCTTCAAACCAAGGTGGGTAGATGGTGTGAGGTACAGATCAGCCATGCTCGAACTGAATGATAGAACAGGCTCAAGGGGCTGAATGTCCTGCTTCTGTTCCCATATTCTCTTCTGTCACAGATCCCAATGTATACATTCAGGACCATCAAAGCAGAGTGGGAGAGCGGCTAACAGCTGGAAAAATAAATGGAGGAGGAACGGTAAGAGAGGAAAAGATCAGAGGAAAAGAGGCAGAGACATACAAGAGAAGAATATTGAGAAAGACAGCAAGGTGGAAAAGAGTAATTTGAAACCAACGGAGTCAGTGGGCACAAGGGTAGTGAGGGCATACGAGGACTGAGAAATGCGTTACACTAAGTACATTATAACACTGGCAATGGCAGGTAGGTGGTATATCTCACTGGGTGCAGGCCCCTACTGTGGACCAGAAAGGCTGCAATCTGACAACACCTTCAGTTCCAGCCGCCAACTGTGATACTTAATTAGTGATCATACCACTTTTCCTCTTAATCCGCTGAACTCACAGTTTGCCTCCTGTAGCCAGGCGAGCTGCTTCTTCCAGCTGCGAGTGGTGGGAAACAGCCCCAGGGCTTGATAATAGCTTCAAACAATCCTCAATTCCTATCATTTCAGCCCCATTTGAACTGCCATTAACTCTGCTTTCATTTCACTAAAGCCATTATGAAAAGTGTCAGAGTGGCAACAATGTAATATTCAGAATCAAACGAGTTGGAAAGAGTACATCAGGTTTTCTATTGATTTAACAGCATTTTACTCACTGGTTCCAAATTGCAATTCTATCTACAGAAGTAATGCTCCAATAATTATAACCCCTAAAAGAAACCATTTGTTGTCCCCCATCTCTATCCCATCCCCCTCTCAACCTCTCTTCTATCCTGGGGCGAATGGTGATGGCCACAGAACTGCACACGCTAACCTAAAATCTAGTCGCCCATCGCTGAGCTGGGCTGGGCTGGGCTAGGCTGAATGTGCTTCTGCAGTTGAAGTGACAATGAGCGATCATCATCATTCGCCCCAGGATAGAAGGGAGAATGGGAGGGGGAGGGGACAGGGATGGGGGAGAACAAATGGTTTCCTAATTCTGATGAATATCAAGTGACCTGTGAACCACCCCCAGCCCACTGGAAGCAGATGCGTGGACATATTGTGTCTGGCTCTAATGCTATCTGCTTTTCATGATCGAATAGCATTTGGGACTCACTCACCAGGGGAAGGACTGGGTAAAGTTTTGGAGGCACACCAGGGCCGGTAAAACGTATCCCAACAAGAGTCAGCCCCTCCAGGGGAGTCGATTCTGAAAGAGTATTTAAATATACAGTACACCATCAAGCTGTCGACATTCTCAAATGGGAAGAGTGCCACAGCATGGATTGAATAGTGTTGGAGATGGAATTTAAATGCCCCACCTGTGGCGTGTATGGTTGTGGTGGGGCGTTTAATTGGGTGGGTGGGTGCTTCTGCCCCAAATAAGTCCAGAGTGGGTAGGTTCATGCACAGCCTTCCTGCTGCTCCGCCAATTGAGGCCCTTAGGTGGGCAATTAATGCCCATCTATGCACCTCATTCTGCCACTGTGCGGGAATCTCAAAAAGCAAACCCTCTTGGGGTCACTTGTAGGCTTCTGGGGGGGCAGGGGGGCAGTAAGGGGGGAAGGCAAATCCCTCATTGAAAAGCATGCAGTACCTAATCGAGGGACCTGCTATCAGGAAGGAGGCAGCTCATTGAGAGCCACCCCGCTAATCTTGTATCTGGCCCCGCACCCCCAAAACCCCTTCCTATGGCTCCACACCCCAAGATTCCCCTTCCATCTTCACTCACCTATGGCCTTAGTCCATCTTGGGCCTCAGGTGGGTGCATTACTAGCAGCAGCCATCACCTCCCTGGTGGCGCTACTGAGCAATAAAGAGATGTCAGCCTCTGACTGATCGGCAGCTCTTGGGGGACGGGATTTCAACCCCCGGAGGCCCTGATCAGGTACTAAACTGGGCAGCAGGGGGCCTTCGCAAAAAGAGGTGATGCAGAGTTCTCATCAGCTCTCCAGCCAGCGGGCAAGAACCCGTCACCTACATCAAATTCTGCACGATGCATGTGATCGAGGCTATTTATTTTTTAATGGGATATGAGCATCACTGGCTCAGCCAGCATTTATTGCCCATCCCTAATTGCCCTTGAGAAGGTGGTGGTGAGCTGCCTTCTTGAACCGCTGTAGCCCATGTGGTGTAGGTACATCCACAGTGCTGTTAGTGAGGGAGTTCCAGGATTTTGACCTAGTGACAGTGAAGGAATGGCGATATATTTCCAAGCCAGGATAGTGGAGGAGAACTTCCAGGTGATGGTGTTCCCATTTATCTGCTGCCGTCCTTCAGGCGGTAGTGGTCATGAGATTAGAAGGTGCTATCGAAGGAGGTTTGCCGCTGTGCATCGGTGGTAGAGGGGATGAATATTTAAGGTGGTGTATGGGGTGCCAGTCAAGTGAGCTGCTTTGTCCTGGATGGTGTCAAGCTTCTTGAGTGTTGTGGGAGCCACACTCATCCAGGCAAGTGGGGAGTATTCCATTAGACTCCTGACTTGTGCCTCGCCAATTGTGGACAGGCTTTGGGGAGTCAGGAGGTGAGTTACTCACTGCAGAATTCACAGCCTTGGACCTACTCTTGGACCATAGTATTTATATGTGTTATGGCACAGCTGATGGTAAATGCTGAGTTGTTCAAATCCCAAAGGGAAACTTAAAACAACTGTCACAACTAATTTTCAATTTTTATAAATTTTGAGATGCATGCTTTGATTTCAGTAGTAATAAGACCACCAAGTCTTGTAGATTTTTATAAAACTAAATTAACATTTATTAATAAGAGAAATGATTTTAAATACATACATAGGTCTACAAATTACTACTATGATAACTTCTAAATCCACCAATCAATCGAACTCCCAGTTATACTTTGGTTAAGGCAACAGTAAGACACATAGGGTAAGATTTTTAGCTCAGCGGGTGGGCGGGTGGGCATGCGCCCAACCCACTCGAGCGTAAATTGATATGTGTTGACATCGGGTGAATATCCTATATTTCATTCAGCGGGCACACGCAAGTGTTGGCTGCCCACCCGCCGATAATTAAAAGGCCGGTTAAGACCATTAAAGGAGCAATTCAATAGTATTTTTCATTGTACGTCCAACCTTACAGTTGGCGAACAGGCGAAAAGATCAAATGGCCTTTGCACGTTTTTAGGAAACCTCATCCATGGACAGGATGAGGTTTCCTAAAGCAAATAAAACTAAAATAAAAATTTTAAAACAGAATTTATAACATGTCCCTGCTCATGTGACAGTGTTTTTTAAGTTCTTTAATTTTTTTAATCTAACTTTTCATCTCCCAAAGTGCTCACTCATGTGAAGGTCACGTTTCACGTTGGGCGGGCCTCAATTGGCCTATCAGAATGAAATCACCTTCCGGCCCTGATCGCGGGCAGCAGTTGGCTTCCTGATCGCCCCCGCCTGCCCCTGCCAAGCCAGCCCAACAAAGGCATTATTCTGCCCATAAACTTTAAAAGACCCAGGCAAAGAAACATGCTACCCTGAACAAGTCAAATTCAAAGTGAGTTCTCCTCACTTCAGCCCCTGGAGACAGCAGCCAGAGGCACAGATGCTGAAGGCTTTTTCACACTTGTAAGTACTTAAAAATGCCTTCCCTTACACACAGCCTTTGCTCCTTTATCCATATTTTCCCCTTTGAATGCAAATACCCATTGTTCCACTATATCTTTGGACTTAATCTCCCTGATAATAAAACCCTCTCATAGCACTAAGTTTTACCAGTGATCTTTAGGAAAAATAAACACACTGTTTCTAAACTTCACCTAGCTAGACGACATATTTCGCCCCTCCTTTGAAGACAATCTAGTCTGCTTTATTTCAAATGAAGTGTTTCTTTGGCATCTATGTTTCCAAACTTCCCCATGTTTACCTAATTAACATTTCAAACAACTTTTCTTCTTACATCAAAGCACCCAGGCTAGCTGCCTCTAATTCAATTTACACACACACATACACATATAGACACATCCCACTATTACTCTATTTTACAATAAATTCCAATAACATTATTAGAAATATCATACCTCCTTGACATATGGCTGCTCCAGTTCAGTTTCCGATCAATGGTAAGCCCCCAGGATGTTGATAGTGGGGGATTCAGTGGTGATAATGCTGTTGAATGTCATAGGGTGATGGTTAGATTCGCTCTTGTTGGTGATGATCACAGCCTGGCACTTGTGTGGCACAAATGTTATTTGCCACTTGTCAGCCCAAGCCTGAATATTGTCCAGGTCATGCTGCATTTGGACATGGACTGCTTCAGTATCTGAGGAGTTGCGAATGGTGCTGAGCATTGCAAAATCAGCGCTTCTGACCATATAATGGAAGGAAGGTCATTGATGAAGCAGCTGAAGATGATTGGGCTGAGGGCACTACCCTGAGGAACTCCTGCAGTGATGTCCTGCAGCTGAGATGATTGACCTCCAACAACACAACTATCTTCCTTTGTATGATTCTGACCAGTGGAGAGTTCTCCCCCTGATTCCCATTGACTCCAATTTTGCTAGGGCTCCTTGATACCACACTCAGTCAAATGCTGCTTTGATGTCAAGGGCAGTCACTCTCTTTCACCTCTTGAGTTCAGCTCTTTTGTCCATGTTTGAACTAAGGCTGTAATGAGGTCAGGAGCTAGGTGGCCCTGGTGGAACCCAAACTGGGCATCAGTGAGCAGGTTATTGCTAAGCAAGTGCCACTTGATAGCACTGTTGATGACCCCTTCCATTACTTTACTGCTGATCGAGAGTAGACAGATGGGGCGGTAATTAGCCAGACTGTATTTGTCCTGCTTTTGTGTGTGTGTAGGACATACCTGGGCAATTTTTCACATTTCTGGGTAGATGCTAGTGTTGTAGCAGGTCTGGAACAGCTTGGCTTGGGGCGCAGCAAGTTCTGGAGCACAAGTCTTCAGTATTATTGCTGGAATATTGTCAGGGTCCAAAACCTTTGCAGTATGTTCAGCTGTTCCTTGATATCATGTGGATTTAATTGAATTGGCTGAAGACTGGCATCTGTGATGCTGGGGACCTCCAGAGGAGGCTGAGGTGGATCATCCACTCTGCACTTCTGGCTGAAGATTGCTGCAAATGTTTCAGTCTTACCTTTTGCATTGATCATTGAGGATGGGATATTTAAGGAGCCTCCTGCCCTGGTTAGTTGTTTAATTTACCACCATCATTCATGGCTGGACGTGACAAGACTGCAGAGCTTAGTTCTGATTTGTTGGTCGTGGGATCACTTAGCTCTGTCTATCACTTGCTGCTTCCACTGTTTGGCACGTAAGTAGTCCTGTATTGTAGCTTCACCAGGTTGACACCTCATTTTTAGATATGCCTGGTGCTGCTTCTGGTATGTCCTACTGCACTCTTCATTGAACCAGGGTTGATCCCCTGGCTTGATGATAATGGGAGAGTGGGGGGGTGTGCCAGGCCATGGGGTTACAGTTTGTGGTTCTGCTGCTGCTGAACAGTGCCTCCATGGATGCCCAGTTTGTGCTGCTAGATCTACGATGAGTGACTCAACATCTGACCCCTTGAACCTTTCTCACCATCTATAAGGCACAAGTCAGGAGTGTGATGGAATACTCTCCAGTTGCCTGGATGAGTACAAATCCAACAACACTCAAGAAGCTTGACGCCATCCAGGACAACTTGATCAGTACCCTTAAACATTCACACCCTTCACCATAAATGCACAGTGGCAGCACTGTATACCATCTACAAGATGCACTGCAGCAACTTTTCAATCCTCAATCGACAGCACGTTCCAAACCCTCTACCTAGAAGAATAAGGGCACCACGAAGCTCCCCTCCAAGCCACTCACCATCCTGACTAGGAAATATATTGCCATTCCTTCACTGTCGCTGGGTCAAAATCCTGGATCTCCCTCCCTAACTGTGGGTGTACCTACACCTTAATGATTCTAGCGGTTCAAGAAGGCAGCTCACCACCATCTTCTCAAAGGTAATTAAGGATGAGCAATAAATGCTGGAATTGCGATCAGCATCCACATCTCATGAGTAAATTTTTAAAATGTTGTTGGTGCACCGTCTGCACAACCTCAAGGAGATTTTTATTCCACTGGAACTAAACAAAACTCGAACCAGATGTTCTTATTAACCCTTGTCTGATTCAAGTAAAAGGTCAGCAATGAAAACCTTAAATGATCCTGTGAAGGCAGGGAATCAATCTCATCTGAGCTCTGCTCTGAACCGTGAATAGTATCAATTGCTTTTGATTTTTGCCACTCACCAGAAATTCCAGCTGATGGAGAGTGAATAAAAACTGCAGTGTAATTGAGGGGCTCGGATGTCATCTAGAAGCAAGTTGAGATATTATATCTCATTTCACCAAACCCTTCAATTAAATTGCCACATGTAATTTAATACCCCATCTGATAGTTCAATTGATCACCTTTGTGTCTGAATGCTCTTTCAGAGTTTATTTATTGTTTATAGTTAAAGCGGGTCTGAACTCTGAAAAAGTTGCATGTTCAAATGTTTAGTAGAAGATAAGTAACAAAGTTCCCTCTTCCTTCAGAATCCCGGAGTCCCAGTCTCACTTCCACAGAGTCCCGGAACCAATCCCAGTCTCTCTTCAGATTCCCTGAGTTATTTGCAAGTTCTCTTCACAAAATCCCCAAATCATTCTTGGTTTCTCTTCACAGAGTCCTGGAATCTTTCCCAGTCACTCCTCAGTGCCAGAATCATCCCCAGTCACTCCTCAGAGTCCCGGAATCATCCCCATTCACTCCCAATTTCTCTTCATCTCTGGTTTCTCTTCAAAGAGTACCTGAATCATTCAGTTTTTTTGATATGGAGTCCTGGGATCATTCTCAGTGACTCTCCCAAGTCCAGATTGTTCCCAGTCACTTTCAAAGTTCTGGAATCATTCCCAGTTTCTCTTCACAGAGTCCCTGAATCATTCTCAGTACCTGTTCAGAGCCCTGGAATCATTCCCATTCCAGAATAATTCCCATTCACATTTCAGAGTCCCAAAAAAATTCCCATTTCCTTCCCAACAAGTTTGTTTGAGACTAAATTATTAAACAAAAAATGCAGCTTTTTAAATTTGGCCTCAGGAGTGACCCACACCAAGTTGATCTTATTGACAAATGCCTTGGAAACTGGTCTCAGTCTTCACTGAAGACACCTTCATATTGATACTGATCTTTATTTTCCAATACGTTCAACATCTCCAACTAACATGGAAAGAAGTGCTAAGATCTGATGCCAAAGTGGGTTTTTAGCCCTTTTCTGAAATAATGGTGCAAATCTTTCAGTCCTTGGATCATCGGAGGCCGGACGTACGACCAGCAAAGTGTACCGGGACCCTTTGGAAGTCCTGATGTGCTGATCTATGTGGGAATTACCCAGGAAGTTTTAACTTCTGATGGAAAATTTCCCTGCTCCCTGGGATCCTCTGCAAATTCAGACAGTTCTATGGGACTTACCTGAATAGTTATCCAGGAAATGTTGGACAGAATAAAACCTAGGCCTGAATCTTCCATGGAGTGGCGATCATTGTCAGATCACCGTTCTGCCCAAACTTTCTCCCAAATCGACGCTGCTCCGTATTTCCTGACAGGTCTTCCAAGCCTGGCTTTACCAGATATGGAGGACTCATTTCTACCGTGGGCGTTGGAATTATTCCTTCAGTTCTATTACTCTCATCTTCCATATGCTGCTTTTCTTGCTCTCTGACTGAGTACAACGCTTGATCTTCTTGTTCGGTAACTTTGGTTTCTACATTTATCATATGCTGATTCAAGAATTTCCAGGCTCCTGAAATAGCTCTAGCTCTATCGTGACCTCAACCTGGTGCATTGCTGCAACCTGATGCTTGACCAAGCCTGGAGATTGACCATGACCTGAAGTATTAGTTTCCTATACACCTCCATGCCATCTGGAAATGACTGACTTTCCCACAGGCAAAGCATTTTGAACAGAAATGGGGCATTAAGTTGTTCAGGGTTACCATGGCAACAGTCCCATCTAAATTTCTGACTCTGAGAATGTCAACTTGATTGCTGATGCCTGGATCCCACTGAAATCTGGTGGATCCTCATTGCTAGCTCAGGAAAAGAACCCCTTTGCAATTTGTACCTATTTCTTTCTCCCATTGCCATGGTTGTGCCTCATCACTGGCTTCCTTCCACATCAGCTTATTTCCTTTGCTCAAAAGTTTGGCCTGGATTTTATTGTTCTTTAGGCTTCCTACAAAAGTGTCTCTAAGGTGATTTCTATGTTTCCTCCGTACCCATATTGGTGAGAGAGTTTCTTTAACTCAGGAATGTAATCAGCAACAGACTCACTCGGCAAGTGCTTCCTTTGACAGAATGCAACTCTCAGTGCAATTTCATTCTTAATAGTGCCATATATAAGTCCAGGGATTCATGAATTTCAATATATTCCATTGTTCTAGGGCCTCTCAGCCAACACTGTTTAGATGCTACGTCAAAAGCATCTGGCCCCATCAGGGTAAGGAAAGCCTTTACTTTATCCTCATCTTCTAATTTATTCACTTTTAGCCAAATGTTATATGTTATTAACCATTATTAACTCTCTGTTAGGGTTGAATTCTCCCATTGCCCCTAAATATGCCTTTTGTGTCATTTTTTAAAATGACGTGCTGACTCACTGAGGAACTACAGGAACATGATGTGCATATGAAGCTATCTTTCAAACTGCTCAAACTTCCTCAAAATCAACGTTAGGTGTTCCAAAAAGTGTGTCAGTCCTTCAGTCCTTAATGATCTTCAGTCCTTAATTTCTTAAATGAAATACACAAAAAAAGAGTTCCATCCCACTCTTGCCACCATCTTTCTGTTGTGCACTTCATTGAGGAAAGGCCAACACATGCTCAACTGCAAGCAAGACATTGTTGAACAAATTTTGTTCATGCCTCTGAGCAGAGAAGACAGCAGAGTTGCAGCTGTAAGACACACAACAGGAGGGGAAAGATAATGAAGGAGAAAGAAAGGGAACGAGAGAAACTAGGTGAAGAGAAAGAAACACAGGACACAGAGTGGGAGACATACAGATTTTGATGGGAGCAGAAAGTGAGGAGAAAAAGAGGGGCAAGAAAGACAACAGAGAATCATTAGAGCATTTTTCCAGGCTCTGTACCAACAGGACGCAACAAAGAGGAGATAATGTTTGAACTCATTGCATCTACTACTTCCATTTTAAACTGGTTCTAATCAATCTCCTGTTCATTTTCTCCCATTTCTCCACTCCTGAAGGCATCGGGACCTTGCTGGGTAGGATCTATACCAATTGTCCACCCTCCTGTACCTCACCCATGTGACCATTACGCTGGTTTCGTGAGTGTAAACATGAGTGGAAATTTGGGTGCACAGGATACTACAACTGAGTTTAATTATATCTTCGAATAGGTCATTTTAGCCAATGTCACCAGATACCAAAAGTGGTTTCCCCTTCCAAAGCTCAGATGATGCATCCTGGCCAAGATCAGGTAACTCAGCACCAGGATTGAATCTCGGAACTTCTTGCTCTGAAACATCTCAGCTACTACTGGAAAAAGACTTGCTGAGTCATCTGCCTTGAGGGATTTAATCCACACTTTAAACCTTTGATAGAATGTGGCTGCTTTCCATTGCATGTGTATACTCCTTTGTTCTGTTTCCAGATGGCCCATTATTGTGACTGATCAATGAAGACGGCTGTTTATGTGTTTGCTGGAGTCGCAGTAATTGACTCATGCTTTGCTAATTAGTTTTGGATAGTCTTAATTGCCTCAGTGCCTGTGTGAAAAAAAAACTTACATGTCAACACAATCTGTGGAGCATTTAAGTCTTTGGATAGCTTTACCATCCATTGATGCCCAATTCAATGATGCGTCTGATCTTTGCTCTGTCAAATAGCATGTATCCGAAGAGAGGGACAAATCCAACTGGCTTCTGCTTAGCAACGTGCTTAGAGAATGATTATAACATCCTTCACTGGCTAATTGGTGCTGCAGAACCAATTAGTTTTCTGTTGTAAGGATTTATTGTTAAACTTCTAATTTAGCTGCTGAAGTTCCTTGTGGATCCTTCTGCTTGTCTTCTGGAATTTTGGCAGAAGAGCATAAATTCTGATAAAACAGTAAAAACACAAATCACAATGAATAAGCGGGTGAAACTCCATGGAAGTTTGATTTCTTACTGTTTAGTTACGGCAGAGACTTAAGGTGCAATAAGAACAAAGGCTGGCTATTCAGCCCCTTGAGTCAGTTCTGCCATTCACTTAAGCCACGGCTGATCTGCATCGTAACTCCATCTACTGTTTTGCGACCCTTAATATTCTTCCTTCACAAAAATGTATTAAGCTCAGTATCAAAATGTTCAATTGATCCCCAGTCTTAGGAGCTTTGTGAGGGAGAGAGTTTCAAATTTACACAACATTTCTGACAATACCATCAAATGGCCAATTTCTAATGCCCTCGCGATCTAGATTCCTCCAACAGAGCAAATAGTGTCTCTTTATCTATCATATCCAATGCTTTCATAGCTCGATGAGATAAATGCTGATGAGGAAGGCCATTTAACTCATCCATCCAGAAAGAGCTTACTGCACCTCTTTCCTCATCAAAACATCATGCTGGAACATAAAAATTCTCTGAGTTTTTGCTTCCACAATTCAGAACATCAATCCATGCATTCATTACAAGTATTGTTGAGAAGCACTTCTTGGCATTGGTCCTAATGAAAGGCTACCAACCAAAAACCATCCCTCTGTTTCCATCGCCACTGACATGGCCTGGACTTTTTAGGGTAGTGGGCAGTTCTATGGCACTCTGTTGAGTGTAGTGGGCAGTACTGTGACACTCAGTTTTGTGTAGTTGGGAGACCTGTGGCACTCTGTTGAGTGTAGTGGGCAGTCCTGTGGCATTCTGTTGAGTGTAGCGGGAAGTCCTGTGGCATTATGTTGAGAGTAGTGGGCAGTCCTGTGGCATTCTGTTGAGTGTAGTGGGCAGTCCTCTGGCATTCTGTTCAGCCTAGTGGGCAGTCATATGGCACTCGGATGTGTGTAGTTGGCAGACCTGTGGCAATCTGTTGAGTGTAGTGGGTAGTCCTGTGGCACTCTATTGAATGTAGTGGGCATTCTTGTGCACTCTGTTGAGGGTAGTGGGCAGTCCTGTGCCATTGTGTAGAGCGTAGTGGGCAGTCCTGTGTCACTCTGTTGAGCGAAGTGGGCAGTCCTGTGGCACACTGTTGAGTGTAGTGGGCAGTCCTGTGGCACTCCATTCAACAGAGTGGGCAGACCAATGGCACTTCGTTGAGCGGTGTAGGCAGTCATAAGGAACCCTGTCGAGTGTAGTTGGCAGTCCAGTGGCATTCTGTTGAGCGTAGTGGGCAGTCCTGTGGCACTCTGTTGAGTGTGGTGGGCAGTCCTGTGGCACTCTGTTGAGTGTAGTGGGCAGTCCTGTGCCATTCTGTGGAGCATAGTGGGCAGTCCTGGGGCATTCTGTTGAGCCAAGTGGGCATTCCTATGGCACTCTGTTGAATGTAATGAGTAATCCTGTGGCACTCTGTTGAGTGTAGTGGGGAAACCTGTGGCATTCTGTTGGGTGTAGTGGGCAATCTTGTGCACTCTGTTGAGTGTAGTGGGCAGTCTTGTGCACTCTGTTGAGTGTCGTGGGCAGTCCTGTGGCATTCTGTTGAATGTAATGAGTATTCTGCGGCACTCTGTCGAATGTAATGGGAAGTCCTGTGGCACTCTATTGAATGTAGTGGGCAGTCTTGTGCACTCTGGTGAGAGTAGTGGGCAGTCCCGTGGCACTTTGTTGAGTATAGTGGGCAGTCCTGTGCGATTCTATTGAGCGTGGTAGGCAGTCTTATGGCACTCTGTTGAATGTAATGAGTAATCCTGTGGCACTCTGTTGAGTGTAGTGAGGAAACATGTAGTACTCTGTTGAGTGTAGTGGGCAGTCTTGTTCACTCTGGTGAGAGTAGTGGGCAGTCCCGTGGCACTTTGTTGTGTATAGTGGGCAGTCCAATGGCACTCTGTCGAGTGTAGTGGGCAGTCTGGTGGCACTCTGTCGAGTGAGGTGGGCAGTCTGTTGGCACTCTGTTAAGCGTAGTGAGCAGTCCTATGGCACTCTGTTGAGTGTAGTTGGCAATCCTGTGTGATTCTGTGGAGCGTAGTAGGCAGTCCTATGGCACTATGTTGAATGCAATGAGAAGTCGTGTGGCACACTGTTGAGTGCAGTTGGCAGACTTCTGCACTCAGTTGAGTTTAGTGCGCAGTCCTGAGGCACTCTGTTGAGGGAAGTGCGCAATCCTGTGGTCCAAGGTTGAGTGTAGTGGACAGTCCAGTGGCACTCCATTGAGTGTAGTTGGCAGTCCTGTGGCACTCTGTTGAGCGTGGTGGGCAGTCCTGTGCGAGTCTGTTAAGTGTAGTGGGCAGTCCTGTGCCATTCTGTAGAGCGTAGTGGGCAGTCCTGTGGCATTCTGCTGAGCCTAGAGGGCATTCCTATGGCACTCTGTTGAATGTAATGAGTAATCCTGTGGCACTCTGTTGTATGTAGTGGGCAGTCTTGTCGTGCTCTGTTGAGTGTAGTTGGCAGTCCTGTGGAACTCTGTTGAGTGTAGTGGGCAGTCCTGTGGCACTCAGTTGAGTGTGGTGGGCAGTCCTGTGGCACACTGTTGAGTGTAGTGGGCAGTCCTGTGGCACTCTGTTGAGTGTGGTGGTCAGACCTGTGCAATTATGTTAAGCATAGTGGGCAGTCCTATGGCACTCCGATGAATGTAATGAGTAGTCCTATGGGACTCTGTTGAGCGTTGTGGGCAGTCCTGTGATACTGTCTTGAGTGTAGTGGGCAGTCCGGTGGCACTCTGTTGAGTGTAGTGGGCAGTCCTGTGGCACTCTGCTAAGTGTCGTGGGCAGTCCGGTGGCAGTCTGTTGAGTGTAGTAGTCAGTCCTGTGGCATTCTGTTGAGGGAAGAGGTCAGTCCTGTGGCACTCTGCTGAGTATAGTGGGCATTCCTGTGGCATTCTATTGAGCGTAGTGGGTAGTCCTGTGGCATTCTGTTGAGTGTAGTGGGCAGTCCTGTGGCACTCTGTTGAGTGTAGTGGGTAATCCTATGGCAATCTGTTGAGCGTAGTGGGCAGTCCTGTGGCACTCTGTTGAGCGTAGTAGGCCGTCTTATAGTACTATGTTGAATGCAATGAGTAGTCCTGTGGCACACTGTTGAGTGCAGTTGGCAGACTTCTGCACTCAGTTGAGTTTAGTGCGCACTCCTGTGGCACTAAGTTGAGTGTAGTGGGCAGTAATGTACACTCTGTTGAGAGTTGTGGGTAGTCCAGTGGCATTCTGTTGAGTGTAGTTGGCAGTCCTGTGCGATTCTATTGAGCGTAGTAGGCAGTCCTATGGCACTCTGTTGAATGCAATGAGTAGTCCAGTGGCACTCTGTTGTGTGCAGTGGGCAGACTTATGCATGCAGTTGAGTGTAGTGCGCAGTCCTGTGACACTGGGTTGAGGGAAGTGGGCAATCCTGTGGCACTCTGTTGAGTGTCGTGGGCAGTCCTGTGGCACTCTGTTGCATGTAGTGGGCAGTCCTGTGGCACTCTGTTGAGTGTCGTGGGCAGTCCTGTGGCACTCTGTTGCATGTAGTGGGCAGTCCTGTGCCATTGAGTTGAGCGTTGTAGGCAGTCTTTTGACACTCTGTTGAGTGTGGTGGGCAGTCCTGTGGCACTACGTTGAGTGTCGTGGGCAGTCCTGTGGCATTCTGTTGGGTGTAGTGAGCAATCTTGTGCACTCTGTTGAGTGTAGTGAGCAGTCCTGTGCACACTGTTGAGTGTAGTGAGCAGTCCTGTGCACTCTGTTGAATGTAATGAGTATTCTGTGGCACACTGTCGAATGTAATGGGAAGTCCTGTGGCACTCTATTGAATGTAGTGGGCAGTCTTGTGCACTCTGGTCAGAGTAGTGGGCAGTCCCGTGGCACTTTGTTGTGTATAGTGGGCAGTCCAATGGCAATCTGTCGAGTGTAGTGGGCAGTCTGGTGGCACTCTGTCGAGTGTGGTGGGCAGTCCTGTGGCACTCTGTTGAGTGTAGCTGGCAATCCTGTGTGATTCTGTGGAGCATAGTAGGCAGTCCTATGGCACTATGTTGAATGCAATGAGACGTCCTGTGGCACACTGTTGAGTGCAGTTGGCAGACTTCTGCACTCAGTTGAGTTTAGTGCGCAGTCCTGAGGCACTCTGTTGAGGGAAGTGCACAATCCTGTGGCACTAGGTTGAGTGTAGTGGACAGTCCAGTGGCACTCCATTGAGTGTAGTTGGCAGTCATGTGGCACTCTGTTGAGCGTGGTGGGTAGTCCTTTGGCACTCTGAGTGTGGTGGGCAGTCCTGTGCGAGTCTGTTAAGTGTTTTGGGCAGTCCTGTGCCATTCTGTAGAGCGTAGTGGGCAGTCCTGTGGCATTCTGCTGAGTCTAGAGGGCATTCCTATGGCACTCTGTTGAATGTAATGAGTAATCCTGTGGCACTCTGTTGTATGTAGTGGGCAGTCTTGTCGTTCTCTGTTGAGTGTAGTTGGCAGTCCTGTGGAACTCTGTTGAGTGTAGTGGGCAGTCCTGTGGCACTCAGTTGAGTGTGGTGGGCAGTGCTGTGGCACACTGTTGAGTGTAGTGGGCAGTCCTGTGGCACTCTGTTGAGTGTGGTGGGCAGACCTGTGCAGTTATGTTAAGCATAGTGGGCAGTCGTATGGCACTCCGATGAATGTAATGAGTAGTCCTATGGGACTCTGCTGAGCGTTGTGGGCAGTCCTGTGATATTGTCTTGAGTGTAGTGGGCAGTCCGGTGGCACTCTGTTGAGTGTAGTGGGCAGTCCTGTGGCACTCTGCTAAGTGTCGTGGGCAGTCCGGTGGCAGTCTGTTGAATGTAGTAGTCAGTCCTGTGGCATTCTGTTGAGGGAAGAGGTCAGTCCTGTGGCACTCTGCTGAGTATAGTGGGCATTCCTGTGGCATTGTATTGAGTGTAGTGGGTAGTCATGTGGCACTCTGTTGAGTGTAGTGGGAGGTCCTATGGCATTCTGTTGAGCGTATTTGGCAGTCCAGTAGCCCTCTGTTGAGTGTAGTGGGTAATCCTATGGCAATCTGTTGAGTTTAGTGGGCAGTCCTGTGGCACTCTGTTGAGCGTAGTAGGCAGTCTTATGGCACTCTGTTGAATGTAATGAGTATTCCTGTGGCACTCTTCTGAGTGCATTGGGCAGACTTCTGCACTCAGTTGAGTTTAGTGCACAGGCCTGTGACACTCTGTTGAGGGAAGTGGGCAGTCCTGTGGCATTCTGTTGAGAGTAGTCGGCAGTCATATGGCACTCTCTTCAATGTAATAGATAGTCCCGTGGCACTCTGTTGAGTGTAGTGGGCAGTCCAGTGGCTTTCTGTTGAGCGTAGTGGGCAATCCTCTGGCACCCTGTTGAACGTAATGAGTATTCTGTGGCACTCTGTCGAACGTAAGGGGCAGTCCCGTGGCACTCTATTGAATGAAGTGGGCAGTCCCGTGGCACTGTGTTGAGTATAGTGGGCATTCTGGTGGCACTCGGTCGAGTGTAGTGGGCAGTCCAGTGGCACTCTGTTGAGTGCAGTGGGAAGTCCTGTAGCACTCTGTTGAGTGTCATAGGCAGTCTTATGCACTCTGTTGAGTGTAGTGAACAGTCCTGTGGCACTCTGTTGAGTGTGGTGGGCAGTCCTGTGGCACTCTGTTGAATGTAGTGGGCAGTCCTGTGGCACACTGTTGAGTGTAGTGGGCAGTCCTGTGGCAGTAGGTTGAGTGTAGTGGGCAGTCCTGTGGCACTCCGTTCAACATAGTGGGCAGACCAATGGCACTTCGTTGAGCGGTGTAGGCTGTCCTAAGGAACTCTGTCGAGTGTAGTTGGCACTCCAGTGGCATTCTGTTGAGCGTAGTGGGCAGTCCTGTGGCAATCTGTTGAGTGTGGTGGGCAGTCCTGTGGCACTCTGTTGAGTGCAGTGGGCAGTCCTGTGGCATTCTGTTGAGCCAAGTGGGCATTCCTATGGCACTCTGTTGAATGTAATGAGTAATCCTGTGGCACTCTGTTGAGTGTAGTGGGGAAACCTGTGGTACTCTGTTGAGTGTAGTGGGCAGTCCTATGGCACTCTGTTGCATGTAGTGGGCAGTCCTGTGCCATTGAGTTGAGCGTCGTAGGCAGTCTTATGGCACTCTGTTGAATGTAGTGGGCAGTCCTGTGGCACTACGTTGAGTGTCGTGGGCAGTCCTGTGGCATTCTGTTGGGTGTAGTGAGCAATCCTGTGCACACTGTTGAGTGTAGTGAGCAGTCCTGTGCACTCTGTTGAATGTAATGAGTATTCTGTGGTACTCTGTCGAATGTAATGGGATGTAATGTGGCACTCTATTGAATGTAGTGGGCAGTCTTGTGCGCTCTGGTGAGAGTAGTGGGCAGTCCCATGGCACTTTGTTGTGTATAGTGGGCAGTCCAGTGGCACTCTGTCGAGTGTAGTGGGCAGTCTGGTGGCACTCTGTCGAGTGTGGTGGGCAGTCCGTTGGCACTCTGTTGAGCGTAGTGAGCAGTCCTATGGCAGTCTGTTGAGTGTAGTTGGCAATCCTGTGTGATTCTGTGGAGCGTAGTAGGCAGTCCTATGGCACTACGTTGAATGCAATGAGAAGTCGTGTGGCACACTGTTGAGTGCAGTTGGCAGACTTCTGCACTCAGTTGAGTTTAGTGCGCAGTCCTGAGGCACTCTGTTGAGGGAAGTGCGCAATCCTGTGGCACTAGGTTGAGTGTAGTGGACAGTCCAGTGGCACTCCATTGAGTGTAGTTGGCAGTCCTGTGGCACTCTGTTGAGCGTGGTGGGTAGTTCTTTGGCACTCTGTTGAGTGTGGTGGGCAGTCCTGTGCGAGTCTGTTAAGTGTAGTGGGCAGTCCTGTGCCATTCTGTAGAGCGTAGTGGGCAGTCCTGTGGCACTCTATTGAGTATATTGGGCAGTCCTGTGGCACTCTGCTGAATGTAGTGGGCAGTCCTGTGGCACGCTGTTGAGTGTAGTGGGCAGTCCTGTGGCACTCTATTGAGTGTAGTAGGCAGTGCTGTGCCATTCTGTTGAGCGTTGTGGGCAGTCCTGTGGCACTCTGTTCAGCGTAGTGGGCAGTCCTGTGGCACTCTGTTGAATGTGGTGGGTAGTCCTGTGCCATTCTGTTGAGCGGAGTAGGCATTCCCATGGCATTATGTTGAATGTAATGAGTAGTCCTGTGGCACTCCATTGAGCGTAATGAGCAGACCTCTGCAACTCTGTTGAGCGTAGTGGGCAGTCCTGTGGCACTCTGTTGAGTGTAGTGGGCAGTCCTGTTGCTCTCTGTTGCGTGTAGTGGGCAGTCCTGTGCCATTGAGTTGGGCGTCGTAGGCAGTCTTATGGCACTCTGTTGAGTGTAGTGGGCAGTCTTGTGGCACTACGTTGAGTGTCGTGGGCAGTCCTGTGGCATTCTGTTGTGTGTAGTAAGCAATCTTGTGCACTCTGTTGAGTGTAGTGAGCAGTCCTGTGGCACTCTGTTGAGTGTGGTGGGCAGCCCTGTGACACTCTGCTGAATGTAGTGGGCAGTCCTGTGGCACTCTATTGAGTGTAGTAGGCAGTCCCGTGCCATTCTGTTGAGCGTGGTGGGCAGTCCTGGGGCACTCTGTTCAGCGTAGTGGGCAGTCCTGTGGCACTCTGTTGAATGTGGTAGGGTAGTCCTGTGCCATTCTGTTGAGCGGAGTAGGCATTCCCATGGCACTATGTTGAATGTAATGAGTAGTCCTGTGGCACTCCATTGAGCGTAATGAGCAGTCCTCTGCAACTCTGTTGAGCGTAGTGGGCAGTCCTGTGGCACTCTGTTGAGTGTAGTGGGCAATCCTGTTGCTCTCTGTTGCGTGTAGTGGGCAGTCCTGTGCCATTGAGTTGGGCGTCGTAGGCAGTCTTAAGGCACTCTGTTGAGTGTAATGGGCTGTCTTGTGGCACTACGTTGAGTGTCGTGGTGCTATTCTGTTGTGTGTAGTAAGCAATCTTGTGCACTCTGTTGAGTGTAGTGGGCAGTCCTGTGCCATTCTGTTGAGCGCTGTGGGCAGTCCTGTGGCACTCTGTTCAGCGTAGTGGGCAGTCCTGTGGCACTCTGTTGAGTGTGGTGGGCAGTCCTGTGGCACTCTGTTGAGTGCAGTGGGCAGTCCTGTGGCATTCTGTTGAGCCAAGTGGGCATTCCTATGGCACTCTGTTGAATGTAATGAGTAATCCTGTGGCACTCTGTTGAGTGTAGTGGGGAAACCTGTGGTACTCTGTTGAGTGTAGTGGGCAGTCCTATGGCACTCTGTTCCATGTAGTGGGCAGTCCTGTGCCATTGAGTTGAGCGTCGTAGGCAGTCTTATGGCACTCTGTTGAATGTAGTGGGCAGTCCTGTGGCACTACGTTGAGTGTCGTGGGCAGTCCTGTGGCATTCTGTTGGGTGTAGTGAGCAATCGTGTGCACACTGTTGAGTGTAGTGAGCAGTCCTGTGCACTCTGTTGAATGTAATGAGTATTCTGTGGCACTCTGTCGAATGTAATGGGATGTAATGTGGCACTCTATTGAATGTAGTGGGCAGTCTTGTGCGCTCTGGTGAGAGTAGTGGGCAGTCCCATGGCACTTTGTTGTGTATAGTGGGCAGTCCAATGGCACTCTGTTGAGTGTAGTGGGCAGTCTGGTGGCACTCTGTCAAGTGTGGTGGGCAGTCCGTTGGCACTCTGTTGAGCGTAGTGAGCAGTCCTATGGCAGTCTGTTGAGTGTAGTTGGCAATCCTGTGTGATTCTGTGGAGCGTAGTAGGCAGTCCTATGGCACTATGTTGAATGCAATGAGAAGTCGTGTGGCACACTGTTGAGTGCAGTTGGCAGACTTCTGCACTCAGTTGAGTTTAGTGCGCAGTCCTGAGGCACTCTGTTGAGGGAAGTGCGCAATCCTGTGGCACTAGGTTGAGTGTAGTGGACAGTCCAGTGGCACTGCATTGAGTGTAGTTGGCAGTCCTGTGGCACTCTGTTGAGTGTGGTGGGCAGTCCTGTGCGAGTCTGTTAAGTGTAGTGGGCAGTCCTGTGCCATTCTGTAGAGCATAGTGGGCAGTCTTGTGGCACTCTATTGAGTATATTGGGCAGTCCTGTGGCACTCTGCTGAATGTAGTGGGCAGTCCTGTGGCACGCTGTTGAGTGTAGTGGGCAGTCCTGTGGCACTCTATTGAGTGTAGTAGGCAGTGCTGTGCCATTCTGTTGAGCGTTGTGGGCAGTCCTGTGGCACTCTGTTCAGCGTAGTGGGCAGTCCTGTGGCACTCTGTTGAATGTGGTGGGTAGTCCTGTGCCATTCTGTTGAGCGGAGTAGGCATTCCCATGGCATTATGTTGAATGTAATGAGTAGTCCTGTGGCACTCCATTGAGCGTAATGAGCAGTCCTCTGCAACTCTGTTGAGCGTAGTGGGCAGTCCTGTGGCACTCTGTTGCGTGTAGTGGACAGTCCTGTGCCATTGAGTTGGGCGTCGTAGGCAGTCTTATGACACTGTGTTGAGTGTAGTGGGCAGTCTTGTGGCACTACGTTGAGTGTCGTGGGCAGTCCTGTGGCATTCTGTTGTGTGTAGTAAGCAATCTTGTGCACTCTGTTGAGTGTGGTGGGCAGCCCTGTGACACTCTGCTGAATGTAGTGGGCAGTCCTGTGGCACTCTATTGAGTGTAGTAGGCAGTCCTGTGCCATTCTGTTGAGCGTGGTGGGCAGTCCTGTGGCACTCTGTTCAGCATAGTGGGCAGTCCTGTGGCACTCTGTTGAATGTGGTGGGTAGTCCTGTGCCATTCTGTTGAGCGGAGTAGGCATTCCCATGGCACTATGTTGAATGTAATGAGTAGTCCTGTGGCACTCCATTGAGCGTAATGAGCAGTCCTCTGTAACTCTGTTGAGCGTAGTGGGCAGTCCTGTGGCACTCTGTTGAGTGTAGTGGGCAGTCCTGTTGCTCTCTGTTGCGTGTAGTGGGCAGTCCTGTGCCATTGAGTTGGGCGTCGTAGGCAGTCTTATGGCACTCTGTTGAGTGTAATGGGCAGTCTTGTGGCACTACGTTGAGTGTCGTGGTGGCAATCTGTTGTGTGTAGTAAGCAATCTTGTGCACTCTGTTGAGTGTAGTGGGCAGTCCTGTGCCATTCTGTTGAGCGTTGTGGGCAGTCCTGTGGCACTCTGTTCAGCGTAGTGGGCAGTCCTGTGGCACTCTGTTGAATGTGGTGGGTAGTCCTGTGCCTTTCTCTTGAGCGGAGTAGGCATTCCCATGGCACTCTGTTGAATGTAATGAGTAGTCCTGTGGCACTCCATTGAGCATAATGAGCAGTCCTCTGCAACTCTGTTGAGCGTAGTGGGCAGTCCTGTGGCACTCTGTTGAGTGTAGTTGGCAATCCTGTGTGATTCTGTGGAGCGTAGTAGGCAGTCCTATGGCACTATGTTGAAAGCAATGAGAAGTCCTGTGGCACACTGTTGAGTGCAGTTGGCAGACCTCTGCACTCAGTTGAGTTTAGTGCGCAGTCCTGAGGCACTCTGTTGAGGGAAGTGCGCAATCCTGTGGTACTAGGTTGAGTGTAGTGGACAGTCCTGTGGCACTCCATTGAGTGTAGTTGGCAGTCCTGTGGCACTCTGTTGAGCGTGGTGGGTAGTCCTTTGGCACTCTGTTGAGTGTGGTGGGCATTCCTGTGCGACTCTGTTAAGTGTATTGGGCAGTCCTGTGCCATTCTGTAGAGCGTAGTGGGCAGTCCTGTGGCATTCTGCTGAGTCTAGAGGGCATTCCTATGGCACTCTGTTGAATGTAATGAGTAATCCTGTGGCACTCTGTTGTATGTAGTGGGCAGTCTTGTCGTTCTCTGTTGAGTGTAGTTGGCAGTCCTGTGGAACTCTGTTGAGTGTAGTGGGCAGTCCTGTGGCACTCAGTTGAGTGTGGTGGGCAGTGCTGTGGCACACTGTTGAGTGTAGTGGGCAGTCCTGTGGCACTCTGTTGAGTGTGGTGGGCAGAGTTGTGCAATTATGTTAAGCATAGTGAGCAGTCCTATGGCACTTTGATGAATGTAATGAGTAGTCCTATGGGACTCTGTTGAGCGTTGTGGGCAGTCCTGTGGTACTGTCTTGAGTGTAGTGGGCAGTCCGGTGGCACTCTGTTGAGTGTAGTGGGCAGTCCTGTGGCACTCAGTTGAGTGTGGTGGGCAGTGCTGTGGCATTCTGTTGAGAGTAGTCGGCAGTCATATGGCACTCTCTTCAATGTAATAGATAGTCCCGTGGCAGTTTGTTGAGTGTAGTGGGCAGTCCAGTGGCTTTCTGTTGAGCGTAGTGGGCAATCCTCTGGCACCCTGTTGAACGTAATGAGTAGTCTGTGGCACTCTGTCGAACGTAAGGGACAGTCACGTGGCACTCTATTGAACGAAGTGGGCAGTCCGTGGCACTGTGTTGAGTATAGTGGGCATTCTGGTGGCACTGGGTCGAGTGTAGTGGGAAGTCCGGTGGCACTCTGTTGAGTGCAGTGGGAAGTCCTGTAGCACTCTGTTGAGTGTCATAGGCAGTCTTATGCACTCTGTTGAGTGTAGTTGGATCTCGTATGGCACTCTTTAGAGCATAGTGGGAAGTCCTATGGCATTCTGTTGAGCGTAGTGGGCAGTCCTGTGGCACTCTATTGAGTATATTGGGCAGTCCTGTGGCACTCTGCTAAATGTAGTGGGCAGTCCTGTGGCACGCTGTTGAGTGTAGTGGGCAGTCCTGTGGCAATCTATTGAGTGTAGTAGGCTGTGCTGTGCCATTCTGTTGAGCGTTGTGGGCAGTCCTGTGGCACTCTGTTCAGCGTAGTGGGCAGTCCTGTGGCACTCTGTTGAATGTGGTGGGTAGTCCTGTGCCATTCTGTTGAGCGGAGTAGGCATTCCCATGGCACTCTGTTGAATGTAATGAGTAGTCCTGTGGCACTCCATTGAGCATAATGAGCAGTCCTCTGCAACTCTGTTGAGCGTAGTGGGCAGTCCTGTGGCACTCTGTTGAGTGTAGCTGGCAATCCTGTGTGATTCTGTGGAGCGTAGTAGGCAGTCCTATGGCACTATGTTGAAAGCAATGAGAAGTCCTGTGGCACACTGTTGAGTGCAGTTGGCAGACCTCTGCACTCAGTTGAGTTTAGTGCGCAGTCCTGAGGCACTCTGTTGAGGGAAGTGCGCAATCCTGTGGTACTAGGTTGAGTGTAGTGGACAGTCCTGTGGCACTCCATTGAGTGTAGTTGGCAGTCCTGTGGCACTCTGTTGAGCGTGGTGGGTAGTCCTTTGGCACTCTGTTGAGTGTGGTGGGCATTCCTGTGCGACTCTGTTAAGTGTATTGGGCAGTCCTGTGCCATTCTGTAGAGCGTAGTGGGCAGTCCTGTGGCATTCTGCTGAGTCTAGAGGACATTCCTATGGCACTCTGTTGAATGTAATGAGTAATCCTGTGGCACTCTGTTGTATGTAGTGGGCAGTCTTGTCGTTCTCTGTTGAGTGTAGTTGGCAGTCCTGTGGAACTCTGTTGAGTGTAGTGGGCAGTCCTGTGGCACTCAGTTGAGTGTGGTGGGCAGTGCTGTGGCACACTGTTGAGTGTAGTGGGCAGTCCTGTGGCACTCTGTTGAGTGTGGTGGGCAGAGCTGTGCAATTATGTTAAGCATAGTGAGCAGTCCTATGGCACTTTGATGAATGTAATGAGTAGTCCTATGGGACTCTGTTGAGCGTTGTGGGCAGTCCTGTGGTACTGTCTTGAGTGTAGTGGGCAGTCCGGTGGCACTCTGTTGAGTGTAGTGGGCAGTCCTGTGGCACTCAGTTGAGTGTGGTGGGCAGTGCTGTGGCATTCTGTTGAGAGTAGTCGGCAGTCATATGGCACTCTCTTCAATGTAATAGATAGTCCCGTGGCAGTTTGTTGAGTGTAGTGGGCAGTCCAGTGGCTTTCTGTTGAGCGTAGTGGGCAATCCTCTGGCACCCTGTTGAACGTAATGAGTAGTCTGTGGCACTCTGTCGAACGTAAGGGACAGTCACGTGGCACTCTATTGAACGAAGTGGGCAGTCCGTGGCACTGTGTTGAGTATAGTGGGCATTCTGGTGGCACTGGGTCGAGTGTAGTGGGAAGTCCGGTGGCACTCTGTTGAGTGCAGTGGGAAGTCCTGTAGCACTCTGTTGAGTGTCATAGGCAGTCTTATGCACTCTGTTGAGTGTAGTTGGATCTCGTATGGCACTCTTTAGAGCATAGTGGGAAGTCCTATGGCATTCTGTTGAGCGTAGTGGGCAGTCCTGTGGCACTCTATTGAGTATATTGGGCAGTCCTGTGGCACTCTGCTAAATGTAGTGGGCAGTCCTGTGGCACGCTGTTGAGTGTAGTGGGCAGTCCTGTGGCAATCTATTGAGTGTAGTAGGCTGTGCTGTGCCATTCTGTTGAGCGTTGTGGGCAGTCCTGTGGCACTCTGTTCAGCGTAGTGGGCAGTCCTGTGGCACTCTGTTGAATGTGGTGGGTAGTCCTGTGCCATTCTGTTGAGCGGAGTAGGCATTCCCATGGCATTATGTTGAATGTAATGAGTAGTCCTGTGGCACTCCATTGAGCATAATGAGCAGTCCTCTGCAACTCTGTTGAGCGTAGGGGCAGTCCTGTGGCACTCTGTTGAGTGTAGTGGGCAGTCCTGTTGCTCTCTGTTGCGTGTAGTGGGCAGTCCTGTGCCATTGAGTTGGGCGTCGTAGGCAGTCTTATGGCACTCTGTTGAGTGTAGTGGGCAGTCTTGTGGCACTCTATTGAGTATATTGGGCAGTCCTGTGGCACTCTGCTGAATGTAGTGGGCAGTCCTGTGGCACGCTGTTGAGTGTAGTGGGCAGTCCTGTGGCAATCTATTGAGTGTAGTAGGCAGTGCTGTGCCATTCTGTTGAGCGTTGTGGGCAGTCCTGTGGCACTCTGTTCAGCGTAGTGGGCAGTCCTGTTGCTCTCTGTTGCGTGTAGTGGGCAGTCCTGTGCCATTGAGTTGGGCGTCGTAGGCAGTCTTATGGCACTCTGTTGAGTGTAGTGGGCAGTCTTGTGGCACTACGTTGAGTGTCGTGGGCAGTCCTGTGGCATTCTGTTGTGTGTAGTAAGCAATCTTGTGCACTCTGTTGAGTGTAGTGAGCAGTCCTGTGCCACTCTGTTGAGTGTGGTGGGCAGTCCTGTGGCACTCTGCTGATTGTAGTGGGCAGTCCTGTGGCACTCTATTGAGTGTAGTAGGCAGTCCTGTGCCATTCTGTTGAGCGTGGTGGGCAGTCCTGTGGCACTCTGTTCAGCGTAGTGGGCAGTCCTGTGGCACTCTGTTGAATGTGGTGGGTAGTCCTGTGCCTTTCTGTTGAGCGAAGTAGGCATTCCCATGGCACTATGTTGAATGTAATGAATAGTCCTGTGGCATTTTGTTGAGTGTATTGGGCAGTCCTGTGCCATTCTGTTGAGTGTAGTCGGCAGTCCTCTGGCATTCTGTTGATCGTAGTGGGCAGTCCTGTGGCACTCTGTTGAGTGTAGTGGGCAGTCCTGTGGCACTCTGTTGCGTGTAGTGGGCAGTCCTGTGCCATTGAGTTGGGCATCGTAGGCAGTGTTATGGCACTCTGTTGAATGCAATGAGTAGTCCTGTGGCACACTGTTGAGTGCAGTTGGCAGACTTCTGCACTCAGTTGAGTTTAGTGCGCACTCCTGTGGCACTAAGTTGAGTGTAGTGGGCAGTAATGTACACTCTGTTGAGAGTAGTGGGTAGTCCAGTGGCATTCTATTGAGTGTAGTTGGCAGTCCTGTGCGATTCTATTGAGCATAGTAGGCAGTCCTGTGGCACTCTGTTGAATGCAATGAGTAGTCCAGTGGCACTCTGTTGTGTGCAGTGGGCAGACTTATGCATGCAGTTGAGTGAAGTGCGCAGTCCTGTGGCACTGTGTTGAGGGAAGTGGGCAATCCTGTGGCACTCTGTTGAGTGTAGTGGGCAGTCTTGTGCGCTCCGCTGAGTGTCATGGGCAGTCCTGTGGCACTCCATTGCGTGTAGTGGGCAGTCCTGTGCCATTGAGTTCGGCATCGTAGGCAGTCTTATGGCACTCTGTTGAATGTAGTGGGCAGAGCTGTGCCATTGAGTTGAGCGTCGTAGGCAGTCTTAATGCACTCTGTTGAGTGTAGTGGGCAGTCCTGTGGCACTTTGTTGAGTATAGTGGGCAGTCCGATGGCACTCTGTCGAGTGTAGTGGGCAGTCTGGTGGCAATCTGTTGAGTGTGGTGGGCAGTCCTGTGGCTCTCTGTTGAGTGTGGTTGGCAATCCTGTGTGATTCTGTGGAGCATAGTAGGCAGTCCTATGGCACTATGTTGAATGCAATGAGTAGTCCTGTGGCACACTGTTGAGTGCAGTTGGCAGACTTCTGCACTCAGTTGAGTTTAGTGTGCAGTTTTGAGGCACTCTATTGAGGGAAGTGGGCAATCCTGTGGCACTAGGTTGAGTGTAGTGGACAGTCCGGTGGCACTCCATTGAGTGTAGTTGGCAGTCCTGTGGCATTCTGTTGAGTGTAGTGAGCAATCCTATGGCACTCTGTTGAGTGTAGTTGGCAGTCCTGTGCGATTCTGTGGAGCGGAGTCGGCATTCCTATGGCACTATGTTGAATGCAATGAGTAGTCCTGTGGCACACTGTTGAGTGCAGTTGGCAGACTTCTGCACTCAGTTGAGTTTAGTGCGCACTCCTGTGGCACTCTGTTGAGGGAAGTGGTCAGTCCTGTGCCATTGACTTGGGCGTCGTAGGCAGTCTTATGGCACTCTGTTGAGTGTAGTGGACAGTCCTGTCGCTTTCTGTTGGGTGTAGTGAGCAATCTAGTGAACCCTGTTGAGTGTAGTGAGCAGTCCTGTGCACACTGTTGAATGTAATGAGTATTCTGTGGCACTCTGTCGAATGTAATGGGAAGTCCTGTGGCACTCTATTGAATGTAATGGGCAGTCGTGTGCACTCTGGTGAGAGTAGTGGGCAGTCCCGTGGCACTTTGTTGAGTATAGTGGGCAGTCCGATTGCACACTGTCGAGTGTAGTGGGCAGTCTGGTGGCACTCTGTCGAGTGTGGTGGGCAGTCCGTTGGCACTTTTTGAGTGTAGTGGGCAGTCCAGTGCCATTCAGTTGAGCGGAGTAGGCAGTCCAATGGCATTCTGTTGAGTGTATTGGGCAGGCCTGTGGTATTCTGTTGAGCGCAGTGAGGAGACCTGAGTCTCTCCGTTGAGTGTAGTGGGCAGTCCTGTGGCAGTATGTTGAGTGTAGTGGGCATTCCTGTGGCACTCTGTTGAGTGTAGAGGGCAGTCCTGTGGCACTCTGTTCAGTGTAGTGGGCAGTCCTGTGGCACTCTGTTGAATGTAATGGGCAGTCCTGTGGCACTCCATTGAACGTAGTGGTCAGTCCTGTGGCACTTTGTTGAGTATAGTGGGCATACCGGTGGCACTCTTTCGAGTTTAGTTGGCAGTCCTGTGGCACTCTGTTGTGTCTAGTGGGTATTCGATTGGAACTCTGTTGAGTGTAGTGGACAGTCCTGTGTCATTCTATTGAGCGTAGTAGGCAGTCCGGTGGCACACTCTTGAATGTAATGGGTAGCACTGCGGAAATGTGTTGAGCGTAGTGGGCAGTCTTATGGCACTCATTGAGTGTAGTGGGCAGGCTTATGCAGTCTGTTGAGCACTCCATTGAGCACAGTGGGCAGTCCTGTGGCACTCTGCTGAATGGAGGGGGCAGACCTGTGGCACGCTGTTGAGTGTAGTGGGCAGTCCTGTGGCACTCTGTTGAGTGTAGTGGGCAGTCCAGTGCCATTCTGTTGAGCGTTGTTTGCAGTCCTGTGGCACTCTGTTCAGCGTAGTGGGCAGATCTGTGGCATGCTGTTGAGTGTAGTGGGCAGTCCTGTGGCACTCTGTTGAGCATAGTGGGCAGTCCTGTGGCACTCTGCTGAATGTAGTGGGCAGACCTGTGGCACGCTGTTGAGTGTAGTGGGCAGTCCTGTGGCACTCTGTTGAGTGTAGTGGGCAGTCCTGTGTCATTCTGTTGAGCATTTTGGGCAGTCCTGTGGCACTCTGTTCAGCATAGTGGGCAGTCCTGTGGCACTCTGCTGAGTGTGGTGGGCAGTCCTGTGGCACTCTGTTCAGCGTAGTGGCAGTCCTATGGCACTCTGTTGAGTGTGGTGGGCAGTCCTGTGCCATTCTGTTGAGCGGAGTAGGCATTCCCATGGCACTCTGTTGAATGTAATGAGTAGTCCTGTGGCATTTTGTTGAGTGTATTGGGCAGTCCTGTGCCATTCTGTTGAGTGTAGTCGGCAGTCCTCTGGCATTCTGTTGATCGTAGTGGGCAGTCCTGTGGCACTCTGTTGAGTGTAGTGGGCAGTCCTGTGGCACTCCATTGAGCATAGCGGGCAGTCCTGTGGCACACTGCTGAATGTAGTGGGCAGATCTGTGGCACGCTGTTGAGTGTAGTGGGCAGTCCTGTGGCACTCTGTTGAGTGTAGTGGGCAGACCTGTGGCACGCTGTTGAGTGTAGTGGGCAGTCCTGTGGCACTCTGTTGAGTGTAGTGGGCAGTCCTGTGCCATTCTGTTGAGCGTTGTTTGCAGTCCTGTGGCACCCTGTTCAGCGTAGTGGGCAGTCCTGTGGCATTCTGATGAGTGTATTGGGCAGTACTGTGCCATTCTGTTGAGTGTAGTGGGCAGTCCTGTGGCACTCCATTGAGCATAGTGGGCAGTCCTGTGGCACTCTGCTGAATGTAGTGGGCAGACCTGTGGCACGCTGTTGAGTGTAGTGGGCAGTCCTGTGGCACCCTGTTGAGTGTAGTGGGCAGTCCAGTGCCATTCTGTTGAGCGTTGTTTGCAGTCCTGTGGCACTCTGTTCAGCGTAGTGGGCAGATCTGTGGCACGCTGTTGAGTGTGGTGGGCAGTCCTGTGCCATTCTGTTGAGCGGAGGAGGCATTCCCATGGCACTCTGTTGAATGTAATGAGTAGTCCTGTGGCATTTTGTTGAGTGTATTGGGCAGTCCTGTGCCATTCTGTTGAGTGTAGTCGGCAGTCCTCTGGAATTCTGTTGATCGTAGTGGGCAGTCCTGTGGCACTCTGTTGAGTGTAGTGGGCAGTCCTGTGGCTCTCCATTGAGCATAGCGGGCAGTCCTGTGGCACTCTGCTGAATGTAGTGGGCAGATCTGTGGCACGCTGTTGAGTGTAGTGGGCAGTCCTGTGGCACTCTGTTGAGTGTAGTGGGCAGTCCAGTGCCATTCTGTTGAGCGTTGTTTGCAGTCCTGTGGCACTCTGTTCAGCGTAGTGGGCAGATCTGTGGCATGCTGTTGAGTGTAGTGGGCAGTCCTGTGGCACTCTATTGAGCATAGTGGGCAGTCCTGTGGCACTCTGCTGAATGTAGTGGGCAGACCTGTGGCACGCTGTTGAGTGTAGTGGGCAGTCCTGTGTCATTCTGTTGAGCATTTTGGGCAGTCCTGTGGCACTCTGTTCAGCATAGTGGGCAGTCCTGTGGCACTCTGCTGAGTGTGGTGGGCAGTCCTATGGCACTCTGTTGAGTGTGGTGGGCAGTCCTGTGCCATTCTGTTGAGCGGAGTAGGCATTCCCATGGCACTCTGTTGAATGTAATGAGTAGTCCTGTGGCATTTTGTTGAGTGTATTGGGCAGTCCTGTGCCATTCTGTTGAGTGTAGTCGGCAGTCCTCTGGCATTCTGTTGATCGTAGTGGGCAGTCCTGTGGCACTCTGTTGAGTTTAGTGGGCAGTCCTGTGGCACTCCATTGAGCATAGCGGGCAGTCCTGTGGCACACTGCTGAATGTAGTGGGCAGATCTGTGGCACGCTGTTGAGTGTAGTGGGCAGACCTGTGGCACTCTGTTGAGTGTAGTGGGCAGTCCTGTGCCATTCTGTTGAGCGTTGTTTGCAGTCCTGTGGCACTCTGTTCAGCGTAGTGGGCAGACCTGTGGCACGCTGTTGAGTGTAGTGGGCAGTCCTTTGGCACTCTGTTGAGTGTAGTGGGCAGTCCTGTGCCATTCTGTTGAGCGTTGTTTGCAGTCCTGTGGCACCCTGTTCAGCGTAGTGGGCAGTCCTGTGGCATTCTGTTGAGTGTATTGGGCAGTACTGTGCCATTCTGTTGAGTGTAGTGGGCAGTCCTGTGGCACTCCATTGAGCATAGTGGGCAGTCCTGTGGCACTCTGCTGAATGTAGTGGGAAGACCTGTGGCACGTTGTTGAGTGTAGTGGGCAGTCCTGTGGCACTCTGTTGAGTGTAGTGGGCACTCCAGTGCCATTCTGTTGAGCGTTGTTTGCAGTCCTGTGGCACTCTGTTCAGCGTAGTGGGCAGATCTGTGGCACGCTGTTGAGTGTAGTGGGCAGTCCTGTGGCACTCTGTTGAGCATAGTGGGCAGTCCTGTGGCACTCTGCTGAATGTAGTGGGCAGACCTGTGGCACGCTGTTGAGTGTAGTGGGCAGTCCTGTGGCACTCTGTTGAGCATTTTGGGCAGTCCTGTGGCACTCTGTTCAGCATAGTGGGCAGTCCTGTGGCACTCTGTTGAGTGTGGTGGGCAGTCCTGTGCCATTCTGTTGAGCGGAGGAGGCATTCCCATGGCACTCTGTTGAATGTAATGAGTAGTCCTGTGGCATTTTGTTGAGTGTATTGGGCAGTCCTGTGCCATTCTGTTGAGTGTAGTCGGCAGTCCTCTGGAATTCTGTTGATCGTAGTGGGCAGTCCTGTGGCACTCTGTTGAGTGTAGTGGGCAGTCCTGTGGCACTCCATTGAGCATAGTGGGCAGTCCTGTGGCACTCTGCTGAATGTAGTGGGCAGATCTGTGGCACGCTGTTGAGTGTAGTGGGCAGTCCTGTGGCACTCTGTTGAGTGTAGTGTGCAGTGCTGTGCCATTCTGTTGAGCGTTATTTGCAGTCCTGTGGCACTCTGTTCAGCGTAGCGGGCAGTCCTGTGGCATTCTGTTGAGTGTATTGGGCAGTCCTGTGCCATTCTGTTGAGTGTAGTGGGCATTCCTGTGGCACTCCGTTGAGCATAGTGGGCAGTCCTGTGGCACTCTGCTGAATGTAGCGGGCAGACCTGTGGCCCGCTGTTGAGTGTAGTGGGCAGTCCTGTGGCACTCTGTTGAGTGTAGTGGGCAGTCCGGTGCCATTCTGTTGAGCGTTTTGGGCAGTCCTGTGGCACTCTGTTCAGCGTAGTGGGCAGTCCTGTGGCACTCTGTTGAGTGTATTGGGCAGTCCTGTGCCATTCTGTTGAGTGTAGTGGGCAGTCCTGTGGCACTCCGTTGAGCATAGTGGGCAGTCCTGTGGCACTCTGCTGAATGTAGTGGGCAGACCTGTGGCACGCTATTGAGTGTAGTGGGCATTCCTGTGGCACTATGTTGAGTGTAGTGGGCAGTGCTGTGCCATTCTGTTGAGCGTTGTTTGCAGTCCTGTGGCACTCTGTTCAGCGTAGTGGGCAGGTCTGTGGCACGCTGTTGAGTGTTCTGGGCAGTGCTGTGGCACTGTGTTGAGTGTAGTGGGCAGTCCTGTGCCATTCTTTTGAACGTTGTTTGCATTCCTGTGGCACTCTGTTCAGCGTAGTGGGCAGTCCTGTGCCATTCTGTTGAGTGTATTGGGCAGTCTGTGCCATTCTGTTGAGTTTAGTGGACAGTCCTATGGCACTCTGTTGATTGTAGTGGGCATTCTGGTGGCACTCTGTTGAGTGTACTGGGCAGTCCTGTGGCACTTTGTTGGGGGAAGTGGGCAGTCCTGTGGCACTCTGTTGAGTGTAGTGGGCAGACCTGTGGCACTTTGTTGAGTGTAGTGGGCAGTCCTTTGGCAATCTGTTGAGTGTAGTGGGCAATACTGTGGCACTCTGTTGAGAATAGTGGACAGTCATGTGGCACTCAGTTGAGTGTGTTGGGCAGTCCTGTGGCATTCAGTTGAGCGCAGTGGGCAGTCCTGTGGCATTCTGTTGAGCGTACTGGGCAGTCCTGTGGCACTCTGTTGAGTGTAGTGGGCAGTCCTGTGGCACTTTGTTGAGGGAAGTGGGCAGTCCTGTGGCACTCTGTTGAGTGAATTGGGCAGTCCTGTGGCACTCTGTTGAGTGTAGTGGGCAGACATTTGGCACTCTGTTGAGTGAAATGGGCATTCCTGTGTCTCTCTGTTGTCTGTAGTGGGCATTCTTGTCGTGCTATGTTGAGTGAAGTTGGCAGTCCCGTGGCACTCTATTGAGTGTAGTAGGCAGAACTGTGGCATTCTGTTGAGCAAGTTGAGCCGTCCTATGGCTCTCTGTTGAGTGTAGTTGGCAGTCCTGTGGCACTCTGTTGAGCGTAGTAGGCAGTCCTATTGTACTCTGTTGTGTGTAGTGGGCAGTCCTGTGACAGTCTGTTGAATGTAATGGGTAGTCCTGAGGAACTCTGTTGATCGTAGTGAGCAGTCTTGTGGCATTCTGTTGAGTCTCGTGGGCAGTCCTGTGGCACTGTGTTGAATTTAATGGGTAGTCCTGAGGAAATCTGTTGAACGTAGTGGGCAGTCCTGTGGCACTCTTTTGAGTGTAGTGGCTAGTCCTGTGACACTCCGATGAGCGAAGTGGGCAGTCCTGTGGCACTCTGCTGAATATAGTGGGCAGACCTGTGGCACGCTGTTGATTGTAGTGGGCAGTCCTGTGGCACTCTGTTGAGTGTAGTGGGCAGTCCTGTGCCACTCTGTTCAGCATAGTGGGCCGTCCTGTGGCACTCTGTTGAGTGTGGTGGGCAGACTTGTGCCATTCTGTTGAGCGGAGTAGGCATTTCCATGGCACTCTGTTGAATGTAATGAGTAGTCCTGTGGCATTCTGTTGAGTGTATTGGGCAGTCCTGTGCCATTCTGTTGAGTGTAGTCGGCAGTCCTCTGGCATTCTGTTGATCGTAGTGGGCAGTCCTGTGGCACTCTGTGGAGTGTAGTAGGCAGTCCTGTGGCACTCCATTGAGCGTAGTGGGCAGTCCTGTGGCACTCTGCTGAATGTAGTGGGCAGACCTGTGGCACGCTGTTGAGTGTAGTGGGCAGTCCTGTGGCACTCTGTTGAGTGTAGTGGGCAGTCCTGTGCCATTCTGTTGAGCGTTGTTTGCAGTCCTGTGGCACCCTGTTCAGCGTAGTGGGCAGTCCTGTGGCATTCTGATGAGTGTATTGGGCAGTACTGTGCCATTCTGTTGAGTGTAGTGGGCAGTCCTGTGGCACTCCATTGAGCATAGTGGGCAGTCCTGTGGCACTCTGCTGAATGTAGTGGGCAGACCTGTGGCACGCTGTTGAGTGTAGTGGGCAGTCCTGTGGCACCCTGTTGAGTGTAGTGGGCAGTCCAGTGCCATTCTGTTGAGCGTTGTTTGCAGTCCTGTGGCACTCTGTTCAGCGTAGTGGGCAGATCTGTGGCACGCTGTTGAGTGTAGTGGGCAGTCCTGTGGCACTCTGTTGAGCATAGTGGGCAGTCCTGTGGCACTCTGCTGAATGAAGTGGGCAGACCTGTGGCACGCTGTTGAGTGTAGTGGGCAGTCCTGTGGCACTCTGTTGAGTGTAGTGGGCAGTCCTGTGTCATTCTGTTGAGCATTTTGGGCAGTACTGTGGCACTCTGTTCAGCATAGTGGGCAGTCCTGTGGCACTCTGTTGAGTGTGGTGGGCAGTCCTGTGCCATTCTGTTGAGCGGAGGAGGCATTCCCATGGCACTCTGTTGAATGTAATGAGTAGTCCTGTGGCATTTTGTTGAGTGTATTGGGCAGTCCTGTGCCATTCTGTTGAGTGTAGTCGGCAGTCCTCTGGAATTCTGTTGATCGTAGTGGGCAGTCCTGTGGCACTCTGTTGAGTGTAGTGGGCAGTCCTGTGGCACTCCATTGAGCATAGCGGGCAGTCCTGTGGCACTCTGCTGAATGTAGTGGGCAGATCTGTGGCACGCTGTTGAGTGTAGTGGGCAGTCCTGTGGCACTCTGTTGAGTGTAGTGGGCAGTCCTGTGCCATTCTGTTGAGCGTTGTTTGCAGTCCTGTGGCACTCTGTTCAGCGTAGTGGGCAGACCTGTGGCACGCTGTTGAGTGTAGTGGGCAGTCCTGTGGCACTCTGTTGAGTGTAGTGGGCAGTGCTGTGCCATTCTGTTGAGCGTTGTTTGCAGTCCTGTGGCACTTTGTTCAGCGTAGTGGGCAGTCCTGTGGCATTCTGTTGAGTGTATTGGGCAGTCCTGTGCCATTCTGTTGAGTGTAGTGGGCATTCCTGTGGCACTCCGTTGAGCATAGTGGGCAGTCCTGTGCCACTCTGCTGAATGTAGTGGGCAGACCTGTGGCACGCTGTTGATCGTAGTGGGCAGTCCTGTGGCACTCTGTTGAGTGTAGTGGGCAGTCCGGTGCCACTCTGTTGAGCGTTTTGGGCAGTCCTGTGGCACTCTGTTCAGCGTAGTGGGCAGTCCTGTGGCACTCTGTTGAGTGTCGTGGGCAGTCCTGTGCCATTCTGTTGAGCGGAGTAGGCATTCCCATGGCACTCTGTTGAATGTAATGAGTAGTCCTGTGGCATTCTGTTGAGTGTATTGGGCAGTCCTGTGCCATTCTGTAGAGTGTAGTGGGCAGTCCTGTGGCACTCTGCTGAATGTAGTGGGCAGACCTGTGGCACGCTGTTGAGTGTAGTGGGCAGTCCTGTGGCAGTCTGTTGAGTGTAGTGGGCAGTCCTGTGCCATTCTGTTGAGCATTGTTTGCAGTCCTGTGGCACTCTGTTCAGCGTAGTGGTCAGTCCTGTGGCATTCTGTTGAGCCTATTGGGCAGTAGTGTGCCATTCTGTAGAGTGTAGTGGGCAGTCCTGTGGCAATCTGTTGATTGTCGTGGGCAGTCCAGTGCATTCTGTTGAGCGTTGCTTGCAGTCATGTGGCACTCTGTTGAGCGTAGTGGGCAGATCTGTGGCACGCTGTTGAGTGTAGTGGGCAGTCCTGTGGCACTCTGTTGAGCATAGTGGGCAGTCCTGTGGCACTCTGCTGAATGTAGTGGGCAGACCTGTGGCACGCTGTTGAGTGTAGTGGGCAGCCCTGTGGCACTCTGTTGAGTGTAGTGGGCAGTCCTGTGCCATTCTGTTGAGCATTTTGGGCAGTCCTGTGGCACTCTGTTCAGCGTAGTGGGCAGTCCTGTGGCACTCTTTTGTGTATGGTGGGCAGTTTTGTGCCATTCTGTTGAGCGGAGTAGGCATTCCCATGGCACTCTGTTGAATGTAATGAGTAGTCCTGTGGCACTCTGTTCAGCGTAGTGGGCAGACCTGTGGCACGCTGTTGAGTGTAGTGGGCAGTCCTGTGCCACTCTGTTCAGCGTAGTGGGCAGTCCTGTGGCACTCTGTTGAGAGTAGTGGGCAGTCCTGTGGCACTCCATTGAGCGCAGTGGCAGTCCTGTGGCACTCAGCTGCATGTAGTGGGCAGACCTGTGGCACGCTGTTGAGTGTAGCGGGCAGTCAATTGACACTCTGTTGAGTGTAGTGGGCAGTCCTGTGCCATTCTGTTGAGCATTGCTGCAGTCCTGTGGCACTCTGTTCAGCGTAGTGGGCAGTCCTGTGGCATTCTGTTGAGTGTATTGGGCAGTCCTGTGGCACTCTGTTTAGTGTGGCGGGCTGTCCTGTACCATTCTGTTGAGCGGAGTAGGCATTCCCATGGCACTCTGTTGAATGTTTTGAGTAGTCCTGTGGCACTCCGTTGAGCGTACTGAGCAGTCCTGTGCAACTCAGTTGAGCGTAGTGGGCAGTCCTGTGGCATTCTGTTGAGTGTATTGGGCAGTCCTGTGGCAAAACATTGAGCGTAGTGGGCAGTCCTGTGGAACTCTGCTGAATGTAGTGGGCAGTCCTGTGGCACTCTGTTGAGTGTAGTGGGCAGTCCTGTGGCACTCTGTTGAGTGTAGTGGGCAGTCCTGTGCCATTCTGTTGAGCGTTGTTTGCAGTCCTGTGGCACTCTGTTCAGCGTAGTGGGCAGACCTGTGGCATTCTTTTGAGTGTAGTGGCTTATCCTGTGACACTCCGATGAGCGTAGTGGGCAGTCCTGTGGCACGCTGCTGAATGTAGTGGGCAGACCTGAGGCACGCTGTTGAGTTTAGTGGGCAGTCCTGTGGCACTCTGTTGAGTGTATTGGGCAGACCTGTGCCATTCTGTTGATTGTAGTCGGCAGTCCTCTGGAATTCTGTTGATCGTAGTGGGCATTCCTGTGGCACTCTGTTGAGTGCAGTGGGCAGTCCTGTGGCACTCCATTGAGCATAGCGGGCAGTCCTGTGGCACTCTGCTGAATGTAGTGGGCAGATCTGTGCCACGCTGTTGAGTGTAGTGGGCAGTTCTGTGGCACTCTGTTGAGTGTAGTGGGCAGTCCTGTGCCATTCTGTTGAGCGTTGTTTGCAGTCCTGTGGCACTCAGTTCAGCGTAGTGGGCAGACCTGTGGCACGCTGTTGAGTGTTGTGGGCAGACCTGTGGCACGCTGTTGAGTGTAGTGGGCAGGCCTGTGGCACTCTGTTGAGTGTAGTGGGCAGTCCTGTGCCATTCTGTTGAGTGTTGTTTGCAGTCCTGTGGCACTCAGTTCAGCGTAGTGGGCAGTCCTGTGGCATTCTGTTGAGTGTATTGGGCAGTCCTGTGCCATTCTGTTGAGTGTACTGGGCATTCCTGTGGCACTCCGTTGAGCATAGTGGGCAGTCCTGTGCCACTCTGCTGAATGTAGTGGGCAGACCTGTGGCACGCTGTTGAGCGTAGTGGGCAGTCCTGTGGCACTCTGTTGAGTGTAGTGGGCAGTCCGGTGCCATTCTGTTGAGCGTTTTGGGCAGTCCTGTGGCACTCTGTTCAGCGTAGTGGGCAGTCCTGTGGCACTCTGTTGAGTGTGGTGGGCAGTCCTGTGCCATTCTGTTGAGCGGAGTAGGCATTCCCATGGCACTCTGTTGAATGTAATGAGTAGTCCTGTGGCATTCTGTTGAGTGTAGTGGGCAGTCCTGTGGCACTCTGCTGAATGTAGTGGACAGACCTGTGGCACGCGGTTGAGTGTAGTGGGCAGTCCTGTGGCAGTCTGTTGAGTGTAGTGGGCAGTCCTGTGCCATTCTGTTGAGCGTTGTTTGCAGTCCTGTGGCACTCTGTTCAGCGTAGTGGTCAGTCCTGTGGCATTCTGTTGAGCGTATTGGGCAGTACTGTGCAATTCTGTAGAGTGTAGTGGGCAGTCCTGTGGCAATCTGCTGAATGGAGCGGGCAGACTTGTGGCACGCTGTTGAGTGTAGTGGGCAGTCCTGTGGCACTCTGTTGATTGTAGTGGGCAGTCCAGTGCATTCTGTTGAGCGTTGTTTGCAGTCCTGTGGCACGCTGTTGAGCGTAGTGGGCAGATCTGTGGCACGCTGTTGAGTCTAGTGGGCAGTCCTGTGGCACTCTGTTGAGCATAGTGGGCAGTGCTGTGGCACTCTGCTGAATGTAGTGGGCAGACCTGTGGCACGCTGTTGAGTGTAGTGGGCAGCCCTGTGGCACTCTGTTGAGTGTAGTGGGCAGTCCTGTGCCATTCTGTTGAGCATTATGGGCAGTCCTGTGGCACTTTGTTCAGCGTAGTGGGCAGTCCTGTGGCACTCTTGTGAGTATGGTGGGCAGTCTTGTGCCATTCTGTTGAGCGGAGTAGGCATTCCCATGGCACTCTGTTGAATGTAATGAGTAGTCCTGTGGCATTTTGTTGAGTGTATTGGGCAGTCCTGTGCCATTCTGTTGAGTGTAGTCGGCAGTCTTCTGGCATTCTGTTGATCGTAGTGGGCAGTCCTGTGGCACTCTGTTGAGTGTAGTGGGCAGTCCTGTAGCACTCCATTGAGCATAGTGGGCAGTCCTGTGGCACTCTGCTGAATGTACTGGGCAGACCTGTGGCACGCTGTTGAGTGTAGTGGGCAGTCCTGTGGCACTCTGTTGAGTGTAGTGGGCAGTCCTGTGCCATTCTGTTGAGCGTTGTTTGCAGTCCTGCGGAACTCTGTTCAACGTAGTGGGCAGACCTGTGGCACGCTGTTGAGTGTAGTGGGCAGTCCTGTGCCATTCTGTTGAGCGTTGCTGCAGTCCTGTGGCACTCTGTTCAGCGTAGTGGGCAGTCCGGTGGCATTCTGTTGAGTGTATTGGGCAGTCCTGTGTCACTCTGTTGAGTGTGGTGGGCAGTCCTGTACCATTCTGTTGAGCGGAGTAGGCATTCCCATGGCACTCTGTTGAATGTAATGAGTAGTCCTGTGGCACTCCGTTGAGCGTACTGAGCAGTCCTGTGGCAAAACATTGAGCGTAGTGGGCAGTCCTGTGGAACTCTGTTCAGCTTAGTGGGCAGACCTGTGGCATTCTTTTGAGTGTAGTGGCTAGTCCTGTGACACTCCGATGAGCGTAGTGGGCAGTCCTGTGGCACGCTGCTGAATGTAGTGGGCAGACCTGAGGCACGCTGTTGAGTGTAGTGGGCAGTCCTGTGGCACTCTGTTGAGTGTATTGGGCAGTCCTGTGCCATTCTGTTGAGCATTTTGGGCAGTCCTGTGACACTCTGTTCAGCATAGTGGGCCATCCTGTGGCACTCCGTTGAGTGAGGTGGGCAGTCCTGTGCAGCTCTGTTGAGCGCAGTGTGCAGTCCTGTGGCACTTTGTTGAGTGTAGTGGGCAGTCCTGTTGCTCTCTGTTGAGTGTAGTGGGCAGTCCTATGACATTCTGTTGAGTGTAGTTGCCAGTCCTGTGGCACTCCGTTGAGCATAGTGGGCAGTCCTGTGGCACTCTGCTGAATGTACTGGGCAGACCTGTGTCACGCTATTGAGTGTAGTGGGCAGTCCTGTGGCACTCTGTTGAGTGTAGTGGGCAGTCCTGTGGCACTCTGTTGAGTGTAGTGGGCAGTCCTGTGCCATTCTGTTGAGCGTTGTTTGCAGTCCTGTGGCACTCTGTTCTGCGTAGTGGGCAGACCTTTGGCACTCTGTTGAGTGTAGTGGGCAGTCCTGTGGCACTCTGTTGAGTGTAGTGGGCAGTCCTGTGCCATTCTGTTGAGCGTTTTTTGCAGTCCTGTGGCACTCTGTTCAGCGTAGTGTGCAGTCCTGTGGCATTCTGTTGTGTGTATTGGACAGTCCTGTGCCATTCTGTTGCGTGTAGTTGGCAGTCCTGTGGCACTCCGTTGAGCATAGTGGGCAGTCCTGTGTCACTCTGCTGAATGTAGTGGGCAGACCTGTGGCAGCATGTTTAGTGTAGTGGGCAGTCCTGTGGAACTCTGTTGAGTGTAGTGGGCAGTCTGGTGCCATTCTGTTGAGCGTTTTGGGCAGTCCTGTGGCACACTGTTCAGCGTAGTGGGCAGTCCTGTGGCACTCTGTTGAGTGTGGTTGGCAGTCCTGTGGCACTCTGCTGAATGTAGTGGGCAGACCTGTGGCACGCTGTTGAGTGTAGTGGGCAGTCCTGTGGCACTCTGTTGAGTGTAGTGGGCAGTCCTGTGCCATTCTGTTGAGTGTTGTTTGCAGTCCTGTGGCACCCTGTTCAGCGTAGTGGGCAGTCCTGTGGCATTCTGATGAGTGCATTGGGCAGTACTGTGCCATTCTGTTGAGTGTAGTGGGCAGTCCTGTGGCCCTCCATTGAGCATAGTGGGCAGTCCTGTGGCACTCTGCTGAATGTAGTGGGCAGACCTGTGGCACGCTGTTGAGTGTAGTGGGCAGTCCTGTGGCACCCTGTTGAGTGTAGTGGGCAGTCCAGTGCCATTCTGTTGAGCGTTGTTTGCAGTCCTGTGGCACTCTGTTCAGCATAGTGGGCAGATCTGTGGCACGCTGTTGAGTGTAGTGGGCAGTCCTGTGGCACTCTGTTGAGCATAGTGGGCAGTCCTGTGGCACTCTGCTGAATGAAGTGGGCAGACCTGTGGCACGCTGTTGAGTGTAGTGGGCAGTCCTGTGGCACTCTGTTGAGTGTAGTGGGCAGTCCTGTGTCATTCTGTTGAGCATTTTGGGCAGTACTGTGGCACTCTGTTCAGCATAGTTGGCAGTCCTGTGGCACTCTGTTGAGTGTAGTGGGCAGTCCTGTGCCATTCTGTTGAGCATTTTGGGCAGTACTGTGGCACTCTGTTCAGCAGAGTGGGCAGTCCTGTGGCACTCTGTTGAGTGTGGTGGGCAGTCCTGTGCCATTCTGTTGAGCGGAGGAGGCATTCCCATGGCACTCTGTTGAATGTAATGAGTAATCCTGTGGCATTTTGTTGAGTGTATTGGGCAGTCCTGTGCCATTCTGTTGAGTGTAGTCGGCAGTCCTCTGGAATTCTGTTTATCGTAGTGGGCACTCCTATGGCACTCTGTTGAGTGTAGTGGGCAGTCCTGTGGCACTCCATTGAGCATAGCGGGCAGTCCTGTGCCACTCTGCTGAATGTAGTGGGCAGATCGGTGGCACGCTGTTGAGTGTAGTGGGCAGTCCTGTGGCACTCTATTGAGTGTAGTGGGCAGTCCTGTGCCATTCTGTTGAGCGTTGTTTGCAGTCCTGTGGCACTCTGTTCAGCGTAGAGGGCAGACCTGTGGCACGCTGTTGAGTGTAGTGGGCAGTCCTGTGGCACTCTGTTGAGTGTAGTGGGCAGTGCTGTGCCATTCTGTTGAGCGTTGTTTGCAGTCCTGTGGCACTCTGTTCAGCGTAGTGGGCAGTCCTGTGGCATTCTGTTGAGTGTATTGGGCAGTCCTGTGCCATTCTGTTGAGTGTAGTGGGCATTCCTGTGGCACTCCGTTGAGCATAGTGGGCAGTCCTGTGCCACTCTGCTGAATGTAGTGGGCAGACCTGTGGCACGCTGTTGAACGTAGTGGGCAGTCCTGTGGCACTCTGTTGAGTGTAGTGGGCAGTCCGGTGCCATTCTGTTGAGCGTTTTGGGCAGTCCTGTGGCACTCTGTTCAGCGTAGTGGGCAGTCCTGTGGCACTCTGTTGAGTGTGGTGGGCAGTCCTGTGGCATTCTGTTTAGCGGAGTAGGCATTCCCATGGCACTCTGTTGAATGTAATGAGTAGTCCTGTGGCATTCTGTTGAGTGTATTGGGCAGTCCTGTGCCATTCTGTAGAGTGTAGTGGGCAGTCCTGTGGCACTCTGCTGAATGTAGTGGGCAGACCTGTGGCACGCTGTTGAGTCTAGTGGGCAGTCCTGTAGCAGTCTGTTGAGTGTAGTGGGCAGTCCTGTGCCATTCTGTTGAGCGTTGTTTGCAGTCCTGTGGCACTCTGTTCAGCGTAGTGGTCAGTCCTGTGGCATTCTGTTGAGCGTATTGGGCAGTAGTGTGCCATTCTGTAGAGTGTAGTGGGCAGTCCTGTGGCATTCTGTTGATTGTCGTGGGCAGTCCAGTGCATTCTGTTGAGCGTTGTTTGCAGTCCTGTGGCACGCTGTTGAGCGTAGTGGGCAGATCTGTGGCACGCTGTTGAGTCTAGTGGGCAGTCCTGTGGCACTCTGTTGAGCATAGTGGGCAGTCCTGTGGCACTCTGCTGAATGTAGTGGGCAGACCTGTGGCACGCTGTTGAGTGTAGTGGGCAGCCCTGTGGCACTCTGTTGAGTGTAGTGGGCAGTCCTGTGCCATTCTGTTGAGCATTTTGGGCAGTCCTGTGGCACTCTGTTCAGCGTAGTGGGCAATCCTGTGGCACTCTTTTGAGTATGGTGGGCAGTCTTGTGCCATTCTGTTGAGCGGAGTAGGCATTACCATGGCACTTTGTTGAATGTAATGAGTAGTCCTGTGGCATTTTGTTGAGTGTATTGGGCAGTCCTGTGCCATTCTGTTGAGTGTAGTCGGCAGTCTTCTGGCATTCTGTTGATCGTAGTGGGCAGTCCTGTGGCACTCTGTTGAGTGTAGTGGGCAGTCCTGTAGCACTCCATTGAGCATAGTGGGCAGTCCTGTGGCACTCTGCTGAATGTACTGGGCAGACCTGTGGCACGCTGTTGAGTGTAGTGGGCAGTCCTGTGGCACTCTGTTGAGTGTAGTGGGCAGTCCTGTGCCATTCTGTTGAGCGTTGCTGCAGTCCTGTGGCACTCTGTTCAGCGTAGTGGGCAGTCCTGTGGCATTCTGTTGAGAGTAGTGGGCAGTCCCATGGATCTCCATTGAACGTAGTGGGCAGACCTGTGGCACTCTGCTGAATGTAGTGGGCAGCCCTGTGGCACGCCGTTGAGTGTAGTGGGCAGTCCTGTGGCACTCTGTTGAGTGTAGTGGGCAGTCCTGTGCCATTCTATTGAGCGTTGTTTGCAGTCCTGTGGCACTCTGTTCAGCGTAGTGGGCAGACCTTTGGCACTCTGTTGAGTGTAGTGGGCAGTCCTGTGGCACTCTGTTGAGTGTAGTGGGCAGTCCTGTGCCATTCTGTTGAGCGTTTTTTGCAGTCCTGTGGCACTCTGTTCAGCGTAGTGTGCAGTCCTGTCGCATTCTGTTGTGTGTATTGGGCAGTCCTGTGCCATTCTGTTGCGTGTAGTTGGCAGTCCTGTGGCACTCCGTTGAGCATAGTGGGCAGTCCTGTGGCACTCTGCTGAATGTAGTGGGCAGACCTGTGGCAGGCTGTTTAGTGTAGTGGGCAGTCCTGTGGCACTCTGTTGAGTGTAGTGGGCAGTCTGGTGCCATTCTGTTGAGCGTTTTGGGCAGTCCTGTGGCACTCTGTTCAGCGTAGTGGGCAGTCCTGTGGCACTCTGTTGAGTGTGGTTGGCAGTCCTGTGGCACTCTGTTGAGTGTAGTGGGCAGTACTGTGGCACTCCATTGAGCGCAGTGGCAGTCCTGTGGCACTCTGCTGAATGTAGTGGGCAGACCTGTGGCATGCTGTTGAGTGTAGTGGGCAGTCCTGTGGCACTCTGTTGAGTGTAGTGGGCAGTCCTGTGCCATTCGGTTGAGCGTTGCTGCAGTCCTGTGGCACTCTGTTCAGCATAGTGGGCAGTCCTGTGGCATTCTGTTGAGTGTATTGGGCAGTCCTGTGGCACTCTGTTGAGTGTGGTGGGCAGTCCTGTGCCATTCTGTTGAGCGGAGTAGGCATTCCCATGGCACTCAGTTGAATGTAATGAGTAGTCCTGTGGCACTCCGTTGAGTGTAGTGGGCAGTCCTGTGCCATTCTGTTGAGCATTTTGGGCAGTTCTGTGACACTCTGTTCAGCATAGTGGGCAGTCCTGTGGCACTCTGTTGAGTGTGGTGGGCAGACTTGTGCCATTCTGTTGAGCGTAGCAGGCATTCCCATGGCGCTTTGTTGAATGTAATGAGTCATCCTGTGGCACTCCGTTGAGTGAGGTGGGCAGTCCTGTGCAACTCTGTTGAGCGCAGTGTGCAGTCCTGTGGCACTTTGTTGAGTGTAGTGGGCAGTCCTGTTGCTCTCTGTTGAGTGTAGTGGGCAGTCCTGTGGCATTCTGTTGAGTGTATTGGGCAGTCCTATGACATTCTGTTGAGTGTAGTGGGAAGTCCTGTGCCATTCTGTTGATAGTTGTTTGCAGTCCTGTGGCACTCTGTTCAGCGTAGTGGGCAGACCTGTGGCATTCTGTTGAGAGTATTGGGCAGTCCTGTGCCATTCTGTTGCGTGTAGTGGGCATCCTGTGGTACTCCGTTGAGCATAGTGGGCAGTCCTGTGGCACTCTGCTGAATGTAGTGGGCAGACATGTGGCACACTGCTGAGTGTAGTGGGCAGTCCTGTGGCACTCTGTTGAGTGTAGTGGTCAGTCCGGTGCCATTCTGTTGAGCGTTGTTTGCAGTCCTGTGTCACTCTGTTCAGCGTAGTGGGCAGTCCTGTGGCATTCTGTTGAGTGTATTGGTCAGTCCTGTGCCATTCTGTTGCGTGTAGTGGGCAGTCCTGTGGCACTCCGTTGAGCATAGTGGGCAGTCCTGTGCCACTCTGCTGAATGAACTGGGGAGACCTGTGGTACGCTGTTGAGTGTAGTGGGCAGTCCTGTGGCACACTGTTGAGTGTAGTGGGCAGTCCTGTGCCATTCTGTTGAGCGTTGTTTGCAGTCCTGTGGCACTCTGTTCAGCGTAGTGGGCAGTCCTGTGGCATTCTGTTGAGTGTATTGGGCAGTCCTGTGCCATTCTGTTGCGTGCAGTGGGCAGTCCTGTGGCAGTCTGTTGAGCATAGTGGGCAGTCCTGTGGCACTCTGCTGAATGTAGTGGGCAGACCTGTGGCACGCTGTTGAGTGTGGTGGGCAGTCCTGTGGCACTCTGTTGAGTGTAGTGGGCAGTCCTGTGCCATTCTGTTGTGCGTTTAGGGCAGTCCTGTGGCACTCTGTTCAGCGTAGTGGGCAGTCCTGTGGCACTCTGTTGAGTGTGGTGGGCAGTCCTGTGCCATTCTGTTGTGCGGAGTAGGCATTCCCATGGCACTCTGTTGAATGTAATGAGTAGTCATGTGGCATTCTGTTGAGTGTATTTGGCAGTCCTGTGCCATTCTGTTGAGTGTAGTCGGCAGTCCTCTGGCATTCTGTTGATCGTAGTGGGCAGTCCTGTGGCTCTCTGTTGACTGTAGTGGGCAGTCCTCTGGCACTCCATTGAGCGTAGTGGGCAGTCCTGTGGCACTCTGCTGAATGTAGTGGGCAGACCTGTGGCACGCTGTTGAGTGTAGTGGGCAGTCCTGTGGCACTCAGTTGAGTGTAGTGGGCAGTCCTGTGCCATTCTGTTGAGCGTTGTTTGCAGTCCTGTGGCACTCTGTTCAGCATAGTGTGCAGTTCTGTGGCATTCTGTTGAGTGTATTGGGCAGTCCTGTGGCTCTCTGTTGAGTGTGGTGGGCAGTCCTGTGCCATTCTGTTGAGCGGAGTAGGCATTCCCATGGCACTCTGTTGAATGTAATGAGTAATCCTGTGGCATTCTGCTGAGTGTAGTTGGCAGTCCTGTGGCACTCCATTGAGCGTAGTGGGCAGTCCTGTGGGACTCTGCTGAATGTAGTGGGCAGACCTGTGGCACGCTGTTGAGTGTAGTGGGCAGTCCTGTGGCTCTCTGTTGAGTGTAGTGGGCAGTCCTGTGCCATTCTGTTGAGCGTTGTTTGCAGTCCTGTGGCACTCTGTTCAGCGTAGTGGGCAGTCCTGTGGCATTCTGTTGAGTGTATTGGGCCGTCCTGTGCCATTCTGTTGCGTGTAGTGGGCAGTCCTCTGGTACTCCGCTGATCATAGTGGGCAGTCCTGTGGCAATCTGCTGAATGTAGTGGGCAGAACTGTGGCACGCTGTTGAGTGTAGTGGGCAGTCCTGTGGCACTCTGTTGAGTGTAGTGGGCAGTCCGGTTCCATTCTGTTGAGCGTTTTGGGCAGTCCTGTGGCACTCTGTTCAGCGTAATGGGCAGACCTGTGGCACTCTATTGAGTGTGGTGGGCAGTCCTGTGCCATTCTGTTGAGCAGAGTAGGCATTCCCATGGCACTCTCTTGAATGTAATGAGTAATCCTGTGGCATTCTGCTGAGTGTAGTGGGCAGTCCTGTGGCACTCCACTGAGCGTAGTGGGCAGTCTTTTGGCACTCTGCTGAATGTAGTGGGCAGACCTGTGGCACGCTGGTGAGTGTAGTGGGCAGTCCTGTGGCACTCAGTTGAGTGTAGTGGGCAGTCCTGTGCCATTCTGTTGAGCGTTGTTTGCAGTCCTGTGGCACTCTGTTCAGCGTAGTGGGCAGTCCTGTGGCATTCTGTTGAGTGTATTGGGCAGTCCTGTGCCATTCTGTTGCGTGTAGTGGGCAGTCCTCTGGTACTCCGCTGATCATTTTGGGCAGTCCTGTGGCAATCTGCTGAATGTAGTGGGCAGAGCTGTGGCACGCTGTTGAGTGTAGTGGGCAGTCCTGTGGCACTCTGTTGAGTGTAGTGGGCAGTCCGGTTCCATTCTGTTGAGCGTTTTGGACAGTCCTGTGGCACTCTGTTCAGCGTAGTGGGCAGTCCTGTGGCACTCTGTTGAGTGTAGTTGGCAGTCCTGTGGCGCTCCATTGAGCGTAGCTGGTAGTCCTGTGGCACTCTGCTCAATGTAGTGGGCAGACCTGTGGCACGCTGTTGAGTGTAGTGGGCAGTCCTGAGACACTCTGTTGAGTGTAGTGGGCAGTCCTGTGCTATTCTGTTGAGGGTTGTTTGCAGTCCTGTGGTACTCTGTTCAGCGTAGTGGGCAGTCCTGTGGCATTCTGTTGAGTGTATTGGGCAGTCCTGTGGCACTCTGTTGAGTGTGGTGGGCAGTCCTGTGCCATTCTGTTGAGCGGAGTAGACATTCCCATGGCACTCTGTTGAATGTAATGAGTAGTCCTGTGGCACTCCGTTGAGAGTACTGAGCAGTCCTCTGCAACTCAGTTGAGCGTAGTGGGCAGTCCTGTGGCATTCTGTTGAGTGTATTGGGCAGTCCTGTGGCACTCTGTTGAGTTTGGTGTGCAGTCCTGTGCCACTCTGTTGAGCGGAGTAGGCATTCCCATGGCACTCTGTTGAATGTAATGAGCAGTCCTGTGGCACTCCGTTGAGCGTACTGAGCAGTCCTGTGCAACTCTGTTGAGTGTAGTGCGCAGTCCTGTGGCACTCTGTTGAGTGTGGTGGGCAGTCCTGTGCATTCTGTTGAGCGGAGTAGGCATTCCCATGGCACTCTGTTGAATGTAGTGAGTAATCCTGTGGCATTCTGTTGAGTGTAGTGGGCAGTCCTGTGGCACTCCATTGAGCGTATTTGGCAGTCCTGTGGCACTCTGCTGAATGTAGTGGGCAGACCTGTGGCACTCTGTTGAGTGTAGCGGGCAGTCCTGTGCCATTCTGTTGAGCGTTGTTTGCAGTCCTTGGCACTCTGTTCAGTGTAGTGGGCAGACCTGTGGCACGCTGTTGAGTGTAGTGGGCAGTCCTGTGGCACTCTGTTGAGTGTAGTGGGCAGTCCTGTGCCATTCTGTTGAGCGTTGTTTGCAGTCCTGTGGCACTCTGTTGAGCGTAGTGGGGAGTCCTGTGGCATTCTGTTGAGTGTATTGGGCAGTCCAGTGCAATTCTGTTGCGTGTAGTGGGCAGTCCTGTGGCACTCCGTTGAGCATATTGGGCAGTCCTGTGGCACTCTGCTGAATGTAGTGGGCAGACCTGTGGCACGCTGTTGAGTGTAGTGGGCAGTCCTGTGGCACTCTGTTGAGTGTAGTGGGCAGTCCGGTGCCATTCTGTTGTGCGTTTAGGGCAGTCCTGTGGCACTCTGTTCAGCGTAGTGGGCAGTCCTGTGGCACTCTGTTGAGTGTGGTGGGCAGTCCTGTGCCATTCTGTTGAGCGGAGTAGGCATTCCCATGGCACTCTGTTGAATGTCATGAGTAATCCTGTGGCATTCTGTTGAGAGTAGTGGGCAGTCCTGTGGCACTGCATTGAGCGTAGTGGGCAGTCCTTTGGCACTCTGCTGAATGTAGTGGGCAGTCCTGTGGCACGCCGTTGAGTGTAGTGGGCAGTCCTGTGGCACTCTGTTTAGTGTAGTGGGCAGTCCTGTGCCATTCTGTTGAGCGTTGTTTGCAGTCCTGTGGCACTCTGTTCTGCGTAGTGGGCAGACCTGTGGCACGCTGTTGAGTGTAGTGGGCAGTCCTGTGGCACTCTGTTGAGTGTAGTGGGCAGTCCTGTGCCATTCTGTTGAGCGTTTTTTGCAGTCCTGGGGCACTCTGTTCAGCGTAGTGTGCAGTCCTGTGGCATTCTGTTGCGTGCTTTGGGCAGTCCTGTGCCATTCTGTTGCGTGTAGTGTGCAGTCCTGTGGCACTCCGTTGAGCATAGTGGGCAGTCCTGTGGCACTCTGCTGAATGTAGTGGGCAGACCTGTGGCAGGCTGTTTAGTGTAGTGGGCAGTCCTGTGGCACTCTGTTGAGTGTAGTGGGCAGTCTGGTGCCATTCTGTTGAGCGTTTTGGGCAGTCCTGTGGCACTCTGTTCAGCGTAGTGGGCAGTCCTGTGGCACTCTGTTGAGTGTGGTTGGCAGTCCGGTGGCACTCTGTTGAGTGTAGTGGGCAGTTCTGTGGCACTCCATTGAGCGCAGTGGCAGTCCTGTGGCACTCTGCTGAATGTAGTGGGCAGACCTGTGGCACGCTGGTGAGTGTAGTGGGCATTCCTGTGGCACTCTGTTGAGTGTAGTGGGCAGTCCTGTGCCATTCTGTTGAGCGTTGCTGCAGTCCTGTGGCACTCTGTTCATTATAGTGGGCAGTCCTGTGGCATTCTGTTGAGTGTATTGGGCAGTCCTGTGGCACTCTGTTGAGTGTGGTGGGCAGTCCTGTGCCATTCTGTTGAGCGGAGTAGGCATTCCCATGGCACTCAGTTGAATGTAATGAGTAGTCCTGTGGCACTCCGTTGAGCGTACTGAGCAGTCCTGTGCAACACAGTTGAACGTAGTGGGCAGTCTTGTGGCATTCTGCTAAGTATATTCGGCAGTCCTGTGGCACTCCATTGAGCGTAGTGGGCAGTCCTGTGGAACTCTCCTGAATGTAGTGGGCAGACCTGTGGCACGCTATTGAATGTAGTGGGCAGACCTGAGGCACGCTGTTGATTGTAGTGGGCAGTCCTGTGGCACTCTGTTGAGTGTAGTGGGCAGTCCTGTGCCATTCTGTTCAGCATTTTGGGCAGTTCTGTGACACTCTGTTCAGCATAGTGGGCAGTCCTGTGGCACTCTGCTGAGTGTGGTGGGCAGACTTGTGCCATTCTGTTGAGCGTAGTAGGCATTCCCATGGCGCTTTGTTGAATGTAATGAGTCGTCCTGTGGCACTCCGTTGAGTGAGGTGGGCAGTCCTGTGCAACTCTGTTGAGCGCAGTGTGCAGTCCTGTGGCACTTTGTTGAGTGTAGTGGGCAGTCCTGTTGCTCTCTGTTGAGTGTAGTGGGCAGTCCTGTGGCATTCTGTTGAGTGTATTGGGCAGTCCTATGACATTCTGTTGAGTGTAGTGGGAAGTCCTGTGCCATTCTGTTGATAGTTGTTTGCAGTCCTGTGGCACTCTGTTCAGTGTAGTGGGCAGACCTGTGGCATTCTGTTGAGTGTATTGGGCAGTCCTGTGCCATTCTGTTGAGCGGAGTAGGCATTCCCATGGCACTCTGTTGAATGTAATGAGTAATCCTGTGGCATTCTGTTGAGTGTAGTGGGCAGACCTGTGGCACGCTGTTGAGTGTAGTGGGCAGTCCTGTGACACTCTGTTGAGTGTAGTGGGCAGTCCTGTGCCATTCTGTTGAGCGTTGTTTGCAGTCCTTGGCACTCTGTTCAGAGTAGTGGGCAGACCTATGGCACGCAGTTGAGTGTAGTGGGCAGTCCTGTGGCACTCTGTTGACTGTAGTGGGCAGTCCTGTGCCATTCTGTTGAGCGTTGTTTGCAGTCCTGTGGCACTCTGTTGAGCGTAGTGGGCAGTCCTGTGGCATTCTGTTGAGTGTATTGGGCAGTCCTGTGCCATTCTGTTGCGTGTAGTGGGCAGTCCTGTGGCACTCCGTTGAGCATATTGGGCAGTCCTGTGGCACTCTGCTGAATGTAGTGGGCAGACCTGTGGCACGCTGTTGAGTGTAGTGGGCAGTCCTGTGGCACTCTGTTGAGGGTAGTGGGCAGTCCGGTGCCATTCTGTTGTGCGTTTAGGGCAGTCCTGTGGCACTCTGTTCAGCGTAGTGGGCAGTCCTGTGGCACTCTGTGGAGTGTGGTGGGCAGTCCTGTGCCATTCTGTTGAGCGGAGTAGGCATTCCCATGGCACTCTGTTGAATGTAATGAGTAGTCCTGTGGCATTCTGTTGAGTGTATTGTGCAGTCCTGTGCCATTCTGTTGAGTGTAGTCTTCAGTCCTCTGGCATTCTGTTGATCGTAGTGGGCAGTCCTGTGGCACTCTGTTGACTGTAGTGGGCAGTCCTCTGGCACTCCATTGAGCGTAGTGGGCAGTCCTGTGGCACTCTGCTGAATGTAGTGGGCAGACCTGTGGCACGCTGTTGAGTGTAGTCGGCAGTCCTGTGATACTCTTTTGAGTGTAGTGGGCAGTCCTGTGCCATTCTGTTGAGCGTTGTTTGCAGTCCTGTGGCACTCTGTTCAGCGTAGTGGGCAGTCCTGTGGCACTCTGTTGAGTGTGGTGGGCAGTGCTGTGCCATTCTGTTGAGCGGAGTAGACATTCCCATGGCACTCTGTTGAATGTAATGAGTAGTCCTGTGGCACTCCGTTGAGAGTACTGAGCAGTCCTCTGCAACTCAGTTGAGCGTAGTGGGCAGTCCTGTGGCATTCTGTTGAGTGTATTGGGCTGTCCTGTGGCACTCTGTTGAGTGTGGTGGGCAGTCCTGTGCCATTCTGTTGAGCGGAGTAGGCATTCCCATGGCACTCTGTTGAATGAAATGAGTAGTCCTGTGGCACTCCATTGAGCGTACTGAGCAGTCCTGTGCAACTCTGTTGAGTGTAGTGCGCAGTCCTGTGGCACTCTGTTGAGTGTGGTGGGCAGTCCTGTGCATTCTGTTGAGCGGAGTAGGCATTCCCATGGCACTCTGTTAAATGTAATGAGTAATCCTGTGGCATTCTGTTGAGTGTAGTGGGCAGTCCTGTGGCAATCCATTGACCGTATTTGGCAGTCCTGTGGCACTCTGCTGAATGTAGTGGGCAGACCTGTGGCACGCTGTTGAGTGTAGTGGGCAGTCCTGTGGCACTCTGTTGAGTGTAGCGGGCAGTCCTGTGCCATTCTGTTGAGCGTTGCTTGCAGTCCTTGGCACTCTGTTCAGCGTAGTGGGCAGACCTGTGGCACGCTGTTGAGTGTAGTGGGCAGTCCTGTGGCACTCTGTTGAGTGTAGTGGGCAGTCCTGTGCCATTCTGATGAGCGTTGTTTGCAGTCCTGTGGCACTCTGTTGAGCGTAGTGGGCAGTCCTGTGGCACTCTGTTGAGTGTGGTGGGCAGTCCTGTGCCATTCTGTTGAGCGGAGTAGGCATTCCCATGGCACTCTGTTGAATGAAATGAGTAGTCCTGTGGCACTCCATTGAGCGTACTGAGCAGTCCTGTGCAACTCTGTTGAGTGTAGTGCGCAGTCCTGTGGCACTCTGTTGAGCGTAGTGGGCAGTCCTGTGGCATTCTGTTGAGTGTATTGGGCAGTCCTGTGCCATTCTGTTGCGTGTAGTGGGCAGTCCTGTGGCACTCCGTTGAGCATATTGGACAGTCCTGTGGCACTCTGCTGAATGTAGTAGGCAGACCTGTGGCACGCTGTTGCGTGTAGTGGGCAGTACTTTGGCACTCTGTTGAGTGTAGTGGGCAGTCCGGTGCCATTCTGTTGTGCGTTTAGGGCAGTCCTGTGGCACTCTGTTCAGGGTAGTGGGCAGTCCTGTGGCACTCTGTTGAGTGTAGTGGGCAGTCCTGTGGCGCTCCATTGAGCGTAGCTGGTAGTCCTGTGGCACTCTGCTCAATGTAGTGGGCAGACCTGTGGCACGCTGTTGAGTGTAGTGGGCAGTCCTGTGACACTCTGTTGAGTGTAGTGGGCAGTCCTGTGCCATTCTGTTGAGCGTTGTTTGCAGTCCTGTGGCACTCTGTTCAGCGTAGTGGGCAGTCCTGTGGCATTCTGTTGAGTGTATTGGGCAGTCCTGTGGCACTCTGTTGAGTGTGGTGGGCAGTCCTGTGCCATTCTGTTGAGCGGAGTAGACATTCCCATGGCACTCTGTTGAATGTAATGAGTAGTCCTGTGGCACTCCGTTGAGAGTACTGAGCAGTCCTCTGCAACTCAGTTGAGCGTAGTGGGCAGTCCTGTGGCATTCTGTTGAGTGTATTGGGCAGTCCTGTGGCACTCTGTTGAGTGTGGTGGGCAGTCCTGTGCCATTCTATTGAGCGGAGTAGGCATTCCCACGGCACTCTGTTGAATGTAATGAGTAGTCCTGTGGCACTCCATTGAGCGTACTGAGCAGTCCTGTGCAACTCTGTTGAGTGTAGTGCGCAGTCCTGTGGCACTCTGTTGAGTGTGGTGGGCAGTCCTGTGCATTCTGTTGAGCGGAGTAGGCATTCCCATGGCACTCTGTTAAATGTAATGAGTAATCCTGTGGCATTCTGTTGAGTGTAGTGGGCAGTCCTGTGGCAATCCATTGACCGTATTTGGCAGTCCTGTGGCACTCTGCTGAATGTAGTGGGCAGACCTGTGGCACGCTGTTGAGTGTAGTGGGCAGTCCTGTGGCACTCTGTTGAGTGTAGCGGGCAGTCCTGTGCCATTCTGTTGAGCGTTGCTTGCAGTCCTTGGCACTCTGTTCAGCATAGTGGGCAGACCTGTGGCACGCTGTTGAGTGTAGTGGGCAGTCCTGTGGCACTCTGTTGAGTGTAGTGGGCAGTCCTGTGCCATTCTGATGAGCGTTGTTTGCAGTCCTGTGGCACTCTGTTGAGCGTAGTGGGCAGTCCTGTGGCATTCTGTTGAGTGTATTGGGCAGTCCTGTGCCATTCTGTTGCGTGTAGTGGGCAGTCCTGTGGCACTCCGTTGAGCATATTGGACAGTCCTGTGGCACTCTGCTGAATGTACTGGGCAGACCTGTGGCACGCTGTTGAGTGTACTGGGCAGTAATTTGGCACTCTGTTGAGTGTAGTGGGAAGTCCGGTGCCATTCTGTTGTGCGTTTAGGGCAGTCCTGTGGCACTCTGTTCAGGGTAGTGGGCAGTCCTGTGGCACTCTGTTGAGTGTGGTGGGCAGTCCTGTGCCATTCTGTTGAGCGGAGTAGGCATTCCCATGGCACTCTGTTGAATGTAATGAGTAGTCCTGTGGCATTCTGTTGAGTATATTGGGCAGTCCTGTGCCATTCTGTTGAGTGCAGTCGGCAGTCCTCTGGCATTCTTTTGATCGTAGTGGGCAGTCCTGTGGCACTCTGTTGAGTGTAGTGGGCAGTCCTCTGGCAGTCCATTGAGCATAGTGGGCAGTCCTGTGGCACTCTGCTGAATGTAGTGGGCAGACCTGTGGCACGCTGTTGAGTGTAGTGGGCAGTCCTGTGGCACTCTGTTGAGTGTAGTGGGCAGACCTGTGGCACGCCGTTGAGTGTAGTGGGCAGTCCTGTGGCACTCTGTTGAGTGTAGTGGGCAGTCCTGTGCCATTCTGTTGAGCGTTGTTTGCAGTCCTGTGGCACCCTGTTGAGTGTAGTGGGCAGTCCGGTGCCATTCTGTTGTGCGTTTAGGGCAGTCCTGTTGCACTCTGTTCAGCGTATTGGGCAGTCCTGTGGCACTCTGTTGAGTGTGGTGGGCAGTCCTGTGCCATTCTGTTGAGCGGAGTAGGCATTCCCATGGCACTCTGTTGAATGTAATGAGCAGTCCTGTGGCATTCTGTTGAGTGTATTGGGCAGTCCTGTGCCATTCTGTTGAGTGTAGTCGGCAGTCCTGTTGCATTCTGTTGATCGTAGTGGGCAGTCCTGTGGCCCTCTGTTGACTGTAGTGGGCAGTCCTCTGGCACTCCATTGAGCGTAGTTGGCAGTCCAGTGGCACTCTGCTCAATGTAGTGGGCATACCTGTGGCACGCTGTTGAGTTTAGTGGGCAGTCCTGTGGCACTCTGTTGAGTGTAGTGGGCAGTCCTGTGCCATTCTGTTGAGCGTTGTTTGCAGTCCTGTGGCACTCTGTTCAGCGTAGTGTGCAGTCCTGTGGCACACTGTTGAGTGTATTGGGCATCCTGTGGCACTCTGTTGAGTGTGGTGGGCAGTCCTGTGGCATTCTGTTGAGCGGAGTAGGCATTCCCATGGCACTCTGTTGAATGTAATGAGTAATCCTCTGGCATTCTGTTGAGTGTATTGGGCAGTCCTGTGCCATTCTGTTGCGTGTAGTGGGCAGTCCTGTGGTACTCCGCTGATCATAGTGGGCAGTCCTGTGGCAATCCGCTGAATGTAGTGGGCAGACCTGTGGCACGCTGTTGAGTGTACTGGGCAGTCCTGTGGCACTCTGTTGAGTGTAGTGGGTAGTCCGGTTCCATTCTGTTGAGCGTTTTGGGCAGTCCTGTGGCACTCTGTTCAGCGTAGTGGGCAGTCCTTTGGCACTCTGTTGAGTGTGGTGGGCAGTCCTGTGCCATTCTGTTGAGCAGAGTAGGCATTCCCATGGCACACTGTTGAATGTAATGAGTAGTCCTGTGGCATTCTGTAGAGTGTATTGGGCGGTCCTGTGCCATTCTGTTGAGTGTAGTCGGCAGTCCTCTGGCATTCTTTTGATCGTAGTGGGCAGTCCTGTGGCACTCTGTTGAGTGTAGTGGGCAGTCCTGTGGCACTCCATTGAGCGTTGTTGGTATTCCTGTGGCACTCTGCTCAATGTAGTGGGCAGACCTGTGGCACGCTGTTGAGTGTAGTGGGCAGTCCTGTGGCACTCTGTTCAGCGTAGTGGGCAGTCCTGTGGCATTCTGTTGAGTGTATTGGGCAGTCCTGTGGCACTCTGTTGAGTGTGGTGGGCAGTCCTGTGCCATTCTGTTGAGTGGACTAGGCATTCCCATGGCACTCTGTTGAATGTAATGAGTAGTCCTGTGGCACTCCGTTGAGCGTACTGAGCAGTCCTGTGCAACTCTGTTGAGTGTAGTGCGCAGTCCTGTTGCACTTTGTTGAGGGAAGTTGGCAGTCCTGTGGCACTCTGTTGAGTGTGGTGGGCAGTCCTGTGGCACTCTGTTGAGTGTAGTGGGCAGTCCTTTGGCAATCTGTTGAGTGTAGTGGGCAATTCTGTGGCACTCTGTTGAGAATAGTGGGCAGTCATTTGGCACTCTGTTGAGTGTGGTGGGCAGTCCTGTGGCACTCTGTTGAGCGTAGTGGGCAGTCATTTGGCACTCTGTTGAGTGTAGTGGGCAATCCTGTGTCACTCTGTTGTCTGTAGTGGGCATTCCTGTCGTGCTCTTTTGAGGGTAGTTGGCAGTCCTGTGGCACTCTATTGAGTGTAGTGGGCAGAACTGTGGCATTCTGTTGAGCAAGTTGAGCAGCCCTATGGCTCTCTGTTGAGTGTAGTTGGCAGTCCTGTGGCACTCTGTTTAGCGTAGTGGGCAGTCCTATTGCACTCTGTTGTGTGTAGTGGGCAGTCCTGTGACAGTCTGTTGAATGTAATGGGTAGTCCTGAGGAACTCTGTTGATCGTAGTGAGCAGTCTTATGGCACTCTGTTGAGTGTAGTGGGCAGTCCTGTGGCACTGTGTTGAATTTAATGGGTCGTCTTGAGGAACTCTGTTGAGCGTAGTGGGCAGTCCTCTGGCACTCTTTTGAGTGTAGTGGCTAGTCCTGTGACACTCCGATGAGCGAAGTGGGCAGTCCTGTGGCACTCTGCTGAATATAGTGGGCAGACCTGTGGCACGCTGTTGAGTGTAGTGGGCAGTCCTGTGCCATTCTGTTGAGCGTTGTTTGCAGTCCTGTGGCACTCTGTTCAGCGTAGTGTGCAGTACTGTGGCACACTGTTGAGTGTATTGGGCATCCTGTGGCACTCTGTTGAGTGTGGTGGGCAGTCCTGTGGCATTCTGTTGAGCGGAGTAGGCATTCCCATGGCTCTCTGTTGAATGTAATGAGTAATCCTCTGGCATTCTGTTGAGTGTATTGGGCAGTCCTGTGCCATTCTGTTGCGTGTAGTGGGCAGTCCTGTGGTACTCCGCTGATCATAGTGGGCAGTCCTGTGGCAATCCGCTGAATGTAGTGGGCAGACCTGTGGCACGCTGTTGAGTGTACTGGGCAGTCCTGTGGCACTCTGTTGAGTGTAGTGGGTAGTCCGGTTCCATTCTGTTGAGCGTTTTGGGCAGTCCTGTGGCACTCTGTTCAGCGTAGTGGGCAGTCCTTTGGCACTCTGTTGAGTGTGGTGGGCAGTCCTGTGCCATTCTGTTGAGCAGAGTAGGCATTCCCATGGCACACTGTTGAATGTAATGAGTAGTCCTGTGGCATTCTGTAGAGTGTATTGGGCGGTCCTGTGCCATTCTGTTGAGTGTAGTCGGCAGTCCTCTGGCATTCTTTTGATCGTAGTGGGCAGTCCTGTGGCACTCTGTTGAGTGTAGTGGGCAGTCCTGTGGCACTCCATTGAGCGTTGTTGGTATTCCTGTGGCACTCTGCTCAATGTAGTGGGCAGACCTGTGGCACGCTGTTGAGTGTAGTGGGCAGTCCTGTGGCACTCTGTTCAGCGTAGTGGGCAGTCCTGTGGCATTCTGTTGAGTGTATTGGGCAGTCCTGTGGCACTCTGTTGAGTGTGGTGGGCAGTCCTGTGCCATTCTGTTGAGTGGACTAGGCATTCCCATGGCACTCTGTTGAATGTAATGAGTAGTCCTGTGGCACTCCGTTGAGCGTACTGAGCAGTCCTGTGCAACTCTGTTGAGTGTAGTGCGCAGCCTTTTGCACTTTGTTGAGGGAAGTTGGCAGTCCTGTGGCACTCTGTTGAGTGTGGTGGGCAGTCCTGTGGCACTCTGTTGAGTGTAGTGGGCAGTCCTTTGGCAATCTGTTGAGTGTAGTGGGCAATTCTGTGGCACTCTGTTGAGAATAGTGGGCAGTCATTTGGCACTCTGTTGAGTGTGGTGGGCAGTCCTGTGGCACTCTGTTGAGCGTAGTGGGCAGTCATTTGGCACTCTGTTGAGTGTAGTGGGCAATCCTGTGTCACTCTGTTGTCTGTAGTGGGCATTCCTGTCGTGCTCTTTTGAGGGTAGTTGGCAGTCCTGTGGCACTCTATTGAGTGTAGTGGGCAGAACTGTGGCATTCTGTTGAGCAAGTTGAGCAGCCCTATGGCTCTCTGTTGAGTGTAGTTGGCAGTCCTGTGGCACTCTGTTTAGCGTAGTGGGCAGTCCTATTGCACTCTGTTGTGTGTAGTGGGCAGTCCTGTGACAGTCTGTTGAATGTAATGGGTAGTCCTGAGGAACTCTGTTGATCGTAGTGAGCAGTCTTATGGCACTCTGTTGAGTGTAGTGGGCAGTCCTGTGGCACTGTGTTGAATTTAATGGGTCGTCTTGAGGAACTCTGTTGAGCGTAGTGGGCAGTCCTCTGGCACTCTTTTGAGTGTAGTGGCTAGTCCTGTGACACTCTGATGAGCGAAGTGGGCAGTCCTGTGGCACTCTGCTGAATATAGTGGGCAGACCTGTGGCACGCTGTTGAGTGTAGTGGGCAGTCCTGTGGCACTCTGTTGAGTGTAGTGGGCAGTCCTGTGCCATTCTGTTGAGCATTTTGGGCAGTCCTGTGGCACTCTGTTCAGCGTAGTGGGCAGTCCTGTGGCACTCTGTTGAGTGTGGTGGGCAGTGCTGTGCCATTCTGTTGAGCGGAGAAGGCATTCCCATGGCACTCTGTTGAATGTAATGAGTAGTCCTGTGGCATTCTGTTGCGTGTATTGGGCAGTCCTGTGCCATTCTGTTGAGTGTAGTCGGCAGTTCTCTGGCATTCTGTTGATCGTAGTGTGCAGTCCTGTGGCACTCTGTTGAGTGTAGTGGGCAGTCCTGTAGCACTCCATTGAGCATAGTGGACAGTCCTGTGGCAATCTGCTGAATGTAGTGGGCAGACATGTGGCACGCTGTTGAGTGTAGTGGGCAGTCCTGTGGCACTCTGTTGAGTGTAGTGGGCAGTCCTGTGCCATTCTGTTGAGCGTTGCTTGCAGTCCTGTGGCACTCTGTTCAGCGTAGTGGGCATTCCTGTGGCATTCTGTTGAGTGTAGTGGGCAGTCATGTTGCACACCGTTGAGCATAGCAGGCAGTACTGTGGCACGCTGATGAATATAGTGGGCAGACCAGTGGCACGCTGTTGAGTGTAGTGGACAGTCCTGTGGCACCCTGTTGAGTGTAGTGGGCAGTCCTGTGCCATTCTGTTGAGCATTTTGGGCAGTCCTGTGGCACTCTGTTCAGCATACTGGGCAGTCCTGTGGCACACTGTTGAGTGTGGTGGGCAGTCCTGTGCCATTCTGTTGAGCGGAGTAGGCATTCCCATGGCACTCTGTTGAATGTAATGAGTAGTCCTGTGGCATTTTGTTGAGTGTATTGGGCAGTCCTGTGCCATTCTGTTGAGTGTTGTCGGCAGTCCTCTGGCTTTCTGTTGATGGTAGTGGGCAGTCCTGTGGCACTCTGTTGAGTGTAGTGGGCAGTCCTGTGGCACTCCATTGAGCGTAATGGGCAGTCCTGTGGCCCTCTGCTGAATGTAGTGAGCAGACCTGTGGCACGCTGTTGAGTGTAGTGGGCAGTCCTGTGGCACTCTATTGAGTGTAGTGGGCAGTCCTGTGCCATTCTGTTGCGCGTTGTTTTCAGTCCTGTGGCACTCTGTTCAGCGTAGTGGGCAGACCTGTGGCACGCTGTTGAGTGTAGTGGGCAGTCCTGCGGCACTCTATTGAGTGTAGTGGGCAGTCCTGTGCCATTCTGTTGAGCGTTGTTTGCAGTCCTGTGGCACTCTGTTCAGCGTAGTGGGAAGTCCTGTGGCATTCTGTTGAGTGTATTGGGCAGTCCTGTGCCATTCTGTTGCGTGTAGTGGGCAGTCCTGTGGCACACCGTTGAGCATAGTGGGCAGTCCTGTGGCACTCTGCTGAATGTAGTGGTCAGACATGTGGCACGCTGTTGAGTGTAGTGGGCAGTCCGGTGGCACTCTGTCGAGTATAGTGGGCAGTCCGGTGCCATTCTGTTGAGCGTTTTGGACAGTCCTGTGGCACTGTGTTGAGTGTGGTGGGCAGTCCTGTGCCATTCTGTTGAGCATTTTGGGCAGTCCTGTGACATTCTGTTGAGCATAGTGGGCAGTACTGTGGCACTCTGTTGAGTGTGGTGGGCAGACTTGTGCCATTCTGTTGAGTGTAGTCGGCATTCCCATGGCACTTTGTTGAATGTAATGAGTAGTCCTGTGGCACTCCGTTGAGTGAGGTGGGCAGTCCGGTGCAACTCTGTTGAGCGCAGTGTGCAGTCCTTTGGCACTTTGTTGAGTGTAGTGGGCGGACCTGTGGCACGCTGTTGAGTGTAGTGGGCAGTCCTGTGGCACTCTGCTGAGTGTAGTGGGCAGTCCTGTGCCATTCTGTTGAGCGTTGTTTGCAGTCCTGGGGCACTCTGTTCAGCGTAGTGGGCAGTCCTGTGGCATTCTGTTGAGTGTAGTGGGCAGTCATGTGGCACTCCGTTGAGCATAGCGGGCAGTACTGTGGCACTCTGATGAATATAGTGGGCAGACCAGTGGCACGCTGTTGAGTGTAGTGGACAGTCCTGTGGCACCCTGTTGAGTGTAGTGGGCAGTCCTGTGCCATTCTGTTGAGCATTTTGGGCAGTCCTGTGGCACTCTGTTCAGCATACTGGGCAGTCCTGTGGCACTCTGTTGAGTGTGGTGGGCAGTCCTGTGCCATTCTGTTGAGCGGAGTAGGCATTCCCATGGCACTCTGTTGAATGTAATGAGTAGTCCTGTGGCATTTTGTTGAGTGTATTGGGCAGTCCTGTGCCATTCTGTTGAGTGTTGTCGGCAGTCCTCTGGCATTCTGTTGATGGTAGTGGGCAGTCCTGTGGCACTCTGTTGAGTGTAGTGGGCAGTCCTGTGGCACTCCATTGAGCGTAATGGGCAGTCCTGTGGCCCTCTACTGAATGTAGTGAGCAGACCTGTGGCACGCTGTTGAGTGTAGTGGGCAGTCCTGTGGCACTCTATTGAGTGTAGTGGGCAGTCCTGTGCCATTCTGTTGAGCGTTGTTTTCAGTCCTGTGGCACTCTGTTCAGCGTAGTGGGCAGACCTGTGGCACGCTGTTGAGTGTAGTGGGCAGTCTTGCGGCACTCTATTGAGTGTAGTGGGCAGTCCTGTGCCATTCTGTTGAGCGTTGTTTGCAGTCCTGTGGCACTCTGTTGAGCGTATTGGGAAGTCCTGTGGTATTCTGTTGAGTGTATTGGGCAGTCCTGTGCCATTCTGTTGCGTGTAGTGGGCAGTCCTGTGGCACACCGTTGAGCATAGTGGGCAGTCCTGTGGCACTCTGCTGAATGTAGTGTGCAGACACGTGGCACGCTGTTGAGTGTAGTGGGCAGTCCGGTGGCACTCTGTCGAGTATAGTGGGCAGTCCGGTGCCATTCTGTTGAGCGTTTTGGGCAGTCCTGTGGCACTGTGTTGAGTGTGGTGGGCAGTCCTGTGCCATTCTGTTGAGCATTTTGGGCAGTCCTGTGACACTCTGTTCAGCATAGTGGGCAGTCCTGTGGCACTCTGTTGAGTGTAGTTGGCAGTCCGGTGCCATTGGTTGAGCGTTGTTTGCAGTCCTGTGGCACTCTGTTCAGCGTAGTGGGCAGACCTGTGGCACGCTGTTGAGTGTAGTGGGCAGTCCTGTGGCACGCTGTTGACTGTAGTGGGCAGTCCTGTGCCATTCTGTTGAGCGTTGATTGCAGTCCTGTGGCACTCTGTTCAGCGTAGTGGGCAGTCCTGTGGTATTCTGTTGCGTGTATTGGGCAGTCCTGTGCCATTCTGTTGCGTGTAGTGGGCAGTCCTGTGGCACTCTGTTGAGTGTGGTGGGCAGTCCTGTGCCATTCTGTTGAGCGGAGTAGGCATTCCCATGGCACTCTGTTGAATGTAATGAGTAGTCCTGTGGCATTTTGTTGAGTGTATTGGGCAGTCCTGTGCCATTCTGTTGAGTGTTGTCGGCAGTCCTCTGGCATTCTGTTGATGGTAGTGGGCAGTCCTGTGGCACTCTGTTGAGTGTAGTGGGCAGTCCTGTGGCACTCCATTGAGCGTAATGGGCAGTCCTGTGGCCCTCTACTGAATGTAGTGAGCAGACCTGTGGCACTCTGTTGAGTGTAGTGGGCAGTCCTGTGGCACTCTATTGAGTGTAGTGGGCAGTCCTGTGCCATTCTGTTGAGCGTTGTTTTCAGTCCTGTGGCACTCTGTTCAGCGTAGTGGGCAGACCTGTGGCACGCTGTTGAGTGTAGTGGGCAGTCCTGCGGCACTCTATTGAGTGTAGTGGGCAGTCCTGTGCCATTCTGTTGAGCGTTGTTTGCAGTCCTGTGGCACTCTGTTGAGCGCAGTGTGCAGTCCTTTGGCACTTTGTTGAGTGTAGTGGGCAGACCTGTGGCACGCTGTTGAGTGTAGTGGGCAGTCCTGTGGCACTCTGCTGAGTGTAGTGGGCAGTCCTGTGCCATTCTGTTGAGCGTTGTTTGCAGTCCTGGGGCACTCTGTTCAGCGTAGTGGGCAGTCCTGTGGCATTCTGTTGAGTGTAGTGGGCAGTCATGTGGCACTCCGTTGAGCATAGCGGGCAGTACTGTGGCACTCTGATGAATATAGTGGGCAGACCAGTGGCACGCTGTTGAGTGTAGTGGACAGTCCTGTGGCACCCTGTTGAGTGTAGTGGGCAGTCCTGTGCCATTCTGTTGAGCATTTTGGGCAGTCCTGTGGCACTCTGTTCAGCATACTGGGCAGTCCTGTGGCACTCTGTTGAGTGTGGTGGGCAGTCCTGTGCCATTCTGTTGAGCGGAGTAGGCATTCCCATGGCACTCTGTTGAATGTAATGAGTAGTCCTGTGGCATTTTGTTGAGTGTATTGGGCAGTCCTGTGCCATTCTGTTGAGTGTTGTCGGCAGTCCTCTGGCATTCTGTTGATGGTAGTGGGCAGTCCTGTGGCACTCTGTTGAGTGTAGTGGGCAGTCCTGTGGCACTCCATTGAGCGTAATGGGCAGTCCTGTGGCCCTCTACTGAATGTAGTGAGCAGACCTGTGGCACGCTGTTGAGTGTAGTGGGCAGTCCTGTGGCACTCTATTGAGTGTAGTGGGCAGTCCTGTGCCATTCTGTTGAGCGTTGTTTTCAGTCCTGTGGCACTCTGTTCAGCGTAGTGGGCAGACCTGTGGCACGCTGTTGAGTGTAGTGGGCAGTCTTGCGGCACTCTATTGAGTGTAGTGGGCAGTCCTGTGCCATTCTGTTGAGCGTTGTTTGCAGTCCTGTGGCACTCTGTTGAGCGTATTGGGAAGTCCTGTGGTATTCTGTTGAGTGTATTGGGCAGTCCTGTGCCATTCTGTTGCGTGTAGTGGGCAGTCCTGTGGCACACCGTTGAGCATAGTGGGCAGTCCTGTGGCACTCTGCTGAATGTAGTGTGCAGACACGTGGCACGCTGTTGAGTGTAGTGGGCAGTCCGGTGGCACTCTGTCGAGTATAGTGGGCAGTCCGGTGCCATTCTGTTGAGCGTTTTGGGCAGTCCTGTGGCACTGTGTTGAATGTGGTGGGCAGTCCTGTGCCATTCTGTTGAGCATTTTGGGCAGTCCTGTGACACTCTGTTCAGCATAGTGGGCAGTCCTGTGGCACTCTGTTGAGTGTAGTTGGCAGTCCGGTGCCATTGGTTGAGCGCTGTTTGCAGTCCTGTGGCACTCTGTTCAGCGTAGTGGGCAGACCTGTGGCACGCTGTTGAGTGTAGTGGGCAGTCCTGTGGCACGCTGTTGACTGTAGTGGGCAGTCCTGTGCCATTCTGTTGAGCGTTGATTGCAGTCCTGTGGCACTCTGTTCAGCGTAGTGGGCAGTCCTGTGGTATTCTGTTGCGTGTATTGGGCAGTCCTGTGCCATTCTGTTGCGTGTAGTGGGCAGTCCTGTGGCACTCTGTTGAGTGTGGTGGGCAGTCCTGTGCCATTCTGTTGAGCGGAGTAGGCATTCCCAGGGCACTCTGTTGAATGTAATGAGTAGTCCTGTGGCATTTTGTTGAGTGTATTGGGCAGTCCTGTGCCATTCTGTTGAGTGTTGTCGGCAGTCCTCTGGCATTCTGTTGATGGTAGTGGGCAGTCCTGTGGCACTCTGTTGAGTGTAGTGGGCAGTCCTCTGGCACTCCATTGAGCGTAGTTGGCAGTCCAGTGGCACTCTGCTCAATGTAGTGGGCATACCTGTGGCACGCTGTTGAGTTTAGTGGGCAGTCCTGTGGCACTCTGTTGAGTGTAGTGGGCAGTCCTGTGCCATTCTGTTGAGCGTTGTTTGCAGTCCTGTGGCACTCTGTTCAGCGTAGTGTGCAGTCCTGTGGCACACTGTTGAGTGTATTGGGCATCCTGTGGCACTCTGTTGAGTGTGGTGGGCAGTCCTGTGGCATTCTGTTGAGCGGAGTAGGCATTCCCATGGCACTCTGTTGAATGTAATGAGTAATCCTCTGGCATTCTGTTGAGTGTATTGGGCAGTCCTGTGCCATTCTGTTGCGTGTAGTGGGCAGTCCTGTGGTACTCCGCTGATCATAGTGGGCAGTCCTGTGGCAATCCGCTGAATGTAGTGGGCAGACCTGTGGCACGCTGTTGAGTGTACTGGGCAGTCCTGTGGCACTCTGTTGAGTGTAGTGGGTAGTCCGGTTCCATTCTGTTGAGCGTTTTGGGCAGTCCTGTGGCACTCTGTTCAGCGTAGTGGGCAGTCCTTTGGCACTCTGTTGAGTGTGGTGGGCAGTCCTGTGCCATTCTGTTGAGCAGAGTAGGCATTCCCATGGCACACTGTTGAATGTAATGAGTAGTCCTGTGGCATTCTGTAGAGTGTATTGGGCGGTCCTGTGCCATTCTGTTGAGTGTAGTCGGCAGTCCTCTGGCATTCTTTTGATCGTAGTGGGCAGTCCTGTGGCACTCTGTTGAGTGTAGTGGGCAGTCCTGTGGCACTCCATTGAGCGTTGTTGGTATTCCTGTGGCACTCTGCTCAATGTAGTGGGCAGACCTGTGGCACGCTGTTGAGTGTAGTGGGCAGTCCTGTGGCACTCTGTTCAGCGTAGTGGGCAGTCCTGTGGCATTCTGTTGAGTGTATTGGGCAGTCCTGTGGCACTCTGTTGAGTGTGGTGGGCAGTCCTGTGCCATTCTGTTGAGTGGACTAGGCATTCCCATGGCACTCTGTTGAATGTAATGAGTAGTCCTGTGGCACTCCGTTGAGCGTACTGAGCAGTCCTGTGCAACTCTGTTGAGTGTAGTGCGCAGTCCTGTTGCACTTTGTTGAGGGAAGTTGGCAGTCCTGTGGCACTCTGTTGAGTGTGGTGGGCAGTCCTGTGGCACTCTGTTGAGTGTAGTGGGCAGTCCTTTGGCAATCTGTTGAGTGTAGTGGGCAATTCTGTGGCACTCTGTTGAGAATAGTGGGCAGTCATTTGGCACTCTGTTGAGTGTGGTGGGCAGTCCTGTGGCACTCTGTTGAGCGTAGTGGGCAGTCATTTGGCACTCTGTTGAGTGTAGTGGGCAATCCTGTGTCACTCTGTTGTCTGTAGTGGGCATTCCTGTCGTGCTCTTTTGAGGGTAGTTGGCAGTCCTGTGGCACTCTATTGAGTGTAGTGGGCAGAACTGTGGCATTCTGTTGAGCAAGTTGAGCAGCCCTATGGCTCTCTGTTGAGTGTAGTTGGCAGTCCTGTGGCACTCTGTTTAGCGTAGTGGGCAGTCCTATTGCACTCTGTTGTGTGTAGTGGGCAGTCCTGTGACAGTCTGTTGAATGTAATGGGTAGTCCTGAGGAACTCTGTTGATCGTAGTGAGCAGTCTTATGGCACTCTGTTGAGTGTAGTGGGCAGTCCTGTGGCACTGTGTTGAATTTAATGGGTCGTCTTGAGGAACTCTGTTGAGCGTAGTGGGCAGTCCTCTGGCACTCTTTTGAGTGTAGTGGCTAGTCCTGTGACACTCCGATGAGCGAAGTGGGCAGTCCTGTGGCACTCTGCTGAATATAGTGGGCAGACCTGTGGCACGCTGTTGAGTGTAGTGGGCAGTCCTGTGCCATTCTGTTGAGCGTTGTTTGCAGTCCTGTGGCACTCTGTTCAGCGTAGTGTGCAGTACTGTGGCACACTGTTGAGTGTATTGGGCATCCTGTGGCACTCTGTTGAGTGTGGTGGGCAGTCCTGTGGCATTCTGTTGAGCGGAGTAGGCATTCCCATGGCTCTCTGTTGAATGTAATGAGTAATCCTCTGGCATTCTGTTGAGTGTATTGGGCAGTCCTGTGCCATTCTGTTGCGTGTAGTGGGCAGTCCTGTGGTACTCCGCTGATCATAGTGGGCAGTCCTGTGGCAATCCGCTGAATGTAGTGGGCAGACCTGTGGCACGCTGTTGAGTGTACTGGGCAGTCCTGTGGCACTCTGTTGAGTGTAGTGGGTAGTCCGGTTCCATTCTGTTGAGCGTTTTGGGCAGTCCTGTGGCACTCTGTTCAGCGTAGTGGGCAGTCCTTTGGCACTCTGTTGAGTGTGGTGGGCAGTCCTGTGCCATTCTGTTGAGCAGAGTAGGCATTCCCATGGCACACTGTTGAATGTAATGAGTAGTCCTGTGGCATTCTGTAGAGTGTATTGGGCGGTCCTGTGCCATTCTGTTGAGTGTAGTCGGCAGTCCTCTGGCATTCTTTTGATCGTAGTGGGCAGTCCTGTGGCACTCTGTTGAGTGTAGTGGGCAGTCCTGTGGCACTCCATTGAGCGTTGTTGGTATTCCTGTGGCACTCTGCTCAATGTAGTGGGCAGACCTGTGGCACGCTGTTGAGTGTAGTGGGCAGTCCTGTGGCACTCTGTTCAGCGTAGTGGGCAGTCCTGTGGCATTCTGTTGAGTGTATTGGGCAGTCCTGTGGCACTCTGTTGAGTGTGGTGGGCAGTCCTGTGCCATTCTGTTGAGTGGACTAGGCATTCCCATGGCACTCTGTTGAATGTAATGAGTAGTCCTGTGGCACTCCGTTGAGCGTACTGAGCAGTCCTGTGCAACTCTGTTGAGTGTAGTGCGCAGCCTTTTGCACTTTGTTGAGGGAAGTTGGCAGTCCTGTGGCACTCTGTTGAGTGTGGTGGGCAGTCCTGTGGCACTCTGTTGAGTGTAGTGGGCAGTCCTTTGGCAATCTGTTGAGTGTAGTGGGCAATTCTGTGGCACTCTGTTGAGAATAGTGGGCAGTCATTTGGCACTCTGTTGAGTGTGGTGGGCAGTCCTGTGGCACTCTGTTGAGCGTAGTGGGCAGTCATTTGGCACTCTGTTGAGTGTAGTGGGCAATCCTGTGTCACTCTGTTGTCTGTAGTGGGCATTCCTGTCGTGCTCTTTTGAGGGTAGTTGGCAGTCCTGTGGCACTCTATTGAGTGTAGTGGGCAGAACTGTGGCATTCTGTTGAGCAAGTTGAGCAGCCCTATGGCTCTCTGTTGAGTGTAGTTGGCAGTCCTGTGGCACTCTGTTTAGCGTAGTGGGCAGTCCTATTGCACTCTGTTGTGTGTAGTGGGCAGTCCTGTGACAGTCTGTTGAATGTAATGGGTAGTCCTGAGGAACTCTGTTGATCGTAGTGAGCAGTCTTATGGCACTCTGTTGAGTGTAGTGGGCAGTCCTGTGGCACTGTGTTGAATTTAATGGGTCGTCTTGAGGAACTCTGTTGAGCGTAGTGGGCAGTCCTCTGGCACTCTTTTGAGTGTAGTGGCTAGTCCTGTGACACTCCGATGAGCGAAGTGGGCAGTCCTGTGGCACTCTGCTGAATATAGTGGGCAGACCTGTGGCACGCTGTTGAGTGTAGTGGGCAGTCCTGTGGCACTCTGTTGAGTGTAGTGGGCAGTCCTGTGCCATTCTGTTGAGCATTTTGGGCAGTCCTGTGGCACTCTGTTCAGCGTAGTGGGCAGTCCTGTGGCACTCTGTTGAGTGTGGTGGGCAGTGCTGTGCCATTCTGTTGAGCGGAGAAGGCATTCCCATGGCACTCTGTTGAATGTAATGAGTAGTCCTGTGGCATTCTGTTGCGTGTATTGGGCAGTCCTGTGCCATTCTGTTGAGTGTAGTCGGCAGTTCTCTGGCATTCTGTTGATCGTAGTGTGCAGTCCTGTGGCACTCTGTTGAGTGTAGTGGGCAGTCCTGTAGCACTCCATTGAGCATAGTGGACAGTCCTGTGGCAATCTGCTGAATGTAGTGGGCAGACATGTGGCACGCTGTTGAGTGTAGTGGGCAGTCCTGTGGCACTCTGTTGAGTGTAGTGGGCAGTCCTGTGCCATTCTGTTGAGCGTTGCTTGCAGTCCTGTGGCACTCTGTTCAGCGTAGTGGGCATTCCTGTGGCATTCTGTTGAGTGTAGTGGGCAGTCATGTTGCACACCGTTGAGCATAGCAGGCAGTACTGTGGCACGCTGATGAATATAGTGGGCAGACCAGTGGCACGCTGTTGAGTGTAGTGGACAGTCCTGTGGCACCCTGTTGAGTGTAGTGGGCAGTCCTGTGCCATTCTGTTGAGCATTTTGGGCAGTCCTGTGGCACTCTGTTCAGCATACTGGGCAGTCCTGTGGCACACTGTTGAGTGTGGTGGGCAGTCCTGTGCCATTCTGTTGAGCGGAGTAGGCATTCCCATGGCACTCTGTTGAATGTAATGAGTAGTCCTGTGGCATTTTGTTGAGTGTATTGGGCAGTCCTGTGCCATTCTGTTGAGTGTTGTCGGCAGTCCTCTGGCTTTCTGTTGATGGTAGTGGGCAGTCCTGTGGCACTCTGTTGAGTGTAGTGGGCAGTCCTGTGGCACTCCATTGAGCGTAATGGGCAGTCCTGTGGCCCTCTGCTGAATGTAGTGAGCAGACCTGTGGCACGCTGTTGAGTGTAGTGGGCAGTCCTGTGGCACTCTATTGAGTGTAGTGGGCAGTCCTGTGCCATTCTGTTGCGCGTTGTTTTCAGTCCTGTGGCACTCTGTTCAGCGTAGTGGGCAGACCTGTGGCACGCTGTTGAGTGTAGTGGGCAGTCCTGCGGCACTCTATTGAGTGTAGTGGGCAGTCCTGTGCCATTCTGTTGAGCGTTGTTTGCAGTCCTGTGGCACTCTGTTCAGCGTAGTGGGAAGTCCTGTGGCATTCTGTTGAGTGTATTGGGCAGTCCTGTGCCATTCTGTTGCGTGTAGTGGGCAGTCCTGTGGCACACCGTTGAGCATAGTGGGCAGTCCTGTGGCACTCTGCTGAATGTAGTGGTCAGACATGTGGCACGCTGTTGAGTGTAGTGGGCAGTCCGGTGGCACTCTGTCGAGTATAGTGGGCAGTCCGGTGCCATTCTGTTGAGCGTTTTGGACAGTCCTGTGGCACTGTGTTGAGTGTGGTGGGCAGTCCTGTGCCATTCTGTTGAGCATTTTGGGCAGTCCTGTGACATTCTGTTGAGCATAGTGGGCAGTACTGTGGCACTCTGTTGAGTGTGGTGGGCAGACTTGTGCCATTCTGTTGAGTGTAGTCGGCATTCCCATGGCACTTTGTTGAATGTAATGAGTAGTCCTGTGGCACTCCGTTGAGTGAGGTGGGCAGTCCGGTGCAACTCTGTTGAGCGCAGTGTGCAGTCCTTTGGCACTTTGTTGAGTGTAGTGGGCGGACCTGTGGCACGCTGTTGAGTGTAGTGGGCAGTCCTGTGGCACTCTGCTGAGTGTAGTGGGCAGTCCTGTGCCATTCTGTTGAGCGTTGTTTGCAGTCCTGGGGCACTCTGTTCAGCGTAGTGGGCAGTCCTGTGGCATTCTGTTGAGTGTAGTGGGCAGTCATGTGGCACTCCGTTGAGCATAGCGGGCAGTACTGTGGCACTCTGATGAATATAGTGGGCAGACCAGTGGCACGCTGTTGAGTGTAGTGGACAGTCCTGTGGCACCCTGTTGAGTGTAGTGGGCAGTCCTGTGCCATTCTGTTGAGCATTTTGGGCAGTCCTGTGGCACTCTGTTCAGCATACTGGGCAGTCCTGTGGCACTCTGTTGAGTGTGGTGGGCAGTCCTGTGCCATTCTGTTGAGCGGAGTAGGCATTCCCATGGCACTCTGTTGAATGTAATGAGTAGTCCTGTGGCATTTTGTTGAGTGTATTGGGCAGTCCTGTGCCATTCTGTTGAGTGTTGTCGGCAGTCCTCTGGCATTCTGTTGATGGTAGTGGGCAGTCCTGTGGCACTCTGTTGAGTGTAGTGGGCAGTCCTGTGGCACTCCATTGAGCGTAATGGGCAGTCCTGTGGCCCTCTACTGAATGTAGTGAGCAGACCTGTGGCACGCTGTTGAGTGTAGTGGGCAGTCCTGTGGCACTCTATTGAGTGTAGTGGGCAGTCCTGTGCCATTCTGTTGAGCGTTGTTTTCAGTCCTGTGGCACTCTGTTCAGCGTAGTGGGCAGACCTGTGGCACGCTGTTGAGTGTAGTGGGCAGTCTTGCGGCACTCTATTGAGTGTAGTGGGCAGTCCTGTGCCATTCTGTTGAGCGTTGTTTGCAGTCCTGTGGCACTCTGTTGAGCGTATTGGGAAGTCCTGTGGTATTCTGTTGAGTGTATTGGGCAGTCCTGTGCCATTCTGTTGCGTGTAGTGGGCAGTCCTGTGGCACACCGTTGAGCATAGTGGGCAGTCCTGTGGCACTCTGCTGAATGTAGTGTGCAGACACGTGGCACGCTGTTGAGTGTAGTGGGCAGTCCGGTGGCACTCTGTCGAGTATAGTGGGCAGTCCGGTGCCATTCTGTTGAGCGTTTTGGGCAGTCCTGTGGCACTGTGTTGAGTGTGGTGGGCAGTCCTGTGCCATTCTGTTGAGCATTTTGGGCAGTCCTGTGACACTCTGTTCAGCATAGTGGGCAGTCCTGTGGCACTCTGTTGAGTGTAGTTGGCAGTCCGGTGCCATTGGTTGAGCGTTGTTTGCAGTCCTGTGGCACTCTGTTCAGCGTAGTGGGCAGACCTGTGGCACGCTGTTGAGTGTAGTGGGCAGTCCTGTGGCACGCTGTTGACTGTAGTGGGCAGTCCTGTGCCATTCTGTTGAGCGTTGATTGCAGTCCTGTGGCACTCTGTTCAGCGTAGTGGGCAGTCCTGTGGTATTCTGTTGCGTGTATTGGGCAGTCCTGTGCCATTCTGTTGCGTGTAGTGGGCAGTCCTGTGGCACTCTGTTGAGTGTGGTGGGCAGTCCTGTGCCATTCTGTTGAGCGGAGTAGGCATTCCCATGGCACTCTGTTGAATGTAATGAGTAGTCCTGTGGCATTTTGTTGAGTGTATTGGGCAGTCCTGTGCCATTCTGTTGAGTGTTGTCGGCAGTCCTCTGGCATTCTGTTGATGGTAGTGGGCAGTCCTGTGGCACTCTGTTGAGTGTAGTGGGCAGTCCTGTGGCACTCCATTGAGCGTAATGGGCAGTCCTGTGGCCCTCTACTGAATGTAGTGAGCAGACCTGTGGCACTCTGTTGAGTGTAGTGGGCAGTCCTGTGGCACTCTATTGAGTGTAGTGGGCAGTCCTGTGCCATTCTGTTGAGCGTTGTTTTCAGTCCTGTGGCACTCTGTTCAGCGTAGTGGGCAGACCTGTGGCACGCTGTTGAGTGTAGTGGGCAGTCCTGCGGCACTCTATTGAGTGTAGTGGGCAGTCCTGTGCCATTCTGTTGAGCGTTGTTTGCAGTCCTGTGGCACTCTGTTGAGCGCAGTGTGCAGTCCTTTGGCACTTTGTTGAGTGTAGTGGGCAGACCTGTGGCACGCTGTTGAGTGTAGTGGGCAGTCCTGTGGCACTCTGCTGAGTGTAGTGGGCAGTCCTGTGCCATTCTGTTGAGCGTTGTTTGCAGTCCTGGGGCACTCTGTTCAGCGTAGTGGGCAGTCCTGTGGCATTCTGTTGAGTGTAGTGGGCAGTCATGTGGCACTCCGTTGAGCATAGCGGGCAGTACTGTGGCACTCTGATGAATATAGTGGGCAGACCAGTGGCACGCTGTTGAGTGTAGTGGACAGTCCTGTGGCACCCTGTTGAGTGTAGTGGGCAGTCCTGTGCCATTCTGTTGAGCATTTTGGGCAGTCCTGTGGCACTCTGTTCAGCATACTGGGCAGTCCTGTGGCACTCTGTTGAGTGTGGTGGGCAGTCCTGTGCCATTCTGTTGAGCGGAGTAGGCATTCCCATGGCACTCTGTTGAATGTAATGAGTAGTCCTGTGGCATTTTGTTGAGTGTATTGGGCAGTCCTGTGCCATTCTGTTGAGTGTTGTCGGCAGTCCTCTGGCATTCTGTTGATGGTAGTGGGCAGTCCTGTGGCACTCTGTTGAGTGTAGTGGGCAGTCCTGTGGCACTCCATTGAGCGTAATGGGCAGTCCTGTGGCCCTCTACTGAATGTAGTGAGCAGACCTGTGGCACGCTGTTGAGTGTAGTGGGCAGTCCTGTGGCACTCTATTGAGTGTAGTGGGCAGTCCTGTGCCATTCTGTTGAGCGTTGTTTTCAGTCCTGTGGCACTCTGTTCAGCGTAGTGGGCAGACCTGTGGCACGCTGTTGAGTGTAGTGGGCAGTCTTGCGGCACTCTATTGAGTGTAGTGGGCAGTCCTGTGCCATTCTGTTGAGCGTTGTTTGCAGTCCTGTGGCACTCTGTTGAGCGTATTGGGAAGTCCTGTGGTATTCTGTTGAGTGTATTGGGCAGTCCTGTGCCATTCTGTTGCGTGTAGTGGGCAGTCCTGTGGCACACCGTTGAGCATAGTGGGCAGTCCTGTGGCACTCTGCTGAATGTAGTGTGCAGACACGTGGCACGCTGTTGAGTGTAGTGGGCAGTCCGGTGGCACTCTGTCGAGTATAGTGGGCAGTCCGGTGCCATTCTGTTGAGCGTTTTGGGCAGTCCTGTGGCACTGTGTTGAATGTGGTGGGCAGTCCTGTGCCATTCTGTTGAGCATTTTGGGCAGTCCTGTGACACTCTGTTCAGCATAGTGGGCAGTCCTGTGGCACTCTGTTGAGTGTAGTTGGCAGTCCGGTGCCATTGGTTGAGCGCTGTTTGCAGTCCTGTGGCACTCTGTTCAGCGTAGTGGGCAGACCTGTGGCACGCTGTTGAGTGTAGTGGGCAGTCCTGTGGCACGCTGTTGACTGTAGTGGGCAGTCCTGTGCCATTCTGTTGAGCGTTGATTGCAGTCCTGTGGCACTCTGTTCAGCGTAGTGGGCAGTCCTGTGGTATTCTGTTGCGTGTATTGGGCAGTCCTGTGCCATTCTGTTGCGTGTAGTGGGCAGTCCTGTGGCACTCTGTTGAGTGTGGTGGGCAGTCCTGTGCCATTCTGTTGAGCGGAGTAGGCATTCCCAGGGCACTCTGTTGAATGTAATGAGTAGTCCTGTGGCATTTTGTTGAGTGTATTGGGCAGTCCTGTGCCATTCTGTTGAGTGTTGTCGGCAGTCCTCTGGCATTCTGTTGATGGTAGTGGGCAGTCCTGTGGCACTCTGTTGAGTGTAGTGGGCAGTCCTGTGGCACTCCATTGAGCGTAATGGGCAGTCCTGTGGCCCTCTACTGAATGTAGTGAGCAGACCTGTGGCACTCTGTTGAGTGTAGTGGGCAGTCCTGTGGCACTCTATTGAGTGTAGTGGGCAGTCCTGTGCCATTCTGTTGAGCGTTGTTTTCAGTCCTGTGGCACTCTGTTCAGCGTAGTGGGCAGACCTGTGGCACGCTGTTGAGTGTAGTGGGCAGTCCTGCGGCACTCTATTGAGTGTAGTGGGCAGTCCTGTGCCATTCTGTTGAGCGTTGTTTGCAGTCCTGTGGCACTCTGTTGAGCGTAGTGGGAAGTCCTGTGGCATTCTGTTGAGTGTATTTGGCAGTCCTGTGGCACTCTGTTGAGTGTATTGGGCAGTCCGGTGGCACTCTGTCGAGTATAGTGGGCAGTCCGGTGCCATTCTGTTGAGCGTTTTGGACAGTCCTGTGGCACTGTGTCGAGTGTGGTGGGCAGTCCTGTGCCATTCTGTTGAGCATTTTGGGCTGTCCTGTGACATTCTGTTGAGCACAGTGGGCAGTACTGTGGCACTCTGTTGAGTATGGTGGGCAGACTTGTGCCATTCTGTTGAGTGTAGTAGGCATTCCCATGGCACTTTGTTGAATGTAATGAGTAGTCCTGTGGCACTCCGTTGAGTGAGGTGGGCAGTCCGGTGCAACTCTGTTGAGCGCAGTGTGCAGTCCTTTGGCACTTTGTTGAGTGTAGCGGGCAGTCCTGTTGCTCTCTGTTCAGTGTAGTGGGCAGTCCGGTGCCATTGGTTGAGCGTTGTTTGCAGTCCTGTGGCACTCTGTTCAGCGTAGTGGGCAGACCTGTGGCACGCTGTTGAGTGTAGTGGGCAGTCCTGTGGCACTCTGCTGAGTGTAGTGGGCAGTCCTGTGCCATTCTGTTGAGCGTTGGTTGCAGTCCTGTGGCACTCTGTTCAGCGTAGTGGGCAGTCCTGTGGTATTCTGTTGCGTGTATTGGGCAGTCCTGTGCCATTTTGTTGCATGTAGTGGGCCGTCCTGTGGCACTCTGTTGAGTGTGGTGGGCAGTCCTGTGCCTTTCTGTTGAGCGGAGTAGGCATTCCCATGGCACTCTGATGAATGTAGTGAGTAATCCTGTGGCATTCTGTTGAGTGTATTTGGCAGACCTGTGCCATTCTGTTGCGTGTAGTCGGCAGTCCTGTGCCATTCTGTTGAGCAGAGTAGGCATTCCCATGGCACACTGTTGAATGTAATGAGTAGTCCTGTGGCATTCTGTAGAGTGTATTGGGCAGTCCTGTGCCATTCTTTTGAGTGTAGTCGGCAGTCCTCTGGCATTCTGTTGATCGTAGTGGGCAGTCCTGTGGCACTCTGTTGAGTGTGGTGGGCAGTCCTGTGGCGCTCCATTGAGCGTAGTTGGTAGTCCAGTGGCACTCTGCTCAATGTAGTGGGCAGACCTGTGGCACGCTGTTGAGTGTAGTGGGCAGTCCTGTGGCACTCTGTTGAGTGTAGTGGGCAGTCCTGTGCCATTCTGTTGAGCGTTGTTTGCAGTCCTGTGGCACTCTGTTCAGCGTAGTGGGCAGTCCTGTGGCATTCTGTTGAGTGTATTGGGCAGTCCTGTGGCACTCTGTTGAGTGTGGTGGGCAGTCCTGTGCCATTCTGTTGAGCGGAGTAGACATTCCCATGGCACTCTGTTGAATGTAATGAGTAGTCCTGTGGCACTCCGTTGAGGGTACTGAGCAGTCCTCTGCAACTCAGTTGAGCGTAGTGGGCAGTCCCGTGGCATTCTGTTGAGTGTATTGGGCAGTCCTGTGGCACTCTGTTGAGTGTGTTGGGCAGTCCTGTGCCATTCTGTTGAGCGGAGTAGGCATTCCCATGGCACTCTGTTGAATGTAATGAGTAGTCCTGTGGCACTCCGTTGAGCGTACTGAGCAGTCCTGTGCAACTCTGTTGAGTGTAGTGCGCAGTCCTGTGGCACTTTGTTGAGTGTAGTGGGCAGTCCTGTGGCAATCTATTGAGTGTAGTGGGCAGTCCTGTGCCATTCTGTTCAGCGTTGTTTTCAGTCCTGTGGCACTCTGTTCAGCGTAGTGGGCAGACCTGTGGCACGCTGTTGAGTGTATTGGGCAGTCCTGCGGCACTCTATTGAGTGTATTGGGCAGTCCTGTGCCATTCTGTTGAGCATTGTTTGCAGTCCTGTGGCACTCTGTTGAGCGTAGTGGGAAGTCCTGTGGCATTCTGTTGACTGTATTGGGCAGTCCTTTGCCATTCTGTTGTGTGTAGTGGGCAGTCCTGTGGCACACCGTTGAGGATAGTGGGCAGTCCTGTGGCACTCTGCTGAATGTAGTGGGCAGACATGTGGCACGCTGTTGAGTGTAGTGGGCAGTCCGGTGGCACTCTGTCGAGTATAGTGGGCAGTCCGGTGCCATTCTGTTGAGCGTTTTGGGCAGTCCTGTGACACTCTGTTCAGCATAGAGCGCAGTACTGTGGCTCTCTGTTGAGTGTGGTGGGCAGACGTGTGCCATTGTTGAGTGTAGTAGGCATTCCCATGGCACTAATTTGAATGTAAAGGGTAGTCCTGTGGCACTCCGTTGAGTGAGGTGGGCAGTCCGGTGCAACTCTGTTGAGCGCAGTGTGCAGTCCTTTGGCACTTTGCTGAGTGTATTGGGCAGTCCTGTGGCACTCTGTTGAGTGTGTTGGGCAGTCCTGTGCCATTCTGTTGAGCGGAGTAGGCATTCCCATGGCACTCTGTTGAATGTAATGAGTAGTCCTGTGGCACTCCGTTGAGCGTACTGAGTAGTCCTGTGCAACTCTGTTGAGTGTAGTGCGCAGTCCTGTGGCACTTTGTTGAGTGTAGTGGGCAGTCCTGTGGCACTCTGTTGAGTGTGGTTGGCAGTCCTGTGGCACTCTGTTGAGTGTAGTGGGCAGTCCTTTGGCAATCTGTTGAGTGTAGTGGGCAATTCTGTGGCACTCTGTTGAGAATAGTGGGCAGTCATTTGGCACTCTGTTGAGTGTGGTGGGCAGTCCTGTGGCACTCTGTTGAGCGTAGTGGGCAGTCATTTTGCACTCTGTTGAGTGTAGTGGTCAATCCTGTGTCACTCTGTTGTCTGTAGTGGGCATTCCTGTCGTGCTCTTTTGAGGGTAGTTGGCAGTCCTGTGGCACTCTATAGTGTGTAGTGGGCAGAACTGTAGCATTCTGTTGAGCAAGTTGAGCAGCCCTATGGCTCTCTGCTGAGTGTAGTTGGCAGTCCTGTGGCACTCTGTTGAGCGTAGTGGGCAGTCCTATTGAACTCTGTTGTGTGTAGTGGGTAGTCCTGTGACAGTCTGTTGAATGTAATGGGTAGTCCTGAGGAACTCTGTTGATCGTAGTGAGCAGTCTTATGGCACTCTGTTGAGTGTAGTGGGCAGTCCTGTGGCACTGTGTTGAATTTAATGGGTCGTCTTGAGGAACTCTGTTGAGCGTAGTGGGCAGTCCTCTGGCACTCTTTTGAGTGTAGTGGCTAGTCCTGTGACACTCCGATGAGCGAAGTGGGCAGTCCAGTGGCACTCTGCTGAATATAGTAGGCAGACCTGTGGCACGCTGTTGAGTGTAGTGGGCAGTCCTGTGGCACTCTGTTGAGTGTAGTGGGCAGTCCTGTGCCATTCTGTTGAGCATTTTGGGCAATCCTGTGGCACTCTGTTCAGCGTAGTGGGCAGTCCTGTGGCACTCTGTTGAGTGTGGTGGGCAGTGCTGTGCCATTCTGTTGAGCGGAGAAGGCATTCCCATGGCACTCTGTTGAATGTAATGAGTAGTCCTGTGGCATTTTGTTGAGTGTATTGGGCAGTCCTGTGCCATTCTGTTGAGTGTAGTCGGCAGTGCTCTGGCATTCTGTTGATCGTAGTGGGCAGTCCTGTGGCACTCTATTGAGTGTAGTGGGCAGTCCTGTAGCACTCCATTGAGCATAGTGGACAGTCCTGTGGCACTGTGCTGAATGTAGTGGGCAGACCTGTGGCACGCTGTTGAGTGTAGTGGGCAGTCCTGTGGCACTCTGTTGAGTGTAGTGGGCAGTCCTGTGCCATTCTGTTGAGCGTTGTTTGCAGTCCTGGGGCACTCTGTTGAGTGTAGTGGGCAGTCATGTGGCACTCCGTTGAGCATAGCGGGCAGTACTGTGGCACTCTGATGAATATATTGGGCAGACCAGTGGCACGCTGTTGAGTGTAGTGGACAGTCCTGTGGCACCCTGTTGAGTGTAGTGGGCAGTCCTGTGCCATTCTGTTGAGCATTTTGGGCAGTCCTGTGGCACTCTGTTCAGCATACTGGGCAGTCCTGTGGCACTCTGTTGAGAATGGTGGGCAGTCCTGTGCCATTCTGTTGAGCGGAGTAGGCATTCCCATGGCACTCTGTTGAATGTAATGAGTAGTCCTGTGGCATTTTGTTGAGTGTATTGGGCAGTCCTGTGCCATTCTGTTGAGTGTTGTCGGCAGTCCTCTGTCATTCTGTTGATGGTAGTGGGCAGTCCTGTGGTACTCTGTTGAGTGTAGTGGGCAGTCCTGTGGCACTCCATTGAGCGTAATGGGCAGTCCTGTGGCCCTCTACTGAATGTAGTGAGCAGACCTGTGGCACGCGGTTGAGTGTAGTGGGCAGTCCTGTGGCACTCTATTGAGTGTAGTGGGCAGTCCTGTGCCATTCTGTTGAGCGTTGTTTTCAGTCCTGTGGCACTCTGTTCAGCGTAGTGGGCAGACCTGTGGCACGCTGTTGAGTGTAGTGGGCAGTCCTGCGGCACTCTATTGAGTGTAGTGGGCAGTCCTGTGCCATTCTGTTGAGCGTTGTTTGCAGTCCTGTGGCACTCTGTTGAGCGTAGTGGGAAGTCCTGTGGCATTCTGTTGAGTGTATTGGGCAGTCCTGTGCCATTGTGTTGCGTGTAGTGGGCAGTCCTGTGGCACACCGTTGAGCATAGATGGCAGTCCTGTGGCACTCTGCTGAATGTAGTGTGCAGACATGTGGCACGCTGTTGAGTGTAGTGGGCAGTCCGGTGGCACTCTGTCGAGTATAGTGGGCAGTCCGGTGCCATTCTGTTGAGCGTTTTGGGCAGTCCTGTGGCACTGTGTTGAGTGTAGTGGGCAGTCCTGTGCCATTCTGTTGAGCATTTTGGGCAGTCCTGTGACACTCTGTTCAGCATAGTGGGCAGTCCTGTGGCACTCTGTTGAGTGTAGTTGGCAGTCCGGTGCCATTGGTTGAGCGTTGTTTGCAGTCCTGTGGCACTCTGTTCAGCGTAGTGGGCAGACCTGTGGCACGCTGTTGAGTGTAGTGGGCAGTCCTGTGGCACGCTGTTGACTGTAGTGGGCAGTCCTGTGCCATTCTGTTGAGCGTTGATTGCAGTCCTGTGGCACTCTGTTCAGCGTAGTGGGCATTCCTGTGGTATTCTGTTGCGTGTATTGGGCAGTCCTGTGCCATTCTGTTGCGTGTAGTGGGCAGTCCTGTGGCACTCTGTTGAGTGTGGTGGGCAGTCCTGTGCCATTCTGTTGAGCGGAGTAGGCATTCCCATGGCACTCTATTGAATGTAATGAGTAATCCTGTGATATTCTGTTGAGTGTATTGGGCAGTCCTGTGCCATTCTGTTGCGTGTAGTGGGCAGTCCTGTGGTACTCCGCTGATTATAGTGGGCAGTCCTGTGGTAATCTGCTGAATGTAGTGGGCAGACCTGTGGCATGCTGTTGAGTGTAGTGGGCAGTCCTGTGGCACTCTGTTGAGTGTAGTGGGTAGTCCGGTTCCATTCTGTTGAGCATTTTGGGCAGTCCTGTGGCATTCTGTTCAGCGTAGTGGGCAGTCCTGTGGCACTCTGTTGAGTGTGGTGGGCAGTCCTGTGCCATTCTGTTGAGCAGAGTAGGCATTCCCATGGCACACTGTTGATTGTAATGAGTAGTCCTGTGGCATTCTGTAGAGTGTATTGGGCAGTCCTGTGCCATTCTGTTGAGTGTAGTCGGCAGTCCTCTGGCATTCTGTTGATCGTAGTGGGCAGTCCTGTGGCACTCTGTTGAGTGTAGTGGGCAGTCCTGTGGCGCTCCATTGAGCGTAGTTGGTAGTCCTGTGGCACTCTGCTCAATGTAGTGGGCAGACCTGTGGCACGCTGTTGAGTGTAGTGGGCATTCCTGTGACACTCGGTTGAGTGTAGTGGGCAGTCCTGTGCCATTCTGTTGAGCGTTGTTTGCAGTCCTGTGGCACTCTGTTCAGCGTAGTGGGCACGTCTGTGGCATTCTGTTGAGTGTATTGGGCAGTGCTGTGGCACTCTGTTGAGTGTGGTGGGCAGTCCTGTGCCATTCTGTTGAGCGGAGTAGACATTCCCAAGGCACTCTGTTGAATGTACTGAGTAGTCCTGTGGCACTCCGTTGAGGGTACTGAGCAGTCCTCTGCAACTCAGTTGATCGTAGCGGGCAATCCCGTGGCATTCTGTTGAGTGTATTGGGCAGTCCTGTGGCACTCTGTTGAGTGTGTTGGGCAGTCCTGTGCCATTCTGTTGAGCAGAGTAGGCATTCCCATGGCACTCTGTTGAATGTAATGAGTAGTCCTGTGGCACTCCGTTGAGCGTACTGAGCAGTCCTGTGCAACTCTGTTGAGTGTAGTGCGCAGTCCTGTGGCACTTTGTTGAGGGAAGTGGGCAGTCCTGTGGCACTCTGTTGAGTGTGGTGGGCGGTCCTGTGGCACTCTGTTGAGTGTAGTGGGCAGTCCTTTGGCAATCTGTTGAGTGTAGTGGGCAATTCTGTGGCACTCTGTTGAGAATAGTGGGCAGTCATTTGGCACTCTGTTGAGTGTGGTGGGCAGTCCAGTGGCACTCTGTTGAGCGTAGTGGGCAGTCATTTGGCAATCTGTTGAGTGTAGTGGGCAATCCTATGTCACTCTGTTGTCTGTAGTGGGCATTCCTGTCGTGCTCTTTTGAGGGTAGTTGGCAGTCCTGTGGCACTCTATTGAGTGTAGTGGGCAGAACTGTGGCATTCTGTTGAGCAAGTTGAGCAGCCCTATGGCTCTCTGTTGAGTGTAGTTGGCAGTCCTGTGGCACTCTGTTGAGCGTAGTGGGCAGTCCTATTGCACTCTGTTGAGTGTAGTGGGCAGTCCTGTGGCACTGTGTTGAATTTAATGGGTCGTCTTGAGGAACTCTGTTGAGCGTAGTGGGCAGTCCTCTGGCACTCTTTTGAGTGTAGTGGCTAGTCCTGTGACACTCCGATGAGCGAAGTGGGCAGTCCTGTGGCACTCTGCTGAATATAGTCGGCAAACCTGTGGCACGCTGTTGAGTGTAGTGGGCAGTCCTGTGGCACTCTGTTGAGTGTAGTGGGCAGTCCTGTGCCATTCTGTTGAGCATTTTGGGCAGTCCTGTGGCACTCTGTTCAGCGTAGTGGGCAGTCCTGTGGCACTCTGTTGAGTGTGGTGGGCAGTCCTGTGCCATTCTGTTGAGCGGAGAAGGCATTCCCATGGCACTCTGTTGAATGTAATGAGTAGTCCTGTGGCATTCTGTTGAGTGTATTGGGCAGTCCTGTGCCATTCTGTTGAGTGTAGTCGGCAGTTCTCTGGCATTCTGTTGATCGTAGTGGGCAGTCCTGTGGCACTCTATTGAGTGTAGTGGGCAGTCCTGTAGCACTGCATTGAGCATTATGGCAGTCCTGTCGCACTCTGCTGAATGTGGTGGACAGACCTGTGGCACGCTGTTGAGTGTAGTGGGCAGTCCTGTGGCACTCTGTTGAGTGTAGTGGGCAGTCCTGTGCCATTCTGTTGAGCGTTGTTTGCAGTCCTGTGGAACTCTGTTCAGTGTAGTGGGCAGTCCTGTGGCATTCTGTTGAGTGTAGTGGGCAGTCCTGTGGCACTCCGTTGCGCATAGCGGGCAGTACTGTGGCACTCTGCTGAATATAGTGGGCAGACGAGTGGCACGCTGTTGAGTGTAGTGGGCAGTCCTGTGGCACCCTGTTGAGGGTAGTGGGCAGTCCTGTGCCATTCTGTTGAGCATTCTGGGCAGTCCTGTGGCACTCTGTTCAGCACACTGGGCAGTCCTGTGGCACTCTGTTGAGTGTGGTGGGCAGTCCTGTGCCATTCTGTTGAGCGGAGTAGGCATTCCCATGGCACTCTGTTGAATGTAATGAGTAGTCCTGTGGCATTTTGTTGAGTGTATTGGGCAGTCCTGTGCCATTCTGTTGAGTGTTGTCGGCAATCCTCTGGCATTCTGTTGATGGTAGTGGGCTGTCCTGTGGCACTCTGTTGAGTGTAGTGGGCAGTCCTGTGGGACTCCATTGAGCGTAATGGGCAGTCCTGTGCCATTCTGTGGAGCGCTGTTTTCAGTCCTGTGTCACTCGGTTCAGCGTAGTGGGCAGACCTGTGGCACGCTCTTGAGTGTATTGGGCAGTCCTGCGGCACTCCATTGAGTGTAGTGGGCAATCCTGTGCCATTCTGTTGAGCATTGTTTGCAGTCCTGTGGCACTCTGTTCAGCGTAGTGGGAAGTCCTGTGGCATTCTGTTGAGTATTGGGCAGTCCTGTGCCATTCTGTTGCGTGTAGTAGGCAGTCCTGTGGCACTCCATTGAGCATAGTGGGCAGTCCTGTGGCACTCGGCTGAATGTAGTGGGCAGACATGTGGCACGCTGTTGAGTGTAGTGGGCAGTCCGGTGGCACTCTGTCGAGTATAGTGGGGAGTCCGATGCCATTCTGTTGAGCGTTTTGGGCAGTCCTGTGGCACTGTGTTGATTGTGGTGGGCAGTCCTTTGCCATTCTGTTGAGCATTTTGGGCAGTCCTGTGACACTCTGTTCAGCATAGTGGGCAGTACTGTGGCACTCTGTTGAGTGTGGAGGGCAGACTTGTGCCATTCTGTTGAGCGTAGTAGGCATTCCCATGGCACTTTGTTGAATGTAATGAGTAGTCCTGTGGCACTCCGTTGAGTGAGGTGCGCAGTCCGGTGCAACTCTGTTGAGCGCAGTGTGCAGTCCTGTGGCACTTTGTTGAGTGTAGTGGGCAGTCCTGTTGCTCTCTGTTCAGTGTAGTGGGCGGTCCTGTGGCACTCTGTTGAGTGTAGTGGGCAGTCCTGTGCCATTCTGTTGAGCGTTGTTTGCAGTCCTGTGGCACTCTGTTCAGCGTAGTGGGCAGTCCTGTGGTATTCTGTTGAGCGTGTATTGGGCAGTCCTGTGCCATTCTGTTGCGTGTAGTGGGCAGTCCTGTGGCACTCTGTTGAGTGTAGTGGGCAGTCCTGTGCCATTCTGTTGAGCGTTGTTTGCAGTCCTCTGGCACTCTGTTCAGCGTAGTGGGCAGACCTGTGGCACACTGTTGATTGTAGTGGGCAGTCCTGTGGCACTCGGTTGAGTGTGGTGGGCTGTCCTGTTCCATTCTGTTGAGCGGAGTAGGCATTCCCGTGGCACTCTGTTGAATGTAATGAGTAGTCCTGTGGCATTCTGTTGAGTGTATTGGGCAGTCCTGTGCCATTCTGTTGAGTGTAGTCGGCAGTCCTCTGGCATTCTGTTGATCGTAGTGGGCAGTCATGTGGCACTCCGTTGAGCATAGTGGGCAGTCTTGTGGCACTCTGCTGGATGTAGTGGGCAGACCTGTGGCACGCTGTTGAGTGTAGTGGGCAGTCCTGTGGCACTCTGTTGAGTGTAGTGGGCAGTCCTGTGCCATCCTGTTGAGCATTTTGGGCAGTCCTGTGGCACTCTGTTCAGCGTACTGGGCAGTCATGTGGCACTCTGTTGAGAGTGGTGGGCAGTCCTGTGCCATTCTGTTGTGCGGAGTAGGCATTCCCATGGCACTCTGTTGAATGTAATGAATAGTCCTGTGGCATTTTGTTGAGTGTATTGGGGAGTCCTGTGCCATTCTGTTGAGTGTAGTCGGCAGTCCTCTGGCATTCTGTTGATCGTAGTGGGCAGTTCGGTGGCACTCTGTTGAGTGTAGTGGGCAGTCCTGTGGCATTCCATTGAGCGTAGTGGGCAGTCCTGTGGCACTCTGCTGAATGTAGTGAGCAGACCTGTGGCACGCTGTTGAGTGTAGTGGGCAGTCCTGTGGCACTCTGTTGAGTGTAGTTGGCAGTCCTGTGCCATTCTGTTGAGCGTTGTTTGCAGTCCTGTGGCACTCTGTTCAGCGTAGTGGGCAGACCTGTGGCACGCTGTTGAGTGTTGTGGGCAGTCCTGCGGCACTCTGTTGAGCATTGTTTGCAGTCCTGTGGCACTCTGTTCAGCGTAGTGGGAAGTCCTGTGGCATTCTGTTGAGTGTATTGGGCAGTCCTGTGCCATTCTGTTGCGTGTAGTTGGCAGTCCTGTGGCACTCTGTTCAGCGTAGTGGGCAGACCTGTGGCACGCTGTTGAGTGTTGTGGGCAGTCCTGCGGCACTCTGTTGAGTGTAGTGGGCAGTCCTGTGCCATTCTTTTGAGCATTGTTTGCAGTCCTGTGGCACTCTGTTCAGCGTAGTTGGCAGTCCTGTGGCACTCCGTTGAGCATAGTGGGCAGTCCTGTGGCACTCTGCTGAATGTAGTGGGCAGACATGTGGCACGCTGTTGAGTGTAGTGGGCAGTCCGGTGGCACTCTGTCGAGTATAGTGGGCTGTCCGGTGCCATTCTGTTGAGCGTTTTGGGCAGTCCTGTGGCACTCTGTTCAGCGTAGTGGGCAGTCCTGTGGCACTGTGTTGAGTGTGGTGGGCAGTCCTGTGCCATTCTGTTGAGCATTTTGGGCAGTCCTGTGACACTCTGTTCAGCATAGTGGGCAGTACTGTGGCACTCTGTTGAGTGTGGTGGGCACACTTGTGCCATTCTGTTGAGCATAGTAGGCATTCCCATGGCACTTTGTTGAATGTAATGAGTAGTCCTGTGGCACTCCATTGAGTGAGGTGGGCAGTCCGGTGCAACACTGTTGAGCGCAGTGTGCAGTCCATTGGCACTTCGTTGAGTGTAGTGGGCAGTCCTGTTGCACTCTGTTGAGTGTAGTGGGCAGTCCTGTGCCATTGGTTGAGCGTTGTTTGCAGTCCTGTGGCACTCTGTTCAGCGTAGTGGGCAGACCTGTGGCACGCTGTTGAGTGTAGTGGGCAGTCCTGTGGCACTCTGTTGAGTGTAGTGGGCAGTCCTGTGCCATTTTGGTGAGCGTTGTTTGCAGTCCTGTGGCACTCTGTTCAGCGTAGTGGGCAGTCCTGTGGCATTCTGTTGCGTGTATTGGGCAGACCTGTGCAATTCTGTTGCGTGTAGTGGGCAGTCCTGTGGCACTCTGTTGAGTGTAGTGGGCAGTCCTGTGCCATTCTGTTGAGCGTTGTTTGCAGTCCTGTGGCACTCTGTTCAGCATAGTGGCAGTCCTGTGGCACTCTGTTGAGTCTGGCGCGCAGTCCTGTGCCATTCTGTTGAGCGGAGTAGGCATTCCCATGGCACTCTGTTGAATGTAATGTTTAGTCCTGTGGCATTCTGTTGAGTGTATTGGGCAGTCCTGTGCCATTCTGTTGAGTGTAGTCAGCAGTCCTCTGGCATTCTGTTGATCGTAGTGGGCAGACATGTGGCACTCTGTTGAGTGTAGTGGGCAGTCCTGTGGCACTCCATTGAGCGTAGTGGGCAGTCCTGTGGCACTCTGCTGAATGTAGTGGGCAGACCTGTGGCACGCTGTTGAGTGTAGTGGGCAGTCCTGTGGCACTCTGTTGAGTGTAGTGGGCAGTCCTGTGCCATTCTGTTGAGCGGAGTAGGCATTCCTATGGCACTCTGTTGAATGTAATGAGTAGTCCTCTGGCATTCTGTTGAGTGTATTGGGCAGTCCTGTGCCATTCTGTTGAGTGAAGTCGGCAGTCCTCTGGCATTCTGTTGATCGTAGTTGGCAGCCCTCTGGCACTCTATTGAGTGTAGTGGGCAGTCCTGTGGCACTCCATTGAGCGTAGTGGGCAGTCCTGTGGCACTCTTTTAAGTGTAGTGGGCTGTCCTGTGTCATTCTGTTGAGCGTTGTTTGCAGTCCTGTGGCACTCTGTTCAGCGTAGTGGGCAGACCTGTGGCACGCTGTTGAGTGTAGTGGGCAGTCCTGTGGCACTCTGTTGAGTGTAGTGGGCAGTCCTGTGCCATTCTGTGGAACGTTGTTTGCAGTCCTGTGGCGCTCTGTTCAGCGTACTTGGCAGTCCTGTGGCATTCTGTCGAGTGTAGTCGGCAGTCCTGTGGCACTCCGTTGAGTGAAGTCGGCAGTCCTCTGGCATTCTGTTGAATGTAATGAGTAGTCCTGTGGCATTTTGTTGAGTGTATTGGGCAGTCCTGTGCCATTCTGTTGAGTGTAGTCGGCAGTCCTCTGGCATTCTGTTGATCGTAGTGAGCAGTCCTGTGGCACTCTGTTCAGCGTAGTGGGCAGTCCTGTGCCATTCTGTTGATTGTATTGGGCAGTCCTGTGGCACTCTGTTGAGTGTAGTGGGCAGTCCTGTGCCATTCTGTGGAGCGTTGTTTGCAGTCCTGTGGCACTCTGTTCAGAGTAGTTGGCAGTCCTGTGGCATTCTGTTAAGTGTAGTGGGCAGTCCTGTGGCACTCCGTTGAGCATAGTGGGCAGTCTTGTGGCACTCTGCTGAATGTAGTGGGCAGACCTGTGGCACGCTGTTGAGTGTAGTGGGCAGTCCTGTGGCACTCTGTTGAGTGTAGTGGGCAGTCCTGTGCCATCCTGTTGAGCATTTTGGGCAGTCCTGTGGCACTCTGTTCAGCGTACTGGGCAGTCATGTGGCACTCTGTTGAGAGTGGTGGGCAGTCCTGTGCCATTCTGTTGAGCGGATTAGGCATTCCCATGGCACTCTGTTGAATGTAATGAGTAGTCCTGTGGCATTTTGTTGAGTGTATTGGGCAGTCCTGTGCCATTCTGTTGAGTGTAGTCGGCAGTCCTCTGGCATTCTGTTGACCGTAGTGGGCAGTCCTGTGGCACTGTGTTGAGTGTGGTGGGCAGTCCTGTGGCATTCCATTGAGCGTAGTGGGCAGTCCTGTGGCACTCTGCTGAATGTAGTGAGCAGACCTGTGGCACGCTGTTGAGTGTAGTGGGCAGTCCTGTGGCACTCTGTTGAGTGTAGTGGGCAGTCCTGTGCCATTCTGTTGAGCGTTGTTTGCAGTCCTGTGGCACTCTGTTCAGCGTAGTGGGCAGACCTGTGGCACACTGTTGAGTGTTGTGGGCAGTCCTGCGGCACTCTGTTGAGTGTAGTGGGCAGTCCTGTGCCATTCTGTTGAGCGTTGTTTGCAGTCCTGTGGCACTCTGTTCAGCGTAGTGGGAAGTCCTGTGGCATTCTGTTGAGTGTATTGGGCAGTCCTGTGCCATTCTGTTGCGTGTAGTTGGCAGTCCTGTGGCACTCCGTTGAGCATAGTGGGCAGTCCTGTGGCACTCTGCTGAATGTAGTGGGCAGACATGTGGCACGCTGTTGAGTGTAGTGGGCAGTCCGGTGGCACTCTGTCGAGTATAGTGGGCAGTCCGGTGCCATTCTGTTGAGCCTTTTGGCCAGTCCTGTAGCACTCTGTTCAGCGTAGTGGGCAGTCCTGTGGCACTGTGTTGAGTGTGGTGGGCAGTCCTGTGCCATTCTGTTGAGCATTTTGGGCAGTCCTGTGACACTCTGTTCAGCATAGTGGGCAGTACTGTGGCACTCTGTTGAGGGTGGTGGGCACACTTGTGCCATTCTGTTGAGCGTAGTACGCATTCCCATGGCACTTTGTTGAATGTAATGAGTAGTCCTGTGGCACTCCGTTGAGTGAGGTAGGCAGTCCGGTGCAACTCTGTTGAGCGCAGTGTGCAGTCCTGTGGCACTTTGTTGAGTGTAGTGGGCAGTCCTGTTGCTCTCTGTTCAGTGTAGTGGGCAGTCCTGTGGCACTCTGTTGAGTGTAGTTGGCAGTCCTGTGCCATTGGTTGAGCGTTGTTTGCAGTCCTGTGGCACTCTGTTCAGCGTAGTGGGCAGACCTGTGGCACGCTGTTGAGTGTAGTGGGCAGTCCTGTGGCACTCTGTTGAGTGTAGTGGGCAGTCCTGTGCCATTCTGTTGAGCGTTGTTTGCAGTCCTGTGGCACTCTGTTGAGCATTTTGGGCAGTCCTGTGGCACTCTGTTCAGCGTACTGGGCAGTCATGTGGCACTCTGAGGAGAGTGGTGGGCAGTCCTGTGCCATTCTGTTAAGCGGAGTAGGCATTCCCATGGCACTCTGTTGAATGTAATGAGTCGTCCTGTGGCATTTTGTTGAGTGTATTGGGCAGTCCTGTGCAATTCTGTTGAGTGTAGTCGGCAGTCCTCTGGCATTCTGTTGATCGTAGTGGGCAGTCCTGTGGCACTCTGTTGAGTGTAGTGGGCAGTCCTGTGGCATTCCATTGAGCGTAGTGGGCAGTCCTGTGGCACTCTGCTGAATGTAGTGAGCAGACCTGTGGCACGCTGTTGAGTGTAGTGGGCAGTCCTGTGGCACTCAGTTGAGTGTAGTGGGCAGTCCTGTGCCATTCTGTTGAGCGTTGTTTGCAGTCCTGTGGCACTCTGTTCAGCGTAGTGGGCAGACCTGTGGCACGCTGTTGAGTGTTGTGGGCAGTCCTGAGGCACTCTGTTGAGTGTAGTGGGCAGTCCTGTGCCATTCTTTTGAGCATTGTTTGCAGTCCTGTGGCACTCTGTTCAGCGTAGTGGGAAGTCCTGTGGCATTCTGTTGAGTGTATTGGGCAGTCCTGTGCCATTCTGTTGCGTGTAGTTGGCAGTCCTGTGGCACTCCGTTGAGCATAGTGGGCAGTCCTGTGGCACTCTGCTGAATGTAGTGGGCAGACATGTGGCACGCTGTTGAGTGTAGTGGGCAGTCCGGTGGCACTCTGTCGAGTATAGTGGGCAGTCCGGTGCCATTCTGTTGAGCGTTTTGGGCAGTCCTGTGGCACTCTGTTCAGCGTAGTGGGCAGTCCTGTGGCACTGTGTTGAGTGTGGTGGGCAGTCCTGTGCCATTCTGTTGAGCATTTTGGGCAGTCCTGTGACACTCTGTTCAGCATAGTGGGCAGTACTGTGGCACTCTGTTGAGTGTGGTGGGCAGACATGTGCCATTCTGTTGAGCGTAGTAGACATTCCCATGGCACTTTGTTGAATGTAATGAGTAGTCCTGTCGTACTCCGTTGAGTGAGGTGGGCAGTCCGGTGCAACTCTGTTGAGCGCAGTGTGCAGTCCTGTGGCACTTTGTTGAGTGTAGTGGGCAGTCCTGTTGCTCTCTGTTCAGTGTAGTGGGCAGTCCTGTGGCACTCTGCTGAGTGTAGTGAGCAGTCCTGTGCCATTGGTTGAGCGTTGATTGCAGTCCTGTGGCACTCTGTTCAGCGTAGTGGGCAGACCTGTGGCACGCTGTTGAGTGTAGTGGGCAGTCCTGAGGCACTCTGTTGAGTGTAGTGGGCAGTCCTGTGCCATTCTGTTGAGCGTTGTTTGCAGTCCTGTGGCACTCTGTTCAGCGTAGTGGGCAGTCCTGTGGCATTCTGTTGCGTGTATTCGGCAGTCCTGTGCCATTCTGTTACGTGTAGTGGGCAGTCCTTTGGCACTCTGTTGAGTGTAGTGGGCAGTCCTGTGCCATTCTGTTGAGCGATGTTTGCAGTCCTGTGGCACTCTGTTCAGCGTAGTGGGCAGACCTGTGGCACGCTGTTGATTGTAGAGGGCAGTCCTGTGGTACTCGGTTGAGTGTGGTGGGCAGTCCTGTGCCATTCTGTTGAGCGGGGTAGGCATTCCCATGGCACTCTGTTGAATGTAATGAGTAGTCCTGTGGCATTCTGTTGAGTGTATTGGGCAGTCCTGTGCCATTCTGTTGAGTGAAGTCGGCAGTCCTCTGGCATTCTGTTGATGGTAGTGGGCAGTCATGTGGCACTCTGTTGAGTGTAGTGGGCAGTCCTGTGGCACTCCATTGAGCGTAGTGGGCAGTCCTGTGGCACTCTGCTTAATGTAGTGGGCAGACCTGTGGCACGCTGTTGATTGTAGTGGGCAGTCCTGTGGCATTTTGTTGAGTGTAGTGGGCAGTCTTGTGCCATTCTGTTGAGCGTTGTTTGCAGTCCTGTGGCACTCTGTTCAGCGTAGTGGGCAGTCCTGTGGCATTCTGTTGAGTCTATTGGGCAGTCCTGTGGCACTCAGTTGAGTGTAGTGGGCAGTCCTGTGGCACTCTGTTGAGTGTGGTGGGCAGTCCTGTGGCATTCTGTTGAGCGGAGTAGGCATTCCCATGGCACTCTGTTGAATGTAATGAGTAGTCCTGTGGCATTCTGTTGAGTGTATTGGGCAGTCCTGTGCAATTCTGTTGAGTGAATTCGGCAGCCCTCTGGCATTCTATTGATCGTAGTGGGCAGCCCTCTGGCACTCTATTGAGTGTAGTGGGCAGGCTTGCGGCACTCCATTGAGCGTAGTGGGCAGTCCTGTGGCACTCTGTTGAGTGTAGTGGGCAGTCCTGTGGCATTCCATTGAGCGTAGTGGGCAGTCCTGTGGCACTCTGCTGAATGTAGTGAGCAGACCTGTGGCACGCTGTTGAGTGTAGTGGGCAGTCCTGTGGCACTCAGTTGAGTGTAGTGGGCAGTCCTGTGCCATTCTGTTGAGCGTTGTTTGCAGTCCTGTGGCACTCTGTTCAGCGTAGTGGGCAGACCTGTGGCACGCTGTTGAGTGTTGTGGGCAGTCCTGAGGCACTCTGTTGAGTGTAGTGGGCAGTCCTGTGCCATTCTTTTGAGCATTGTTTGCAGTCCTGTGGCACTCTGTTCAGCGTAGTGGGAAGTCCTGTGGCATTCTGTTGAGTGTATTGGGCAGTCCTGTGCCATTCTGTTGCGTGTAGTTGGCAGTCCTGTGGCACTCCGTTGAGCATAGTGGGCAGTCCTGTGGCACTCTGCTGAATGTAGTGGGCAGACATGTGGCACGCTGTTGAGTGTAGTGGGCAGTCCGGTGGCACTCTGTCGAGTATAGTGGGCAGTCCGGTGCCATTCTGTTGAGCGTTTTGGGCAGTCCTGTGGCACTCTGTTCAGCGTAGTGGGCAGTCCTGTGGCACTGTGTTGAGTGTGGTGGGCAGTCCTGTGCCATTCTGTTGAGCATTTTGGGCAGTCCTGTGACACTCTGTTCAGCATAGTGGGCAGTACTGTGGCACTCTGTTGAGTGTGGTGGGCAGACATGTGCCATTCTGTTGAGCGTAGTAGACATTCCCATGGCACTTTGTTGAATGTAATGAGTAGTCCTGTCGTACTCCGTTGAGTGAGGTGGGCAGTCCGGTGCAACTCTGTTGAGCGCAGTGTGCAGTCCTGTGGCACTTTGTTGAGTGTAGTGGGCAGTCCTGTTGCTCTCTGTTCAGTGTAGTGGGCAGTCCTGTGGCACTCTGCTGAGTGTAGTGAGCAGTCCTGTGCCATTGGTTGAGCGTTGATTGCAGTCCTGTGGCACTCTGTTTAGCGTAGTGGGCAGACCTGTGGCACGCTGTTGAGTGTAGTGGGCAGTCCTGAGGCACTCTGTTGAGTGTAGTGGGCAGTCCTGTGCCATTCTGTTGAGCGTTGTTTGCAGTCCTGTGGCACTCTGTTCAGCGTAGTGGGCAGTCCTGTGGCATTCTGTTGCGTGTATTCGGCAGTCCTGTGCCATTCTGTTACGTGTAGTGGGCAGTCCTTTGGCACTCTGTTGAGTGTAGTGGGCAGTCCTGTGCCATTCTGTTGAGCGATGTTTGCAGTCCTGTGGCACTCTGTTCAGCGTAGTGGGCAGACCTGTGGCACGCTGTTGATTGTAGAGGGCAGTCCTGTGGTACTCGGTTGAGTGTGGTGGGCAGTCCTGTGCCATTCTGTTGAGCGGGGTAGGCATTCCCATGGCACTCTGTTGAATGTAATGAGTAGTCCTGTGGCATTCTGTTGAGTGTATTGGGCAGTCCTGTGCCATTCTGTTGAGTGAAGTCGGCAGTCCTCTGGCATTCTGTTGATGGTAGTGGGCAGTCATGTGGCACTCTGTTGAGTGTAGTGGGCAGTCCTGTGGCACTCCATTGAGCGTAGTGGGCAGTCCTGTGGCACTCTGCTTAATGTAGTGGGCAGACCTGTGGCACGCTGTTGATTGTAGTGGGCAGTCCTGTGGCATTTTGTTGAGTGTAGTGGGCAGTCTTGTGCCATTCTGTTGAGCGTTGTTTGCAGTCCTGTGGCACTCTGTTCAGCGTAGTGGGCAGTCCTGTGGCATTCTGTTGAGTCTATTGGGCAGTCCTGTGGCACTCAGTTGAGTGTAGTGGGCAGTCCTGTGGCACTCTGTTGAGTGTGGTGGGCAGTCCTGTGGCATTCTGTTGAGCGGAGTAGGCATTCCCATGGCACTCTGTTGAATGTAATGAGTAGTCCTGTGGCATTCTGTTGAGTGTATTGGGCAGTCCTGTGCAATTCTGTTGAGTGAATTCGGCAGCCCTCTGGCATTCTATTGATCGTAGTGGGCAGCCCTCTGGCACTCTATTGAGTGTAGTGGGCAGGCTTGCGGCACTCCATTGAGCGTAGTGGGCAGTCCTGTGGCACTCTTTTGAGTGTAGTGGGCTGTCCTGTGTCATTCTGTTGAGCGTTGTTTGCAGTTCTGTGGCACTCTGTTCAGCGTAGTGGGCAGACCTGTGGCACGCTGTTGACTGTAGTGGGCACTCCTGTGGCACTCTGTTGAGTGTAGTGGGCAATCCTGTGCCATTCTGTGGAGCGTGTTTGCAGTCCTGTGTCACTCTGTTCAGCGTAGTTGGCTGTCCTGTGGCACTCCGTTGAGCATAGTGGGCAGTCTTGTGGCACTCTGCTGAATGTAGTGGGCAGACCTGTGGCACGCTGTTGAGTCTAGTGGGCAGTCCTGTGGCACTCTGTTGAGTGTAGTGGGCAGTCCTGTGCCATCCTGTTGAGCATTTTGGGCAGTCCTGTGGCACTCTGTTCAGCGTACTGGGCAGTCATGTGGCACTCTGTTGAGAATGGTGGGCAGTCCTGTGCCATTCTGTAAAGCGGAGTAGGCATTCCCATGGCACTCTGTTGAATGTAATGAGTAGTCCTGTGGCATTCCATTGAGCGTAGTGGGCAGTCCTGTGGCACTCTGCTGAATGTAGTGAGCAGACCTGTGGCACGCTGTTGAGTGTAGTGGGCAGTCCTGTGGCACTCAGTTGAGTGTAGTGGGCAGACCTGTGCCATTCTGTTGAGTGTTGTTTGCAGTCCTGTGGCACTCTGTTCAGCGTAGTGGGCAGACCTGTGGCACGCTGTTGAGTCTTGTGGGCAGTCCTGCGGCACTCTGTTGAGTGTAGTGGGCAGTCCTGTGCCATTCTGTTGAGCATTGTTTGCAGTCCTGTGGCACTCTGTTCAGCGTAGTGGGAAGTCCTGTGGCATTCTGTTGAGTGTATTGGGCAGTCCTGTGCCATTCTGTTGCGTGTAGTTGGCAGTCCTGTGGCACTCCATTCAGCATAGTGGGCAGTCCTGTGGCACTCTGCTGAATGTAGTGGGCAGACATGTGGCACGCTGTTGATTGTAGTGGGCAGTCCGGTGGCACTCTGTCGAGTATAGTGGGCAGTCCGATGCCATTCTGTTGAGCATTTTGGGCAGTCCTGTGGCACTCTGTTCAGCGTAGTGGGCAGTCCTGTGGCACTCTGTTTAGTGTGGTGGGCAGTCCTGTGCCATTCTGTTGACCATTTTGGGCAGTCCTGTGACACTCTGTTCAGCATAGTGGGCAGTCCTGTGGCACTCTGTTGAGTGTAGTTGGCAGTCCGGTGCCATTGGTTGAGCGCTGTTTGCAGTCCTGTGGCACTCTGTTCAGCGTAGTGGGCAGACCTGTGGCACGCTGTTGAGTGTAGTGGGCAGTCCTGTGCCATTCTGCTGAGCGTAGCAGGCATTCCCATGGCACTTTGTTGAATGTAAAGAGTAGTCCTGTGGCACTCCGTTGAGTGAGGTGGGCAGTCCTGTGCAACTCTGTTGAGCGCAGTGTGCAGTCCTGTGGCACTTTGTTGAGTGTAGTGGGCAGTCCTGTTGCTCTCTGTTCAGTGTAGTGGGCAGTCCTGTGGCACTCTGTTGAGTGTAGTGGGCAGTCCTGTGCCATTCTGTTGAGCGTTGTTTGCAGTCCTGTGGCACTCTGTTCAGCGTAGTGGGCAGAGCTGTGGCACGCTGTTGAGTGTATTGGGCAGTCCTGTGGCACTCTGTTGAGTGTAGTGGGCAGTGCTGTGCCATTCTGTTGAGTGTTGTTTGCAGTTCTGTGGCACTCTGTTCAGCGTAGTGGGCAGTCCTGTGGCATTCTGTTGAGTGTAGTGGGCAGTTCTGTGCCATTCTGATGCGTGTAGTGGGCAGTCCTGTGGCACTCTGTTGAGTGTAGTGGGCTGTCCTGTGCCATTCTGTTGAGCGTTGTTTGCAGTCCTGTGGCACTCTGTTCAGCGTAGTGGGAAGTCCTGTGGCATTCTGTTGAGTGTATTGGGCAGTCCTGTGCCATTCTGTTGCGTGTAGTTGGCAGTCCTGTGGCACTCCGTTGAGCATAGTGGGCAGTCCTGTGGCACTCTGCTGAATGTAGTGGGCAGACATGTGGCACGCTGTTGAGTGTAGTGGGCAGTCCGGTGGCACTCTCTCGAGTATAGTGGGCAGTCCGGTGCCATTCTGTTGAGCGTTTTGGCCAGTCCTGTGGCACTCTGTTCAGCGTAGTGGGCAGTCCTGTGGCACTGTGTTGAGTGTGGTGGGCAGTCCTGTGCCATTCTGTTGAGCATTTTGGGCAGTCCTGTGACATTCTGTTCAGCATAGTGGGCAGTCCTGTGGCACTCTGTTGAGTGTGGCGGGCATACTTGTGCCATTCTGCTGAGCGTAGTAGGCATTCCCATGGCACTTTGTTGAATGTAAAGAGTAGTCCTGTGGCACTCCGTTGAGTGAGGTGGGCAGTCCTGTGCAACTCTGTTGAGCGCAGTGTGCAGTCCTGTGGCACTTTGTTGAGTGAAGTGGGCAGTCCTGTTGCTCTCTGTTCAGTGTAGTGGGCAGTCCTGTGGCACTCTGTTGAGTGTAGTGGGCAGTCCTGTGCCATTCTGTTGAGCGTTGTTTGTAGTCCTGTGGCACTCTGTTCAGCGTAGTGGGCAGACCTGTGGCACGCTGTTGAGTGTATTGGGCAGTCCTGTGGCACTCTGTTGAGTGTAGTGGGCAGTCCTGTGCCATTCTATTCAGCGTTGTTTGCAGTCCTGTGGCACTCTGTTCAGCGTAGTGGGCAGTCCTGTGGCATTCTGTTGAGTCTATTGGGCAGTCCTGTGGCACTCTGTTGAGTGTAGTGGGCAGTCCTGTGGCACTCTGTTGAGTGTAGTGGGCTGTCCTGTGCCATTCTGTTGAGCGTTGTTTGCAGTCCTGTGGCACTCTGTTCAGCGTAGTGGGAAGTCCTGTGGCATTCTGTTGAGTGTATTGGGCAGTCCTGTGCCATTCTGTTGCGTGTAGTTGGCAGTCCTGTGGCACTCCGTTGAGCATAGTGGGCAGTCCTGTGGCACTCTGCTGAATGTAGTGGGCAGACATGTGGCACGCTGTTGAGTGTAGTGGGCAGTCCGGTGGCACTCTGTCGAGTATAGTGGGCAGTCCGGTGCCATTCTGTTGAGCCTTTTGGCCAGTCCTGTGGCACTCTGTTCAGCGTAGTGGGCAGTCCTGTGGCACTGTGTTGAGTGTGGTGGGCAGTCCTGTGCCATTCTGTTGAGCATTTTGGGCAGTCCTGTGACACTCTGTTCAGCATAGTGGGCAGTACTGTGGCACTCTGTTGAGGGTGGTGGGCACACTTGTGCCATTCTGTTGAGCGTAGTACGCATTCCCATGGCACTTTGTTGAATGTAATGAGTAGTCCTGTGGCACTCCTTTGAGTGAGGTAGGCAGTCCGGTGCAACTCTGTTGAGCGCAGTGTGCAGTCCTGTGGCACTTTGTTGAGTGTAGTGGGCAGTCCTGTTGCTCTCTGTTCAGTGTAGTGGGCAGTCCTGTGGCACTCTGTTGAGCGTTGTTTGCAGTCCTGTGGCACTCTGTTGAGCATTTTGGGCAGTCCTGTGGCACTCTGTTCAGCGTACTGGGCAGTCATGTGGCACTCTGATGAGAGTGGTGGGCAGTCCTGTGCCATTCTGTTAAGCGGAGTAGGCATTCCCATGGCACTCTGTTGAATGTAATGAGTAGTCCTGTGGCATTTTGTTGAGTGTATTGGGCAGTCCTGTGCCATTCTGTTGAGTGTAGTCGGCAGTCCTCTGGCATTCTGTTGATCGTAGTGGGCAGTCCTGTGGCACTCTGTTGAGTGTAGTGGGCAGTCCTGTGGCATTCCATTGAGCGTAGTGGGCAGTCCTGTGGCACTCTGCTGAATGTAGTGAGCAGACCTGTGGCACGCTGTTGAGTGTAGTGGGCAGTCCTGTGGCACTCAGTTGAGTGTAGTGGGCAGTTCTGTGCCATTCTGTTGAGCGTTGTTTGCAGTCCTGTGGCACTCTGTTCAGCGTAGTGCGCAGACCTGTGGCACGCTGTTGAGTGTTGTGGGCAGTCCTGCGGCACTCTGTTGAGTGTAGTGGGCAGTCCTGTGCCATTCTTTTGAGCATTGTTTGCAGTCCTGTGGCACTCTGTTCAGCGTAGTGGGAAGTCCTGTGGCATTCTGTTGAGTGTATTGGGCAGTCCTGTGCCATTCTGTTGCGTGTAGTTGGCAGTCCTGTGGCACTCCGTTGAGCATAGTGGGCAGTCCTGTGGCACTCTGCTGAATGTAGTGGGCAGACATGTGGCACGCTGTTGAGTGTAGTGGGCAGTCCGGTGGCACTCTGTTGAGTGTAGTGGGCAGTCCTGTGCCATTCTGTTGAGCGTTGTTTGCAGTCCTGTGGCACTCTGTTCAGCGTAGTGGGAAGTCCTGTGCCATTCTGTTGATTGTATTGGGCAGTCCTGTGGCACTCTGTTGAGTGTAGTGTGCAGTCCTGTGCCATTCTGTGGAGCGTTGTTTGCAGTCCTGTGGCACTCTGTTCAGAGTAGTTGGCAGTCCTGTTGCATTCTGTTAAGTGTAGTGGGCAGTCCTGTGGCACTCCGTTGAGCATAGTGGGCAGTCTTGTGGCCCTTTGCTGAATGTAGTGGGCAGACCTGTGGCACGCTGTTGAGTGTAGTGGGCAGTCCTGTGGCACTCTGTTGAGTGTAGTGGGCAGTCCTGTGCCATCCTGTTGAGCATTTTGGGCAGTCCTGTGGCACTCTGTTCAGCGTACTGGGCAGTCATGTGGCACTCTGTTGAGAGTGGTGGGCAGTCCTGTGCCATTCTGTTGAGCGGAGTAGGCATTCCCATGGCACTCTGTTGAATGTAATGAGTAGTCCTGTGGCATTCTGTTGAGTGTATTGGGCAGTCCTGTGCAATTCTGTTGAGTGAAGTCGGCAGTCCTCTGGCATTCTATTGATCGTAGTGGGCAGCCCTCTGGCACTCTATTGAGTGTAGTGGGCAGTCTTGCGGCACTCCATTGAGCGTAGTGGGCAGTCCTGTGGCACTCTTTTGAGTGTAGTGGGCTGTCCTGTGTCATTCTGTTGAGCGTTGTTTGCAGTCCTGTGCCACTCTGTTCAGCGTAGTGGGCAGACCTGTGGCACGCTGTTGACTGTATTGGGCACTCCTGTGGCACTCTGTTGAGTGTAGTGGGCAATCCTGTGCCATTCTGTGGAGCGTTGTTTGCAGTCCTGTGGCACTCTGTTCAGCGTAGTTGGCTGTCCTGTGGCACTCCGTTGAGCATAGTGGGCAGTCTTGTGGCACTCTGCTGAATGTAGTGGGCAGACCTGTGGCACGCTGTTGAGTCTAGTGGGCAGTCCTGTGGCACTCTGTTGAGTGTAGTGGGCAGTCCTGTGCCATCCTGTTGAGCATTTTGGACAGTCCTGTGGCACTCTGTTCAGCGTGTTGGGCAGTCATGTGGCACTCTGTTGAGAGTGGTGGGCAGTCCTGTGCCATTCTGTTAAGCGGAGTAGGCATTCCCATGGCACTCTGTTGAATGTAAAGATTAGTCCTGTGGCATTTTGTTGAGTGTATTGGGCAGTCCTGTGCCATTCTGTTGAGTGTAGTCGGCAGTCCTCTGGCATTCTGTTGATCGTAGTGGGCAGTCCTGTGGCACTCTGTTGAGTGTAGTGGGCAGTCCTGTGGCATTCCATTGAGCGTAGTGGGCAGTCCTGTGGCACTCTGCTGAATGTAGTGGGCAGACCTGTGGCACGCTGTTGAGTGTAGTGGGCAGTCCTGTGGCACTCTGTCGAGTATAGTGGGCAGTCCGATGCCATTCTGTTGAGCATTTTGGGCAGTCCTGTGGCACTCTGTTCAGCGTAGTGGGCAGTCCTGTGGCACTCTGTTTAGTGTGGTGGGCAGTCCTGTGCCATTCTGTTGACCATTTTGGGCAGTCCTCTGACACTCTGTTCAGCATAGTGGGCTGTCCTGTGGCACTCTGTTGAGTGTGGTGGGCATACTTGTGCCATTCTGCTGAGCGTAGTAGGCATTCCCATGGCACTTTGTTGAATGTAAAGAGTAGTCCTGTGGCACTCCGTTGAGTGAGGTGGGCAGTCCTGTGCAACTCTGTTGAGCGCAGTGTGCAGTCCTGTGGCACTTTGTTGAGTGTAGTGGGCAGTCCTGTTGCTCTCTGTTCAGTGTAGTGGGCAGTCCTGTGGCACTCTGTTGAGTGTAGTGGGCAGTCCTGTGCCATTCTGTTGAGCGTTGTTTGCAGTCCTGTGGCACTCTGTTCAGCGTAGTGGGCAGAGCTGTGGCACGCTGTTGAGTGTATTGGGCAGTCCTGTGGCACTCTGTTGAGTGTAGTGGGCAGTCCTGTGCCATTCTGTTGAGCGTTGTTTGCAGTCCTGTGGCACTCTGTTCAGCGTAGTGGGCACTCCTGTGGCATTCTGTTGAGTGTATTGGGCAGTTCTGTGCCATTCCGATGCGTGTAGTGGGCAGTCCTGTGGCACTCTGTTGAGTTTAGTGGGCTGTCCTGTGCCATTCTGTTGAGCGTTGTTTGCAGTCCTGTGGCACTCTGTTCAGCGTAGTGGGAAGTCCTGTGGCATTCTGTTGAGTGTATTGCGCAGTCCTGTGCCATTCTGTTGCGTGTAGTTGGCAGTCCTGTGGCACTCCGTTGAGCATAGTGGGCAGTCCTGTGGCACTCTGCTGAATGTAGTGGGCAGACATGTGGCACGCTGTTGAGTGTAGTGGGCAGTCCGGTGGCACTCTGTCGAGTATAGTGGGCAGTCCGGTGCCATTCTGTTGAGCGTTTTGGCCAGTCCTGTGGCACTCTGTTCAGCGTAGTGGGCAGTCCTGTGGCACTGTGTTGAGTGTGGTGGGCATTCCTGTGCCATTCTGTTGAGCATTTTGGGCTGTCCTGTGACACTCTGTTCAGCATAGTGGGCAGTCCTGTGGCACTCTGTTGAGTGTGGTGGGCATACTTGTGCCATTCTGCTGAGCGCAGTAGGCATTCCCATGGCACTTTGTTGAATGTAAAGAGTAGTCCTGTGGCACTCCGTTGAGTGAGGTGGGCAGTCCTGTGCCACTCTGTTGAGCGCAGTGTGCAGTCCTGTGGCACTGTGTTGAGTGTAGTGGGCAGTCCTGTTGCTCTCTGTTCAGTGTAGTGGGCAGTCCTGTGGCACTCTGTTGAGTGTAGTGGGCAGTCCTGTGCCATTCTGTTGAGCGTTGTTTGTAGTCCTGTGGCACTCTGTTCAGCGTAGTGGGCAGACCTGTGGCACGCTGTTCAGTGTATTGGGCAGTCCTGTGGCACTCTGTAGAGTGTAGTGGGCAGTCCTGTGCCATTCTGTTCAGCGTTGTTTGCAGTCCTGTGGCACTCTGTTCAGCGTAGTGGGCAGTCCTGTGGCATTCTGTTGAGTGTATTGGGCAGTTCTGTGCCATTCTGTTGCGTGTAGTGGGCAGTCCTGTGGCACTCTGTTGAGTGTAGTGGGCAGTCCTGTGAAATTCTGTTGAGCGTTGTTTGCAGTCCTGTGGCACTCTGTTCAGCGTAGTGGGAGGTCCTGTGGCATTCTGTTGAGTGTATTGGGCAGTCCTGTGCCATTCTGTTGCGTGTAGTTGGCAGTCCTGTGGCACTCCGTTGAGCATAGTGGGCAGTCCTGTGGCACTCTGCTGAATGTAGTGGGCAGACATGTGGCACGCTGTTGAGTGTAGTGGGCAGTCCGGTGGCACTCTGTCGAGTATAGTGGGCAGTCCGGTGCCATTCTGTTGAGCGTTTTGGCCAGTCCTGTGGCACTCTGTTCAGCGTAGTGGGCAGTCCTGTGGCACTGTGTTGAGTGTGGTGGGCAGTCCTGTGCCATTCTGTTGAGCATTTTGGGCAGTCCTGTGACACTCTGTTCAGCATAGTGGGCAGTACTGTGGCACTCTGTTGAGGGTGGTGGGCACACTTGTGCCATTCTGTTGAGCGTAGTACGCATTCCCATGGCACTTTGTTGAATGTAATGAGTAGTCCTGTGGCACTCCTTTGAGTGAGGTAGGCAGTCCGGTGCAACTCTGTTGAGCGCAGTGTGCAGTCCTGTGGCACTTTGTTGAGTGTAGTGGGCAGTCCTGCTGCTCTCTGTTCAGTGTAGTGGGCAGTCCTGTGGCACTCTGTTGAGCGTTGTTTGCAGTCCTGTGGCACTCTGTTGAGCATTTTGGGCAGTCCTGTGGCACTCTGTTCAGCGTACTGGGCAGTCATGTGGCACTCTGATGAGAGTGGTGGGCAGTCCTGTGCCATTCTGTTAAGCGGAGTAGGCATTCCCATGGCACTCTGTTGAATGTAATGAGTAGTCCTGTGGCATTTTGTTGAGTGTATTGGGCAGTCCTGTGCCATTCTGTTGAGTGTAGTCGGCAGTCCTCTGGCATTTTGTTGATCGTAGTGGGCAGTCCTGTGGCACTCTGTTGAGTGTAGTGGGCAGTCCTGTGGCATTCCATTGAGCGTAGTGGGCAGTCCTGTGGCACTCTGCTGAATGTAGTGAGCAGACCTGTGGCACGCTGTTGAGTGTAGTGGGCAGTCCTGTGGCACTCAGTTGAGTGTAGTGGGCAGTCCTGTGCCATTCTGTTGAGCGTTGTTTGCAGTCCTGTGGCACTCTGTTCAGCGTAGTGGGCAGACCTGTGGCACGCTGTTGAGTGTAGTGGGCAGTCCTGCGGCACTCTGTTGAGTTTAGTGGGCAGTCCTGTGCCATTCTGTTGAGCATTGTTTGCAGTCCTGTGGCACTCTGTTCAGCGTAGTGGGAAGTCCTGTGGCATTCTGTTGAGTGTATTGGGCAGTCCTGTGCCATTCTGTTGCGTGTAGTTGGCAGTCCTGTGGCACTCCATTGAGCATAGTGGGCAGTCCTGTGGCACTCTGCTGAATGTAGTGGGCAGACCTGTGGCACGCTGTTGAGTGTAGTGGGCAGTCCTGTGGCACTCTGTCGAGTATAGTGGGCAGTCCGATGCCATTCTGTTGAGCATTTTGGGCAGTCCTGTGGCACTCTGTTCAGCGTTGTGGGCAGTCCTGTGGCACTCTGTTTAGTGTGGTGGGCAGTCCTGTGCCATTCTGTTGACCATTTTGGGCAGTCCTCTGACACTCTGTTCAGCATAGTGGGCTGTCCTGTGGCACTCTGTTGAGTGTGGTGGGCATACTTGTGCCATTCTGCTGAGCGTAGTAGGCATCCCATGGCACTTTGTTGAATGTAAAGAGTAGTCCTGTGGCACTCCGTTGAGTGAGGTGGGCAGTCCTGTGCAACTCTTTTGAGCGCAGTGTGCAGTCCTGTGGCACTTTGTTGAGTGTAGTGGGCAGTCCTGTTGCTCTCTGTTCAGTGTAGTGGGCAGTCCTGTGGCACTCTGTTGAGTGTAGTGGGCAGTCCTGTGCCATTCTGTTGAGCGTTGTTTGCAGTCCTGTGGCACTCTGTTCAGCGTAGTGGGCAGAGCTGTGGCACGCTGTTGAGTGTATTGGGCAGTCCTGTGGCACTATGTTGAGTGTAGTGGGCAGTCCTGTGCCATTCTGTTGAGCGTTGTTTGCAGTCCTGTGGCACTCTGTTCAGCGTAGTGGGCACTCCTGTGGCATTCTGTTGAGTGTATTGGGCAGTTCTGTGCCATTCTGATGCGTGTAGTGGGCAGTCCTGTGGCACTCTGTTGAGTTTAGTGGGCTGTCCTGTGCCATTCTGTTGAGCGTTGTTTGCAGTCCTGTGGCATTCTGTTGAGCATTTTGGGCTGTCCTGTGACACTCTGTTCAGCATAGTGGGCAGTCCTGTGGCACTCCATTGAGAGTGGTGGGCATACTTGTGCCATTCTGCTGAGCGTAGTAGGCATTCCCATGGCACTTTGTTGAATGTAAAGAGTAGTCCTGTGGCACTCCGTTGAGTGAGGTGGGCAGTCCTGTGCCACTCTGTTGAGCGCAGTGTGCAGTCCTGTGGCACTGTGTTGAGTGTAGTGGGCAGTCCTGTTGCTCTCTGTTCAGTGTAGTGGGCAGTCCTGTGGCACTCTGTTGAGTGTAGTGGGCAGTCCTGTGCCATTCTGTTGAGCGTTGTTTGTAGTCCTGTGGCACTCTGTTCAGCGTAGTGGGCAGACATGTGGCACGCTGTTGAGTGTAGTGGGCAGTCCGGTGGCACTCTGTCGAGTATAGTGGGCAGTCCGGTGCCATTCTGTTGAGCGTTTTGGCCAGTCCTGTGGCACTCTGTTCAGCGTAGTGGGCAGTCCTGTGGCACTGTGTTGAGTGTGGTGGGCAGTCCTGTGCCATTCTGTTGAGCATTTTGGGCAGTCCTGTGACACTCTGTTCAGCATAGTGGGCAGTACTGTGGCACTCTGTTGAGGGTGGTGGGCACACTTGTGCCATTCTGTTGAGCGTAGTACGCATTCCCATGGCACTTTGTTGAATGTAATGAGTAGTCCTGTGGCACTCCTTTGAGTGAGGTAGGCAGTCCGGTGCAACTCTGTTGAGCGCAGTGTGGAGTCCTGTGGCACTTTGTTGAGTGTAGTGGGCAGTCCTGTTGCTCTCTGTTCAGTGTAGTGGGCAGTCCTGTGGCACTCTGTTGAGCGTTGTTTGCAGTCCTGTGGCACTCTGTTGAGCATTTTGGGCAGTCCTGTGGCACTCTGTTCAGCGTACTGGGCAGTCATGTGGCACTCTGATGAGAGTGGTGGGCAGTCCTGTGCCATTCTGTTAAGCGGAGTAGGCATTCCCATGGCACTCTGTTGAATGTAATGAGTAGTCCTGTGGCATTTTGTTGAGTGTATTGGGCAGTCCTGTGCCATTCTGTTGAGTGTAGTCGGCAGTCCTCTGGCATTCTGTTGATCGTAGTGGGCAGTCCTGTGGCACTCTGTTGAGTGTAGTGGGCAGTCCTGTGGCATTCCATTGAGCATAGTGGGCAGTCCTGTGGCACTCTGCTGAATGTAGTGAGCAGACCTGTGGCACGCTGTTGAGTGTAGTGGGCAGTCCTGTGGCACTCAGTTGAGTGTAGTGGGCAGTCCTGTGCCATTCTGTTGAGCGTTGTTTGCAGTCCTGTGGCACTCTGTTCAGCGTAGTGGGCAGACCTGTGGCACGCTGTTGAGTGTTGTGGGCAGTCCTGCGGCACTCTGTTGAGTGTAGTGGGCAGTCCTGTGCCATTCTTTTGAGCATTGTTTGCAGTCCTGTGGCACTCTGTTCAGCGTAGTGGGAAGTCCTGTGGCATTCTGTTGAGTGTATTGGGCAGTCCTGTGCCATTCTGTTGCGTGTAGTTGGCAGTCCTGTGGCACTCCGTTGAGCATAGTGGGCAGTCCTGTGGCACTCTGCTGAATGTAGTGGGCAGACATGTGGCACGCTGTTGAGTGTAGTGGGCAGTCCGGTGGCACTCTGTTGAGTGTAGTGGGCAGTCCTGTGCCATTCTGTTGAGCGTTGTTTGCAGTCCTGTGGCACTCTGTTCAGCGTAGTGGGCAGTCCTGTGCCATTCTGTTGATTGTATTGGGCAGTCCTGTGGCACTCTGTTGAGTGTAGTGTGCAGTCCTGTGCCATTCTGTGGAGCGTTGTTTGCAGTCCTGTGGCACTCTGTTCAGAGTAGTTGGCAGTCCTGTGGCATTCTGTTAAGTGTAGTGGGCAGTCCTGTGGCACTCCGTTGAGCATAGTGGGCAGTCTTGTGGCACTTTGCTGAATGTAGTGGGCAGACCTGTGGCACACTGTTGAGTGTAGTGGGCAGTCCTGTGGCACTCTGTTGAGTGTAGTGGGCAGTCCTGTGCCATCCTGTTGAGCATTTTGGGCAGTCCTGTGGCACTCTGTTCAGCGTACTGGGAAGTCATGTGGCACTCTGTTGAGAGTGGTGGGCAGTCCTGTGCCATTCTGTTGAGCGGAGTAGGCATTCCCATGGCACTCTGTTGAATGTAATGAGTAGTCCTGTGGCATTTTGTTGAGTGTATTGGGCAGTCCTGTGCCATTCTGTTGAGTGTAGTCGGCAGTCCTCTGGCATTCTGTTGATCGTAGTGGGCACTCCTGCGGCACTCTGTTGAGTGTAGTGGGCAGTCCTGTGGCATTCCATTCAGCGTAGTGGGCAGTCCTGTGGCACTCTGCTGAATGTAGTGAGCAGACCTGTGGCACGCTGTTGAGTGTAGTGGGCAGTCCTGTGGCACTCCGTTGAGCATAGTGGGCAGTCCTGTGGCACTCTGCTGAATGTAGTGAGCAGACCTGTGGCACGCTGTTGAGTGTAGTGGGCAGTCCTGTGGCACTCAGTTGAGTGTAGTGGGCAGTCCTGTGCCATTCTGTTGAGCGTTGTTTGCAGTCCTGTGGCACTCTGTTCAGCGTAGTGGGCAGACCTGTGGCACGCTGTTGAGTGTAGTGGGCAGTCCTGCGGCACTCTGTTGAGTTTAGTGGGCAGTCCTGTGCCATTCTGTTGAGCATTGTTTGCAGTCCTGTGGCACTCTGTTCAGCGTAGTGGGAAGTCCTGTGGCATTCTGTTGAGTGTATTGGGCAGTCCTGTGCCATTCTGTTGCGTGTAGTTGGCAGTCCTGTGGCACTCCATTGAGCATAGTGGGCAGTCCTGTGGCACTCTGCTGAATGTAGTGGGCAGACCTGTGGCACGCTGTTGAGTGTAGTGGGCAGTCCTGTGGCACTCTGTCGAGTATAGTGGGCAGTCCGATGCCATTCTGTTGAGCATTTTGGGCAGTCCTGTGGCACTCTGTTCAGCGTTGTGGGCAGTCCTGTGGCACTCTGTTTAGTGTGGTGGGCAGTCCTGTGCCATTCTGTTGACCATTTTGGGCAGTCCTCTGACACTCTGTTCAGCATAGTGGGCTGTCCTGTGGCACTCTGTTGAGTGTGGTGGGCATACTTGTGCCATTCTGCTGAGCGTAGTAGGCATCCCATGGCACTTTGTTGAATGTAAAGAGTAGTCCTGTGGCACTCCGTTGAGTGAGGTGGGCAGTCCTGTGCAACTCTTTTGAGCGCAGTGTGCAGTCCTGTGGCACTTTGTTGAGTGTAGTGGGCAGTCCTGTTGCTCTCTGTTCAGTGTAGTGGGCAGTCCTGTGGCACTCTGTTGAGTGTAGTGGGCAGTCCTGTGCCATTCTGTTGAGCGTTGTTTGCAGTCCTGTGGCACTCTGTTCAGCGTAGTGGGCAGAGCTGTGGCACGCTGTTGAGTGTATTGGGCAGTCCTGTGGCACTATGTTGAGTGTAGTGGGCAGTCCTGTGCCATTCTGTTGAGCGTTGTTTGCAGTCCTGTGGCACTCTGTTCAGCGTAGTGGGCACTCCTGTGGCATTCTGTTGAGTGTATTGGGCAGTTCTGTGCCATTCTGATGCGTGTAGTGGGCAGTCCTGTGGCACTCTGTTGAGTTTAGTGGGCTGTCCTGTGCCATTCTGTTGAGCGTTGTTTGCAGTCCTGTGGCATTCTGTTGAGCATTTTGGGCTGTCCTGTGACACTCTGTTCAGCATAGTGGGCAGTCCTGTGGCACTCCATTGAGAGTGGTGGGCATACTTGTGCCATTCTGCTGAGCGTAGTAGGCATTCCCATGGCACTTTGTTGAATGTAAAGAGTAGTCCTGTGGCACTCCGTTGAGTGAGGTGGGCAGTCCTGTGCCACTCTGTTGAGCGCAGTGTGCAGTCCTGTGGCACTGTGTTGAGTGTAGTGGGCAGTCCTGTTGCTCTCTGTTCAGTGTAGTGGGCAGTCCTGTGGCACTCTGTTGAGTGTAGTGGGCAGTCCTGTGCCATTCTGTTGAGCGTTGTTTGTAGTCCTGTGGCACTCTGTTCAGCGTAGTGGGCAGACATGTGGCACGCTGTTGAGTGTAGTGGGCAGTCCGGTGGCACTCTGTCGAGTATAGTGGGCAGTCCGGTGCCATTCTGTTGAGCGTTTTGGCCAGTCCTGTGGCACTCTGTTCAGCGTAGTGGGCAGTCCTGTGGCACTGTGTTGAGTGTGGTGGGCAGTCCTGTGCCATTCTGTTGAGCATTTTGGGCAGTCCTGTGACACTCTGTTCAGCATAGTGGGCAGTACTGTGGCACTCTGTTGAGGGTGGTGGGCACACTTGTGCCATTCTGTTGAGCGTAGTACGCATTCCCATGGCACTTTGTTGAATGTAATGAGTAGTCCTGTGGCACTCCTTTGAGTGAGGTAGGCAGTCCGGTGCAACTCTGTTGAGCGCAGTGTGCAGTCCTGTGGCACTTTGTTGAGTGTAGTGGGCAGTCCTGTTGCTCTCTGTTCAGTGTAGTGGGCAGTCCTGTGGCACTCTGTTGAGCGTTGTTTGCAGTCCTGTGGCACTCTGTTGAGCATTTTGGGCAGTCCTGTGGCACTCTGTTCAGCGTACTGGGCAGTCATGTGGCACTCTGATGAGAGTGGTGGGCAGTCCTGTGCCATTCTGTTAAGCGGAGTAGGCATTCCCATGGCACTCTGTTGAATGTAATGAGTAGTCCTGTGGCATTTTGTTGAGTGTATTGGGCAGTCCTGTGCCATTCTGTTGAGTGTAGTCGGCAGTCCTCTGGCATTCTGTTGATCGTAGTGGGCAGTCCTGTGGCACTCTGTTGAGTGTAGTGGGCAGTCCTGTGGCATTCCATTGAGCATAGTGGGCAGTCCTGTGGCACTCTGCTGAATGTAGTGAGCAGACCTGTGGCACGCTGTTGAGTGTAGTGGGCAGTCCTGTGGCACTCAGTTGAGTGTAGTGGGCAGTCCTGTGCCATTCTGTTGAGCGTTGTTTGCAGTCCTGTGGCACTCTGTTCAGCGTAGTGGGCAGACCTGTGGCACGCTGTTGAGTGTTGTGGGCAGTCCTGCGGCACTCTGTTGAGTGTAGTGGGCAGTCCTGTGCCATTCTTTTGAGCATTGTTTGCAGTCCTGTGGCACTCTGTTCAGCGTAGTGGGAAGTCCTGTGGCATTCTGTTGAGTGTATTGGGCAGTCCTGTGCCATTCTGTTGCGTGTAGTTGGCAGTCCTGTGGCACTCCGTTGAGCATAGTGGGCAGTCCTGTGGCACTCTGCTGAATGTAGTGGGCAGACATGTGGCACGCTGTTGAGTGTAGTGGGCAGTCCGGTGGCACTCTGTTGAGTGTAGTGGGCAGTCCTGTGCCATTCTGTTGAGCGTTGTTTGCAGTCCTGTGGCACTCTGTTCAGCGTAGTGGGCAGTCCTGTGCCATTCTGTTGATTGTATTGGGCAGTCCTGTGGCACTCTGTTGAGTGTAGTGTGCAGTCCTGTGCCATTCTGTGGAGCGTTGTTTGCAGTCCTGTGGCACTCTGTTCAGAGTAGTTGGCAGTCCTGTGGCATTCTGTTAAGTGTAGTGGGCAGTCCTGTGGCACTCCGTTGAGCATAGTGGGCAGTCTTGTGGCACTTTGCTGAATGTAGTGGGCAGACCTGTGGCACACTGTTGAGTGTAGTGGGCAGTCCTGTGGCACTCTGTTGAGTGTAGTGGGCAGTCCTGTGCCATCCTGTTGAGCATTTTGGGCAGTCCTGTGGCACTCTGTTCAGCGTACTGGGAAGTCATGTGGCACTCTGTTGAGAGTGGTGGGCAGTCCTGTGCCATTCTGTTGAGCGGAGTAGGCATTCCCATGGCACTCTGTTGAATGTAATGAGTAGTCCTGTGGCATTTTGTTGAGTGTATTGGGCAGTCCTGTGCCATTCTGTTGAGTGTAGTCGGCAGTCCTCTGGCATTCTGTTGATCGTAGTGGGCACTCCTGCGGCACTCTGTTGAGTGTAGTGGGCAGTCCTGTGGCATTCCATTCAGCGTAGTGGGCAGTCCTGTGGCACTCTGCTGAATGTAGTGAGCAGACCTGTGGCACGCTGTTGAGTGTAGTGGGCAATCCTGTGGCACTCTGTTGAGTGTAGTGGGCAGTCCTGTGCCATTCTGTTGAGCGTTGATTGCGGTCCTGTGGCACTCTGTTCATCGTAGTGGGCAGACCTGTGGCACGCTGTTGAGTGTTGTGGGCAGTCCTGCGGCACTCTGTTGAGTGTAGTGGGCAGTCCTGTGCCATTCTGTTGAGCATTGTTTGCAGTCCTGTGGCACTCTGTTCAGCGTAGTGGGAAGTCCTGTGGCATTCTGTTGAGTGTATTGGGCAGTCCTGTGCCATTCTGTCGCGTGTAGTTGGCAGTCCTGTGGCACTCCGTTGAGCATAGTGGGCAGTCCTGTGGCACTCTGCTGAATGTAGTGGGCAGACATGTGGCACGCTGTTGAGTGTAGTGGGCAGTCCGGTGGCACTCTGTTGAGTATAGTGGGCAGTCCAGTGCCATTCTGTTTAGCGTTTTGGGCAGTCCTGTGGCACTGTGTTGAGTGTGGTGGGCAGTCCTGTACCATTCTGTTGAGCATTTTGGGCAGTCCTGTGACACTCTGTTCAGCATAGTGGGCAGTACTGTGGCACTCTGTTGAGTGTGATGGGCAGACCTGTGCCATTCTGTTGAGCGTAGTAGTCATTCCCATGGCACTTTGTTGAATGAAATGAGTAGTCCTGTCGTACTCCGTTGAGTGAGGTAGGCAGTCCTGTGGCACTTTGTTGAGTGTAGTGGGCAGTCCTGTGCCATTCTGTTGAGTGTAGTCGGCAGTCCTCTGGCATTCTGTTGATCGTAGTGGGCAGTCCTGTGGCACTCTGTTGAGTGTAGTGGGCAGTCCTGTGGCATTCCATTGAGCGTAGTGGGCAGTCCTGTGGCACTCTGCTGAATGTATTGAGCAGACACGTGGCACGCTGTTGAGTGTAGTGGGCAGTCCTGTGGCACTCTGTTGAGTGTAGTGGGCAGTCCTGTGCCATTCTGTTGAGCGTTGTTTGCAGTCCTGTGGCACTCTGTTCAGCGTAGTGGGCAGACCTGTGGCACGCTGTTGAGTGTTGTGGGCAGTCCTGCGGCACTCTGTTGAGTGTAGTGGGCAGTCCTGTGCCATTCTGTTGAGCATTGTTTGCAGTCCTGTGGCACTCTGTTCAGCGTAGTGGGAAGTCCTGTGGCATTCTGTTGAGTGTATTGGGCAGTCCTGTGCCATTCTGTCGCGTGTAGTTGGCAGTCCTGCGGCACTCTGTTGAGTGTAGTGGGCAGTCCTGTGCCATTCTGTTGAGCATTGTTTGCAGTCCTGTGGCACTCTGTTCAGCGTAGTGGGAAGTCCTGTGGCACTCGGTTGAGTGTGGTGGGCAGTCCTGTGCCATTCTGTTGAGCGGGGTAGGCATTCCCATGGCACTCTGTTGAATGTAATGAGTAGTCCTGTGGCATTCTGTTGAGTGTATTGGGCAGTCCTGTGGCATTCTGTTGAGTGAAGTCGGCAGTCCTCTGGCATTCTGTTGATGGTAGTGGGCAGTCATGTGGCACTCTGTTGAGTGTAGTGGGCAGTCCTGTGGCACTCCATTGAGCGTAGTGGGCAGTCCTGTGGCACTCTGCTGAATGTAGTGGGCAGACCTGTGGCACGCTGTTGAGTGTAGTGGGCAGTCCTGTGGCATTCTGTTGAGTGTAGTGGGCAGTCTTGTGCCATTCTGTTGAGCGTTGTTTGCAGTCCTGTGGCACTCTGTTCAGCGTAGTGGGCAGTCCTGTGGCATTCTGTTCAGTCTATTGGGCAGTCCTGTGGCACTCTGTTGAGTGTAGTGGGCAGTCCTGTGGCACTCTGTTGAGTGTGGTGGGCAGTCCTGTGCCATTCTGTTGAGCGGAGTAGGCATTCCCATGGCACTCTGTTGAATGTAATGAGTAGTCCTGTGGCATTCTGTTGAGTGTATTGGGCAGTCCTGTGCAATTCTGTTGAGTGAAGTCGGCAGTCCTCTGGCATTCTATTGATCGTAGTGGGCAGCCCTCTGGCACTCTGTTGAGTGTAGTGTGCAATCCTGTGTCACTCTGTTGTCTGTAGTGGGCATTCTTGTCGTGCTATGTTGAGGGTAGTTGGCAGTCCTGTGGCACTCTATTGAGTGTAGTGGGCAGAACTGTGGCATTCTGTTGAGCTAGATGAGCTGTCCTATGGCTCTCTGTTGAGTGTAGTTGGCAGTCCTGTGGCACTCTGTTGAGCGTAGTGGGCAGTCCTACTGCACTCTGTTGTGTGTAGTGGGCAGTCCTCTGACAGTCTGTTGAATATAATGGGTAGTCCTGAGGAACTCTGTTGATCGTAGTGAGCAGTCTTATGGCACTCTGTTGAGTGTAGTGGGCAGTCCTGTGGCACTGTGTTGAATTTAATGGGTAGTCTTGAGGAAATCTGTTGAGCGTAGTGGGCAGTCCTGTGGCACTCTGTTGAGTGTAGTGGGCAGTCCGGTGCCATTCTGTTGAGCGTTTTGGGCAGTCCTGTGGCACTCTGTTCAGCGTAGTGGGCAGTCCTGTGGCAATCTGTTGAGTGTGGTGTGCAGTCCTGTGCCATTCTGTTGAGCGGAGTAGGCATTCCCATGGCACTCTGTTGAATGTAATGAGTAGTCCTGTGGCATTCTGTTGAGTGTATTGGGCAGTCCTGTGCCATTCTGTCGAGTGTAGTCGGCAGTCCTCTGTCATTCTGTTGATCGTAGTGGGCAGTCCTCTGGCACTCCCTTGAGCGTAGTGGGCAGTCCTGTGGCACTCTGCTGAATGTAGTGGGCAGACCTGTGGCACGCTGTTGAGTGTAGTGGGCAATCCTGTGGAACTCTGCTGATTGTACTGGGCAGACCTGTGGCACGCTTTTGAGTGTAGTGGGCAGTCCTGTGGCACTCTGTTGAGTGCAGTGGGCAGTCCTGTGCCATTCTGTTGAGCGTTGTTTGCAGTCCTGTGGCACTCTGTTCAGCGTAGTGGGCAGACCTGTGGCACGCTGTTGAGTGTAGTGGGCAATCCTGTGGCACTCTGTTGAGTGTAGTGGGCAGTCCTGTGCTATTCTGTTGAGCGTTGTTTGCAGTCCTGTGGCACTCTGTTCAGCGTAGTGGGCAGTCCTGTGGCATTCTGTTGAGTGTATTGGGCAGTCCTTTGCCATTCTGTTGCGTGTAGTGGACAGTCCTGTGGCACTCCGTTGAGCATAGTGGGCTGTCCAGTGGCACTCTGCTGAATGTTCCGGGCAGACTTGTGGCACGCTGTTGAGTGTAGTGGGCAGTCCTGTGCAACTCTGTTGAGTGTAGTGGGCAGTCCGGTGCCATTCTGTTGAGCGTTTTGGGCAGTCCTGTGGCACTCTGTTCAGCGTAGTGGGCAGTCCTGTGGCACTCTGTTGAGTGTGGTGAGCAGTCCTGTGCCATTCTGTTGAGCAGAGTAGGCATTCCCATGGCACTCTTTTGAATGTAATGAGTAGTCCTGTGGCATTCTGAAGAGAGTATTGGGCAGTCCTGTGCCATTCTGTTGAGTGTAGTCGGCAGTCCTCTGGCATTCTGTTGATCGTAGTGGGCAGTCCTGTGGCACTCTGTGGAGTGTAGTGGGCAGTCCTGTGGCACTCTGTTGAGTGTGGTGGGCAGTTCTGTGCCATTCTGTTGAGCAGAGTAGGCATTCCCATGGCACTCTGTTCAATGTAATGAGTAGTCCAGTGGCACTCCATTGAGCGTACTGAGTAGTCCTGTGAAACTCACTTGAGCGTAGTGGGCAGTCCTGTGGCATTCTGTTGAGTGTATTGGGCAGTCCTTTGGCACTCTGTTGAGTGTGGTGGGCAGTCCTGTGCCATTCTGTTGAGCGGAGTAGGAATTCCCATGGCACTCTGTTGAATGTAATGAGTAGTCCTGTGGCAATCCGTTGAGCGTACTGAGCAGTCCTGTGCAACTCTGTTGAGTGTAGTGGGCAGTCCTGTGGCACTTTGTTGAGTGTATTGGGCAGTCCTGTGGCACTCTGTTGAGTGTAGTGGGCAGTCCTGTGCCATTCTGTTGAGCGGAATAGGCATTCCCATGGCACTCTGTTGAATGTAATGAGTAGTCCTGTGGCACTCCGTTGAGCGTACTGAGCAGTCCGGTGCAAATCTGTTGAGTGTAGTGGGCAGTCCTGTGGCACTTTGTTGAGGGAAGTTGGCAGTCCTGTGGCACTCTGTTGAGTGTAGTGGGCAGTCCTGTGGCACTCTGTTGAGTGTAGTGGTCAGTCCTTTGGCAATCTGTTGAGTGTAGTGGGCAATTCTGTGGCACTCTGTTGAGAATAGTGGGCAGTCCTGTGGCACTTTGTTGAGGGAAGTGGGCAGTCCTGTGGCACTCTGCTGAATATAGTGGGCAGTCCTGTGGCATGCTGTTGAGTGTAGTGGGCAGTCCTGTGGCACTCTGTTGAGTTTGGTGGGCAGTCCTGTGCCATTCTGTTGAGCGGAGTAGGCATTCCCATGGCACTCTGTTGAATGTAATGAGTTGTCCTGTGGAACTGCGTTGAGCGTACTGAGCAGTCCTGTGCAACTCTGTTGAGTGTAGTGGGCAGTCCTGTGGCACTTTGTTGAGGGAAGTGGGCAGTCCTGTGGCACTCTGTTGAGTGTAGTGGGCAGTCCTGTGGCACTCTGTTGAGTGTAGTGGGCAGTCTTTGTCAATCTGTTGAGTGTAGTGGGCAATTCTGTGGCAGTCTGTTGAGAATAGTGGGCAGTCATGTGGCACTCTGTTGAGTGTGGTGGGCAGTCCTGTGGCACTCTGTTGAGCGTAGTGGGCAGTCTTTTGGCACTCTGTTGAGTGTAGTGTGCAATCCTGTGTCACTCTGTTGTCTGTAGTGGGCATTCGTGTCGTGCTATGCTGAGGGTAGTTGGCAGTCCTGTGGCACTCTATTGAGTGTAGTGGGCAGAACTGTGGCATTCTGTTGAGCAAGCTGAGCTGTCCTATGGCTCTCTGTTGAGTGTAGTTGGCAGTCCTGTGGCACTCTGTTGAGCGTAGTGGGCAGTCCTATTGCACTCTGTTGTGTGTAGTGGGCAGTCCTGTGAAAGTCAGTTGAATGTAATGGGTAGTCCTGAGGAATTCTGTTGATCGTAGTGAGCAGTCTTATGGCACTCTGTTGAGTGTAGTGGGTGGTCCTGCGGCACTGTGTTGAATTTAATGGGTAGTCCTGAGGAAATCTGTTGAGCGTAGTGGGCAGTACTGTGGCAATCTGTTGAGTGTAGTGGGCAGTCCGGTGCCATTCTGTTGAGCGTTTTGGGCAGTCCTGTGGCACTCTGGTCAGCGTAGTGGGCAGTCCTGTGGCACTCTGTTGAGTGTAGTGGGCAGTCCTGTGGCACTCTGTTGAGTGTAGTGGGCAGTCCTTTGGCAATCTGTTGAGTGTAGTGGGCAATTCTGTGGCACTCTGTTGAGAATAGTGGGCAGTCATGTGGCACTCAGTTGAGTGCAGTGGGCAGTCCTGTGGCACTCTGTTGAGCGTCGTGGTCAGTCATTTGGCACTCTGTTGAGTGTAGTTTGCAATCCTGTGTCACTCTGTTCTCTGTAGTGGGCATTCTTGTCGTGTTATGTTGAGGGTAGTTGGCAGTCCTGTGGCACTCTATTGAGTGTAGTGGGCAGAACTGTGGCATTCTGTTGAGCAAGTTGAGCTGTCCTATGGCTCTCTGTTGAGTGTAGTTGGCAGTCCTGTGGCACTCTGTTGAGCGTAGTGGGCAGTCCTGTGGCACTGTGTTGAATTTAATGGGTAGTCCTGAGGAAATCTGTTGAGCGTAGTGGGCAGTCCTGTGGCACTCTTTTGAGTGTAGTGGCTAGTCCTGTGACACTCCAATGAGCGAAGTGGGCAGTCCTGTGGCACTCTGCTGAATATAATGGGCACACCTGTGGCATGCTGTTGAGTGTAGTGGGCAGTCCAGTGGCACTCTGTTGAGTGTAGTGGGCAGTCCTGTGCCATTCTGTTGAGCAGAGTAGGCATTCCCATGGCACTCTGTTGAATGTAAAGAGTAGTCCTGTGGTACTCCGTTGAGCATACTGAGCAGTCCTGTGCAACTCTGTTGAGTGTAGTGGGCAGTCCTGTGCCATTCTGTTGAGTGTAGTCGGCAGTCCTCTGGCATTCTGTTGATCGTAGAGGGCAGTCCTGTGGCACTCTGTTGAGTGTAGTGGGCCGTCCTGTGGCACTCCATTGAGCGTAGTGGGCAGTCCTGTGGCACTCTGCTGAATGTAGTGGGCAGACCTGTGGCACGCTGTTGAGTGTAGTGGGCAGTCCTGTGGCAATCTGTTGAGTTTAGTGGGCAGTCCTGTGCCATTCTGTTGAGCGTAGTTTGCAGTCCTGTGGCACTCTGTTCAGCATAGTGGGCAGTCCTGTGGCATTCTGTTGAGTGTATTGGGCAGTCCTGTGGCACTCTGTTGAGTGTGGTGGGCAGTCCTGTGCCATTCTGTTGAGCGGAGTAGGCATTCCCATGGGACTCTGTTGAATGTAATGAGTAGACTTGTGGAACTCCGTTGAGCGTACTGAGCAGTCCTGTGCAACTCAGTTGAGCGTAGTGGGCAGTCCTGTGGCATTCTGTTGAGTGTATTGGGCAGTCCTGTGGCACTCCATTGAGCGTAGTGGGCAATCCTGTGGCACTCTGTTGAGTGTAGTGGGCAGTCCTGTGCCATTCTGTTGAGCGTTGTTTGCAGTCCTGTGGGACTCTGTTCAGCGTAGTGGGCAGACCTGTGGCACGCTGTTAAGTGTAGTGGGCAGTCCTGGGGCACTCTGTTGAGAGTAATGGGCAGTCCTGTGCCATTCTGTTGAGCGTTGTTTGCAGTCCTGTGGCACTCTGTTGAGCGTAGTGGGCAGTCCTGTGGCATTCTGTTGAGTGTATTGGGCAGTCCTGTGCCATTCTGTTGCGTGTAGTGGGCAGTCCTGTGGCACTCCGTTGAGCATAGTGGGCAGTCCTGTGGAACTCTGCTGATTGTAGTGGGCAGACCTGTGGCACGCTGTTGAGTGTAGTGGGCAGTCCTGTGGCAGTCTGTTGAGTGTAGTGGGCTGTCCGGTGCCATTCTGTTGAGCGTTTTGGGCAGTCCTGTGGCACTCTGTTCAGCGTAGTGGGCAGTCCTGTGGCACTCTGTTGAGTGTGGTGGGCAGTCATGTGCCATTCGGTTGAGCGGAGTAGGCATTCCCATGGCACTCTGTTGAATGTAATGAGTAGTCCTGTGGCATTCTGTTGACTGTATTCGGCAGTCCTATGCCATTCTGTTGAGTGTAGTCGGCAGTCCTCTGGCATTCTGTTGAGTGTAGTCGGCAGTCCTCTGGCATTCTGTTGATCGTAGTGGGCAGTCCTGTGGCACCCTGTTGAGTGTAGTGGGCAGTCCTGTGGCACTCCATTGAGCGTAGTGGGCAGTCCTGTGGCACTCTGCTGAATGTAGTGGGCAGACCTGTGGCACGCTGTTGAGTGTAGTGGGCAGTCCTGTGGCACTCTGTTGTGTGTAGTGGGCAGTCCTGTGCCATTCTCTTGAGTGTAGTTTGCAGTCCTGAGGCACTCTTTTTAGTGTAGTGGGCAGTCCTGTGGCATTCTGTACAGCGTACTGGGCAGTCCTTTGGCATTCTGTTGAGCGTTGTTTGCAGTCCTGTGGCACTCTGTTCAGCGTAGTTGTCAGTCCTGTGGCATTCTGTTGAGTGTATTGGGCAGTCCTGTGGCACTCTGTTGAGTGTGGTGGGCAGTCCTGTGCCATTCTGTTGAGCGGAGTGGGCATTCCCATGGCACTCTGTTGAATGTACTGAGTAGTCCTGTGGCACTCCGTTGAGCGTACTGAGCAGTCCTGTGCAACTCAGTTGAGCATAGTGGACAGTCCTGTGGCATTCTGTTGAGTGTATTGGGCAGTCATGTGGCACTCTGTTGAGTGTAGTGGGCAGTCCTGTGCCATTCTGTTGAGCGGAGTAGGCATTCCCATGGCACTCTGTTGAATGTAATGAGTAGGCCTGTGGCACTCCGTTGAGCGTACTGAGCAGTCCCGTGCAACTCTGTTGAGTGTAGTAGGCAGTCCTGTGGCACTTTGTTGAGGTAAGTGGGCAGTCCTGTGGCACTCTGTTGAGTGTAGTGGGCAGTCCTGTGGCACTCTGTTGAGCGTAGTGGGAAGTCATTTGGCACTCTGTTGAGTGTAGTGTGCAATCCTGTGTCACTCTGTTGTCTGTAGTGGGCATTCTTGTCGTGCTATGTTGAGGGTAGTTGGCAGTCCTGTGGCACTCTATTGAGTGTAGTGGGCAGAACTGTGGCATTCTGTTGAGCAAGTTGAGCTGTCCTATGGCTCTCTGTTGAGTGTAGTTGGCAGTGCTGTGGCACTCTGTTGAGCGTAGTGGGCAGTCCTATTGCACTCTGCTGTGTGTAGTGGGCAGTCCTGTGGCACTCTGTTGAATGTAATGGGTAGTCCTGAGGAACTCTGTTGATCGTAGTGAGCAGTCTTATGGCACTCTGTTGAGTGTAGTGGGCAGTCCTGTGGCACTGTGTTGAATTTAATGGGTAGTCCTGAGGAAATCTGTTGTGCGTAGTGGGCAGTCCTGTGGCACTCTGTTGAGTGTAGAAAGCAGTCCGGTGCCATTCTGTTGAGCGTTTTGGGCAGTCCTGTGGCACTCTGGTCAGCGTAGTGGGCAGTCCTGTGGCACTCTGTTGAGTGTGGTGTGCAGTCCTTTGCCATTCTGTTGAGCGGAGTAGGCATTCCCATGGCACTCTGTTGAATGTAATGAGTAGCCCTGTGGCATTCTGTTGAGTGTATTGGGCAGTCCTGTGCCATTCTGTTGAGTGAAGTCGGCAGTCCTCTGGCATTCTGTTGATCGTAGTTGGCCGCGCTCTGGCACTCTATTGAGTGTAGTGGGCAGTCCTGTGGCACTCCATTGAGCGTAGTGGGCAGTCCTGTGGCACTCTTTTAAGTGTAGTGGGCTGTCCTGTGTCATTCTGTTGAGCCTTGTTTGCAGTCCTGTGGCACTCTGTTCAGCGTAGTCGGCAGACCTGTGGCACGCTGTTGAGTGTAGTGGGCAGTCCTGTGCCATTCTGTGGATCGTTGTTTGCAGTCCTGTGGCACTCTGTTCAGCGTACTTGGCAGTCCTGTGGCATTCTGTTGAGTGTAGTGGGCAGTCCTGGGGCACTCCGTTGAGCATAGTGGGCAGTCTTGTGGCACTCTGCTGAATGTAGTGGGCAGACCTGTGGCACGCTGTTGAGTATAGTGGGCAGTCCTGTGGCACTCTGTTGAGTGTAGTGGGCTTTCCTGTGCCATCCTGTTGAGCATTTTGGGCAGTCCTGTGGCACTCTGTTCAGCGTACTGGGCAGTCATGTGGCACTCTGTTGAGAGTGGTGGGCAGTCCTGTGCCATTCTGTTAAGCGGAGTAGGCATTCCCATGGCACTCTGTTGAATGTAATGAGTAGTCCTGTGGCATTTTGTTGAGTGTATTGGGCAGTCCTGTGCCATTCTGTTGAGTGTAGTCGGCAGTCCTCTGGCATTCTGTTGATCGTAGTGAGCAGTCCTGTGGCACTCTGTTGAGTGTAGTGGGCAGTCCTGTGGCATTCCATTGAGCGTAGTGGGCAGTCCTGTGGCACTCTGCTGAATTTAGTGAGCAGACCTGTGGCACGCTGTTGAGTGTAGTGGGCAATCCTGTGGCACTCTGTTGAGTGTAGTGGGCAGTCCTGTGCCATTCTGTTGAGCGTTGTTTGCAGTCCTGTGGCACTCTGTTCAGCGTAGTGGGCAGACCTGTGGCACGCTGTTGAGTGTAGTGGGCAGTCCTGTGGCACTCTGTTGAGTGTAGTGGGCAGTCCTGTGCCATTCTGTTGAGCATTGTTTGCAGTCCTGTGGCACTCTGTTCAGCGTAGTGGGAAGTCCTGTGGCATTCTGTTGAGTGTATTGGGCAGTCCTGTGCCATTCTGTTGCGTGTAGTTGGCAGTCCTGTGGCACTCCGTTGAGCACAGTGGGCAGTCCTGTGGCACTCTGCTGAGTGTAGTGGGCAGACATGTGGCACGCTGTTGAGTGTAGTGGGCAGTCCGGTGGCACTCTGTTGAGTATAGTGGGCAGTCCTGTGCCATTCTGTTGAGCGTTTTGGGCAGTCCTGTGGCACTGTGTTGAGTGTGGTGGGCAGTCCTGTGCCATTCTGTTGAGCATTTTGGGCAGTCCTGTGACACTCTGTTCAGCATAGTGGGCAGTACTGTGGCACTCTGTTGTGTGTGGTGGGCAGACCTGTGCCATTCTGTTGAGCGTAGTAGACATTCCCATGGCACTTTGTTGAATGTAATGAGTAGTCCTGTCGTACTCCGTTGAGTGAGGTGGGCAGTCCGGTGCAACTCTGTTGAGCGCAGTGTGCAGTCCAGTGGCACTTTGTTGAGTGTAGTGGGCAGTCCTGTTGCTCTCTGTTCAGTGTAGTGGGCAGTCCTGTGGCACTCTGTTGAGTGTAGTGGGCCGTCCTGTGCCATTGGTTGAGCGTGGTTTGCAGTCCTGTGGCACTCTGTTCAGCGTAGTGGGCAGACCTGTGGCACGCTGTTGAGTGTAGTGGGCAGTCCTGAGGCACTCTGTTGAGTGTAGTGGGCAGTCCTGTGCCATTCTGTTGAGCGTTATTTGCAGTCCTGTGGCACTCTGTTCAGCGTAGTGGGCAGTCCTGTGGCATTCTGTTGCGTGTATTCGGCAGTCCTGTGCCATTCTGTTGCGTGTAGTGGGCAGTCCTTTGGCACTCTGTTGAGTGTAGTGGGCAGTCCTGTGCCATTCTGTTGAGCGTTGTTTGCAGTCCTGTGGCACTCTGTTCAGCGTAGTGGGCAGACCTGTGGCACGCTGTTGATTGTAGAGGGCAGTCCTGTGGCACTCGGTTGAGTGTGGTGGGCAGTCCTGTGCCATTCTGTTGAGCGGGGTAGGCATTCCCATGGCACTCTGTTGAATGTAATGAGTAGTCCTGTGGCATTCTGTTGAGTGTATTGGGCAGTCCTGTGGCATTCTGTTGAGTGAAGTCGGCAGTCCTCTGGCATTCTGTTGATGGTAGTGGGCAGTCATGTGGCACTCTGTTGAGTGTAGTGGGCAGTCCTGTGGCACTCCATTGAGCATAGTGGGCAGTCCTGTGGCACTCTGCTGAATGTAGTGGGCAGACCTGTGGCACGCTGTTGAGTGTAGTGGGCAGTCCTGTGGCATTCTGTTGAGTGTAGTGGGCAGTCTTGTGCCATTCTGTTGAGCGTTGTTTGCAGTCCTGTGGCACTCTGTTCAGCGTAGTGGGCAGTCCTGTGGCATTCTGTTCAGTCTATTGGGCAGTCCTGTGGCACTCTGTTGAGTGTAGTGGGCAGTCCTGTGGCACTCTGTTGAGTGTGGTGGGCAGTCCTGTGCCATTCTGTTGAGCGGAGTAGGCATTCCCATGGCACTCTGTTGAATGTAATGAGTAGTCCTGTGGCATTCTGTTGAGTGTATTGGGCAGTCCTGTGCAATTCTGTTGAGTGAAGTCGGCAGTCCTCTCGCATTCTATTGATCATAGTGGGCAGCCTTCTGGCACTCTGTTGAGTGTAGTGTGCAATCCTGTGTCACTCTGTTGTCTGTAGTGGGCATTCTTGTCGTGCTATGTTGAGGGTAGTTGGCAGTCCTGTGGCACTCTATTGAGTGTAGTGGGCAGAACTGTGGCATTCTGTTGAGCAAGTTGAGCTGTCCTATGGCTCTCTGTTGAGTGTAGTTGGCAGTCCTGTGGCACTCTGTTGAGCGTAGTGGGCAGTCCTACTGCACTCTGTTGTGTGTAGTGGGCAGTCTTCTGACAGTCTGTTGAATATAATGGGTAGTCCTGAGGAACTCTGTTGATCGTAGTGAGCAGTCTTATGGCACTCTGTTGAGTGTAGTGGGCAGTGCTGTGGCACTGTGTTGAATTTAATGGGTAGTCTTGAGGAAATCTGTTGAGCGTAGTGGGCAGTCCTGTGGCACTCTGTTGAGTGTAGTGGGCAGTCCGGTGCCATTCTGTTGAGCGTTTTGGGCAGTCCTGTGGCACTCTGTTCAGCGTAGTGTGCAGTCCTGTGGCACACTGTTGAGTGTGGTGGGCAGTCCTGTGCCATTCTGTTGAGCGGAGTAGGCATTCCCATGGCACTCTGTTGAATGTAATGAGTAGTCCTGTGGCATTCTGTTGAGTGTATTGGGCAGTCCTGTGCCATTCTGTCGAGTGTAGTCGGCAGTCCTCTGTCATTCTGTTGATCGTAGTGGGCAGTCCTGTGGCACTCTGTTGAGTGTAGTGGGCAGTCCTCTGGCACTCCATTGAGCGTAGTGGGCAGTCCTGTGGCACTCTGCTGAATGTAGTGGGCAGACCTGTGGCACGCTGTTGAGTGTAGTGGGCAATCCTGTGGAACTCTGTTGAGTGTAGTGGGCAGTCCTGTGCCATTCTGTTGAGCATTGTTTGCAGTCCTGTGGCACTCTGTTCAGCGTAGTGGGAAGTCCTGTGGCATTCTGTTGACTGTATTGGGCAGTCCTGTGCCATTCTGTTGCGTGTAGTTGGCAGTCCTGTGGCACTCCGTTGAGCACAGTGGGCAGTCCTGTGGCACTCTGCTGAGTGTAGTGGGCAGTCATTTGGCACTCTGTTGAGTGTAGTGTGCAATCCTGAGTCACTCTGTTGTCTGTAGTGGGCATTCTTGTCGTGCTATGTTGAGGGTAGTTGGCAGTCCTGTGGCACTCTATTGAGTGTAGTGGGCAGAACTGTGGCATTCTGTTGAGCAAGTTGAGCTGTCCTATGGCTCTCTGTTGAGTGTAGTTGGCAGTGCTGTGGCACTCTGTTGAGCGTAGTGGGCAGTCCTATTGCACTCTGCTGTGTGTAGTGGGCAGTCCTGTGGAACTCTGTTGAATGTAATGGGTAGTCCTGAGGAACTCTGTTGATCGTAGTGAGCAGTCTTATGGCACTCTGTTGAGTGTAGTGGGCAGTCCTGTGGCACTGTGTTGAATTTAATGGGTAGTCCTGAGGAAATCTGTTGTGCGTAGTGGGCAGTCCTGTGGCACTCTGTTGAGTGTAGAAAGCAGTCCGGTGCCATTCTGTTGAGCGTTTTGGGCAGTCCTGTGGCACTCTGGTCAGCGTAGTGGGCAGTCCTGTGGCACTCTGTTGAGTGTATTGGGCAGTCCTGTGCCATTCTGTTGAGTGAAGTCGGCAGTCCTCTGGCATTCTGTTGATCGTAGTTGGCCGCGCTCTGGCACTCTATTGAGTGTAGTGGGCAGTCCTGTGGCACTCCATTGAGCGTAGTGGGCAGTCCTGTGGCACTCTTTTAAGTGTAGTGGGCTGTCCTGTGTCATTCTGTTGAGCCTTGTTTGCAGTCCTGTGGCACTCTGTTCAGCGTAGTCGGCAGACCTGTGGCACGCTGTTGAGTGTAGTGGGCAGTCCTGTGCCATTCTGTGGATCGTTGTTTGCAGTCCTGTGGCACTCTGTTCAGCGTACTTGGCAGTCCTGTGGCATTCTGTTGAGTGTAGTGGGCAGTCCTGGGGCACTCCGTTGAGCATAGTGGGCAGTCTTGTGGCACTCTGCTGAATGTAGTGGGCAGACCTGTGGCACGCTGTTGAGTATAGTGGGCAGTCCTGTGGCACTCTGTTGAGTGTAGTGGGCTTTCCTGTGCCATCCTGTTGAGCATTTTGGGCAGTCCTGTGGCACTCTGTTCAGCGTACTGGGCAGTCATGTGGCACTCTGTTGAGAGTGGTGGGCAGTCCTGTGCCATTCTGTTAAGCGGAGTAGGCATTCCCATGGCACTCTGTTGAATGTAATGAGTAGTCCTGTGGCATTTTGTTGAGTGTATTGGGCAGTCCTGTGCCATTCTGTTGAGTGTAGTCGGCAGTCCTCTGGCATTCTGTTGATCGTAGTGAGCAGTCCTGTGGCACTCTGTTGAGTGTAGTGGGCAGTCCTGTGGCATTCCATTGAGCGTAGTGGGCAGTCCTGTGGCACTCTGCTGAATTTAGTGAGCAGACCTGTGGCACGCTGTTGAGTGTAGTGGGCAATCCTGTGGCACTCTGTTGAGTGTAGTGGGCAGTCCTGTGCCATTCTGTTGAGCGTTGTTTGCAGTCCTGTGGCACTCTGTTCAGCGTAGTGGGCAGACCTGTGGCACGCTGTTGAGTGTAGTGGGCAGTCCTGTGGCACTCTGTTGAGTGTAGTGGGCAGTCCTGTGCCATTCTGTTGAGCATTGTTTGCAGTCCTGTGGCACTCTGTTCAGCGTAGTGGGAAGTCCTGTGGCATTCTGTTGAGTGTATTGGGCAGCCCTGTGCCATTCTGTTGCGTGTAGTTGGCAGTCCTGTGGCACTCCGTTGAGCACAGTGGGCAGTCCTGTGGCACTCTGCTGAGTGTAGTGGGCAGACATGTGGCACGCTGTTGAGTGTAGTGGGCAGTCCGGTGGCACTCTGTTGAGTATAGTGGGCAGTCCTGTGCCATTCTGTTGAGCGTTTTGGGCAGTCCTGTGGCACTGTGTTGAGTGTGGTGGGCAGTCCTGTGCCATTCTGTTGAGCATTTTGGGCAGTCCTGTGACACTCTGTTCAGCATAGTGGGCAGTACTGTGGCACTCTGTTGTGTGTGGTGGGCAGACCTGTGCCATTCTGTTGAGCGTAGTAGACATTCCCATGGCACTTTGTTGAATGTAATGAGTAGTCCTGTCGTACTCCGTTGAGTGAGGTGGGCAGTCCGGTGCAACTCTGTTGAGCGCAGTGTGCAGTCCAGTGGCACTTTGTTGAGTGTAGTGGGCAGTCCTGTTGCTCTCTGTTCAGTGTAGTGGGCAGTCCTGTGGCACTCTGTTGAGTGTAGTGGGCCGTCCTGTGCCATTGGTTGAGCGTGGTTTGCAGTCCTGTGGCACTCTGTTCAGCGTAGTGGGCAGACCTGTGGCACGCTGTTGAGTGTAGTGGGCAGTCCTGAGGCACTCTGTTGAGTGTAGTGGGCAGTCCTGTGCCATTCTGTTGAGCGTTATTTGCAGTCCTGTGGCACTCTGTTCAGCGTAGTGGGCAGTCCTGTGGCATTCTGTTGCGTGTATTCGGCAGTCCTGTGCCATTCTGTTGCGTGTAGTGGGCAGTCCTTTGGCACTCTGTTGAGTGTAGTGGGCAGTCCTGTGCCATTCTGTTGAGCGATGTTTGCAGTCCTGTGGCACTCTGTTCAGCGTAGTGGGCAGACCTGTGGCACGCTGTTGATTGTAGAGGGCAGTCCTGTGGCACTCGGTTGAGTGTGGTGGGCAGTCCTGTGCCATTCTGTTGAGCGGGGTAGGCATTCCCATGGCACTCTGTTGAATGTAATGAGTAGTCCTGTGGCATTCTGTTGAGTGTATTGGGCAGTCCTGTGGCATTCTGTTGAGTGAAGTCGGCAGTCCTCTGGCATTCTGTTGATGGTAGTGGGCAGTCATGTGGCACTCTGTTGAGTGTAGTGGGCAGTCCTGTGGCACTCCATTGAGCATAGTGGGCAGTCCTGTGGCACTCTGCTGAATGTAGTGGGCAGACCTGTGGCACGCTGTTGAGTGTAGTGGGCAGTCCTGTGGCATTCTGTTGAGTGTAGTGGGCAGTCTTGTGCCATTCTGTTGAGCGTTGTTTGCAGTCCTGTGGCACTCTGTTCAGCGTAGTGGGCAGTCCTGTGGCATTCTGTTCAGTCTATTGGGCAGTCCTGTGGCACTCTGTTGAGTGTAGTGGGCAGTCCTGTGGCACTCTGTTGAGTGTGGTGGGCAGTCCTGTGCCATTCTGTTGAGCGGAGTAGGCATTCCCATGGCACTCTGTTGAATGTAATGAGTAGTCCTGTGGCATTCTGTTGAGTGTATTGGGCAGTCCTGTGCAATTCTGTTGAGTGAAGTCGGCAGTCCTCTCGCATTCTATTGATCATAGTGGGCAGCCTTCTGGCACTCTGTTGAGTGTAGTGTGCAATCCTGTGTCACTCTGTTGTCTGTAGTGGGCATTCTTGTCGTGCTATGTTGAGGGTAGTTGGCAGTCCTGTGGCACTCTATTGAGTGTAGTGGGCAGAACTGTGGCATTCTGTTGAGCAAGTTGAGCTGTCCTATGGCTCTCTGTTGAGTGTAGTTGGCAGTCCTGTGGCACTCTGTTGAGCGTAGTGGGCAGTCCTACTGCACTCTGTTGTGTGTAGTGGGCAGTCTTCTGACAGTCTGTTGAATATAATGGGTAGTCCTGAGGAACTCTGTTGATCGTAGTGAGCAGTCTTATGGCCCTCTGTTGAGTGTAGTGGGCAGTGCTGTGGCACTGTGTTGAATTTAATGGGTAGTCTTGAGGAAATCTGTTGAGCGTAGTGGGCAGTCCTGTGGCACTCTGTTGAGTGTAGTGGGCAGTCCGGTGCCATTCTGTTGAGCGTTTTGGGCAGTCCTGTGGCACTCTGTTCAGCGTAGTGTGCAGTCCTGTGGCACACTGTTGAGTGTGGTGGGCAGTCCTGCGCCATTCTGTTGAGCCTTGTTTGCAGTCCTGTGGCACTCTGTTCAGCGTAGCATTCCCATGGCACTCTGTTGAATGTAATGAGTAGTCCTGTGGCATTCTGTTGAGTGTATTGGGCAGTCCTGTGCCATTCTGTCGAGTGTAGTCGGCAGTCCTCTGTCATTCTGTTGATCGTAGTGGGCAGTCCTGTGGCACTCTGTTGAGTGTAGTGGGCAGTCCTCTGGCACTCCATTGAGCGTAGTGGGCAGTCCTGTGGCACTCTGCTGAATGTAGTGGGCAGACCTGTGGCACGCTGTTGAGTGTAGTGGGCAATCCTGTGGAACTCTGTTGAATGTAATGGGTAGTCCTGAGGAACTCTGTTGATCGTAGTGAGCAGTCTTATGGCACTCTGTTGAGTGTAGTGGGCAGTCCTGTGGCACTGTGTTGAATTTAATGGGTAGTCCTGAGGAAATCTGTTGTGCGTAGTGGGCAGTCCTGTGGCACTCTGTTGAGTGTAGAAAGCAGTCCGGTGCCATTCTGTTGAGCGTTTTGGGCAGTCCTGTGGCACTCTGGTCAGCGTAGTGGGCAGTCCTGTGGCACTCTGTTGAGTGTGGTGTGCAGTCCTTTGCCATTCTGTTGAGCGGAGTAGGCATTCCCATGGCACTCTGTTGAATGTAATGAGTAGCCCTGTGGCATTCTGTTGAGTGTATTGGGCAGTCCTGTGCCATTCTGTTGAGTGAAGTCGGCAGTCCTCTGGCATTCTGTTGATCGTAGTTGGCCGCGCTCTGGCACTCTATTGAGTGTAGTGGGCAGTCCTGTGGCACTCCATTGAGCGTAGTGGGCAGTCCTGTGGCACTCTTTTAAGTGTAGTGGGCTGTCCTGTGTCATTCTGTTGAGCCTTGTTTGCAGTCCTGTGGCACTCTGTTCAGCGTAGTCGGCAGACCTGTGGCACGCTGTTGAGTGTAGTGGGCAGTCCTGTGCCATTCTGTGGATCGTTGTTTGCAGTCCTGTGGCACTCTGTTCAGCGTACTTGGCAGTCCTGTGGCATTCTGTTGAGTGTAGTGGGCAGTCCTGGGGCACTCCGTTGAGCATAGTGGGCAGTCTTGTGGCACTCTGCTGAATGTAGTGGGCAGACCTGTGGCACGCTGTTGAGTATAGTGGGCAGTCCTGTGGCACTCTGTTGAGTGTAGTGGGCAGTCATGTGGCACTCTGTTGAGAGTGGTGGGCAGTCCTGTGCCATTCTGTTAAGCGGAGTAGGCATTCCCATGGCACTCTGTTGAATGTAATGAGTAGTCCTGTGGCATTTTGTTGAGTGTATTGGGCAGTCCTGTGCCATTCTGTTGAGTGTAGTCGGCAGTCCTCTGGCATTCTGTTGATCGTAGTGAGCAGTCCTGTGGCACTCTGTTGAGTGTAGTGGGCAGTCCTGTGGCATTCCATTGAGCGTAGTGGGCAGTCCTGTGGCACTCTGCTGAATTTAGTGAGCAGACCTGTGGCACGCTGTTGAGTGTAGTGGGCAATCCTGTGGCACTCTGTTGAGTGTAGTGGGCAGTCCTGTGCCATTCTGTTGAGCGTTGTTTGCAGTCCTGTGGCACTCTGTTCAGCGTAGTGGGCAGACCTGTGGCACGCTGTTGAGTGTAGTGGGCAGTCCTGTGGCACTCTGTTGAGTGTAGTGGGCAGTCCTGTGCCATTCTGTTGAGCATTGTTTGCAGTCCTGTGGCACTCTGTTCAGCGTAGTGGGAAGTCCTGTGGCATTCTGTTGAGTGTATTGGGCAGTCCTGTGCCATTCTGTTGCGTGTAGTTGGCAGTCCTGTGGCACTCCGTTGAGCACAGTGGGCAGTCCTGTGGCACTCTGCTGAGTGTAGTGGGCAGACATGTGGCACGCTGTTGAGTGTAGTGGGCAGTCCGGTGGCACTCTGTTGAGTATAGTGGGCAGTCCTGTGCCATTCTGTTGAGCGTTTTGGGCAGTCCTGTGGCACTGTGTTGAGTGTGGTGGGCAGTCCTGTGCCATTCTGTTGAGCATTTTGGGCAGTCCTGTGACACTCTGTTCAGCATAGTGGGCAGTACTGTGGCACTCTGTTGTGTGTGGTGGGCAGACCTGTGCCATTCTGTTGAGCGTAGTAGACATTCCCATGGCACTTTGTTGAATGTAATGAGTAGTCCTGTCGTACTCCGTTGAGTGAGGTGGGCAGTCCGGTGCAACTCTGTTGAGCGCAGTGTGCAGTCCAGTGGCACTTTGTTGAGTGTAGTGGGCAGTCCTGTTGCTCTCTGTTCAGTGTAGTGGGCAGTCCTGTGGCACTCTGTTGAGTGTAGTGGGCCGTCCTGTGCCATTGGTTGAGCGTGGTTTGCAGTCCTGTGGCACTCTGTTCAGCGTAGTGGGCAGACCTGTGGCACGCTGTTGAGTGTAGTGGGCAGTCCTGAGGCACTCTGTTGAGTGTAGTGGGCAGTCCTGTGCCATTCTGTTGAGCGTTATTTGCAGTCCTGTGGCACTCTGTTCAGCGTAGTGGGCAGTCCTGTGGCATTCTGTTGCGTGTATTCGGCAGTCCTGTGCCATTCTGTTGCGTGTAGTGGGCAGTCCTTTGGCACTCTGTTGAGTGTAGTGGGCAGTCCTGTGCCATTCTGTTGAGCGTTGTTTGCAGTCCTGTGGCACTCTGTTCAGCGTAGTGGGCAGACCTGTGGCACGCTGTTGATTGTAGAGGGCAGTCCTGTGGCACTCGGTTGAGTGTGGTGGGCAGTCCTGTGCCATTCTGTTGAGCGGGGTAGGCATTCCCATGGCACTCTGTTGAATGTAATGAGTAGTCCTGTGGCATTCTGTTGAGTGTATTGGGCAGTCCTGTGGCATTCTGTTGAGTGAAGTCGGCAGTCCTCTGGCATTCTGTTGATGGTAGTGGGCAGTCATGTGGCACTCTGTTGAGTGTAGTGGGCAGTCCTGTGGCACTCCATTGAGCATAGTGGGCAGTCCTGTGGCACTCTGCTGAATGTAGTGGGCAGACCTGTGGCACGCTGTTGAGTGTAGTGGGCAGTCCTGTGGCATTCTGTTGAGTGTAGTGGGCAGTCTTGTGCCATTCTGTTGAGCGTTGTTTGCAGTCCTGTGGCACTCTGTTCAGCGTAGTGGGCAGTCCTGTGGCATTCTGTTCAGTCTATTGGGCAGTCCTGTGGCACTCTGTTGAGTGTAGTGGGCAGTCCTGTGGCACTCTGTTGAGTGTGGTGGGCAGTCCTGTGCCATTCTGTTGAGCGGAGTAGGCATTCCCATGGCACTCTGTTGAATGTAATGAGTAGTCCTGTGGCATTCTGTTGAGTGTATTGGGCAGTCCTGTGCAATTCTGTTGAGTGAAGTCGGCAGTCCTCTCGCATTCTATTGATCATAGTGGGCAGCCTTCTGGCACTCTGTTGAGTGTAGTGTGCAATCCTGTGTCACTCTGTTGTCTGTAGTGGGCATTCTTGTCGTGCTATGTTGAGGGTAGTTGGCAGTCCTGTGGCACTCTATTGAGTGTAGTGGGCAGAACTGTGGCATTCTGTTGAGCAAGTTGAGCTGTCCTATGGCTCTCTGTTGAGTGTAGTTGGCAGTCCTGTGGCACTCTGTTGAGCGTAGTGGGCAGTCCTACTGCACTCTGTTGTGTGTAGTGGGCAGTCTTCTGACAGTCTGTTGAATATAATGGGTAGTCCTGAGGAACTCTGTTGATCGTAGTGAGCAGTCTTATGGCACTCTGTTGAGTGTAGTGGGCAGTGCTGTGGCACTGTGTTGAATTTAATGGGTAGTCTTGAGGAAATCTGTTGAGCGTAGTGGGCAGTCCTGTGGCACTCTGTTGAGTGTAGTGGGCAGTCCGGTGCCATTCTGTTGAGCGTTTTGGGCAGTCCTGTGGCACTCTGTTCAGCGTAGTGTGCAGTCCTGTGGCACACTGTTGAGTGTGGTGGGCAGTCCTGTGCCATTCTGTTGAGCGGAGTAGGCATTCCCATGGCACTCTGTTGAATGTAATGAGTAGTCCTGTGGCATTCTGTTGAGTGTATTGGGCAGTCCTGTGCCATTCTGTCGAGTGTAGTCGGCAGTCCTCTGTCATTCTGTTGATCGTAGTGGGCAGTCCTGTGGCACTCTGTTGAGTGTAGTGGGCAGTCCTCTGGCACTCCATTGAGCGTAGTGGGCAGTCCTGTGGCACTCTGCTGAATGTAGTGGGCAGACCTGTGGCACGCTGTTGAGTGTAGTGGGCAATCCTGTGGAACTCTGCTGATTGTACTGGGCAGACCTGTGGCACGCTGTTGAGTGTAGTGGGCAGTCCTGTGGCACTCTGTTGAGTGTAGTGGGCAGTCCTGTGCCATTCTGTTGAGCGTTGTTTGCAGTCCTGTGGCACTCTGTTCAGCGTAGTGGGCAGACCTGTGGCACGCTGTTGAGTGTAGTGGGCAATCCTGTGGGACTCTGTTGAGTGTAGTGGGCAGTCCTGTGCCATTCTGTTGAGCGTTGTTTGCAGTCCTGTGGCACTCTGTTCAGCGTAGTGGGCAGTCCTGTGGCATTCTTTTGAGTGTATTGGGCAGTCCTTTGCCATTCTGTTGCGTGTAGTGGACAGTCCTGTGGCACTCGGTTGAGCATAGTGGGCTGTCCAGTGGCACTCTGCTGAATGTTCCGGGCAGACCTGTGGCACGCTGTTGAATGTTTTGGGCAGTCCAGTGGCACTCTGTTGAGTGTTGTGGGCAGTCGTGTGCCATTCTGTTGAGCATTGTTTGCAGTCCTGTGGCACTCTGTTCAGCGTAGTCGGCAGACCTGTGGCACGCTTTTGAGTGTAGTGGGCAGTCCTGCGGCACTCTGTTGAGTGTAGTGGGCAGTCATGTGCCATTCTGTTGAGCGTTTTGGGCAGTCCTGTGGCACTCTGTTCAGCGTAGTGGGCAGTCTTGTGGCACTCTGTTGAGTGTGGTGGGCAGTCCTGTGCCATTCTGTTGAGCGGAGTAGGCATTCCCATGGCACTCTGTTGAATGTAATGAGTAGTCCTGTGGCATTCTGAAGAGTGTATTGGGCAGTCCTGTGCCATTCTGTTGAGCGGAGTAGGCATTCCCATGGCACTCTGTTGAATGTAATGAGTAGTCCTGTGGCATTCTGAAGAGTGTATTGGGCAGTCCTGTGCCATTCTGTTGAGTGTAGTCGGCAGTCTTCTGGCATTCTGTTGATCGTAGTGGGCAGTCCTGTGGCACTCTGTGGAGAGTAGTGGGCAGTCTTTTGGCACTCAATTGAGCGTAGTGGGCAGTCTTGTGGCACTCTGCTGAATGTTGTGGGCAGACCTGTCGCACGCTGTTGAGTGTAGTGGGCAGTCCTGTGGCACACTGTTGAGTGTAGTGGCAGTCCTGTGCCATTCTGTTGAGCGTTGTTTTTAGTCCTGTGGCAGTCTGTTCAGTGTAGTGGGCAGTCCTGTGGCACTCTGTTGAGTGTAGTGGGCAGTCCTGTGCCATTCTGTTCAGCGTTGTTTGCAGTCCTGTGGCACTCTGTTCAGCGTAGTGGGCAGTCCTGTGGCATTCTGTTGAGTTTAGTGGGCAGTTCTGTGGCAGTCCTTTAAGCATATTGGGCAGTCCTGTGGCACTCTGCTGAATGTACTGGGCAGACCTGTGGCACGCTGTTGAGTGTAGTGGGCAGTCCTGTGGCACTCTGTTGAGTGCGGTGGGCAGTGCTGTGCCATTCTGTTGAGCGGAGTAGGCATTCCCATGGCACTCTGTTGAATGTAATGAGTAGTCCTGTGGCACTCCGTTGAGCATACTGAGCAGTCCTGTGCAACTCAGTTGAGCGTAGTGGGCAGTCCTGTGGCATTCTGTTGAGTGTATTGGGCAGTCCTGTGGCACTCCGTTGAGCGTCGTGGGCAATCCTGTGGAACTCTGCTGAATGTAGTGGGCAGACCTGTGGCATGCTGTTGAGTGTAGTGGGCAGTCCTGTGGCAATCTGTTGAGTACAGTGGGCAGTCCTGTGCCATTCTGTTGAGCATTTTGGGCAGTCCTGTGGCACTCTGTTCAGCGTAGTGGGCAGTCCTGTGGCACTCTGTTGAGTGTGGTGGGCAGTCCTGTGCCATTCTGATGAGCGGAGTAGGCATTCCCATGGCAATCAGTTGAATGTAATGAGTAGTCCTGTGGCATTCTGAAGAGTGTATTGGGCAGTCCTGTGCCATTCTGTTGAGTGTAGTCGGCAGTCCTCTGGCATTCTGTTGATCGTAGTGGGCAGTACTGTGGCACTCTATTGAGTGTAGTGGGCAGTCCTGTGGCACTCCATTGAGCGTAGTGGGCAGTCCTGTGGCACTCTGCTGAATGTAGTGGGCAGACCAGTGGCACACTGTTGAGTGTAGTGGGCAGTCCTGTGGCACTCTGTTGAGTGTAGTGGGCAGTCCTGTGCCATTCTGTTGAGCGTTGTTTGCAGTCCTGTGGCATTCTGTTGAGTGTAGTGGGCAGTCCTGTGGCAATCCGCTGAGCATAGTGGGCAGTATTGTGGCACTCTGCTGAATGTAGTGGGCAGACCTGTGGCACGCTGTTGAGTGTAGTGGGCAGTCCTGTGGCACTCTGTTGAGTGTAGTGGGCAGTCCTGTGCCATTCTGTTGAGCATTTTGGGCAGTCCTGTGGCACTCTGTTCAGCGTACCTGGCAGTCCTGTGGCACTCTGTTGAGTGTGGTGGGCAGTCCTGTGCCATTCTGTTAAGCGAAGTAGGCATTCCCATGGCACTCTGTTGAATGTAATGAGTAGTCCTGTGGCATTTTGTAGAGTGTATTGGGCAGTCCTGTGCCATTCTGCTGAGTGTAGTCGGCAGTCCTCTGGCATTCTGTTGATCGCAGTGGGCAGTCCTGTGGCACTCCATTGAGCGTAGTGGGCAGTCCTGTGGCACTCTGCTGAATGTAGTGAGCAGACCTGTGGCACGCTGTTGAATGTTTTGGGCAGTCCTGTGGCACTCTGTTGAGTGTAGTGGGCAGTCCTGTGCCATTCTGTTGAGCGTTGTTTGCAGTCCTGTGGCACTCTGTTCAGCGTAGTGGGCAGTCCAGAGGCATTCTGTTGAGTTTAGTGGGCAGTCCTGTGGCAGTCCTTTGAGCATAGTGGGCAGTCCTGTGGCACTCTGCTGAATGTACTGGGCAGACCTGTGGCACGCTGTTGAGGGTAGTGGGCAGTCCTGTGGCACTCTGTTGAGTGCGGTGGGCAGTGCTGTGCCATTCTGTTGAGCGGAGTAGGCATTCCCATGGCACTCTGTTGAATGTAATGAGTAGTACTGTGGCACTCCGTTGAGCGTACTGAGCAGTCCTGTGCAACTCAGTTGAGCGTAGTGGGCAGTCCTGTGGCATTCTGTTGAGTGTATTGGGCAGTCCTGTGGCACTCCGTTGAGCGTAGTGGGCAATCCTGTGGAACTCTGCTGAATGTAGTGGGCAGACCTGTGGCACGCTGTTGAGTGTAGTGGGCAGTCCTGTGGCACTCTGTTGAGTGTAGTGGGCAGTCCTGTGCCATTCTGTTGAGTGTATTGGGCAGCCCTTTGCCATTCTCTTGCGTGTAGTGGGCATTCCTGTGGCACTCCATTGAGCATAGTGGGCAGTCCTGTGGCACTCTGCTGAATGTAGTAGGCAGACCTGTGGCACGCTGTTGAGTGTAGTGGGCAGTCCTGTGGCACTCTGTTGAGTGTAGTGGGCAGTCCGGTGCCATTTTGTTGAGCGTTTTGGGCAGTCCTGTGGCATTCTGTTCAGCGTAGTGGGCAGTCCTGTGGCACTCTGTTGATTGTGGTGGGCAGTCCTGTGCCATTCTGTTGAGCGGAGTAGGCATTCCCATGGCACTCTGTTGAATGTAATGAGTAGTCCTGTGGCATTCTGTTGAGTGTGTTGGGCAGTCCTGTGCCAGTCTGTTGAATGTAGTCTGCTGTCCTCTGTCATTCTGTTGATCGTAGTCGGCAGTCCTGTGGCACTCTGTTGAGTGTAGTGGGCAGTCCTGTGGCACTCCATTAAGCGTATTGGGCAGTCCTGTGGCATTCTGCTGAATGAAGTGGGCAGACCTGTGGCCCGCTGTTGAGTGTAGTGGGCAATCCTGTGGCACTCTGTTGAGTGTAGTGGGCAGTCCTGTGCCATTCTGTTGAGCGTTGTTTGTAGTCCTGTGGCACTCTGTTCAGTGTAGTGGGCAGTCCTGTGACACTCTGTTGAGTGTGGTGGGCAGTCCTGTGCCATTCTGTTGAGCAGAGTAGGCATTCCCATGGCACTATGTTGAATGTAATGAGCAGTCCAGTGGCACTCCATTGAGCGTACTGAGCAGTACTGTGCAACTCTGTTGAGTGTAGTGGGCAGTCCTGTGGCACTCTGTTGAGTGTAGTGGGCAGTCCTTTGGCAATCTGTTGAGTGTAGTGGGCAATTCTGTGGCACTCTGTTGAGAATAGTGGGCAGTCATGTGGCACTCTGTTGAGTGTGGTGGGCAGTCCTGTGGCACTCTGTTCAGCGTAGTGGGCAGTCATTTGGCACTCTGTTGAGTGTTGTGTGCAATCCTGTGCCATTCTGTTGAGCGTTGTTATTAGTCCTGTGGCAGTCTGTTCAGTGTAGTGGGCAGTCCTGTGGCACTCTGTTGAGTGTAGTGGGCAGTCCTGTGCCATTCTGTTGAGCGTTGTTTGCAGTCCTGTGGCACTCTGTTCAGCGTAGTGGGCAGTCCTGTGGCATTCTGTTGAGTTTAGTGGGCAGTTCTGTGGCAGTCCTTTAAGCATATTGGGCAGTCCTGTGGCACTCTGCTGAATGTACTGGGCAGACCTGTGGCACGCTGTTGAGTGTAGTGGGCAGTCCTGTGGCACTCTGTTGAGTGCGGTGGGCAGTGCTGTGCCATTCTGTTGAGCGGAGTAGGCATTCCCATGGCACTCTGTTGAATGTAATGAGTAGTCCTGTGGCACTCCGTTGAGCATACTGAGCAGTCCTGTGCAACTCAGTTGAGCGTAGTGGGCAGTCCTGTGGCATTCTGTTGAGTGTATTGGGCAGTCCTGTGGCACTCCGTTGAGCGTCGTGGGCAATCCTGTGGAACTCTGCTGAATGTAGTGGGCAGACCTGTGGCATGCTGTTGAGTGTAGTGGGCAGTCCTGTGGCAATCTGTTGAGTACAGTGGGCAGTCCTGTGCCATTCTGTTGAGCATTTTGGGCAGTCCTGTGGCACTCTGTTCAGCGTAGTGGGCAGTCCTGTGGCACTCTGTTGAGTGTGGTGGGCAGTCCTGTGCCATTCTGATGAGCGGAGTAGGCATTCCCATGGCAATCAGTTGAATGTAATGAGTAGTCCTGTGGCATTCTGAAGAGTGTATTGGGCAGTCCTGTGCCATTCTGTTGAGTGTAGTCGGCAGTCCTCTGGCATTCTGTTGATCGTAGTGGGCAGTACTGTGGCACTCTATTGAGTGTAGTGGGCAGTCCTGTGGCACTCCATTGAGCGTAGTGGGCAGTCCTGTGGCACTCTGCTGAATGTAGTGGGCAGACCAGTGGCACACTGTTGAGTGTAGTGGGCAGTCCTGTGGCACTCTGTTGAGTGTAGTGGGCAGTCCTGTGCCATTCTGTTGAGCGTTGTTTGCAGTCCTGTGGCATTCTGTTGAGTGTAGTGGGCAGTCCTGTGGCAATCCGCTGAGCATAGTGGGCAGTATTGTGGCACTCTGCTGAATGTAGTGGGCAGACCTGTGGCACGCTGTTGAGTGTAGTGGGCAGTCCTGTGGCACTCTGTTGAGTGTAGTGGGCAGTCCTGTGCCATTCTGTTGAGCATTTTGGGCAGTCCTGTGGCACTCTGTTCAGCGTACCTGGCAGTCCTGTGGCACTCTGTTGAGTGTGGTGGGCAGTCCTGTGCCATTCTGTTAAGCGAAGTAGGCATTCCCATGGCACTCTGTTGAATGTAATGAGTAGTCCTGTGGCATTTTGTAGAGTGTATTGGGCAGTCCTGTGCCATTCTGCTGAGTGTAGTCGGCAGTCCTCTGGCATTCTGTTGATCGCAGTGGGCAGTCCTGTGGCACTCCATTGAGCGTAGTGGGCAGTCCTGTGGCACTCTGCTGAATGTAGTGAGCAGACCTGTGGCACGCTGTTGAATGTTTTGGGCAGTCCTGTGGCACTCTGTTGAGTGTAGTGGGCAGTCCTGTGCCATTCTGTTGAGCGTTGTTTGCAGTCCTGTGGCACTCTGTTCAGCGTAGTGGGCAGTCCAGAGGCATTCTGTTGAGTTTAGTGGGCAGTCCTGTGGCAGTCCTTTGAGCATAGTGGGCAGTCCTGTGGCACTCTGCTGAATGTACTGGGCAGACCTGTGGCACGCTGTTGAGGGTAGTGGGCAGTCCTGTGGCACTCTGTTGAGTGCGGTGGGCAGTGCTGTGCCATTCTGTTGAGCGGAGTAGGCATTCCCATGGCACTCTGTTGAATGTAATGAGTAGTACTGTGGCACTCCGTTGAGCGTACTGAGCAGTCCTGTGCAACTCAGTTGAGCGTAGTGGGCAGTCCTGTGGCATTCTGTTGAGTGTATTGGGCAGTCCTGTGGCACTCCGTTGAGCGTAGTGGGCAATCCTGTGGAACTCTGCTGAATGTAGTGGGCAGACCTGTGGCACGCTGTTGAGTGTAGTGGGCAGTCCTGTGGCACTCTGTTGAGTGTAGTGGGCAGTCCTGTGCCATTCTGTTGAGTGTATTGGGCAGCCCTTTGCCATTCTCTTGCGTGTAGTGGGCATTCCTGTGGCACTCCATTGAGCATAGTGGGCAGTCCTGTGGCACTCTGCTGAATGTAGTAGGCAGACCTGTGGCACGCTGTTGAGTGTAGTGGGCAGTCCTGTGGCACTCTGTTGAGTGTAGTGGGCAGTCCGGTGCCATTTTGTTGAGCGTTTTGGGCAGTCCTGTGGCATTCTGTTCAGCGTAGTGGGCAGTCCTGTGGCACTCTGTTGATTGTGGTGGGCAGTCCTGTGCCATTCTGTTGAGCGGAGTAGGCATTCCCATGGCACTCTGTTGAATGTAATGAGTAGTCCTGTGGCATTCTGTTGAGTGTGTTGGGCAGTCCTGTGCCAGTCTGTTGAATGTAGTCTGCTGTCCTCTGTCATTCTGTTGATCGTAGTCGGCAGTCCTGTGGCACTCTGTTGAGTGTAGTGGGCAGTCCTGTGGCACTCCATTAAGCGTATTGGGCAGTCCTGTGGCATTCTGCTGAATGAAGTGGGCAGACCTGTGGCCCGCTGTTGAGTGTAGTGGGCAATCCTGTGGCACTCTGTTGAGTGTAGTGGGCAGTCCTGTGCCATTCTGTTGAGCGTTGTTTGTAGTCCTGTGGCACTCTGTTCAGTGTAGTGGGCAGTCCTGTGACACTCTGTTGAGTGTGGTGGGCAGTCCTGTGCCATTCTGTTGAGCAGAGTAGGCATTCCCATGGCACTATGTTGAATGTAATGAGCAGTCCAGTGGCACTCCATTGAGCGTACTGAGCAGTACTGTGCAACTCTGTTGAGTGTAGTGGGCAGTCCTGTGGCACTCTGTTGAGTGTAGTGGGCAGTCCTTTGGCAATCTGTTGAGTGTAGTGGGCAATTCTGTGGCACTCTGTTGAGAATAGTGGGCAGTCATGTGGCACTCTGTTGAGTGTGGTGGGCAGTCCTGTGGCACTCTGTTCAGCGTAGTGGGCAGTCATTTGGCACTCTGTTGAGTGTTGTGTGCAATCCTGTGTCACTCTGTTGTCTGTAGTGGGCATTCTTGTCGCGCTATGTTGAGGGTAGTTGGCAGTCCTGTGGCACTCTATAGTGTGTAGTGGGCAGAACTGTGGCATTCTGTTGAGCAAGTTGAGCTGTCCTATGGCTCTCTGTTGAGTGTAGTTGGCAGTCCTGTGGCACTCTGTTGTGTGTAGTGGGCAGTCCTGTGACAGTCTGTTGAATGTAATGGGTAGACCTGAGGAACTCTGTTGATCGTAGTGAGCAGTCTTATGGCACTCTGTTGAGTGTAGTGGGCAGTCCTGTGGCACTCTGTTGAGTGTAATGAGCAGTCCTGTGCCATTCTGTTGAGCGTTGTTTGCAGTCCTGTGGCACTCTGTTGAGCGTAGTGGGCAGTGCTGTGGCATTCTGTTGAGTGTATTGGGCAGTCCTGTGGCACTCTGTTGAGTGTAGTGGGCAGTCCTGTGCCATTCTGTTGAGCATTTTGGGCAGTCCTGTGGCACTCTGTTCAGCGTACCTGGCAGTCCTGTGGCACTCTGTTGAGTGTGGTGGGCAGTCCTGTGCCATTCTGTTAGTGAAGTAGGCATTCCCATGGCACTCTGTTGAATGTAATGAGTAGTCCTGTGGCATTTTGTTGAGTGTATTGGGCAGTCCTGTGCCATTCTGTTGAGTGTAGTGGGCAGTCCTCTGGCATTCTGTTGATCGTAGTGGGCAGTCCTGTGGCACTCCATTGAGCGTAGTGGGCAGTCCTGTGGCACTCTGCTGAATGTAGTGAGCAGACCTGTGGCACGCTGTTGAGTGTTTTGGTCAGTCCTGTGGCACTCTGTTGAGTGTAGTGGGCAGTCCTGTGCCATTCTGTTGAGCGTTGTTTGCAGTCCTGTGGCACTCTGTTCAGCGTAGTGGGCAGACCTGTGGCACGCTTTTGAGTGTAGTGGGCAGTCCTGCGGCACTCTGTTGAGTGTAGTGGGCAGTCATGTGCCATTCTGTTGAGCGTTTTGGGCAGTCCTGTGGCACTCTGTTCAGCGTAGTGGGCAGTCCTGTGGCACTCTGTTGAGTGTGGTGGGCAGTCCTGTGCCATTCTGTTGAGCGGAGTAGGCATTCCCATGGCACTCTGTTGAATGTAATGAGTAGTCCTGTGGCATTCTGTTGTGTGTATTGGGCAGTCCTGTGCCATTCTGTTGAGTGTAGTCGGCAGTCCTCTGGCATTTTGTTGAGAATAGTGGGCAGTCCTGTGGCACTCTGTGGAGTGTAGTGGGCAGTCCTGTGGCACTCCATTGAGCGTAGTGGGCAGTCTTGTTGCACTCTGCTGAATGTAGTGGGCAGACCTGTGTCACGCTGTTGAGTGTAGTGGGCAGTCCTGTGGCACTCTGTTGAGTGTAGTGGGCAGTCCAGTGCCATTCTGTTGAGCGTTGTTTTTAGTCCTGTGGCAATCTGTTCAGTGTAGTGGGCAGTCCTGTGGCACTCTGTTGAGTGTAGTGGGCAGTCCTGTGCCATTCTGTTGAGCATTGTTTGCAGTCCTGTGGCACTCTGTTGAGTTTAGTGGGCAGTCCTGTGGCAGTCCTTTGAGCATAGTGGGCAGTCCTGTGGCACTCTGCTGAATGTAGTGGGCAGACCTGTGGCAGGCTGTTGAGTGTAGTGGGCAGTCCTGTGGCACTCTGTTGAGTGCGGTGGGCAGTGCTGTGCCATTCTGTTGAGCGGAGTAGGCATTCCCATGGCACTCTGTTGAATGTTATGAGTAGTCCTGTGGCACTCCGTTGAGCGTACTGAGCAGTCCTGTGCAACTCAGTTGAGCGTAGTGGGCAGTCCTGTGGCATTCTGTTGAGTGTATTTGGCAGTCCTGTGGCACTCCGTTGAGCGTAGTGGGCAATCCTGTGGAACTCTGCTGAATGTAGTGGGCAGACCTGTGGCACGCCGTTGAGTGTAGTGGGCAGTCCTGTGGCACTCTGTTGAGTGTAGTGGGCAGTCCTGTGCCATTCTGTTGAGCGTTGTTTGCAGTCCTGTGGTACTCTGTTCAGCGTAGTGGGCAGACCTGTGGCACGCTGTTGAGTGCAGTGGGCAGTCCTGTGGCACTCTGTTGAGTGTAGTGGGCAGTCCTGTGCCATTCTGTTGAGTGTATTGGGCAGCCCTTTGCCATTGTGTTGCGTGTAGTGGGCATTCCTGTGGCACTCCGTTGAGCATAGTGGGCAGTTTTGTGGCACTCTGTTGAATGTAGTAGGCAGACCTGTGGCACGCTGTTGAGTGTAGTGGGCAGTCCTGTGGCACTCTGTTGAGTGTAGTGGGCAGTCCGGTGCCATTTTGTTGAGCGTTTTGGGCAGTCCTGTGGCACTCTGTTCAGCGTAGTGGGCAGTCCTGTGGCACTCTGTTGAGTGTGGTGGGCAGTCCTGTGCCATTCTGTTGAGCGGAGTAGGCATTCCCATGGCACTCTGTTGAATGTAATGAGTAGTCCTGTGGCACTCTGTTGAGTGTAGTGGGCAGTCCTGTGGCACTCCATTGAGCGTAGTGGGCAGTCCTGTGGCACTCTGCTGAATGTAGTGGGCAGACCTGTGGCCCGCTGTTCAGTGTAGTGGGCAGGCCTGTGGCACTCTGTTGAGTGTAGTGGGCAGTCCTGTGCCATTCTGTTGAGCGTTGTTTGCAGTCCTGTGGCACTCTGTTCAGCGTAGTGGGCAGTCCTGTGGCATTCTGTTGAGTGTATTGGGCAGTCCTGTGGCACTCTGTTGAGTGTGGTGGGCAGTCCTGTGCCATTCTGTTGAGCAGAGTAGGCATTCCCATGGCACTCTGTTGAATGTAATGAGCAGTCCAGTGGCACTCCATTGAGCGTACTGAGCAGTCCTGTGCAACTCTGTTGAGTGTAGTGGGCAGTCCTGTGGCATTCTGTTGAGTGTAGTGGGCAGTCCTTTGGCAATCTGTTGAGTGTAGTGGGCAATTCTGTGGCACTCTGTTGAGAATAGTGGGCAGTCATGTGGCACTCTGTTGAGTGTTGTGGGCAGTCCTGTGGCACTCTGTTCAGCATAGTGGGCAGTCATTTGGCACTCTGTTGAGTGTAGTGTGCAATCCTGTGTCACTCTGTTGTCTGTAGTGGGCATTCTTGTCGCGCTATGTTGAGGGTAGTTGGCAGTCCTGTGGCACTCTATAGTGTGTAGTGGGCAGAACTGTGGCATTCTGTTGATTAAGTTGAGCTGTCCTATGGCTCTCTGTTGAGTGTAGTTGGCAGTCCTGTGGCACTCTGTTGAGCGTAGTGGGCAGTCCTATTGCACTCTGTTGTGTGTAGTGGGCAGTCGTGTGACAGTCTGTTGAATGTAATGGGTAGTCCTGAGGAACTCTGTTGATCGTAGTGAGCAGTCTTATGGCACTCTGTTGAGTGTAGTGGGCAGTCCTGTGGCACTCTGTTGAGTGTAATGGGCAGTCCTGTGCCATTCAGTTGAGCGTTGTTTGCAGTCCTGTGGCACTCTGTTGAGCGTAGTGGGCAGTCCCGTGGCATTCTGTTGAGTGTATTGGGCAGTCCTGTGCCATTCTGTTGAGCGTTGTTTGCAGTCCTGTGGCACTCTGTTCAGCGTAGTGGGCAGTCCTGTGGCATTCTGTTGAGTTTAGTGGGCAGTCCTGTGGCAGTCCTTGAGCATAGTGGGCAGTCCTGTGGCTCTCTGCTGAATGTAGTGGGCAGACCTTTGGCATGCTGTTGAGTGTAGTGGGCAGTCCTGTGGCACTCTGTTGAGTGTGGTGGGCAGTCCTGTGCCATTCTCTTGAGCGGAGTAGGCATTCCCATGGCACTCTGTTGAATGTAATGAGTAGTCCTGTGGCACTCCGTTGAGCGTACTGAGCAGTCCTGTGCAACTCATTTGAGCGTAGTGGGCAGTCCTGTGGCATTCTGTTGAGTGTATTGGGCAGTCCTGTGGCACTCCGTTGAGCATAGTGGGCAATCCTGTGGAACTCTGCTGAATGTAGTGGGCAGGCCTGTGGCACTCTGTTGAGTGTAGTGGGCAGTCCTGTGGCACTCTGTTGAGTGTAGTGGGCAGTCCTGTGCCATTCTGTTGAGCGTTGTTTGCAGTCCTGTGGCACTCTGTTCAGCGTAATGGGCAGACCTGTGGCACGCTGTTGAGTGTAGTGGGCAGTCCTGTGGCACTCTGTTGAGTGTAGTGGGCAGTCCTGTGCCATTCTGTTGAGTGTATTGGGATGCCCTTTGCCATTCTGTTGCGTGTAGTGGGTATTCCTGTGGCACTCCGTGGAGCATAGTGGGCAGTCCTGTGGCACTCTGTTGAATGTAGTAGGCAGACCTGTGGCACGCTGTTGAGTGTAGTGGGCAGTCCTGTGGCACTCTGTTGAGTGTAGTGGGCAGTCTGTTGCCATTTTGTTGAGCGTTTTGGGCAGTCCTGTGGCACTCTGTTCAGCGTAGTGGGCAGTCCTGTGGCACTCTGTTGAGTGTGGTGGGCAGTCCTGTGCCATTCTGTTGAGCGGAGTAGGCATTCCCATGGCCCTCTGTTGAATGTAATGAGTAGTCCTGTGGCATTCTGTTGAGTGTATTGGGCAGTCCTGTGCCATTCTGTTGAATGTAGTGGGCAGTCCTGTGGCACTCCATTGAGCGTAGTGGGCAGTCCTGTGGCACTCTGCTGAATGTAGTGGGCAGACCTGTGGCCCGCTGTTCAGTGTAGTGGGCAGTCCTGTGGCACTCTGTTGAGTGTCGTGGGCAGTCCTGTGCCATTCTGTTGAGCGTTGTTTGCAGTCCTGTGGCCCTCTGTTCAGCGTAGTGGGCAGTCCTGTGGCATTCTGTTGAGTGTATTGGGCAGTCCTGTGGCACTCTGCTGAGTGTGGTGGGCAGTCCTGTGCCATTCTGTTGAGCAGAGTAGGCATTCCCATGGCACTCTGTTGAATGTAATGAGCAGTCCAGTGGCACTCCATTGAGTGTACTGAGCAGTCCTGTGCAACTCTGTTGAGTGTAGTGGGCAGTCCTGTGGCACTCTGTTGGTTGTAGTGGGCAGTCCTTTGGCAATCTGTTGAGTGTAGTGGGCAATTCTGTGGCACTCTGTTGAGAATAGTGGGCAGTCATGTGGCACTCTGTTGAGTGTGGTGGGCAGTCCTGTGGCACTCTGTTCAGCATAGTGGGCAGTCATTTGGCACTCTGTTGAGTGTAGTGTGCAATCCTGTGTCACTCTGTTGTCTGTAGTGGGCATTCTTGTTGCGCTATGTTGAGGGTAGTTGGCAGTTCTGTGGCACTCTATAGTGTGTAGTGGGCAGAACTGTGGCATTCTGTTGTGCAAGTTGAGCTGTCCTATGGCTCTCTGTTGAGTGTAGTTGGCAGTCCTGTGGCCCTCTGTTGAGCGTAGTGGGCAGTCCTATTGCACTCTGTTGTGTGTAGTGGGGAGTCCTGTGACAGTCTGTTGAATGTAATGGGTAGTCCTGAGGAACTCTGTTGATCGTAGTGAGCAGTCTTATGGCACTCTGTTGAGTGTAGTGGGCAGTCCTGTGGCACTCTGTTGAGTGTAATGGGCAGTCCTGTGCCATTCTGTTGAGCGTTGTTTGCAGTCCTGTGGCACTCTGTTGAGTGTAGTGGGCAGTCCTGTGGCATTCTGTTGCGTGTAGTGGGCAGTCATGTGGCACTCTGTTGAGCATAGTGGGCAGTCCTGTGGCACTCTGCTGATTGTAGTGGGCAGACCTGTGGCACGCTGTTGAGTGTAGTGGGCAGTCCTGTGGACTCTGTTGAGTGTACTGGGCAGTCCGGTGCCATTCTGTTGAGCGTTTTGGGCAGTCCTGTGGCACTCTGTTCAGTGTAGTGGGCAGTCCTTTGGCACTCTGTTGAGTGTGGTGGGCAGTCCTGTGCCATTCGGTTGAGCGGAGTAGGCATTCCCATGGCACTCCGCTGAATGTAATGAGTAGTCCTGTGCCATTCTGTTGAGTGATTGGGCAGTCCTGTGCCATTCTGTTGAGTGTAGTCGGCAGTCGTCTGGAATTCTGTAGATCGTAGTGGGCAGTCTTGTGGCACTCTGTTGATTGTAGTTGGCAGTCCTGTGGCACTCCATTGAGCGTAGTGGGCAGTCCTGTGGCACTCTGCTGAATGTAGTGGGCAGACCTGTGGCACGCTGTTGAGTGTAGTGGGCAGTCCTGTAGCACTCTGTTGAGTGTAGTGGGCAGTCCTGTGCCATTCTGTTGAGCGTTGTTTGCAGTCCTGTGGCACTCTGTTCAGCATAGTGGGCAGTCCTGTGGCATTCTGTTGAGTGTATTGGGCAGACCTGTGGCACTCTGTTGAGTGTGGTGGGCAGTCCTGTGCCATTCTGTTGAGCAGAGTAGGCATTCCCATGGCACTCTGTTGAATGTAATGAGCAGTCCAGTGGCACTCCATTGAGCGTACTGAGCAGTCCTGTGCAACCCTGTTGAGTGTAGTGGGCAGTCCTGTGGCACTCTGTTGAGTGTAGTGGGCAGTCCTTTGGCAATCTGTTGAGTGTAGTGGGCATATCTGTGGCACTCTGTTGAGAATAGTGGGCAGTCATGTGGCACTCTGTTGACTGTGGTGGGCAGTCCTGTGCCATTCTGTTGCGTGTAGTGTGCAGTCCTGTGGCACTCCGTTGAGCATTGTGGGCAGTCCTGTGGCACTCTGCTGATTGTAGTGGGCAGACCTGTGGCACGCTGTTGAGTGTAGTGGGCAGTCCTGTGGCACTCTGTTGAGTGTAGTGGGCAGTCCGGTGCCATTCTGTTGAGCGTTTTGGGCAGTCCTGTGGCACTCGGTTCAGCGTAGTTGTCAGTCCTGTGGCACTCTGTTGAGTATGGTGGGCAGTCCTGTGCCATTCGGTTGAGCGGAGTAGGCATTCCCATGGCACTCCGCTGAATGTAATGAGTAGTCCTGTGGCATTCTGTTGAGAGTATTGGGCAGTCCTGTGCCATTCTGTTGAGTGTAGTCGGCAGTCCTCTGGAATTCTGTAGATCGTAGTGGGCAGTCCTGTGGCACTCTGTTGATTGTAGTGGGCAGTCCTGTGGCACTCCATTGAGCGTAGTGGGCAGTCCAGTGGCACTCTGCTGAATGTAATGGGCAGACCTGTGGCACGCTGTTGAGTGTAGTGGGCAGCCCTGTGGCACTCTGTTGAGTGTAGTGAGCAGTCCTGTGCCATTCTGTTGAATGTAGTTTGCAGTCCTGAGGCACTCTTTTTAGCGTAGTGGGCAGTCCTGTGGCATTCTGTTGAGTGTATTGGGCAGTCCTGTGGCACTCTGTTGAGTAGGTGGGCAGTCCTGTGCCATTCTGTTGAGCGGAGTAGGCATTCCCATGGCACTCTGTTGAATGTAATGAGTAGTCCTGTGGCACTCCGTTGAGCGTACTGAGCAGTCCTGTGCAACTCTGTTGAGTGTAGTGGGAAGTCCTGTGGCAGTTTGTTGAGGGAAGTGGGCAGTCCTGTGGCACTCTGTTGAGTGTAGTGGGCAGTCCTGTGGCACTCTGTTGAGTGTAGTGGGCAGTCCTTTGGCAATCTGTTGAGTGTAGTGGGCAATTCTGTGGCACTCTGTTGAGAATAGTGGGCAGTCATGTGGCACTCTGTTGAGTGTGGTGGGCAGTCCTGTGTCACTCTGTTCAGCATAGTGGGCAGTCATTTGGCACTCTGTTGAGTGTAGTGTGCAATCCTGTGTCACTCTGTTGTCTGTAGTGGGCATTCTTGTCGCGCTATGTTGAGGGTAGTTGGTAGTCCTGTGGCACTCTATAGTGTGTAGTGGGCAGAACTGTGGCATTCTGTTGAGCAAGTTGAGCTGTCCTATGGCTCTCTGTTGAGTGTAGTTGGCAGTCCTGTGGCACTCTGTTGAGCGTAGTGGGCAGTCCTATTGCACTCTGTTGTGTGTAGTGGGCAGTCCTGTGACAGTCTGTTGAATGTAATGGGTAGTCCTGAGGAACTCTGTTGATCGTAGTGAGCAGTCTTATGGCACTCTGTTGAGTGTAGTGGGCAGTCCTGTGCCATTCTGTTGAGCGTTGTTTGCAGTCCTGTGGCACTCTGTTGAGCGTAGTGGGCAGTCCTGTGGCATTCTGTTGAGTGTATTGGGCAGTCCTGTGCCATTCTGTTGCGTGTAGTGGGCAGTCCTGTGGCACTCCGTTGAGCATTGTGGGCAGTCCTGTGGCACTCTGCTGATTGTAGTGGGCAGACCTGTGGCACGTTGTTGAGTGTAGTGGGCATTCCTGTGGCACTCTGTTGAGTGTAGTGGGCAGTCCGGTGCCATTCTGTTGAGCGTTTTGGGCAGTCCTGTGGCACTCGGTTCAGCGTAGTTGTCAGTCCTGTGGCACTCTGTTGAGTGTGGTGGGCAGTCCTGTGCCATTCGGTTGAGCGGAGTAGGCATTCCCATGGCACTCCGCTGAATGTAATGAGTAGTCCTGTGGCATTCTGTTGAGAGTATTGGGCAGTCCTGTGCCATTCTGTTGAGTGTAGTCGGCAGTCCTCTGGAATTCTGTAGATCGTAGTGGGCAGTCCTGTGGCACTTTGTTGATTGTAGTGGGCAGTCCTGTGGCACTCCATTGAGCGTAGTGGGCAGTCCTGTGGCACTCTGCTGAATGTAATGGGCAGACCTGTGGCACGCTGTTGAGTGTAGTGGGCAGCCCTGTGGCACTCTGTTGAGTGTAGTGGGCAGTCCTGTGCCATTCTGTTGAATGTAGTTTGCAGTCCTGAGGCACTCTTTTTAGCGTAGTGGGCAGTCCTGTGGCATTCTGTTGAGTGTATTGGGCAGTCCTGTGGCACTCTGTTGAGTAGGTGGGCAGTCCTGTGCCATTCTGTTGAGCGGAGTAGGCATTCCCATGGCACTCTGTTGAATGTAATGAGTAGTCCTGTGGCACTCCGTTGAGCGTACTGAGCAGTCCTGTGCAACTCTGTTGAGTGTAGTGGGAAGTCCTGTGGCAGTTTGTTGAGGGAAGTGGGCAGTCCTGTGGCACTCTGTTGAGTGTAGTGGGCAGTCCTGTGGCACTCTGTTGAGTGTAGTGGGCAGTCCTTTGGCAATCTGTTGAGTGTAGTGGGCAATTCTGTGGCACTCTGTTGAGAATAGTGGGCAGTCATGTGGCACTCTGTTGATTGTGGTGGGCCGTCCTGTGGCACTCTGTTCAGCGTAGTGGCAGTCATTTGGCACTCTGTGGAGTGTAGTGTGCAATCCTGTGTCACTCTGTTGTCTGTAGTGGGCATTCTTGTCGTGCTATGTAGAGGGTAGTTGGCAGTCCTTTGGCACTCTATTGAGTGTAGTGGGCAGAACTGTGGCATTCTGTTGAGCAAGTTGAGCTGTCCAATGGCTCTCTGTTGAGTGTAGTTGGCAGTCCTGTGGCACTCTGTTGAGCGTAGTGGGCAGTCCTAATGCACTCTGTTGTGTGTAGTGGGCAGTCCTGTGACAGTCTGTTGAATGTAATGGGTAGTCCTGAGGAACTCTGTTGATCGTAGTGAGCAGTCTTATGGCACTCTGTTGAGTGTAGTGGGCTGTCCTGTGGCACTCTGCTGAATGTAGTGGGCAGACCTGTGGCACGCTGTTGAGTGCAGTGGGCAGTCCTGTGGCACACTGTTGAGTGTAGTGGGCAGTCCTGTGCCATTCTGTTGAGCGTTGTTTGCAGTCCTGTGGCATTCTGTTGAGTGTATTGGGCAGTCCTGTGGCACTCTGTTGAGTGTGGTGGGCAGTCCTGTGCCATTCTGTTGAGCGGAGTAGGCATTCCCATGGCACTCTGTTGAATGTAATGAGTAGTCCTGTGGCACTCCGTTGAGCGTACTGAGCAGTCCTGTGCAACTCTGTTGAGTGTAGTAGGCAGTCCTGTGGCACTTTGTTGAGGGAAGTGGGCAGTCCTGTGGCACTCTGTTGAGTGTAGTGGGCAGTCCTGTGGCACTCTGTTGAGTGTAGTGGGCAGTCCTTTGGCAATCTGTTGAGTGTAGTGGGCAATTCTGTGGCAATCTGTTGAGAATAGTGGGCAGTCATGTGGCACTCTGTTGACTGTGGTGGGCAGTCCTGTGGCACTCTGTTGAGCATAGTGGGCAATCATTTGGCCCTCTGTTGAGTGTAGTGTGCAATCCTGTGTCACTCTGTTGTCTGTAGTGGGCATTCTTGTCGTGCTATGTTGAGGGTAGTTGGCAGTCCTGTGGCACTCTATTGAGTGTAGAGGGCAGAACTGTGGCATTCTGTTGAGCAAGTTGAGCTGTCCTATGGCTCTCTGTTGAGTGTAGTTGGCAGTCCTGTGGCACTCTGTTGAGCATAGTGGGCAGTCCTATTGCACTCTGTTGTGTGTAGTGGGCAGTCCATTGGCACTCTGTTGAATGTAATGGGTAGTCCTGAGGAACTCTGTTGATCGTAGTGAGCAGTCTTATGGCACTCTGTTGAGTGTAGTGGGCAGTCCTGTGGCACTGTGTTGAATATAATGGGTAGTCCTGAGGAAAACTGTTGACCGTAGTGGGCAGTCCTGTGGCACTCTTTTGAGTGTAGTGGCTAGTCCTCTGACACTCCGATGAGCGAAGTGGGCAGTCCTGTGGCACTCTGCTGAATATAGTGGGCAGACCTGTGGCATGCTGTTGAGTGTAGTGGGCAGACCTGTGGCACTCTGTTGAGTGTAGTGGGCAGTCCTGTGCCATTCTGTTGAGCATTTTGGGCAGTCCTGTGGCACTCTGTTCAGCATAGTGGCAGTCCTGTGGCACTCTGTTGAGTGTGGTGGGCAGTCCTGTGCCATTCTGTTGAGCGGTAGGCATTCCCATGCCACTCTGTTGAATGTAATGAGTAGTCCTGTGGCATTCTGTTGAGTGTATTGGGCAGTCCTGTGCCATTCTGTTGAGTGTAGTCGGCAGTCCTCTGGCATTCTGTTGATCGTAGTGGGCAGTACTGTGGCACTCTATTGAGTGTAGTGGGCAGTCCTGTGGCACTCCATTGAGCGTAGTGGGCAGTCCTGTGGCACTCTGCTGAATATAGTGGGCAGACCAGTGGCACGCTGTTGAGTGTAGTGGGCAGTCCTGTGGCACTCTTTTGAGTGTATTGGGCAGTCCTGTGCCATTCTGTTGAGCGTTGTTTGCAGCTCTGTGGCATTCTGTTTAGTGTAGTGGGCAGTCCTGTGGCACTCCGTTGAGCATAATGGGCAGTATTGTGGCACTCTGCTGAATGTAGTGGGCAGACCTGTGGCACGCTGTTGAGTGTAGTGGGCAGTCCTGTGGCACTCTGTTGAGTATAGTGGGCAGACCTGTGGCACGCTGTTGAGTGTAGTGGGCAGTCCTGTGGCACTCTGCTGACTGTAGTGGGCAGTCCTGTTCCATTCTGTTGAGCGTTGTTTGCAGTCCTGTGGCACTCTGTTCAGCGTAACTGGCAGTCCTGTGGCACTCTGTTGAGTGTGGTGGGCAGTCCTGTGCCACTCTGTTCAGCGTAGTGGGCAGTCCTGTGGCACTCCGTTGAGTGTGGTGGGCAGGCCTGTGCCATTCTGTTGAGCGGAGTAGGCATTCCCATGGCACACTGTTGAATGTAATGAGTCGTCCTGTGGCATTCTGTTGAGTGTATTGGGCAGTTCTGTGCCATTCTGTTGAATGTAGTCTGCAGTCCTCTGGCATTCTGTTGATCGTAGTGGGCAGTCCTGTGGCACTCTGTTGAGTGTAGTGGGCAGTCCTGTGGCACTCTGCTGAATGTAGTGGGCAGACCTGTGGCACGCTGTTGAGTTTAGTGGGCAGTCCTGTGGCACTCTGTTGACTGTAGTGGGCAGTCCTGTTCCATTCTGTTGAGCGTTGTTTGCAGTCCTGTGGCACTCTGTTCAGTGTAGTGGGCAGTCCTGTGGCACTCGGTTGAGTGTAGTGGGCAGTCCTGTGCCATTCTGTTGAGCGTTGTTTGCAGTCCTGAGGCACTCTGTTCAGCGTAGTGGGCAGTCCTGTGGCACTCTGTTGAGTTCAGAGGGCAGTCCAGTGGCACTCCTTTGACCATAGTGGGCAGTCCTGTGGCACTCTGCTGAATGTAGTGGGCAGACCTGTGGCACGCTGTTGAGTGTAGTGGGCAGTCCTGTGCCATTCTGTTGAGCGGAGTAGGCATTCCCATGGCACTCTGTTGAATGTAATGAGTAGTCCTGTGGCACTCCATTGAGCGTACTGAGCAGTCCTGTGCAACTCAGTTGAGCGGAGTGGGCAGTCCTGTGCCATTCTGTTGAGTGTATTGGGCAGTCCTGTGGCACTCCGTTGAGTGTAGTGGGCAATCCTGTGGAACTCTGCTGAATGTAGTGGGCAGACCTGTGGGACGCTGTTGAGTGTAGTGGGCAGTCCTGTGGCACTCTGTTGAGTGTAGTGGGCAGTCCTGTGCCATTCTGTTGAGCGTTGTTTGCAGTCCTGTGGCACTCTGTTCAGCGTAGTGGGCAGACCTGTGGCACGCTGTTGAGTGTAGTGGGCAGTCCTGTGGCACTCTGTTGAGTGTAGTGGGCAGTCCTGTGCCATTCTGTTGAGCGTAGTTTGCAGTCCTGAGGCACTCTGTTCAGCATAGTGGGCAGTCCTGTGGCATTCTGTTGAGTGTATTGGGCAGCCCTTTGCCATTCTGTTGCGTGTAGTGGGCATTCCTGTGGCAGTCCGTTGAGCATAGTGGGCAGTCCTGTGGCACTCTGCTGAATGTTGTAGGCAGACCTGTGGCACGCTGTTGAGTGTATTGGGCAGTCCTGTGGCACTCTGTTGAGTGTAGTGGGCAGTCCGGTGCCATTCTGTTGAGCGTTTTGGGCAGTCCTGTGGCACTCTGTTCAGCGTAGTGGGCAGTCCTGTGGCACTCTGTTGAGTGTGGTCGGCAGTCCTTTGCCATTCTGTTGAGCGGAGTAGGCATTCCCATGGCACTCTGTTGAAAGTAATGAGTAGTCCTGTGGCATTCTGTTGAGTGTATTGGGCAGTCCTGTGCCATTCTGTTGAATGTACTCGGCAGTCCTCTGGCATTCTATTGATCGTAGTGGGCAGTCCTGTGGCACTCTGTTGAGTGTAGTGGGCAGTCCTGTGACACTCCATTGAGCGTAGTGGGCAGTCCTGTGGCACTCTGCTGAATGTAGTGGGCAGACCTGTGGCCCGCTGTTGAGTGTAGTGGGCAGTCCTGTGGCACTCTGTTGACTGTAGTGGGCAGTCCTGTGCCATTCTGTTGAGCGTTGTTTGCAGTCCTGTGGCACTCTGTTCAGCGTAGTGGGCTGTCCTGTGGCATTCTGTTGAGTGTATTGGGCAGTCCTGTGACAATCTGTTGAGTGTGGTGGGCAGTCCTGTGCCATTCTGTTGAACAGAGTAGGCATTCCCATGGCACTCTGTTGAATGTAATGAGCAGTCCAGTGGCACTCCATTGAGTGTACTGAGCAGTCCTGTGCAACTCAGTTGAGCGTAGTGGGCAGTCCTGTGGCATTCTGTTGAGTGTATTGGGCAGTGCTGTGGCACTCTGTTGGGTGTAGTGGGCAGTCCTGTGGCACTCCATTGAGCGTAGTGGGCAGTCCTGTTGCACTCTGCTGAATATAGTGGGCAGACCTGTGGCCCGCTGTTGAGTGTAGTGGGCCGTCCTGTGGCACTCTGTTGAGTGTAGTGGGCAGTCCTGTGCCATTCTGTTGAGCGTTGTTTGCAGTCCTGTGGCACTCTGTTCAGCGTAGTGGGCAGTCCTGTGGCATTCTGTTGAGTGTATTGGGCAGTCCTGTGGCAATCTGTTGAGCAGAGTAGGCATTCCCATGGCACTCTGTTGAATGTAATGAGCAGTCCAGTGGCACTCCATTGAGCGTACTGAGCAGTCCTGTGCAACTCAGTTGAGCGTAGTGGGCAGTCCTGTGGCATTCTGTTGAATTTATTGGGCAGTCCTGTGGCACTCTGTTGAGTGTGGTGGGCAGTCCTGTGCCATTCTGTTGAGCGGAGTAGGCATTCCCATGGCACTCTGTTGAATGTAATGTGTAGTCCTGTGGCACTCCGTTGAGCGTACTGAGCAGTCCTGTGCAACTCTGTTGAGCGTAGTGGGCAGTCCTGTGGCACTCTGTTGAGGGAAGTGGGCAGTCCTGTGGCACTCTGTTGAGTGTAGTGGGCAGTCCTGTGGCACTCTGTTGAGTGTAGTGGGCAGTCCTTTGGCAATCTGTTAATTGTAGTGGGCAATTCTGTGGCACTCTGTTGAGAAACGTGGGCAGTCATGTGGCACTCTGTTGAGTGTGGTGGGCAGTCCTGTGGCACTCTGTTCAGCGTAGTGGGCAGTCATTTGGCACTCTGTTGAGTGTCGCGTGCACTCCTGTGTCACTCTGTTGTCTGTAGTGGGCATTCTTGTCGCGCTATGTTGAGGGTAGTTGGCAGTCCTGTGGCACTCTATAGTGTGTAGTGGGCAGAACTGTGGCATTCTGTTGAGCAAGTTGAGCTGTCCTATCGCTCTCTGTTGAGTGTAGTTGGCAGTCCTGTGGCACTCTGTTGAGCGTAATGAGCAGTCTTATGGCACTCTGTTGAGTGTAGTGGGCAGTCCTGTGGCACTGTGTTGAATTTAATGGGTAGTCCTGAGGAAATCTGTTGAGCGTAGTGGGCACTCCTGTGGCACTCTTTTGAGTGTAGTGGCTGGTCCTGTGACACTCCGATGAGCGAAGTGGGCAGTCCTGTGGCACTGTGCTGAATATAGTGGGCAGTCCTGTGGCATGCTGTTGAGCGTAGTGGGCAGACCTGTGGCACGCTGTTGAGTGTAGTGGGCAGTCCTGTGGCACTCTGTTGAGTGTAGTGGGCAGTTCTGTGCCATTCTGTTGAGAGTTGTTTGCAGTCCTGTGGCACTCTGTTCAGCGTAGTTGTCAGTCCTGTGGCACTCTGTTGAGTGTATTGGGCAGTCCTGTGCCATTCTGTTGCGTGTAGTGGGCAGTCCTGTGGCACTCCGTTGAGCATAGTGGGCAGTCCTGTGGCACTCTGCTGATTGTAGTGGGCAGACCTGTGGCACGCTGTTGAGTGTAGTGGGCAGTCCGGTGCCATTCTGTTGAATGTAGTTTGCAGTCCTGAGGCACTCTTTTTAGCGTAGTGGGCAGTCCTGTGCCATTCTGTTGAGTGTATTGGGCAGTCCTGTGGCACTCTGTTGAGTAGGTGGGCAGTCCTGTGCCATTCTGTTGAGCGGAGTAGGCATTCCCATGGCACTCTGTTGAATGTAATGAGTAGTCCTGTGGCACTCCGTTGAGCGAACTGAGCAGTCCTGTGCAACTCTGTTGAGTGTAGTGGGAAGTCCTGTGGCAGTTTGTTGAGGGAAGTGGGCAGTCCTGTGGCACTCTGTTGAGTGTAGTGGGCAGTCTTGTGGCACTCTGTTGAGTGTAGTGGGCAGTCCTTTGGCAATCTGTTGAGTGTAGTGGGCAATTCTGTGGCACTCTGTTGAGAATAGTGGGCAGTCATGTGGCACTCTGTGGAGTGTAGTGTGCAATCCTGTCTCACTCTGTTGTCTGTAGTGGGCATTCTTGTCGTGCTATGTTGAGGGTAGTTGGCAGTCCTTTGGCAATCTATTGAGTGTAGTGGGCAGAACTGTGGCATTCTGTTGAGCAAGTTGAGCTGTCCAATGGCTCTCTGTTGAGTGTAGTTGGCAGTCCTGTGGCACTCTGTTGAGCGTAGTGGGCAGTCCTAATGCACTCTGTTGTGTGTAGTGGGCAGTCCTGTGACAGTCTGTTAAATGTAATGGGTAGTCCTGAGGAACTCTGTTGATCGTAGTGAGCAGTCTTATGGCACTCTGTTGAGTGTAGTGGGCAGTCCTGTGGCACTCTGCTGAATGTAGAGGGCAGACCTGTGGCACGCTGTTTAGTGTAGTGGGCAGTCCTGTGGCACACTGTTGAGTGTAGTGGGCAGTCCTGTGCCATTCTGTTGAGCGTTGTTTGTAGTCCTGTGGCACTCTGTTGAGCGTATTGGGCAGTCCTGTGGCATCTGTTGAGTGTGGTGGGCAGTCCTGTGCCATTCTGTTGAGCGGAGTAGGCATTCCCATGGCCCTCTGTTGAATGTAATGAGTAGTCCTGTGGCACTCCGTTGAGCGTACTGAGCAGTCCTGTGCAACTCAGTTGAGCGTAGTGGACAGTCCTGTGGCATTCTGTTGAGTGTATTGGGCAGTCCTGTGGCACTCTGTTGAGTGTGGTGGGCAGTCCTGTGCCATTCTGTTGAGCGGAGTAGGCATTCCCATGGCACTCTGTTGTATGTAATGAGTAGTCCTGTGGCACATCCGTTGAGCGTACTGAGCAGTCCTGTGCAACTCTGTTGAGTGTAGTAGGCAGTCCTGTGGCACTTTGTTGAGGGAAGTGGGCAGTCCTGTGGCACTCTGTTGAGTGTAGTGGGCAGTCCTGTGGCACTCTGTTGAGTGTAGTGGGCAGTCCTTTGGCAATCTGTTGAGTGTAGTGGGCAATTCTGTTTCACTCTGTTGAGAATAGTGGGCAGTCATGTGGCACTCTGTTGACTGTGGTGGGCAGTCCTGTGGCACTCTGTTGAGCATAGTGGGCAGTCATTTGGCACTCTGTTGAGTGTAGTGTGCAATCCTGTGTCACTCTGTTGTCTGTAGTGGGCATTCTTGTTGTGCTATGTTGAGGGTAGTTGGCAGTCCTGTGGCACTCTATTGAGTGTAGAGGGCAGAACTGTGGCATTCTGTTGAGCAAGTTGAGCTGTCCTATGGCTCTCTGTTGAGTGTAGTTGGCAGTCCTGTGGCACTCTGTTGAGCATAGTGGGCAGTCCTATTGCACTCTGTTGTGTGTAGTGGGCAGTCCCTTGGCTCTCTGTTGAATGTAATGGGTAGTCCTGAGGAACTCTGTTGATCGTAGTGAGCAGTCTTATGGCACTCTGCTGAGTGTAGTGGGCAGTCCTGTGGCACTGTGTTGAATATAATGGGTAGTCCTGAGGAAATCTGTTGACCGTAGTGGGCAGTCCTGTGGCACTCTTTTGAGTGTAGTGGCTAGTCCTCTGACACTCCGATGAGCGAAGTGGGCAGTCCTGTGGCACTCTGCTGAATATAGTGGGCAGACCTGTGGCATGCTGTTGAGTGTAGTGGGCAGTCCTGTGGCACTCTGTTGAGTGTAGTGGGCAGTCCTGTGCCATTCTGTTGAGCATTTTGGGCAGTCCTGTGGCACTCTGTTCAGCATAGTGGCAGTCCTGTGGCACTCTGTTGAGTGTGGTGGGCAGTCCTGTGCCATTCTGTTGAGCGGTAGGCATTCCCATGCCACTCTGTTGAATGTAATGAGTAGTCCTGTGGCATTCTGTTGAGTGTATTGGGCAGTCCTGTGCCATTCTGTTGAGTGTAGTCAGCAGTCCTCTGGCATTCTGTTGATCGTAGTGGGCAGTCCTGTGGCACTCTATTGAGTGTAGTGGGCAGTCCTGTGGCACTCCATTGAGCGTAGTGGGCAGTCCTGTGGCACTCTGCTGAATGTAGTGGGCAGACCAGTGGCACGCTGTTGAGTGTAGTGGGCAGTCCTGTGGCACTCTTTTGAGTGTAGTGGGCAGTCCTGTGCCATTCTGTTGAGCGTTGTTTGCAGCTCTGTGGCATTCTGTTTAGTGTAGTGGGCAGTCCTGTGGCACTCCGTTGAGCATAGTGGGCAGTATTGTGGCACTCTGCTGAATGTAGTGGGCAGACCTGTGGCACGCTGTTGAGTGTAGTGGCAGTCCTGTGGCACTCTGTTGAGTGTAGTGGGCAGTCCTGTGCCATTCTGTTGAGCATTTTGGGCAGTCCTGTGGCACTCCGTTGAGTGTGGTGGGCAGTCCTGTGCCATTCTGTTGAGCGGAGTAGGCATTCCCATGGCACACTGTTGAATGTAATGAGTCGTCCTGTGGCATTCTGTTGAGTGTATTGGGCAATTCTGTGCCATTCTGTTGAGAGTAGTCTGCAGTCGTCTGGCATTCTGTTGATCGTAGTGGGCAGTCCTGTGGCACTCTGTTGAGTGTAGTGGGCAGTCCTGTGGCACTCTGCTGAATGTAGTGGGCAGACCTGTGGCACGCTGTTGAGTGTAGTGGGCAGTCCTGTGGCACTCTGTTGACTGTAGTGGGCAGTCCTGTTCCATTCTGTTGAGCGTTGTTTGCAGTCCTGTGGCACTCTGTTCAGTGTAGTGGGCAGTCCTGTGGCACTCGGATGAGTGTTGTGGGCAGTCCTGTGCCATTCTGTTGAGCATTGTTTGCAGTCCTGTGGCACTCTGTTCAGCGTAGTGGGCAGTCCTGTGGCACTCTGTTGAGTTCAGAGGGCAGTCCTGTGGCACTCCTTTGACCATAGTGGGCAGTCCTGTGGCACTCTGCTGAATGTAGTGGGCAGACCTGTGGCACGCTGTTGAGTGTAGTGGGCAGTCCTGTGCCATTCTGTTGAGCGGAGTAGGCATTCCCATGGCACTCTGTTGAATGTAATGAGTAGTCCTGTGGCACTCCATTGAGCGTACTGAGCAGTCCTGTGCAACTCAGTTGAGCGTAGTGGGCAGTCCTGTGCCATTCTGTTGAGTGTATTGGGCAGTCCTGTGGCACTCCGTTGAGCGTAGTGGGCAATCCTGTGGAACTCTGCTGAATGTAGTGGGCAGACCTGTGGCACGCTGTTGAGTGTAGTGGGCAGTCCTGTGGCACTCTGTTGAGTGTAGTGGGCAGTCCTGTCCCATTCTGTTGAGCGTTGTTTGCAGTCCTGTAGCACTCTGTTCAGCGTAGTGGGCAGACCTGTGGCACGCTGTTGAGTGTAGTGGGCACTCCTGTGGCACTCTGTTGAGTGTAGTGGGCAGTCCTGTGCCATTCTGTTGAGCGTAGTTTGCAGTCCTGAGGCACTCTGTTCAGCATAGTGGGCAGTCCTGTGGCATTCTGTTGAGTGTATTGGGCAGCCCTTTGCCATTCTGTTGCGTGTAGTGGGCATTCCTGTGGCAGTCCGTTGAGCATAGTGGGCAGTCCTGTGGCACTCTGCTGAATGTTGTAGGCAGACCTGTGGCACGCTGTTGAGTGTAGTGGGCAGTCCTGTGGCACTCTGTTGAGTGTAGTGGGCAGTCCGGTGCCATTCTGTTGAGCGTTTTGGGCAGTCCAGTGGCACTCTGTTCAGCGTAGTGGGCAGTCCTGTGGCCCTCTGTTGAGTGTGGTGGGCAGTCCTTTGCCATTCTGTTGAGCGGAGTAGGCATTCCCATGGCACTCTGTTGAAAGTAATGAGTAGTCCTGTGGCATTCTGTTGAGTGTACTGGGCAGTCCTGTGCCATTCTGTTGAATGTACTCGGCAGTCCTCCGGCATTCTGTTGACTGTAGTGGGCAGTCCTGTGACTCTCCATTGAGCGTAGTGGGCAGTCCTGTGGCACTCTGCTGAATGTAGTGGGCAGACCTGTGGCCCGCTGTTGAGTGTAGTGGGCAGTCCTGTGGCACTCTGTTGAGTGTAGTGGGCAGTCCTGTGCCATTCTGTTGAGCGTTGTTTGCAGTCCTGTGGCACTCTGTTCAGCGTAGTGGGCTGTCCCTTGGCATTCTGTTGAGTGTATTGGACAGTCCTGTGGCAATCTGTTGAGTGTGGTGGGCAGTCCTGTGCCATTCTGTTGAACAGAGTAGGCATTCCCATGGCACGCTGTTGAATGTAATGAGCAGTCCAGTGGCACTCCATTGAGTGTACTGAGCAGTCCTGTGCAACTCAGTTGAGCGTAGTGGGCAGTCCTGTGGCATTCTGTTGAGTGTATTGGGCAGTCCTGTGGCACTCTGTTGAGTGTAGAGTGCAGTCCTGTGGCACTCCATTGAGCGTAGTGGGCAGTCCTGTGGCACTCTGCTGAATGTAGTGGGCAGACCTGTGGCCCGCTGTTGAGTGTAGTGGGCCGTCCTGTGGCACTCTGTTGAGTGTAGTGGGCAGTCCTGTGTCATTCTGTTCAGCGTAGTGGGCAGTCCTGTGGCACTCTGTTGAGTGTATTGGGCAGTCCTGTGGCACTATGTTGAGTGTGGTGGGCAGTCCTGTGCCATTCTGTTGAGCAGAGTTGGCATTCCCATGGCACTCTGTTGAATGTAATGAGCAGTCCAGTGGCACTCCATTGAGCGTACTGAGCAGTCCTGTGCAACTCAGTTGAGCGTAGTGGGCAGTCCTGTGCCATTCTGTTGAGCGGAGTAGGCATTCCCATGGCACTCTGTTGAATGTAATGAGTAGTCCTGTGGCACTCCGTTGAGCGTACTGAGCAGTCCTGTGCAACTCTGTTGAGTGTAGTAGGCAGTCCTGTGGCACTCTGTTGAGTGTAGTGGGCAGTCCTGTGGCACTCTGTTGAGTGTAGTGGGCAGTCCCGTGGCACTCTGTTGAGCGTAGTGGGCAGTCCTTTGGCAATCTGTTGAGTGTAGTGGGCAATTCTGTGGCACTCTGTTGAGAATAGTGGGCAGTCATGTGGCACTCTGTTGACTGTGGTGGGCATTCCTGTGGCACTCTGTTCAGCATAGTGGGCAGTCATTTGGCACTCTGTTGAGTGTAGTGTGCAAACCTGTGTTACTCTGTTGTCTGTAGTGGGCATTCTTGTCGCGCTATGTTGAGGGTAGTTGGCAGTCCTGTGGCACTCTATAGTGTGTAGTGGGCAGAACTGTGGCATTCTGTTGAGCAAGTTGAGCTGTCCTATCGCTCTCTGTTGAGTGTAGTTGGCAGTCCTGTGGCACTCTGTTGAGCGTAGTGGGCAGTCCTATTGCACTCTGTTGTGTGTAGTGGGCAGTCCTGTGACAGTCTGTTGAATGTAATGGGTAGTCCTGAGGAACTCTGTTGATCGTAGTGAGCAGTCTTATGGCACTCTGTTGAGTGTAGTGGGCAGTCCTGTGGCACTGTGTTGAATTTAATGGGTAGTCCTGAGGAAATCTGTTGAGCGTAGTGGGCACTACTGTGGCACTCTTTTTAGTGTAGTGGCTAGTCCTGTGGCACTCCGATGAGCGAAGTGGGCAGTCCTGTGGCACTTTGCTGAATATAGTGGGCAGTCCTGTGGCATGCCGTTGAGCGTAGTGGGCAGACCTGTGGCACGCTGTTGAGTGTATTGGGCAGTCCTGTGGCACTCTGTTGAGTGTAGTGGGCAGTTCTGTGCCATTCTGTTGAGCGTTGTTTGCAGTCCTGTGGCACGCTGTTCAGCGTAGTGGGCAGTCCTGTGGCATTCTGTTGTGTGTATTGGGCAGCCCTTTGCCATTCTGTTGCGTGTAGTGGGCATTCCTGTGGCACTCCGTTGAGCATAGTGGGCAGTCCTGTGGCACTCAGCTGAATGTAGTAGGCAGACCTGTGGCACGCTGTTGAGTGTAGTGGGCAGTCCTGTGGCACTCTGTTTAGTGTAGTGGGCAGTCCGGTGCCATTCTGTTGAGCGTTTTGGGCAGTCCTGTGGCACTCTGTTCAGCGTAGTGGGCAGTCCTGTGGCACTTTGCTGAATTTTGTGGGCAGTCCTGTGCCATTCTGTTGATCGTAGTGGGCAGTCCTGTGGCACACTGTTGAGTGCAGTGGGCAGTCCTGTGGCACTCCATTGAGCGTAGTGGGCAGTCCTGTGGCACTCTGCTGAATGTACTGGGCAGACCTGTGGCCCGCTGTTGAGTGTAGTGGGCAGTCCTGTGGCACTCTGTTGAGTGTAGTGGGCAGTCCTGTGCCATTCTGTTGAGCGTTGTTTGCAGTCCTGTGGCATTCTGTTCAGCGTAGTGGGCAGTCCTGTGGCATTCTGTTGATTGTATTGGGCAGTCCTGTGGCACTCGGTTGAGTGTGGTGGGCAGTCCTGTGCCTTTCTTTTGAGCAGAGCAGGCATTCCCATGGCACTCTGTTGATTGTAATGAGTAGTCCAGTGTCACTCCATTGAGCGTACTGAGCAGTCCTGTGCAACTCAGTTGAGCGTAGTGGGCAGTCCTGTGGCATTCTGTTGAGTGTATTGGGCAGTCCTGTGGCACTCTGTTGAGTGTGGTGGGCAGTTCTGTGCCATTCTGTTGAGCGGAGTAGGCATTCCCATGGCACTCTGTTGAATGTAATGAGTAGTCCTGTGGCACTCCGTTGAGCGTACTGAGCAGTCCTGTGCAACTCTGTTGAGTGTAGTGGGCAGTCCTGTGGCACTTTGTTGAGGGAAGTGGGCAGTCCTGTGGCACTCTGTTGAGTGTAGTGGGCAGTCCTGTGGCACTCTGTTGAGTGTAGTGGGCAGTCCTTTGGCAATCTGTTAATTGTAGTGGGCAATTCTGTGGCAATCTGTTGAGAATAGTGGGCAGTCATGTGGCACTCTGTTGAGTGTAGTTGGCAGTCCTGTGGCACTCTGTTGAGCGTAGTGGGCAGTCCTATGGCACTCTGTTGTGTGTAGTGGGCAGTCCTGTGACAGTCTGTTGAATGTAATGGGTAGTCCTGAGGAACTCTGTTGATCGTAGTGAGCAGTCTTATGGCACTCTGTTGAGTGTAGTGGGCAGTCCTGTGGCACTCTGCTGAATGTTGTGGGCAGACCTGTGGCACGCTGTTGAGTGTAGTGGGCAGTCCTGTGGCACACTGTTGAGTGTAGTGGGCAGTCCTGTGCCATTCTGTTGAGCGTTGTTTGCAGTCCTGTGGCACTCTGTTGAGCGTATTGGGCAGTCCTGTGGCATCTGTTGAGTGTGGTGGGCAGTCCTGTGCCATTCTGTTGAGCGGAGTAGGCATTCCCATGGCCCTCTGTTGAATGTAATGAGTAGTCCTGTGGCACTCCGTTGAGCGTACTGAGCAGTCCTGTGCAACTCAGTTGAGCGTAGTGGACAGTCCTGTGGCATTCTGTTGAGTGTATTGGGCAGTCCTGTGGCACTCTGTTGAGTGTGGTGGGCAGTCCTGTGCCATTCTGTTGAGCGGAGTAGGCATTCCCATGGCACTCTGTTGAATGTAATGAGTAGTCCTGTGGCACTCCGTTGAGCGTACTGAGCAGTCCTGTGCAACTCTGTTGAGTGTAGTAGGCAGTCCTGTGGCACTTTGTTGAGGGAAGTGGGCAGTCCTGTGGCACTCTGTTGAGTGTAGTGGGCAGTCCTGTGGCACTCTGTTGAGTGTAGTGGGCAGTCCTTTGGCAATCTGTTGAGTGTAGTGCGCAATTCTGTGGCACTCTGTTGAGAATAGTGGGCAGTAATGTGGCACTCTGTTGACTGTGGTGGGCAGTCCTGTGGCACTCTGTTGAGCATAGTGGGCAGTCATTTGGCACTCTGTTGAGTGTAGTGTGCAATCCTGTGTCACTCTGTTGTCTGTAGTGGGCATTCTTGTCGTGCTATGTTGAGGGTAGTTGGCAGTCCTGTGGCACTCTATTGAGTGTAGTGGGCAGAACTGTGGCATTCTGTTGAGCAAGTTGAGCTGTCCTATGGCTCTCTGTTGAGTGTAGTTGGCAGTCCTGTGGCACTCTGTTGAGCATAGTGGGCAGTCCTATTGCACTCTGTTGTGTGTAGTGGGCAGTCCCTTGGCACTCTGTTGAATGTAATGGGTAGTCCTGAGGAACTCTGTTGATCGTAGTGAGCAGTCTTATGGCACTCTGTTGAGTGTAGTGGGCAGTCCTGTGGCACTGTGTTGAATATAATGGGTAGTCCTGAGGAAATCTGTTGACCGTAGTGGGCAGTCCTGTGGCACTCTTTTGAGTGTAGTGGCTAGTCCTCTGACACTCCGATGAGCGAAGTGGGCAGTCCTGTGGCACTCTGCTGAATATAGTGGGCAGACCTGTGGCATGCTGTTGAGTGTAGTGGGCAGTCCTGTGGCACTCTGTTGAGTGTAGTGGGCAGTCCTGTGCCATTCTGTTGAGCATTTTGGGCAGTCCTGTGGCACTCTGTTCAGCATAGTGGCAGTCCTGTGGCACTCTGTTGAGTGTGGTGGGCAGTCCTGTGCCATTCTGTTGAGCGGTAGGCATTCCCATGCCACTCTGTTGAATGTAATGAGTAGTCCTGTGGCATTCTGTTGAGTGTATTGGGCAGTCCTGTGCCATTCTGTTGAGTGTAGTCGGCAGTCCTCTGGCATTCTGTTGATCGTAGTGGGCAGTACTGTGGCACTCTATTGAGTGTAGAGGGCAGTCCTGTGGCACTCCATTGAGCGTAGTGGGCAGTCCTGTGGCACTCTGCTGAATGTAGTGGGCAGACCAGTGGCACGCTGTTGAGTGTAGTGGGCAGTCCTGTGGCACTCTGTTGAGTGTAGTGGGCAGTCCTGTGCCATTCTGTTGAGCGTTGTTTGCAGCTCTGTGGCATTCTGTTTAGTGTAGTGGGCAGTCCTGTGGCACTCCGTTGAGCATAGTGGGCAGTATTGTGGCACTCTGCTGAATGTAGTGGGCAGACCTGTGGCACGCTGTTGAGTGTAGTGGCAGTCCTGTGGCACTCTGTTGAGTGTAGTGGGCAGTCCTGTGCCATTCTGTTGAGGTTTTTGGGCAGTCCTGTGGCACTCTGTTCAGCGTAACTGGCAGTCCTGTGGCACTCTGTTGAGTGTGGTGGGCAGTCCTGTGCCACTCTGTTCAGCGTAGTGGGCAGTCCTGTGGCACTCCGTTGAGTGTGGTGGGCAGTCCTGTGCCATTCTGTTGAGCGGAGTAGGCATTCCCATGGAACACTGTTGAATGTAATGAGTCGTCCTGTGGCATTCTGTTGAGTGTATTGGGCAATTCTGTGCCATTCTGTTGAGTGTAGTCTGCAGTCCTCTGCCATTCTGTTGATCGTAGTGGGCAGTCCTGTGGCACTCTGTTGAGTGTAGTGGGCAGTCATGTGGCACTCTGCTGAATGTAGTGGGCAGACCTGTGGCACGCTGTTGAGTGTAGTGGGCAGTCCTGTGGCACTCTGTTGACTGTAGTGGGCAGTCCTGTTCCATTCTGTTGAGCGTTGTTTGCAGTCCTGTGGCACTCTGTTCAGTGTAGTGGGCAGTCCTGTGGCACTCGGTTGAGTGTTGTGGGCAGTCCTGTGCCATTCTGTTCAGCGTTGTTTGCTGTCCTGTGGCACTCTGTTCAGCGTAGTGGGCAGTGCTGTGGCACTATGTTGAGTTCAGAGGGCAGTCCTGTGGCACTCCTTTGACCATAGTGGGCAGTCCTGTGGCACTCTGCTGAATGTAGTGGGCAGACCTGTGGCACGCTGTTGAGTGTAGTGGGCAGTCCTGTGCCATTCTGTTGAGCGGAGTAGGCATTCCCATGGCACTCTGTTGAATGTAATGAGTAGTCCTGTGGCACTCCATTGAGCGTACTGAGCAGTCCTGTGCAACTCAGTTGAGCGTAGTGGGCAGACCTGTGCCATTCTGTTGAGTGTATTGGGCAGTCCAGTGGCACTCCGTTGAGCGTAGTGGGCAATCCTGTGGAACTCTGCTGAATGTAGTGGGCAGACCTGTGGCACGCTGTTGAGTGTAGTGGGCAGTCCTGTGGCACTCTGTTCAGTGTAGTGGGCAGTCTTGTGCCATTCAGTTGAGCGTTGTTTGCAGTCCTGTGGCACTCTGTTCAGCGTAGTGGGCAGACCTGTGGCACGCTGTTGAGTGTAGTGGGCAGTCCTGTGGCACTCTGTTGATTGTAGTGGGCAGTCCTGTGCCATTCTGTTGAGCGTAGTTTGCAGTCCTGAGGCACTCTGTTCAGCATAGTGGGCAGTCCTGTGGCATTCTGTTGAGTGTATTGGGCAGCCCTTTGCCATTCTGTTGCGTGTAGTGGGCATTCCTGTGGTAGTCCGTTGAGCATAGTGGGCAGTCCTGTGGCACTCTGCTGAATGTTGTAGGCAGACCTGTGGCACGCTGTTGAGTGTAGTGGGCAGTCCTGTGGCACTCTGTTGAGTGTAGTGGGCAGTCCGGTGCCATTCTGTTGAGCGTTTTGGGCAGTCCTGTGGCACTCTGTTCAGCGTAGTGGGCAGTCCTGTGGCACTCTGTTGAGTGTGGTGGGCAGTCCTGTGCCATTCTGTTGAGCGGAGTAGGCATTCCCATGACACTCTGTTGAAAGTAATGAGTAGTCCTGTGGCATTCTGTTGAGTGTACTGGGCAGTCCTGTGCCATTCTGTTGAATGTACTCGGCAGTCCTCTGGCATTCTGTTGATCATAGTGGGCAGTCCTGTGGCACTCTGTTGAGTGTAGTGGGCAGTCCTGTGACACTCCATTGAGCGTAGTGGGCAGTCCTGTGGCACTCTGCTGAATGTAGTTGGCAGACCTGTGGCCCGCTGTTGAGTGTAGTGGGCAGTCCTGTGGCACTCTGTTGAGTGTAGTGGGCAGTCCTGTGCCATTCTGTTGAGCGTTGTTTGCAGTCCTGTGGCACTCTGTTCAGCGTAGTGGGCTGTCCTGTGGCATTCTGTTGAGTGTATTGGGCAGTCCTGTGGCAATCTTTTGAGAGTGGTGGGCAGTCCTGTGCCATTCTGTTGAACAGAGTAGGCATTCCCATGGCACTCTGTTGAATGTAATGAGCAGTCCAGTGGCACTCCATTGAGTGTACTGAGCAGTCCTGTGCAACTCAGTTGAGCGTAGTGGGCAGTCCTGTGGCATTCTGTTGAGTGTATTGGGCAGTCCTATGGCACTCTGTTGAGCGTAGTGGGCAGTCCTGTGGCACTCCATTGAGCGTAGTGGGCAGTCCTGTGGCACTCTGCTGAATGTAGTGGGCAGACCTGTGGCCCGCTGTTGAGTGTAGTGGGCCGTCCTGTGGCACTCTGTTGAGTGTAGTGGGCAGTCCTGTGCCATTCTGTTGAGCGTTGTTTGCAGTTCTGTGGCACTCTGTTCAGCGTAGTGGGCAGTCCTGTGGCATTCTGTTGAGTGTATTGGGCAGTCCTGTGGCAATCTGTTGAATGTGGTGGGCAGTCCTGTGCCATTCTGTTGAGCAGAGTAGGCATTCCCATGGCACTCTGTTGAATGTAATGAGCAGTCCAGTGGCACTCCATTGAGCGTACTGAGCAGTCCTGTGCAACTCAGTTGAGCGTAGTGGGCAGTCCTGTGGCATTCTGTTGAGTGTATTGGGCAGTCCTGTGGCACACTGTTGAGTGTGGTGGGCAGTCCTGTGCCATTCTGTTGAGCGGAGTAGGCATTCCCATGGCACTCTGTTGAATGTAATGAGTAGTCCTGTGGCACTCCGTTGAGCGTACTGAGCAGTCCTGTGCAACTCTGTTGAGCGTAGTGGGCAGTCCTGTGGCACTCTGTTGAGTGTAGTGGGCAGTCCTGTGGCACTCTGTTGAGTGTATTGGGCAGTCCCGTGGCACTCTGTTGAGTGTAGTGGGCAGTCCTTTGGCAATCTGTTGAGTGTAGTGGGCAATTCTGTGGCACTCTGTTGAGAATTTTGGGCAGTCATGTGGCACTCTGTTGACTGTGGTGGGCATTCCTGTGGCACTCTGTTCAGCATAGTGGGCATTCATTTGGCACTCTTTTGAGTGTAGTGTGCAATCCTGTGTCACTCTGTTGTCTGTAGTGGGCATTCTTGTCGCGCTATGTTGAGGGTAGTTGGCAGTCCTGTGGCACTCTATAGTGTGTAGTGGGCAGAACTGTGGCATTCTGTTGAGCAAGTTGAGCTGTCCTATCGCTCTCTGTTGAGTGTAGTTGGCAGTCCTGTGGCACTCTGTTGAGCGTAGTGGGCAGTCCTATTGCACTCTGCTGTGTGTAGTGGGCAGTCCTGTGACAGTCTGTTGAATGTAATGGGTAGCCCTGAGGAACTCTGTTGATCGTAGTGAGCAGTCTTATGGCACTCTGTTGAGTGTAGTGGGCAGTCCTGTGGCACTGTGTTGAATTTAATGGGTAGTCCTGAGGAAATCTGTTGAGCGTAGTGGGCACTCCTGTGGCACTCTTTTTAGTGAAGTGGCTAGTCCTGTGACACTCCGATGAGCGAAGTGGGCAGTCCTGTGGCACTTTGCTGAATATAGTGGGCAGTCCTGTGGCATGCTGTTGAGCGTAGTGGGCAGACCTGTGGCACGCTGTTGAGTGTATTGGGCAGTCCTGTGGCACTCTGTTGAGTGTGGTGGGCAGTCCTGTGCCATTCTGTTGAGCGGAGTACGCATTCCCATGGCACTCTGTTGAATGTAATGAGTAGTCCTGTGGCACTCCGTTGAGCGTACTGAGCAGTCCTGTGCAACTCTGTTGAGCGTAGTGGGCAGTCCTGTGGCACTCTGTTGAGTGTAGTGGGCAGTCCTGTGGCACTCTGTTGAGTGTAGTGGGCAGTCCCGTGGCACTCTGTTGAGTGTAGTGGGCAGTCCTTTGGCAATCTGTTGAGTGTAGTGGGCAATTCTGTGGCAATCTGTTGAGAATAGTGGGCAGTCATGTGGCACTCTGTTGACTGTGGTGGGCATTCCTGTGGCACTCTGTTCAGCATAGTGGGCAGTCATTTGGCACTCTGTTGAGTGTAGTGTGCAATCCTGTGTCACTCTGTTGTCTGTAGTGGGCATTCTTGTCGCGCTATGTTGAGGGTAGTTGGCAGTCCTGTGGCACTCTATAGTGTGTAGTGGGCAGAACTGTGGCATTCTGTTGAGCAAGTTGAGCTGTCCTATTGCTCTCTGTTGAGTGTAGTTGGCAGTCCTGTGGCACTCTGTTGAGCGTAGTGGGCAGTCCTATTGCACTCTGTTGTGTGTAGTGGGCAGTCCTGTGCCATTCTGTTGAGCGTTGTTTGCAGTCCTGTGGCACTCTGTTCAGCGTAGTGGGCAGACCTGTGGCACGCTGTTGAGTGTAGTGGGCAGTCCTGTGGCACTCTGTTGAGTGTAGTGGGCAGTCCTGTGCCATTCTGTTGAGGGTAGTTTGCAGTCCTGAGGCACTCTGTTCAGCATAGTGGGCAGTCCTGTGGCATTCTGTTGAATGTATTGGGCAGCCCTTTGCCATTCTGTTGCGTGTAGTGGGCATTCCTGTGGCAGTCCGTTGAGCATAGTGGGCAGTCCTGTGGCACTCTGCTGAATGTTGTAGGCAGACCTGTGGCACGCTGTTGAGTGTAGTGGGCAGTCCTGTGGCACTCTGTTGAGTGTAGTGGGCAGTCCGGTGCCATTCTGTTGAGCGTTTTGCCCAGTCCTGTGGCACTCTGTTCAGCGTAGTGGGCAGTCTTGTGGCACTCTGTTGAGTGTGGTGGGCAGTCCTTTGCCATTCTGTTGAGCGGAGTAGGCATTCCCATGGCACTCTGTTGTAAGTAATGAGTAGTCCTGTGGCATTCTGTTGAGTGTACTGGGCAGTCCTGTGCCATTCTGTTGAATGCACTCGGCAGTCCTCTGGCATTCTGTTGATCGTAGTGGGCAGTCCTGTGGCACTCTGTTGAGTGTAGTGGGCAGTCCTGTGACTCTCCATTGAGCGTAGTGGGCAGTCCTGTGGCACTCTGCTGAATGTAGTGGGCAGACCTGTGGCCCGCTGTTGAGTGTAGTGGGCAGACCTGTGGCACTCTGTTGAGTGTAGTGGGCAGTCCTGTGCCATTCTGTTGAGCGTTGTTTGCAGTCCTGTGGCATTCTGTTCAGCGTAGTGGGCTGTCCTGTGGCATTCTGTTGAGTGTATTGGGCAGGCCTGTGGCAATCTGTTGAGTGTGGTGGGCAGTCCTGTGCCATTCTGTTGAACAGAGTAGGCATTCCCATGGCACTCTGTTGAATGTAATGAGCAGTCCAGTGGCACTCAATTGAGTGTACTGAGCAGTCCTGTGCAACTCAGTTGAGCGTAGTGGGCAGTCCTGTGGCATTCTGTTGAGTGTATTGGGCAGTCCTGTGGCACTCTGTTGAGTGTAGTGGGCAGTCCTGTGGCACTCCATTGAGCGTAGTGGGCAGTCCTGTGGCACTCTGCTGAATGTAGTGGGCAGACCTGTGGCCCGCTGTTGAGTGTAGTGGGCCGTCCTGTGGCACTCTGTTGAGTGTAGTGGGCAGTCCTGTGCCATTCTGTTGAGCGTTGTTTGCAGTCCTGTGGCACTCTGTTCAGCGTAGTGGGCAGTCCTGTGGCATTCTGTTGAGTGTATTGGGCAGTCCTGTGGCAATCTGTTGAATGTGGTGGGCAGTCCTGAGCCATTCTGTTGAGCAGAGTAGGCATTCCCATGGCACTCTGTTGAATGTAATGAGCAGTCCAGTGGCACTCCATTGAGCGTACTGAGCAGTCCTGTGCAACTCAGTTGAGCGTAGTGGGCAGTCCTGTGGCATTCTGTTGAGTGTATTGGGCAGTCCTGTGGCACTCTGTTGAGTGTGGTGGGCAGTCCTGTGCCATTCTGTTGAGCGGAGTAGGCATTCCCATGGCACTCTGTTGAATGTAATGAGTAGTCCTGTGGCACTCCGTTGAGCGTACTGAGCAGTCCTGTGCAACTCTGTTGAGCGTAGTGGGCAGTCCTGTGGCACTCTGTTGAGTGTAGTGGGCAGTCCTGTGGCACTCTGTTGAGTGTAGTGGGCAGTCCCGTGGCACTCTGTTGAGTGTAGTGGGCAGTCCTTTGGCAATCTGTTGAGTGTAGTGGGCAATTCTGTGGCACTCTGTTGAGAATAGTGGGCAGTCATGTGGCACTCTGTTGACTGTGGTGGGCATTCCTGTGGCACTCTGTTCAGCATAGTGGGCATTCATTTGGCACTCTGTTGAGTGTAGTGTGCAATCCTGTGTCACTCTGTTGTCTGTAGTGGGCATTCTTGTCATGCTATCTTGAGGGTAGTTGGCAGTCCTGTGGCACTCTATTGAGTGTAGTGGGCAGAACTGTGGCATTCTGTTGAGCAGGTTCAGCTGTCCTATGGCTCTCTGTTGAGTGTAGTTGGCAGTCCTGTGGCACTCTGTTGAGCGTAGTGGGCAGTCCTATGGCATACTGTTGTGTGTAGTGGGCAGTCCCTTGGCACTCTGTTGAATGTAATGGGTAGTCCTGAGGAACTCTGTTGATCGTAGTGAGCAGTCTTATGGCACTCTGTTGAGTGTAGTGGGCAGTCCTGTGGCACTGTGTTGAATTTAATGGGCTGTCCTGAGGAAATCTGTTGAGCGTAGTGGGCAGTCCTGTGGCACTCTTTTGAGTGTAGTGGCTAGTCCTGTGACACTCCGATGAGCGATGTGGGCAGTCCTGTGGCACTCTGCTGAATATAGTGGGCAGACCGGTGGCATGCTGTTGAGCGGAGTGGGCAGTCCTGTGGCACTCTGTTGAGTGTAGTGGGCAGTCCTGTGCCATTCTGTTGAGCATTTTGGGCAGTTCTGTGGCACTCTGTTCAGCGTAGTGGCAGTCCAGTGGCACTCTGTTGAGTGTGGTGGGCAGTCCTGTGCCATTCTGTTCAGCGGAGTAGGCATTCCCATGGCACTCTGTTGAATGTAATGAGTAGTCCTGTGGCATTCTGTTGAGTGTATTGGGCAGTCCTGTGCCATTCTGTTGAGTGCAGTCGGCAGTCCTCTGGCATTCTGTTGATCGGAGAGGGCAGTCCTGTGGCACTCTATTGAGTGTAGTGGGCCGTCCTGTGGCACTCCATTGAGCGTAGTGGGCAGTCCTGTGGCACTCTGCTGAATGTAGTGGGCTGACCTGTGGCACGCTGTTGAGTGTAGTGGGCAGTCCTGTGGCACTCTGTTGAGTCTAGTGGGCACTCCTGTGCCATTCTGTTTAGCGTTGTTTGCAGTCCTGTGGCACTCTGTTGAGCATAGTGGGCAGTCCTGTGGCATTCTGTTGAGAGTAGTGGGCAGTCCTGTGGCACTCAGTTGAGCATAGTGGGCAGTATTGTGGCACTCTGCTGAATGTAGTGGGCAGACCTGTGGCATGCTGTTGAGTGTAGTGGGCAGTCCTGTGGCACTATGTTGAGTGTAGTGGGCAGTCCCGTGCCATTCTGTTGAGCATTTTGGGCAGTCCTGTGGCACTCTGTTCATTGTACTGGGCAGTCCTGTGGCACTCTGTTTATTGTGGTGGGCAGTCCTGTGCCATTCTGTTGAACGGAGTAGGCATTCCCATGGCACTCTGTTGAATGTAATGAGTAGTCCTGTGGCATTTTGTTGAGTGTATTGGGCAGTCCTGTGACATTCTGTTGAGTGTAGTGGGCAGTCCTGTGGCACTCCATTGAGCATAGTGGGCAGTCCTGTGGCACTCTGCTGAATGTAGTGGGCAGACCTGTGGCACGCTGTTGAGTGTAGTGGGCAGTCCTGTGGCACTCTGTTGGGTGTAGTGGGCAGTCCTGTGCCATTCTGTTGAGCGTTGTTTGCAGTCCTTTGCAATTCTGTTGAGCGTTGTTTGCAGTCCTGTGGCACTCTGTTCAGCGTAGTGGGAAGTCATGTGGCATTCTGTTGAGTGTATTGGGCAGTCCTTTGCCATTCTGTTGCGTGTAGAAGGCAGTCCTGTGGCACTCCGTTGAGCATAGTAGGCAGTCCTGTGGCACTTTGTTGAGTGTAGTGGGCAGTCCTGTTGCTCTCTGTTCAGTGTAGTGGGCAGTCCTGTGGCACTAAGTTGAGTGTAGTGGGCAGTCCTGTGCCATTCTGTTGAGCATTGTTTGCAGTCCTGTGGCACTCTGTTCAGCGTAGTGGGCAGACCTGTGGCACGCTGTTGTGTGTAGTGGGCTGTCCTGTGGCACTCTGTTGAGTGTAGTGGGCAGTCCTGTGCCATTCAGTTGAGCGTTGTTTGCAGTCCTGTGGCACTCTGTTCAGCGTGGTGGGCAGTCCTGTGGCATTCTGTTGAGTGTATTGGGCAGTCCTGTGCCATTCTGTTGTGTGAAGTGGGCAGTCCTGTGGCACTCTGTTGAGTGTAGTGGGCAGTCCTGTGCCATTCTGTTGAGCGTTGTTTGCAGTCCTGTGGCACTCTGTTCAGCGTAGTGGGCAGACCTGTGGCACTCTGTTGAGTGTAGAGGGCAGTCCTGTGCCATTCTGTTGAGCGTTGTTTGCAGTCCTGTGGCACTCTGTTCAGCGTAGTGGGCAGACCTGTGGCATTCTGTTGAGTGTATTGGGCAGTCCTGTGCCATTCTGTTGCGTGTAGTGGGCAGTCCTGTGGCACTCTGTTGAGCATAGTGGGCAGTCCTGTGGCACTCTGCTGAATGTAGTGGGCGGACCTGTGGCACACTGTTGTGTGTAGTTGGCAGTCCTGTGGCACTCTGTTGAGTGTAGTGGGCAGTCCTGTGCCATTCTGTTGAGCGCTTTGGACAGTCCTGTGGCATTCTGTTCAGCGTAGTGGGCAGTCCTGTGGCACTCTGTTGAGTGTGGTGGGCAGTCCTGTGCCATTCTGTTGAGCGGAGTAGGCATTCCCATGGCACTCTGTTGAATGTAATGAGTAGTCCTGTGGCATTCTGTTGAGTGTATTGGGCAGTCCTGTGCCATTCTGTTGACTGTAGTCGGCAGTCCTCTGGCATTCTGTTGATCGTAGTGGGCAGTCCTGTGGCACACTGTTGAGTGTAGTGGGCAGTCCTGTGGCACTCCATTGAGCGTAGTGGGCAGTCCTGTGGCAATCTGCTGAATGTAGTGGGCTGAACTGTGGCACGCTGTTGAGTGTAGTGGGCAGTCCTGTGCCATTCTGCTGAGCGTTGTTTGCAGTCCTGTGGCACTCTGTTCAGCGTAGTGGGCAGTCCTGTGCCATTCTGTTGATTGTATTGGGCAATCCTGTGGAACTCTGCTGAATGTAGTGGGCAGACCTGTGGCACGCTGTTGAGTGTAGTGGGCAGTCCTGTGGCACTCTGTTGAGTGTAATGGGCAGTCCTGTGCCATTCTCTTGAGCGTTGTTTGCATTCCTGTGGCACTCTGTTCAGCGTAGTGGGCAGTCCTGTGGCATTCTGTTGAGTGTATTGGGCAGTCCTGTGCCATTCTGTTGCGTGTAGTGGGCAGTCTTGTGGCACTCCGTTGAGCATAGTGGGCAGTCCTGTGGCACTCTGCTGATTGTAGGGGGCAGACCTGTGGCACGCTGTTGAGTGTAGTGGGCAGTCCAGTGGCACTCTGTTGAGTGGATTGGGCAGTCCGGTGCCATTCTGTTGAGCGTTTTGGGGGGCAGTCCTGTGGCACTCTGTTCAGCGTAGTGGGCAGTCCTGTGGCACTCTGCTGAATGTAGTGGGCAGACCTATGGCACGCTGTTGAGTGTAGTGGGCAGTTCTGTGGCACTCTGTTGAGTGTAGTGGGCAGTCCTGTGCCATTCTGTTGAGCGTTGTTTGCAGTCCTGTGGCACTCTGTTCAGCGTAGTGGGCAGACCTGTCCCATTCTGTTGCGTGTAGTAGGCAGTCCTGTGGCACACCGTTGAGCATAGTGGGCAGTCCTGTGGCACTTTGTTGAGTGTAGTTGGCAGTCCTGTTGCTCTCTGTTCAGTGTAGTGGGCAGTCCTGTGGCACTCTGTTGAGTGTAGTGGGCAGTCCTGTGCCATTCTGTTGAGCAATGTTTGCAGTCCTGTGGCACTCTGTTCAGCGTAGTGGGCAGACCTGTGGCACGCTGTTGAGTGTAGTGGGCAGTCCTGTGGCACTCTGTTGAGTGTAGTGGGCAGTCCTGTGCCATTCAGTTGAGCGTTGTTTGCAGTCCTGTGGCACTCTGTTCAGCGTAGTGGGCAGTCCTGTGGCATTCTGTTGAGCGTATTGGGCAGTCCAGTGCCATTCTGTTGCGCGTAGTGGGCAGCCCTGTGGCACGCTGTTGAGTGTAGTGGGCAGTCCTGTGCCATTCTGTTGAGCGTTGTTTGCTGTCCTGTGGCACTATGTTCAGCGTAGTCGGCAGACCTGTGACACACTGTTGAGTGAGGTGGCCAGTCCTGTGGCAGTCTGTTGAGTGTAGTGGGCATTCCTGTGCCATTCTGTTGAGCATTGTTTGCTGTCCTGTGGCACTCTGTTCAGCGTAGTGGGCAGTTCTGTGGCATTCTGTTGAGTGTATTGGGCAGTCCTGTGCCATTCTGTTGCGTGTAGTGGGCAGTCCTGTGGCACTCTGTTGAGCATAGTGGGCAGTCCTGTGGCACTCTGCTGAATGTAGTGGGCAGACCTGTGGCACTCTGTTCAGCATAGTGGGCAGTCCTGTGGCACTCTGTTGAGTGTGGTGGGCAGTCCTGTGCCATTCCGTTGAGCGGAGTACTCATTTCCCTGGCACCCTGTTTGATGTAATGAGTAGTCCTGTGGCATTCTGTTGAGTGTATTGGGCAGTCCTGTGCCATTCTGTTGAGTGTAGTCGGCAGTCCTCTGGCATTCTGTTTATCGTAGTGGGCAGTCCTGTGGCACTCTGTTGAGTGCAGTGAGCAGTCCTGTGGCACTCCATTGACTGTTGTGGGCAGTCCTGTGGCACTCTGCTGAATGTAGTGGGCAGACCTGTGGCACGCTGTTGAGTGTAGTGGGCAGTCCTGTGGCAATCTGTTGAGTGTAGTGGGCAGTCCTGTGCCATTCTGTTGAGCGTTGTTTGCAGTCCTGTGGCACTCTGTTCAGCGTAGTGGGCAGACCTGTGGCACTCTGTTGAGTGTAGAGGGCAGTCCTGTGCCATTCTGTTGAGCGTTGTTTGCAGTCCTGTGGCACTCTGTTCAGCGTAGTGGGCAGACCTGTGGCATTCTGTTGAGTGTATTGGGCAGTCCTGTGCCATTCTGTTGCGTGTAGAGGGCAGTCCTGTGGCACTCTGTTGTGCATAGTGGGCAGTCCTGTGGCACTCTGCTGAATGTAGTGGGCGGACCTGTGGCACACTGTTGTGTGTAGTTGGCAGTCCTGTGGCACTCTGTTGAGTGTAGTGGGCAGTCCTGTGCCATTCTGTTGAGTGCTTTGGACAGTCCTGTGGCATTCTGTTCAGCGTAGTGGGCAGTCCTGTGGCACTCTGTTGAGTGTGGTGGGCAGTCCTGTGCCATTCTGTTGAGCGGAGTAGGCATTCCCATGGCACTCTGTTGAATGTAATGAGTAGTCCTGTGGCATTCTGTTGAGTGTATTGGGCAGTCCTGTGCCATTCTGTTGAGTGTAGTCGGCAGTCCTCTGGCATTCAGTTGATCTTAGTGGGCAGTCCTGTGGCACTCTGTTGAGTGTAGTGGGCAGTCCTGTGGCACTCCATTGAGCGTAGTGGGCAGTCCTGTGGCAATCTGCTGAATGTAGTGGGCTGAACTGTGGCACGCTGTTGAGTGTAGTGGGCAGTCCTGTGCCATTCTGTTGAGCGTTGTTTGCAGTCCTGTGGCACTCTGTTCAGCGTAGTGGGCAGTCCTGTGCCATTCTGTTGATTGTATTGGGCAATCCTGTGGAACTCTGCTGAATGTAGTGGGCAGACCTGTGGCACGCTGTTGAGTGTAGTGGGCAGTCCTGTGGCACTCTGTTGAGTGTAATGGGCAGTCCTGTGCCATTCTCTTGAGCGTTGTTTGCATTCCTGTGGCACTCTGTTCAGCGTAGTGGGCAGTCCTGTGGCATTCTGTTGAGTGTATTGGGCAGTCCTGTGCCATTCTGTTGCGTGTAGTGGGCAGTCTTGTGGCACTCCATTGAGCATAGTGGGCAGTCCTGTGGCACTCTGCTGATTGTAGGGGGCAGACTTGTGGCACGCTGTTGAGTGTAGTGGGCAGTTCAGTGGCACTCTGTTGAGTGGATTGGGCAGTCCGGTGCCATTCTGTTGAGCGTTTTGGGCAGTCCTGTGGCACTCTGTTCAGCGTAGTGGGCAGTCCTGTGGCACTCTGCTGAATGTAGTGGGCAGACCTATGGCACGCTTTTGAGTGTAGTGGGCAGTTCTGTGGCACTCTGTTGAGTGTAGTGGGCAGTCCTGTGCCATTCTGTTGAGCGTTGTTTGCAGTCCTGTGGCAATCTGTTCAGCGTAGTGGGCAGACCTGTGGCAATCTGTTGAGTGTAGTGGGCAGTCCTGTGGCACTCTGTTCAGTGTAGTGGGCAGTCCTGTGCAATTCTGTTGAGCGTTGTTTGCAGTCCTGTGGCATTCTGTTGAGCGTATTGGGCAGTCCAGTGCCATTCTGTTGCGCGTAGTGGGCAGCCCTGTGGCACGCTGTTGAGTGTAGTGGGCAGTCCTGTGCCATTCTGTTGAGCGTTGTTTGCTGTCCTGTGGCACTATGTTCAGCGTAGTCGGCAGACCTGTGACACACTGTTGGGTGAGGTGGCCAGTCCTGTGGCAGTCTGTTGAGTGTAGTGGGCATTCCTGTGCCATTCTGTTGAGCATTGTTTGCTGTCCTGTGGCACTCTGTTCAGCGTAGTGGGCAGTCCTGTGGCATTCTGTTGAGTGTATTGGGCAGTCCTGTGCCATTCTGTTGCGTGTAGTGGGCAGTCCTGTGGCACTCTGTTGAGCATAGTGGGCAGTCTTGTGGCACTCTGCTGAATGTAGTGGGCAGACCTGTGGCACTCTGTTCAGCATAGTTGGCAGTCCTGTGGCACTCTGTTGAGTGTGGTGGGCAGTCCTGTGCCATTCCGTTGAGCGGAGTACTCATTTCCCTGGCACTCTGTTTGATGTAATGAGTAGTCCTGTGGCATTCTGTTGAGTGTATTGGGCAGTCCTGTGCCATTCTGTTGAGTGTAGTCGGCAGTCCTCTGGCATTCTGTTTATCGTAGTGGGCAGTCCTGTGGCACTCTGTTGAGTGTAGTGAGCAGTCCTGTGGCACTCCATTGACTGTTGTGGGCAGTCCTGTGGCACTCTGCTGAATGTAGTGGGCAGACCTGTGGCACGCTGTTGAGTGTAGTGGGCAGTCCTGTGTCAATCTGTTGAGTGTAGTGGGCAGTCCTGTGCCATTCTGTTGAGCGTTGTTTGCAGTCCTGTGGCACTCTGTTCAGCGTAGTGGGCAGACCTGTGGCACTCTGTTGAGTGTAGAGGGCAGTCCTGTGCCATTCTGTTGAGCGTTGTTTGCAGTCCTGTGGCACTCTGTTCAGCGTAGTGGGCAGACCTGTGGCATTCTGTTGAGTGTATTGGGCAGTCCTGTGCCATTCTGTTGCGTGTAGTGGGCAGTCCTGTGGCACTCTGTTGAGCATAGTGGGCAGTCCTGTGGCACTCTGCTGAATGTAGTGGGCGGACCTGTGGCACACTGTTGTGTGTAGTTGGCAGTCCTGTGGCACTCTGTTGAGTGTAGTGGGCAGTCCTGTGCCATTCTGTTGAGCGCTTTGGACAGTCCTGTGGCATTCTGTTCAGCGTAGTGGGCAGTCCTGTGGCACTCTGTTGAGTGTGGTGGGCAGTCCTGTGCCATTCTGTTGAGCGGAGTAGGCATTCCCATGGCACTCTGTTGAATGTAATGAGTAGTCCTGTGGCATTCTGTTGAGTGTATTGGGCAGTCCTGTGCCATTCTGTTGACTGTAGTCGGCAGTCCTCTGGCATTCTGTTGATCGTAGTGGGCAGTCCTGTGGCACTCTGTTGAGTGTAGTGGGCAGTCCTGTGGCACTCCATTGAGCGTAGTGGGCAGTCCTGTGGCAATCTGCTGAATGTAGTGGGCTGAACTGTGGCACGCTGTTGAGTGTAGTGGGCAGTCCTGTGCCATTCTGTTGAGCGTTGTTTGCAGTCCTGTGGCACTCTGTTCAGCGTAGTGGGCAGTCCTGTGCCATTCTGTTGATTGTATTGGGCAATCCTGTGGAACTCTGCTGAATGTAGTGGGCAGACCTGTGGCACGCTGTTGAGTGTAGTGGGCAGTCCTGTGGCACTCTGTTGAGTGTAATGGGCAGTCCTGTGCCATTCTCTTGAGCGTTGTTTGCATTCCTGTGGCACTCTGTTCAGCGTAGTGGGCAGTCCTGTGGCATTCTGTTGAGTGTATTGGGCAGTCCTGTGACATTCTGTTGCGTGTAGTGGGCAGTCTTGTGGCACTCCGTTGAGCATAGTGGGCAGTCCTGTGGCACTCTGCTGATTGTAGGGGGCAGACCTGTGGCACGCTGTTGAGTGTAGTGGGCAGTCCAGTGGCACTCTGTTGAGTGGATTGGGCAGTCCGGTGCCATTCTGTTGAGCGTTTTGGGCAGTCCTGTGGCACTCTGTTCAGCGTAGTGGGCAGTCCTGTGGCACTCTGCTGAATGTAGTGGGCAGACCTATGGCACGCTTTTGAGTGTAGTGGGCAGTTCTGTGGCACTCTGTTGAGTGTAGTGGGCAGTCCTGTGCCATTCTGTTGAGCGTTGTTTGCAGTCCTGTGGCAATCTGTTCAGCGTAGTGGGCAGACCTGTGGCAAACTGTTGAGTGTAGTGGGCAGTCCTGTGGCACTCTGTTCAGTGTAGTGGGCAGTCCTGTGCAATTCTGTTGAGCGTTGTTTGCAGTCCTGTGGCATTCTGTTGAGTGTATTGGGCAGTCCTGTCCCATTCTGTTGCGTGTAGTAGGCAGTCCTGTGGCACACCGTTGAGCATAGTGGGCAGTCCTGTGGCACTTTGTTGAGTGTAGTTGGCAGTCCTGTTGCTCTCTGTTCAGTGTAGTGGGCAGTCCTGTGGCACTCTGTTGAGTGTAGTGGGCAGTCCTGTGCCATTCTGTTGAGCAATGTTTGCAGTCCTGTGGCACTCTGTTCAGCGTAGTGGGCAGACCTGTGGCACGCTGTTGAGTGTAGTGGGCAGTCCTGTGGCACTCTGTTGAGTGTAGTGGGCAGTCCTGTGCCATTCAGTTGAGCGTTGTTTGCAGTCCTGTGGCACTCTGTTCAGCGTAGTGGGCAGTCCTGTGGCATTCTGTTGAGCGTATTGGGCAGTCCAGTGCCATTTTGTTGCGCGTAGTGGGCAGCCCTGTGGCACGCTGTTGAGTGTAGTGGGCAGTCCTGTGCCATTCTGTTGAGCGTTGTTTGCTGTCCTGTGGCACTATGTTCAGCGTAGTCGGCAGACCTGTGACACACTGTTGAGTGAGGTGGCCAGTCCTGTGGCAGTCTGTTGAGTGTAGTGGGCATTCCTGTGCCATTCTGTTGAGCATTGTTTGCTGTCCTGTGGCACTCTGTTCAGCGTAGTGGGCAGTCCTGTGGCATTCTGTTGAGTGTATTGGGCAGTCCTGTGCCATTCTGTTGCGTGTAGTGGGCAGTCCTGTGGCACTCTGCTGAATGTAGTGGGCAGACCTGTGGCACTCTGTTCAGCATAGTGGGCAGTCCTGTGGCACTCTGTTGAGTGTGGTGGGCAGTCCTGTGCCATTCCGTTGAGCGGAGTACTCATTTCCCTGGCACCCTGTTTGATGTAATGAGTAGTCCTGTGGCATTCTGTTGAGTGTATTGGGCAGTCCTGTGCCATTCTGTTGAGTGTAGTCGGCAGTCCTCTGGCATTCTGTTTATCGTAGTGGGCAGTCCTGTGGCACTCTGTTGAGTGCAGTGAGCAGTCCTGTGGCACTCCATTGACTGTTGTGGGCAGTCCTGTGGCACTCTGCTGAATGTAGTGGGCAGACCTGTGGCACGCTGTTGAGTGTAGTGGGCAGTCCTGTGGCAATCTGTTGAGTGTAGTGGGCAGTCCTGTGCCATTCTGTTGAGCGTTGTTTGCAGTCCTGTGGCACTCTGTTCAGCGTAGTGGGCAGACCTGTGGCACTCTGTTGAGTGTAGAGGGCAGTCCTGTGCCATTCTGTTGAGCGTTGTTTGCAGTCCTGTGGCACTCTGTTCAGCGTAGTGGGCAGACCTGTGGCATTCTGTTGAGTGTATTGGGCAGTCCTGTGCCATTCTGTTGCGTGTAGAGGGCAGTCCTGTGGCACTCTGTTGTGCATAGTGGTCAGTCCTGTGGCACTCTGCTGAATGTAGTGGGCGGACCTGTGGCACACTGTTGTGTGTAGTTGGCAGTCCTGTGGCACTCTGTTGAGTGTAGTGGGCAGTCCTGTGCCATTCTGTTGAGCGCTTTGGACAGTCCTGTGGCATTCTGTTCAGCGTAGTGGGCAGTCCTGTGGCACTCTGTTGAGTGTGGTGGGCAGTCCTGTGCCATTCTGTTGAGCGGAGTAGGCATTCCCATGGCACTCTGTTGAATGTAATGAGTAGTCCTGTGGCATTCTGTTGAGTGTATTGGGCAGTCCTGTGCCATTCTGTTGAGTGTAGTCGGCAGTCCTCTGGCATTCAGTTGATCTTAGTGGGCAGTCCTGTGGCACTCTGTTGAGTGTAGTGGGCAGTCCTGTGGCACTCCATTGAGCGTAGTGGGCAGTCCTGTGGCAATCTGCTGAATGTAGTGGGCTGAACTGTGGCACGCTGTTGAGTGTAGTGGGCAGTCCTGTGCCATTCTGTTGAGCGTTGTTTGCAGTCCTGTGGCACTCTGTTCAGCGTAGTGGGCAGTCCTGTGCCATTCTGTTGATTGTATTGGGCAATCCTGTGGAACTCTGCTGAATGTAGTGGGCAGACCTGTGGCACGCTGTTGAGTGTAGTGGGCAGTCCTGTGGCACTCTGTTGAGTGTAATGGGCAGTCCTGTGCCATTCTCTTGAGCGTTGTTTGCATTCCTGTGGCACTCTGTTCAGCGTAGTGGGCAGTCCTGTGGCATTCTGTTGAGTGTATTGGGCAGTCCTGTGCCATTCTGTTGCGTGTAGTGGGCAGTCTTGTGGCACTCCATTGAGCATAGAGGGCAGTCCTGTGGCACTCTGCTGATTGTAGGGGGCAGACTTGTGGCACGCTGTTGAGTGTAGTGGGCAGTTCAGTGGCACTCTGTTGAGTGGATTGGGCAGTCCGGTGCCATTCTGTTGAGCGTTTTGGGCAGTCCTGTGGCACTCTGTTCAGCGTAGTGGGCAGTCCTGTGGCACTCTGCTGAATGTAGTGGGCAGACCTATGGCACGCTTTTGAGTGTAGTGGGCAGTTCTGTGGCACTCTGTTGAGTGTAGTGGGCAGTCCTGTGCCATTCTGTTGAGCGTTGTTTGCAGTCCTGTGGCAATCTGTTCAGCGTAGTGGGCAGACCTGTGGCAATCTGTTGAGTGTAGTGGGCAGTCCTGTGGCACTCTGTTCAGTGTAGTGGGCAGTCCTGTGCAATTCTGTTGAGCGTTGTTTGCAGTCCTGTGGCATTCTGTTGAGCGTATTGGGCAGTCCAGTGCCATTCTGTTGCGCGTAGTGGGCAGCCCTGTGGCACGCTGTTGAGTGTAGTGGGCAGTCCTGTGCCATTCTGTTGAGCGTTGTTTGCTGTCCTGTGGCACTATGTTCAGCGTAGTCGGCAGACCTGTGACACACTGTTGGGTGAGGTGGCCAGTCCTGTGGCAGTCTGTTGAGTGTAGTGGGCATTCCTGTGCCATTCTGTTGAGCATTGTTTGCTGTCCTGTGGCACTCTGTTCAGCGTAGTGGGCAGTCCTGTGGCATTCTGTTGAGTGTATTGGGCAGTCCTGTGCCATTCTGTTGCGTGTAGTGGGCAGTCCTGTGGCACTCTGTTGAGCATAGTGGGCAGTCCTGTGGCACTCTGCTGAATGTAGTGGGCAGACCTGTGGCACTCTGTTCAGCATAGTTGGCAGTCCTGTGGCACTCTGTTGAGTGTGGTGGGCAGTCCTGTGCCATTCCGTTGAGCGGAGTACTCATTTCCCTGGCACTCTGTTTGATGTAATGAGTAGTCCTGTGGCATTCTGTTGAGTGTATTGGGCAGTCCTGTGCCATTCTGTTGAGTGTAGTCGGCAGTCCTCTGGCATTCTGTTTATCGTAGTGGGCAGTCCTGTGGCACTCTGTTGAGTGTAGTGAGCAGTCCTGTGGCACTCCATTGACTGTTGTGGGCAGTCCTGTGGCACTCTGCTGAATGTAGTGGGCAGACCTGTGGCACGCTGTTGAGTGTAGTGGGCAGTCCTGTGGCAATCTGTTGAGTGTAGTGGGCAGTCCTGTGCCATTCTGTTGAGCGTTGTTTGCAGTCCTGTGGCACTCTGTTCAGCGTAGTGGGCAGACCTGTGGCACTCTGTTGAGTGTAGAGGGCAGTCCTGTGCCATTCTGTTGAGCGTTGTTTGCAGTCCTGTGGCACTCTGCTCAGCGTAGTGGGCAGACCTGTGGCATTCTGTTGAGTGTATTGGGCAGTCCTGTGCCATTCTGTTGCGTGTAGTGGGCAGTCCTGTGGCACTCTGTTGAGCATAGTGGGCAGTCCTGTGGCACTCTGCTGAATGTAGTGGGCGGACCTGTGGCACACTGTTGTGTGTAGTTGGCAGTCCTGTGGCACTCTGTTGAGTGTAGTGGGCAGTCCTGTGCCATTCTGTTGAGCGCTTTGGACAGTCCTGTGGCATTCTGTTCAGCGTAGTGGGCAGTCCTGTGGCACTCTGTTGAGTGTGGTGGGCAGTCCTGTGCCATTCTGTTGAGCGGAGTAGGCATTCCCATGGCACTCTGTTGAATGTAATGAGTAGTCCTGTGGCATTCTGTTGAGTGTATTGGGCAGTCCTGTGCCATTCTGTTGACTGTAGTCGGCAGTCCTCTGGCATTCTGTTGATCGTAGTGGGCAGTCCTGTGGCACTCTGTTGAGTGTAGTGGGCAGTCCTGTGGCACTCCATTGAGCGTAGTGGGCAGTCCTGTGGCAATCTGCTGAATGTAGTGGGCTGAACTGTGGCACGCTGTTGAGTGTAGTGGGCAGTCCTGTGCCATTCTGTTGAGCGTTGTTTGCAGTCCTGTGGCACTCTGTTCAGCGTAGTGGGCAGTCCTGTGCCATTCTGTTGATTGTATTGGGCAATCCTGTGGAACTCTGCTGAATGTAGTGGGCAGACCTGTGGCACGCTGTTGAGTGTAGTGGGCAGTCCTGTGGCACTCTGTTGAGTGTAATGGGCAGTCCTGTGCCATTCTCTTGAGCGTTGTTTGCATTCCTGTGGCACTCTGTTCAGCGTAGTGGGCAGTCCTGTGGCATTCTGTTGAGTGTATTGGGCAGTCCTGTGCCATTCTGTTGCGTGTAGTGGGCAGTCTTGTGGCACTCCGTTGAGCATAGTGGGCAGTCCTGTGGCACTCTGCTGATTGTAGGGGGCAGACCTGTGGCACGCTGTTGAGTGTAGTGGGCAGTCCAGTGGCACTCTTTTGAGTGGATTGGGCAGTCCGGTGCCATTCTGTTGAGCGTTTTGGGCAGTCCTGTGGCACTCTGTTCAGCGTAGTGGGCAGTCCTGTGGCACTCTGCTGAATGTAGTGGGCAGACCTATGGCACGCTTTTGAGTGTAGTGGGCAGTTCTGTGGCACTCTGTTGAGTGTAGTGGGCAGTCCTGTGCCATTCTGTTGAGCGTTGTTTGCAGTCCTGTGGCACTCTGTTCAGCGTAGTGGGCAGACCTGTGGCAATCTGTTGAGTGTAGTGGGCAGTCCTGTGGCACTCTGTTCAGTGTAGTGGGCAGTCCTGTGCAATTCTGTTGAGCGTTGTTTGCAGTCCTGTGGCATTCTGTTGAGTGTATTGGGCAGTCCTGTCCCATTCTGTTGCGTGTAGTAGGCAGTCCTGTGGCAAACCGTTGAGCATAGTGGGCAGTCCTGTGGCACTTTGTTGAGTGTAGTTGGCAGTCCTGTTGCTCTCTGTTCAGTGTAGTGGGCAGTCCTGTGGCACTCTGTTGAGTGTAGTGGGCAGTCCTGTGCCATTCTGTTGAGCAATGTTTGCAGTCCTGTGGCACTCTGGTCAGCGTAGTGGGCAGACCTGTGGCACGCTGTTGAGTGTAGTGGGCAGTCCTGTGGCACTCTGTTGAGTGTAGTGGGCAGTCCTGTGCCATTCAGTTGAGCGTTGTTTGCAGTCCTGTGGCACTCTGTTCAGCGTAGTGGGCAGTCCTGTGGCATTCTGTTGAGTGTATTGGGCAGTCCAGTGACATTCTGTTGCGCGTAGTGGGCAGCCCTGTGGCACTCTGTTGAGTGTAGTGGGCAGTCCTGTGCCATTCTGTTGAGCGTTGTTTGCTGTCCTGTGGCACTATGTTCAGCGTAGTCGGCAGACCTGTGACACACTGTTGAGTGAGGTGGCCAGTCCTGTGGCAGTCTGTTGAGTGTAGTGGGCAGTCCTGTGCCATTCTGTTGAGCATTGTTTGCTGTCCTGTGGCACTCTGTTCAGCGTAGTGGGCAGTCCTGTGGCATTCTGTTGAGTGTATTGGGCAGTCCTGTGCCATTCTGTTGCGTATAGTGGGCAGTCCTGTGGCACTCTGTTGAGCATAGTGGGCAGTCCTGTGGCACTCTGCTGAATGTAGTGGGCAGACCTGTGGCAAGCTGTTGAGTGTAGTGGGCAGTCCAGTGGCACTCTGTTGAGTGTAGTGGGCAGTCCTGTGCCATTCTGTTGAGCGTTTTGGGCAGTCCAGTGGCACTCTGTTCAGCGTAGTGGGCAGTCCTGTGGCACTCTGTTGAGTGTGGTGGGCAGTCCTGTGCCATTCTGTTGAGCGGAGTACGCATTTCCCTGGCACTCCGTTTGATGTAATGAGTAGTCCTGTGGCATTCTGTTGAGTGTATTGGGCAGTCCTGTGCCATTCTGTTGAGTGTAGTCGGCAGTCCTCTGGCATTCTGTTTATCGTAGTGGGCAGTCCTGTGGCACTCTGTTGAGTGTAGTGGGCAGTCCTGTGGCACTCCATTGAGTGTTGTGGGCAGTCCTGTGGCTCTCTGCTGAATGTAGTGGGCAGACCTGTGGCACGCTGTTGAGTGTAGTGGGCAGTCCTGTGGCAATCTGTTGAGTGTAGTGGGCAGTCCTGTGCCATTCTGTTGAGCGTTGTTTGCAGTCCTGTGGCACTCTGTTCAGCGTAGTGGGCATACCTGTGGCATTCTGTTGAGTGTATTGGGCTTTCCTATGGCACTCTGTTGAGTGTGGTGGGCAGTCCTGTGCCATTCTGTTGAGCGGAGTAGGCATTCCCATGGCACTCTGTTGAATGTAATGAGTAGTCCTGTGGCATTCTGTTGAGTGTATTGGGCAGTCCTGTGCCATTCTGTTGACTGTAGTCGGCAGTCCTCTGGCATTCTGTTGATCGTAGTGGGCAGTCCTGTGGCACTCTGTTGAGTGTAGTGGGCAGTCCTGTGGCACTCCATTGAGCGTAGTGGGCAGTCCTGTGGCAATCTGCTGAATGTAGTGGGCTGAACTGTGGCACGCTGTTGAGTGTAGTGGGCAGTCCTGTGCCATTCTGTTGAGCGTTGTTTGCAGTCCTGTGGCACTCTGTTCAGCGTAGTGGGCAGTCCTGTGCCATTCTGTTGATTGTATTGGGCAATCCTGTGGAACTCTGCTGAATGTAGTGGGCAGACCTGTGGCACGCTGTTGAGTGTAGTGGGCAGTCCTGTGGCACTCTGTTGAGTGTAATGGGCAGTCCTGTGCCATTCTCTTGAGCGTTGTTTGCATTCCTGTGGCACTCTGTTCAGCGTAGTGGGCAGTCCTGTGGCATTCTGTTGAGTGTATTGGGCAGTCCTGTGCCATTCTGTTGCGTGTAGTGGGCAGTCTTGTGGCACTCCGTTGAGCATAGTGGGCAGTCCTGTGGCACTCTGCTGATTGTAGGGGGCAGACCTGTGGCACGCTGTTGAGTGTAGTGGGCAGTCCAGTGGCACTCTTTTGAGTGGATTGGGCAGTCCGGTGCCATTCTGTTGAGCGTTTTGGGCAGTCCTGTGGCACTCTGTTCAGCGTAGTGGGCAGTCCTGTGGCACTCTGCTGAATGTAGTGGGCAGACCTATGGCACGCTTTTGAGTGTAGTGGGCAGTTCTGTGGCACTCTGTTGAGTGTAGTGGGCAGTCCTGTGCCATTCTGTTGAGCGTTGTTTGCAGTCCTGTGGCACTCTGTTCAGCGTAGTGGGCAGACCTGTGGCAATCTGTTGAGTGTAGTGGGCAGTCCTGTGGCACTCTGTTCAGTGTAGTGGGCAGTCCTGTGCAATTCTGTTGAGCGTTGTTTGCAGTCCTGTGGCATTCTGTTGAGTGTATTGGGCAGTCCTGTCCCATTCTGTTGCGTGTAGTAGGCAGTCCTGTGGCAAACCGTTGAGCATAGTGGGCAGTCCTGTGGCACTTTGTTGAGTGTAGTTGGCAGTCCTGTTGCTCTCTGTTCAGTGTAGTGGGCAGTCCTGTGGCACTCTGTTGAGTGTAGTGGGCAGTCCTGTGCCATTCTGTTGAGCAATGTTTGCAGTCCTGTGGCACTCTGGTCAGCGTAGTGGGCAGACCTGTGGCACGCTGTTGAGTGTAGTGGGCAGTCCTGTGGCACTCTGTTGAGTGTAGTGGGCAGTCCTGTGCCATTCAGTTGAGCGTTGTTTGCAGTCCTGTGGCACTCTGTTCAGCGTAGTGGGCAGTCCTGTGGCATTCTGTTGAGTGTATTGGGCAGTCCAGTGACATTCTGTTGCGCGTAGTGGGCAGCCCTGTGGCACTCTGTTGAGTGTAGTGGGCAGTCCTGTGCCATTCTGTTGAGCGTTGTTTGCTGTCCTGTGGCACTATGTTCAGCGTAGTCGGCAGACCTGTGACACACTGTTGAGTGAGGTGGCCAGTCCTGTGGCAGTCTGTTGAGTGTAGTGGGCAGTCCTGTGCCATTCTGTTGAGCATTGTTTGCTGTCCTGTGGCACTCTGTTCAGCGTAGTGGGCAGTCCTGTGGCATTCTGTTGAGTGTATTGGGCAGTCCTGTGCCATTCTGTTGCGTATAGTGGGCAGTCCTGTGGCACTCTGTTGAGCATAGTGGGCAGTCCTGTGGCACTCTGCTGAATGTAGTGGGCAGACCTGTGGCAAGCTGTTGAGTGTAGTGGGCAGTCCAGTGGCACTCTGTTGAGTGTAGTGGGCAGTCCTGTGCCATTCTGTTGAGCGTTTTGGGCAGTCCAGTGGCACTCTGTTCAGCGTAGTGGGCAGTCCTGTGGCACTCTGTTGAGTGTGGTGGGCAGTCCTGTGCCATTCTGTTGAGCGGAGTACGCATTTCCCTGGCACTCCGTTTGATGTAATGAGTAGTCCTGTGGCATTCTGTTGAGTGTATTGGGCAGTCCTGTGCCATTCTGTTGAGTGTAGTCGGCAGTCCTCTGGCATTCTGTTTATCGTAGTGGGCAGTCCTGTGGCACTCTGTTGAGTGTAGTGGGCAGTCCTGTGGCACTCCATTGAGTGTTGTGGGCAGTCCTGTGGCTCTCTGCTGAATGTAGTGGGCAGACCTGTGGCACGCTGTTGAGTGTAGTGGGCAGTCCTGTGGCAATCTGTTGAGTGTAGTGGGCAGTCCTGTGCCATTCTGTTGAGCGTTGTTTGCAGTCCTGTGGCACTCTGTTCAGCGTAGTGGGCATACCTGTGGCATTCTGTTGAGTGTATTGGGCTTTCCTATGGCACTCTGTTGAGTGTGGTGGGCAGTCCTGTGCCATTCTGTTGAGCGGAGTAGGCATTCCCATGGCACTCTGTTGAATGTTATGAGTAGTCCGGTGGCACTCCGTTGAGCGTACTGAGCAGTCCTGTGCAACTCAGTTGAGCGTAGTGGGCAGTCCTGTGGCATTCTGTTGAGTGTATTGGGCAGTCCTGTGGCACTCCATTGAGCGTAGTGGGCAATCCTGTGGAACTCTGCTGAATGTAGTGGGCAGACCTGTGGCACGCTGTTGAGTGTAGTGGGCAGTCCTGTGGCACTCTGTTGAGTGTAGTGGGCAGTCCTGTGCCATTCTGTTGAGCGCTTTGGACAGTCCTGTGGCATTCTGTTCAGCGTAGTGGGCAGTCCTGTGGCACTCTGTTGAGTGTGGTGGGCTGTCCTGTGCCATTCTGTTGAGCGGAGTAGGCATTCCCATGGCACTCTGTTGAATGTAATGAGTAGTCCTGTGGCATTCTGTTGAGTGTATTGGGCAGTCCTGTGCCATTCTGTTGAGTGTAGTCGGCAGTCCTCTGGCATTCTGTTGATCGTAGTGGGCAGTCCTGTGGCACTCTGTTGAGTGTAGTGGGCAGTCCTGTGGCACTCCATTGAGCGTAGTGGGCAGTCCTGTGGCAATCTGCTGAATGTAGTGGGCTGAACTGTGGCACGCTGTTGAGTGTAGTGGGCAGTCCTGTGCCATTCTGCTGAGCGTTGTTTGCAGTCCTGTGGCACTCTGTTCAGCGTAGTGGGCAGTCCTGTGCCATTCTGTTGATTGTATTGGGCAATCCTGTGGAACTCTGCTGAATGTAGTGGGCAGACCTGTGGCACGCTGTTGAGTGTAGTGGGCAGTCCTGTGGCACTCTGTTGAGTGTAATGGGCAGTCCTGTGCCATTCTCTTGAGCGTTGTTTGCATTCCTGTGGCACTCTGTTCAGCGTAGTGGGCAGTCCTGTGGCATTCTGTTGAGTGTATTGGGCAGTCCTGTGCCATTCTGTTGCGTGTAGTGGGCAGTCTTGTGGCACTCCGTTGAGCATAGTGGGCAGTCCTGTGGCACTCTGCTGATTGTAGGGGGCAGACCTGTGGCACGCTGTTGAGTGTAGTGGGCAGTCCAGTGGCACTCTGTTGAGTGGATTGGGCAGTCCGGTGCCATTCTGTTGAGCGTTTTGGGCAGTCCTGTGGCACTCTGTTCAGCGTAGTGGGCAGTCCTGTGGCACTCTGCTGAATGTAGTGGGCAGACCTATGGCACGCTTTTGAGTGTAGTGGGCAGTTCTGTGGCACTCTGTTGAGTGTAGTGGGCAGTCCTGTGCCATTCTGTTGAGCGTTGTTTGCAGTCCTGTGGCACTCTGTTCAGCGTAGTGGGCAGACCTGTGGCAATCTGTTGAGTGTAGTGGGCAGTCCTGTGGCACTCTGTTCAGTGTAGTGGGCAGTCCTGTGCAATTCTGTTGAGCATTGTTTGCAGTCCTGTGGCATTCTGTTGAGTGTATTGGGCAGTCCTGTCCCATTCTGTTGCGTGTAGTAGGCAGTCCTGTGGCACACCGTTGAGCATAGTGGGCAGTCCTGTGGCACTTTGTTGAGTGTAGTTGGCAGTCCTGTTGCTCTCTGTTCAGTGTAGTGGGCAGTCCTGTGGCACTCTGTTGAGTGTAGTGGGCAGTCCTGTGCCATTCTGTTGAGCAATGTTTGCAGTCCTGTGGCACTCTGTTCAGCGTAGTGGGCAGACCTGTGGCACGCTGTTGAGTGTAGTGGGCAGTCCTGTGGCACTCTGTTGAGTGTTGTGGGCAGTCCTGTGCCATTCAGTTGAGCGTTGTTTGCAGTCCTGTGGCACTCTGTTCAGCGTAGTGGGCAGTCCTGTGGCATTCTGTTGAGCGTATTGGGCAGTCCAGTGCCATTCTGTTGCGCGTAGTGGGCAGCCCTGTGGCACTCTGTTGAGTGTAGTGGGCAGTCCTGTGCCATTCTGTTGAGCGTTGTTTGCTGTCCTGTGGCACTATGTTCAGCGTAGTCGGCAGACCTGTGACACACTGTTGAGTGAGGTGGCCAGTCCTGTGGCAGTCTGTTGAGTGTAGTGGGCAGTCCTGTGCCATTCTGTTGAGCATTGTTTGCTGTCCTGTGGCACTCTGTTCAGCGTAGTGGGCAGTCCTGTGGCATTCTGTTGAGTGTATTGGGCAGTCCTGTGCCATTCTGTTGCGTGTAGTGGGCAGTCCTGTGGCACTCTGTTGAGCATAGTGGGCAGTCCTGTGGCACTCTGCTTAATGTAGTGGGCAGACCTGTGGCACTCTGTTCAGCGTAGTGGGCAGTCCTGTGGCACTCTGTTGAGTGTGGTGGGCAGTCCTGTGCCATTCTGTTGAGCGGAGTACGCATTTCCCTGGCACTCTGTTTGATGTAATGAGTAGTCCTCTGGCATTCTGTTGAGTGTATTGGGCAGTCCTGTGCCATTCTGTTGAGTGTAGTCGGCAGTCCTCTGGCATTCTGTTTATCGTAGTGGGCAGTCCTGTGGCACTCTGTTGAGTGTAGTGAGCAGTCCTGTGGCACTCCATTGACTGTTGTGGGCAGTCCTGTGGCACTCTGCTGAATGTAGTGGGCAGACCTGTGGCACGCTGTTGAGTGTAGTGGGCAGTCCTGTGGCAATCTGTTGAGTGTAGTGGGCAGTCCTGTGCCATTCTGTTGAGCGTTGTTTGCAGTCCTGTGGCACTCTGTTCAGCGTAGTGGGCAGACCTGTGGCACTCTGTTGAGTGTAGAGGGCAGTCCTGTGCCATTCTGTTGAGCGTTGTTTGCAGTCCTGTGGCACTCTGTTCAGCGTAGTGGGCAGACCTGTGGCATTCTGTTGAGTGTATTGGGCAGTCCTGTGCCATTCTGTTGCGTGTAGTGGGCAGTCCTGTGGCACTCTGTTGAGCATAGTGGGCAGTCCTGTGGCACTCTGCTGAATGTAGTGGGCGGACCTGTGGCACAATGTTGTGTGTAGTTGGCAGTCCTGTGGCATTCTGTTGAGTGTAGTGGGCAGTCCTGTGGCACTCTGTTGAGTGTGGTGGGCAGTCCTGTGCCATTCTGTTGAGCGGAGTAGGCATTCCCATGGCACTCTGTTGAATGTAATGAGTAGTCCTGTGGCGTTCTGTTGAGTTTATTGGGCAGTCCTGTGCCATTCTGTTGACTGTAGTCGGCAGTCCTCTGGCATTCTGTTGATCGTAGTGGGCAGTCCTGTGGCACTCTGTTGAGTGTATTGGGCAGTCCTGTGGCACTCCATTGAGCGTAGTGGGCAGTCCTGTGGCAATCTGCTGAATGTAGTGGGCTGAACTGTGGCACGCTGTTGCGTGTAGTGGGCAGTCCTGTGCCATTCTGTTGAGCGTTGTTTGCAGTCCTGTGGCACTCTGTTCAGCGTAGTGGGCAGTCCTGTGCCATTCTGTTGATTGTATTGGGCAATCCTGTGGAACTCTGCTGAATGTAGTGGGCAGACCTGTGGCACGCTGTTGAGTGTAGTGGGCAGTCCTGTGGCACTCTGTTGAGTGTAATGGGCAGTCCTGTGCCATTCTCTTGAGCGTTGTTTGCATTCCTGTGGCACTCTGTTCAGCGTAGTGGGCAGTCCTGTGGCATTCTGTTGAGTGTATTGGGCAGTCCTGTGCCATTCTGTTGCGTGTAGTGGGCAGTCTTGTGGCACTCCGTTGAGCATAGTGGGCAGTCCTGTGGCACTCTGCTGATTGTAGGAGGCAGACCTGTGGCACTCTGTTCAGCGTAGTGGGCAGACCTGTGGCAATCTGTTGAGTGTAGTGGGCAGTCCTGTGGCACTCTGTTCAGTGTAGTGGGCAGTCCTGTGCAATTCTGTTGAGCGTTGTTTGCAGTCCTGTGGCATTCTGTTGAGTGTATTGTGCAGTCCTGTCCCATTCTGTTGCGTGTAGTAGGCAGTCCTGTGGCACACCGTTGAGCATAGTGGGCAGTCCTGTGGCACTTTGTTGAGTGTAGTGGGCAGTCCTGTTGCTCTCTGTTCAGTGTAGTGGGCAGTCCTGTGGCACTCTGTTGAGTGTAGTGGGCAGTCCTGTGCCATTCTGTTGAGCAATGTTTGCAGTCCTGTGGCACTCTGTTCAGCGTAGTGGGCAGACCTGTGGCACGCTGTTGAGTGTAGTGGGCAGTCCTGTGGCACTCTGTTGAGTGTAGTGGGCAGTCCTGTGCCATTCAGTTGAGCGTTGTTTGCAGTCCTGTGGCACTCTGTTCAGCGTAGTGGGCAGTCCTGTGGCATTCTGTTGAGTGTATTGGGCAGTCCAGTGCCATTCTGTTGCGCGTAGTGGGCAGCCCTGTGGCACTCTGTTGAGTGTAGTGGGCAGTCCTGTGCCATTCTGTTGAGCGTTGTTTGCTGTCCTGTGGCACTATGTTCAGCGTAGTCGGCAGACCTGTGACACACTGTTGAGTGAGGTGGCCAGTCCTGTGGCAGTCTGTTGAGTGTAGTGGGCAGTCCTGTGCCATTCTGTTGAGCATTGTTTGCTGTCCTGTGGCACTCTGTTCAGCGTAGTGGGCAGTCCTGTGGCATTCTGTTGAGTGTATTGGGCAGTCCTGTGCCATTCTGTTGCGTATAGTGGGCAGTCCTGTGGCACTCTGTTGAGCATAGTGGGCAGTCCTGTGGCACTCTGCTGAATGTAGTGGGCAGACCTGTGGCAAGCCGTTGAGTGTAGTGGGCAGTCCAGTGGCACTCTGTTGAGTGTAGTGGGCAGACCTGTGCCATTCTGTTGAGCGTTTTGGGCATTCCAGTGGCACTCTGTTCAGCGTAGTGGGCAGTCCTGTGGCACTCTGTTGAGTGTGGTGGGCAGTCCTGTGCCATTCTGTTGAGCGGAGTACGCATTTCCCTGGCACTCTGTTTGATGTAATGAGTAGTCCTGTGGCATTCTGTTGAGTGTATTGGGCAGTCCTGTGCCATTCTGTTGAGTGTAGTCGGCAGTCCTCTGGCATTCTGTTTATCGTTGTGGGCAGTCCTGTGGCACTCTGTTGAGTGTAGTGGGCAGTCCTGTGGCACTCCATTGAGTGTTGTGGGCAGTCCTGTGGCACTCTGCTGAATGTAGTGGGCAGACCTGTGGCATGCTGTTGAGTGTAGTGGGCAGTCCTGTGGCAATCTGTTGAGTGTAGTGGGCAGTCCTGTGCCATTCTGTTGAGCGTTGTTTGCAGTCCTGTGGCACTCTGTTCAGCGTAGTGGGCATACCTGTGGCATTCTGTTGAGCGCTTTGGACAGTCATGTGGCATTCTGTTCAGCGTAGTGGGCAGTCCTGTGGCACTCTGTTGAGTGTGGTGGGCAGTCCTGTGCCATTCTGTTGAGCGGAGTAGGCATTCCCATGGCACTCTGTTGAATGTAATGAGTAGTCCTGTGGCATTCTGTTGAGTGTATTGGGCAGTCCTGTGCCATTCTGTTGAGTGTAGTCGGCAGTCCTCTGGCATTCTGTTGATCGTAGTGGGCAGTCCTGTGGCACTCTGTTGAGTGTAGTGGGCAGTCCTGTGGCACTCCATTGAGCGTAGTGGGCAGTCCTGTGGCAATCTGCTGAATGTAGTGGGCTGAACTGTGGCACGCTGTTGAGTGTAGTGGGCAGTCCTGTGCCATTCTGTTGAGCGTTGTTTGCAGTCCTGTGGCACTCTGTTGAGTGTAATGGGCAGTCCTGTGCCATTCTCTTGAGCGTTGTTTGCATTCCTGTGGCACTCTGTTCAGCGTAGTGGGCAGTCCTGTGGCATTCTGTTGAGTGTATTGGGCAGTCCTGTGCCATTCTGTTGCGTGTGGTGGGCAGTCTTGTGGCACTCCGTTGAGCATAGTGGGCAGTCCTGTGGCACTCTGCTGATTGTAGGGGGCAGACCTGTGGCACGCTGTTGAGTGTAGTGGGCAGTCCAGTGGCACTCTGTTGAGTGGATTGGGCAGTCCGGTGCCATTCTGTTGAGCGTTTTGGGCAGTCCTGTGGCACTCTGTTCAGCGTAGTGGGCAGTCCTGTGGCACTCTGCTGAATGTAGTGGGCAGACCTATGGCAAGCTGTTGAGTGTAGTGGGCAGTTCTATGGCACTCTGTTGAGTGTCGTGGGTAGTCCTGTGCCATTCTGTTGAGCGTTGTTTGCAGTCCTGTGGCACTCTGTTCAGCGTAGTGGGCAGACCTGTGGCAATCTGTTGAGTGTAGTGGGCAGTCCTGTGGCACTCTGTTCAGTGTAGTGGGCAGTCCTGTGCAATTCTGTTGAGCGTTGTTTGCAGTCCTGTGCCATTCTGTTGAGTGTATTGGGCAGTCCTGTCCCATTCTGTTGCGTGTAGTAGGCAGTCCTGTGGCACACCGTTGAGCATAGTGGGCAGTCCTGTGGCACTTTGTTGAGTGTAGTTGGCAGTCCTGTTGCTCTCTGTTCAGTGTAGTGGGCAGTCCTGTGGCACTCTGTTGAGTGTAGTGGGCAGTCCTGTGCCATTCTGTTGAGCAATGTTTGCAGTCCTGTGGCACTCTGTTCAGCGTAGTGGGCAGTCCTGTGGCATTCTGTTGAGTGTAGTGGGCAGTCCTGTGGCACTCTGTTGAGTGTAGTGGGCAGTCCTGTGCCATTCAGTTGAGCGTTGTTTGCAGTCCTGTGGCACTCTGTTCAGCGTAGTGGGCAGTCCTGTGGCATTCTGTTGAGTGTATTGGGCAGTCCTGTGCCATTCTGTTGCGTGTAGTGGGCAGTCCTGTGGCACTCTGTTGAGCATTGTTTGCTGTCCTGTGGCACTCTGTTCAGCGTAGTGGGCAGTCCTGTGGCATTCTGTTGAGTGTATTGGGCAGTCCTGTGCCATTCTGTTGCGTGTAGTTGGCAGTCCTGTGGCACTCTGTTGAGCATAGTGGGCAGTCCTGTGGCACTCTGCTGAATGTAGTGGGCAGACCTGTGGCAAGCTGTTGAGTGTAGTGGGCAGTCCTGTGGCACTCTGTTGAGTGTAGTGGGCAGTCCTGTGCCATTCTGTTGAGCGTTTTGGGCAGTCCAGTGGCACTCTGTTCAGCGTAGTGGGCAGTCCTGTGGCACACTGTTGAGTGTGGTGGGCAGTCCTGTGCCATTCTGTTGAGCGGAGTACGCATTTCCCTGGCACTCTGTTAGATGTAATGAGTAGTCCTGTGTCATTCTGTTGAGTGTATTGGGCAGTCCTGTGCCATTCTGTTGAGTGTAGTCGGCAGTCCTCTGGCATTCTGTTTATCGTAGTGGGCAGTCCTGTGGCACTCTGTTGAGTGTAGTGGGCAGTCCTGTGGCACTCCATTGAGTGTTGTGGGCAGTCCTGTGGCACTCTGCTGAATGTAGTGGGCAGACCTGTGGCACGCTGTTGAGTGTAGTGGGCAGTCCTGTGGCAATCTGTTGAGTGTAGTGGGCAGTCCTGTGCCATTCTGTTGAGCGTTGTTTGCAATCCTGTGGCACTCTGTTGAGCGTAGTGGGCATACCTGTGGCATTCTTTTGAGTGTATTGGGCAGTCCTATGGCACTCTGTTGAGTGTGGTGGGCAGTCCTGTGCCATTCTGTTGAGCGGAGTAGGCATTCCCATGGCACTCTGTTGAATGTTATGAGTAGTCCGGTGGCACTCCGTTGAGCGTACTGAGCAGTCCTGTGCAACTCAGTTGAGCGTAGTGGGCAGTCCTGTGGCATTCTGTTGAGTGTATTGGGCAGTCCTGTGGCACTCCATTGAGCGTAGTGGGCAATCCTGTGGAACTCTGCTGAATGTAGTGGGCAGACCTGTGGCACGCTGTTGAGTGTAGTGGGCAGTCCTGTGGCACTCTGTTGAGTGTAGTGGGCAGTCCTGTGGCACTCTGTTGAGTGTAGTGGGCAGTCCTGTGCCATTCTGTTGAGCGTTGTTTGCAGTCCTGTGGCACGCTGTTGAGTGTAGTGGGCAGTCCTGTGGCACTCTTTTGAATGTAATGGGCAGTCCTGTGCCATTCTGTTGAGCATTGTTTGCAGTCCTGTGCCACTCTGTTGAGCGTAGTGGGCAGTTCTGTGGCATTCTGTTGAGTGTTTTGGGCAGTCCTGTGCCATTCTGTTGCATGTAGTGGGCAGTCCTGTGGCACTCTGTTGAGCATAGTGGGCTGTCCTGTTGCACTCTGCTGATTGCAGTGGGCAGACGTGTGGCACGCTGTTGAGTGTAGTGGTCAGTCCTGTGGCACTCTGTTGAGTGTAGCGGGCATTCCGGTGCCATTCTGCTGAGCGTTTTGGGCAGTCCAGTGGCACTCTGTTCAGTGTAGTGGGCAGTCCTGTGGCACTCTGCTGAATGTAGTGGGCAGACCTGTGGCACGCTGTTGAGTGTAGTGGGCAGTACTGTGGTACTCTGTTGAATGTAGTGGGCAGACCTGTGCCATGCTGTTGAGCGTTGTTTGCAGTCCTGTGGCACTCTGTTCAGCGTAGTGGGCAGACCTGTGGCACGCTGTTGAGTGTAGTGGGCAGTCTGTGGCACTCTGTTGAGTGTAGTGGGCAGTCCTGTGCCATTCAGTTGAGCGTTGTTTGCAGTCCTGTGGCACTCCGTTCAGCGTAGTGGGCAGTCCTGTGGCATTCTGTTGAGTGTATTGAGCAGTCCTGTGCCATTCTGTTGTGTGTAGTGGGCAGTCCTGTGGCACTCTGTTGAGTGTAGTGGGCAGTCCTGTGCCATTCTTTTGAGCATTGTTTGCTGTCCTGTGGCACTCTGTTCAGCATAGTGGGCAGCCCTGTGGCACGCAGTTGAGTGTAGTGGGCAGTCCTGTGGCACTCTCTTGAGTGTAGTGGGCAGTCCTGTGCTATTCTGTTGAGCGTTGTTTGCAGTCCTGTGGCACTCTGTTCAGCGTAGTGGGCAGTCCTGTGGCATTCTGTTGAGTGTATTGGGCAGTCCTGTGCCATTCTGTTGCGTGTAGTAGGCATTCCTGTGGCACTTTGTTGAGCATAGTGGGCAGTCCTGTGGCACTCTGCTGAATGTAGTGGGCAGACCTGTGGCACGCTGTTGAGTGAAGTGGGCAGTCCTGTGCCATTCTGTTGAGTGTATTGGGCAGTCCTGTTGCACTCTGTTGAGTGTGGTGGGCAGTCCTGTGCCATTCTGTTGAGCGGAGTACGCATTCCCATGGCACTTTGTTGAATGTAAGGAGTAGTCCTGTGGCACTCCCTTGAGCGTACTGAGCAGTCCTGTGCAACTCAGTTGAGCGTAGTGGGCAGTCCTGTGGCATTCTGTTGAGTGTATTGGGCAGTCCTGTGGCACTCCATTGAGCGTAGTGGGCAATCCTGTGGAACTCTGCTGAATGTAGTGGGCAGACCTGTGGCACGCTGTTGAGTGTAGTGGGCAGTCCTGTGGCACTCTGTTGAGTGTGATGGGCAGTCCTGTGCCATTCTGTTGAGCGTTGTTTGCAGTCCTGTGGCACTCTGTTGAGCGTAGTGGGCAGTCCTGTGGCATTCTGTTGAGTGTATTGGGCAGTCCTGTGCCATTCTGTTGCGTGTAGTGGGCAGTCTTGTGGCACTCCGTTGAGCATAGTGGGCAGTCCTGTGGCACTCTGCTGATTGTAGGGGGCAGACCTGTGGCACGCTGTTGAGTGTAGTGGGCAGTCCAGTGGCACTCTGTTGAGTGGATTGGGCAGTCCGGTGCCATTCTGTTGAGCGTTTTGGGCAGTCCTGTGGCACTCTGTTCAGCGTAGTGGGCAGTCCTGTGGCACTCTGCTGAATGTAGTGGGCAGACATATGGCACGCTGTTGAGTGTAGTGGGCAGTCCTGTGGCACTCTGTTGAGTGTAGTGGGCAGTCCTGTGCCATTCTGTTGAGCGTTGTTTGCAGTCCTGTGGCACTCTGTTCAGCGTAGTGGGGAGAACTGTGGCAATCTGTTGAGTGTAGTGGGCAGTCCTGTGGCACTCTGTTCAGTGTAGTGGGCAGTCCTGTGCAATTCTGTTGAGCGTTGTTTGCAGTCCTGTGGCATTCTGTTGAGTGTATTGGGCAGTCCTGTCCCATTCTGTTGCGTGTAGTAGGCAGTCCTGTGGCACACCGTTGAGCATAGTGGGCAGTCCTGTGGCACTTTGTTGAGTGTAGTGGGCAGTCCTGTTGCTCTCTGTTCAGTGTAGTGGGCGGTCCTGTGGCACTCTGTTGAGTGTAGTGGGCAGTCCTGTGCCATTCTGTTGAGCAATGTTTGCAGTCCTGTGGCACTCTGTTCAGCGTAGTGGGCAGACCTGTGGCACGCTGTTGAGTGTAGTGGGCAGTACTGTGGTACTCTGTTGAATGTAGTGGGCAGACCTGTGCCATGCTGTTGAGCGTTGTTTGCAGTCCTGTGGCACTCTGTTCAGCGTAGTGGGCAGACCTGTGGCACGCTGTTGAGTGTAGTGGGCAGTCTGTGGCACTCTGTTGAGTGTAGTGGGCAGTCCTGTGCCATTCAGTTGAGCGTTGTTTGCAGTCCTGTGGCACTCCGTTCAGCGTAGTGGGCAGTCCTGTGGCATTCTGTTGAGTGTATTGAGCAGTCCTGTGCCATTCTGTTGTGTGTAGTGGGCAGTCCTGTGGCACTCTGTTGAGTGTAGTGGGCAGTCCTGTGCCATTCTTTTGAGCATTGTTTGCTGTCCTGTGGCACTCTGTTCAGCATAGTGGGCAGCCCTGTGGCACGCAGTTGAGTGTAGTGGGCAGTCCTGTGGCACTCTCTTGAGTGTAGTGGGCAGTCCTGTGCTATTCTGTTGAGCGTTGTTTGCAGTCCTGTGGCACTCTGTTCAGCGTAGTGGGCAGTCCTGTGGCATTCTGTTGAGTGTATTGGGCAGTCCTGTGCCATTCTGTTGCGTGTAGTAGGCATTCCTGTGGCACTTTGTTGAGCATAGTGGGCAGTCCTGTGGCACTCTGCTGAATGTAGTGGGCAGACCTGTGGCACGCTGTTGAGTGAAGTGGGCAGTCCTGTGCCATTCTGTTGAGTGTATTGGGCAGTCCTGTTGCACTCTGTTGAGTGTGGTGGGCAGTCCTGTGCCATTCTGTTGAGCGGAGTACGCATTCCCATGGCACTTTGTTGAATGTAAGGAGTAGTCCTGTGGCACTCCCTTGAGCGTACTGAGCAGTCCTGTGCAACTCAGTTGAGCGTAGTGGGCAGTCCTGTGGCATTCTGTTGAGTGTATTGGGCAGTCCTGTGGCACTCCATTGAGCGTAGTGGGCAATCCTGTGGAACTCTGCTGAATGTAGTGGGCAGACCTGTGGCACGCTGTTGAGTGTAGTGGGCAGTCCTGTGGCACTCTGTTGAGTGTGATGGGCAGTCCTGTGCCATTCTGTTGAGCGTTGTTTGCAGTCCTGTGGCACTCTGTTGAGCGTAGTGGGCAGTCCTGTGGCATTCTGTTGAGTGTATTGGGCAGTCCTGTGCCATTCTGTTGCGTGTAGTGGGCAGTCTTGTGGCACTCCGTTGAGCATAGTGGGCAGTCCTGTGGCACTCTGCTGATTGTAGGGGGCAGACCTGTGGCACGCTGTTGAGTGTAGTGGGCAGTCCAGTGGCACTCTGTTGAGTGGATTGGGCAGTCCGGTGCCATTCTGTTGAGCGTTTTGGGCAGTCCTGTGGCACTCTGTTCAGCGTAGTGGGCAGTCCTGTGGCACTCTGCTGAATGTAGTGGGCAGACATATGGCACGCTGTTGAGTGTAGTGGGCAGTCCTGTGGCACTCTGTTGAGTGTAGTGGGCAGTCCTGTGCCATTCTGTTGAGCGTTGTTTGCAGTCCTGTGGCACTCTGTTCAGCGTAGTGGGGAGAACTGTGGCAATCTGTTGAGTGTAGTGGGCAGTCCTGTGGCACTCTGTTCAGTGTAGTGGGCAGTCCTGTGCAATTCTGTTGAGCGTTGTTTGCAGTCCTGTGGCATTCTGTTGAGTGTATTGGGCAGTCCTGTCCCATTCTGTTGCGTGTAGTAGGCAGTCCTGTGGCACACCGTTGAGCATAGTGGGCAGTCCTGTGGCACTTTGTTGAGTGTAGTGGGCAGTCCTGTTGCTCTCTGTTCAGTGTAGTGGGCGGTCCTGTGGCACTCTGTTGAGTGTAGTGGGCAGTCCTGTGCCATTCTGTTGAGCAATGTTTGCAGTCCTGTGGCACTCTGTTCAGCGTAGTGGGCAGACCTGTGGCACGCTGTTGAGTGTAGTGGGCAGTCCTGTGGCACTCTGTTGAGTGTAGTGGGCAGTCCTGTGCCATTCAGTTGAGCGTTGTTTGCAGTCCTGTGGCACTCTGTTCAGCGTAGTGGGCAGTCCTGTGGCATTCTGTTGAGTGTATTGGGCAGTCCAGTGCCATTCTGTTGCGCGTAGTGGGCAGCCCTGTGGCACTCTGTTGAGTGTAGTGGGCAGTCCTGTGCCATTCTGTTGAGCGTTGTTTGCTGTCCTGTGGCACTATGTTCAGCGTAGTGGGCAGACCTGTGACACACTGTTGAGTGAGGTGGCCAGTCCTGTGGCAGTCTGTTGAGTGTAGTGGGCAGTCCTGTGCCATTCTGTTGAGCAATGTTTGCTGTCCTGTGGCACTCTGTTCAGCGTAGTGGGCAGTCCTGTGGCATTCTGTTGAGTGTATTGGGCAGTCCTGTGCCATTCTGTTGCGTGAAGTGGGCAGTCCTGTGGCACTCTGTTGAGCATAGTGGGCAGTCCTGTGGCACTCTGCTGAATGTAGTGGGCATACCTGTGGCACTCTGTTGAGTGTGGTGGGCAGTCCTGTACCATTCTGTTGAGCGTTTTGGGCAGTCCTGTCGCATTCTGTTCAGCGTAGTGGGCAGTCCTGTGGCACTCTGTTTTGTGTGGTGGGCAGTCCTGTGCCATTCTGTTGAGCGGAGTAGGCATTCCCATGGCACTCTGTTTGATGGAATGAGTAGTCCTGTGGCATTCTGTTGAGTGTATTGGGCAGTCCTGTGCCATTCTGTTGAGTGTAGTCGGCAGTCCTCTGGCATTCTGTTGATCGTAGTGGGCAGTCCTGTGGCACTCTGTTGAGTGTAGTGGGCAGTCCTGTGGCACTCCATTGAGCGTAGTGGGCAGTCCTGTGGCGCTCTGCTGAATGTAGTGGGCAGACCTGTGGCACGCTGTTGAGTGTAGTGGGCAGTCCTGTGCCATTCTGTTGAGCGTTGTTTGCAGTCCTGTGGCACTCTGTTCAGTGTAGTGGGCAGTCCTGTGGCATTCTGTTGAGTGTATTGGGCAGTCCTGTCGCACTCTGTTGAGTGTAGTGGGCAGTCCTGTGCCATTTTGTTGAGCGGAGTAGGCATTCCCATGGTACTCTGTTGAATGTAATGAGTAGTCCTGTGGCAGTCCGTTGAGCGTACTGAGCAGTCCTGTGCAACTCAGTTGAGTGTAGTGGGCCGTCCTGTGGCACTTTGTTGAGGGAAGTTGGCAGTCCTGTGGCACTCTGTTGAGTGTAGTGGGCAGTCCAGTGGCACTCTGTTGAATGTAGTGGGCAGTCCTTTGGCAATCTGTTGTGTGTAGTCGGCAATTCTGTGGCACTCTGTTGAGAATAGTGGGCAGTCATGTGGCACTCTGTTGAGTGTGGTGGGCAGTCCTGTGGCACTCTGTTGAGCGTAGTGGGCAGTCATTTGGCACTCTGTTGAGTGTAGTGTGCAATCCTGTGTCACTTTGTTGTCTGTAGTGGGCATTCTTGTCGTGCTATGTTGAGGGTTGTTGGCAGTCCTGTGGCACTCTATTGAGTGTAGTGGGCAGAACTGTGGCATTCTGTTGAGCAAGTTGAGCTGTCCTATTGCTCTCTGTTGAGTGTAGTTGTCAGTCCTGTGGCACACTGTTGAGCGTAGTTGGCAATCCTATTGCACTCTGTTGTGTGTAGTGGGCAGTCCTGTGACAGTCTGTTGAATGTAATGGGTAGTCCTGAGGAACTCTGTTGATCGTAGTGAGCAGTCTTATGGTACTCTGTTGAGTGTAGTGGGCAGTCCTGTGGCACTGTCTTCAATTTAATGGGTAGTCCTGAGGAACTCTGTTGAGCGTAGTGGGCAGTCCTGTGGCACTCTTTTGAGTGTGGTGGCTAGTCCTGTGACAATCCGATGAGCGAAGTGGGCAGTCCTGTGTCACTCTGCTGAATATAGTGGGCAGACCTTTGGCACGCTGTTGTGTGTAGTGGGCAGTCCTGTGGCACTCTGTTGAGTGTAGTGGGCAGTCCTGTGGCATTCTGTTGAGTGTAGTGGGCAGTCCTGTGCCATTCTGTTGAGCATTTTGGGCAGTCCTGTGCCATTCTGTTGCGTGTAGTGGGCAGTCTTGTGGCACTCCGTTGACCATAGTGGGCAGTCCTGTGGCACTCTGCTGATTGCAGTGGACAGACGTGTGGCACGCTGTTGAGTGTCGTGGTCAGTCCTGTGGCACTCTGTTGAGTGTAGCGGGCATTCCGGTGCCATTCTTTTGAGCTTTTTGGGCAGTCCAGTGGCACTCTGTTCAGTGTAGTGGGCAGTCCTGTGGCCCTCTGCTGAATGTAGTGGGCAGACCTGTGGCACGCTGTTGAGTGTAGTGGGCAGTACTGTGGTACTCTGTTGAGTGTAGTGGGCAGTCCTGTGCCATGCTGTTGAGCGTTGTTTGCAGTCCTGTGGCACTCTGTTCAGCGTAGTGGGCAGACCTGTGGCACGCTGTTGAGTGTAGTGGGCAGTCTGTGGCACTCTGTTGAGTGTAGTGGGCAGTCCTGTGCCATTCAGTTGAGCGTTGTTTGCAGTCCTGTGGCACTCCGTTCAGCGTAGTGGGCAGTCCTGTGGCATTCTGTTGAGTGTATTGAGCAGTCCTGTGCCATTCTGTTGTGTGTAGTGGGCAGTCCTGTGGCACTCTGTTGAGTGTAGTGGGCAGTCCTGTTCCATTCTGTTGAGCGTTGTTTGCAGTCCTGTGGCACTCTGTTCAGCGTAGTGGGCAGCCCTGTGGCACGCTGTTGAGTATAGTGGGCAGTCCTGTGGCACTCTGTTGAGTGTAGTGGGCAGTCCTGTGCCATTCTGTTGAGCGTTGTTTGCAGTCCTGTGGCACTCTGTTCAGCGTAGTGGGCAGTCCTGTGGCATTCTGTTGAGTGTATTGGGCAGTCCTGTGCCATTCTGTTGCGTGTAGTGGGCATTCCTGTGGCACTCTGTTGAGCATAGTGGGCAGTCCTGTGGCACTCTGCTGAATGTAGTGGGCATACCTGTGGCACGCTGTTGAGTGTAGTGGGCAGTCCTGTGGCACTCTGTTGAGTGTGGTGGGCAGTCCTGTACCATTCTGTTGAGCGTTTTGGGCAGTCCTGTCGCATTCTGTTCAGCGTAGTGGGCAGTCCTGTGGCACTCTGTTTTGTGTGGTGGGCAGTCCTGTGCCATTCTGTTGAGCGGAGTAGGCATTCCCATGGCACTCTGTTTGATGGAATGAGTAGTCCTGTGGCATTCTCTTGAGTGTATTGGGCAGTCCTGTGCCATTCTGTTGAGTGTAGTCGGCAGTCCTCTGGCATTCTGTTGATCGTAGTGGGCAGTCCTGTGGCACTCTGTTGAGTGTAGTGGGCAGTCCTGTGGCACTCCATTGAGCGTAGTGGGCAGTCCTGTGGCGCTCTGCTGAATGTAGTGGGCAGACCTGTGGCACGCTGTTGAGTGTAGTGGGCAGTCCTGTGCCATTCTGTTGAGCGTTGTTTGCAGTCCTGTGGCACTCTGTTCAGTGTAGTGGGCAGTCCTGTGGCATTCTGTTGAGTGTATTGGGCAGTCCTGTGGCACTCTGTTGAGTGTAGTGGGCAGTCCTGTGGCATTCTGTTGAGTGTAGTGGGCAGTCCTGTGCCATTCTGTTGAGCATTTTGGGCAGTCCTGTGCCATTCTGTTGCGTGTAGTGGGCAGTCTTGTGGCACTCCGTTGACCATAGTGGGCAGTCCTGTGGCACTCTGCTGATTGCAGTGGACAGACGTGTGGCACGCTGTTGAGTGTCGTGGTCAGTCCTGTGGCACTCTGTTGAGTGTAGCGGGCATTCCGGTGCCATTCTTTTGAGCTTTTTGGGCAGTCCAGTGGCACTCTGTTCAGTGTAGTGGGCAGTCCTGTGGCCCTCTGCTGAATGTAGTGGGCAGACCTGTGGCACGCTGTTGAGTGTAGTGGGCAGTACTGTGGTACTCTGTTGAGTGTAGTGGGCAGTCCTGTGCCATGCTGTTGAGCGTTGTTTGCAGTCCTGTGGCACTCTGTTCAGCGTAGTGGGCAGACCTGTGGCACGCTGTTGAGTGTAGTGGGCAGTCTGTGGCACTCTGTTGAGTGTAGTGGGCAGTCCTGTGCCATTCAGTTGAGCGTTGTTTGCAGTCCTGTGGCACTCCGTTCAGCGTAGTGGGCAGTCCTGTGGCATTCTGTTGAGTGTATTGAGCAGTCCTGTGCCATTCTGTTGTGTGTAGTGGGCAGTCCTGTGGCACTCTGTTGAGTGTAGTGGGCAGTCCTGTTCCATTCTGTTGAGCGTTGTTTGCAGTCCTGTGGCACTCTGTTCAGCGTAGTGGGCAGCCCTGTGGCACGCTGTTGAGTATAGTGGGCAGTCCTGTGGCACTCTGTTGAGTGTAGTGGGCAGTCCTGTGCCATTCTGTTGAGCGTTGTTTGCAGTCCTGTGGCACTCTGTTCAGCGTAGTGGGCAGTCCTGTGGCATTCTGTTGAGTGTATTGGGCAGTCCTGTGCCATTCTGTTGCGTGTAGTGGGCATTCCTGTGGCACTCTGTTGAGCATAGTGGGCAGTCCTGTGGCACTCTGCTGAATGTAGTGGGCATACCTGTGGCACGCTGTTGAGTGTAGTGGGCAGTCCTGTGGCACTCTGTTGAGTGTGGTGGGCAGTCCTGTACCATTCTGTTGAGCGTTTTGGGCAGTCCTGTCGCATTCTGTTCAGCGTAGTGGGCAGTCCTGTGGCACTCTGTTTTGTGTGGTGGGCAGTCCTGTGCCATTCTGTTGAGCGGAGTAGGCATTCCCATGGCACTCTGTTTGATGGAATGAGTAGTCCTGTGGCATTCTGTTGAGTGTATTGGGCAGTCCTGTGCCATTCTGTTGAGTGTAGTCGGCAGTCCTCTGGCATTCTGTTGATCGTAGTGGGCAGTCCTGTGGCACTCTGTTGAGTGTAGTGGGCAGTCCTGTGGCACTCCATTGAGCGTAGTGGGCAGTCCTGTGGCGCTCTGCTGAATGTAGTGGGCAGACCTGTGGCACGCTGTTGAGTGTAGTGGGCAGTCCTGTGCCATTCTGTTGAGCGTTGTTTGCAGTCCTGTGGCACTCTGTTCAGTGTAGTGGGCAGTCCTGTGGCATTCTGTTGAGTGTATTGGGCAGTCCTGTGGCACTCTGTTGAGTGTAGTGGGCAGTCCTGTGCCATTTTGTTGAGCGGAGTAGGCATTCCCATGGTACTCTGTTGAATGTAATGAGTAGTCCTGTGGCACTCCGTTGAGCGTACTGAGCAGTCCTGTGCAACTCAGTTGAGTGTAGTGGGCCGTCCTGTGGCACTTTGTTGAGGGAAGTTGGCAGTCCTGTGGCACTCTGTTGAGTGTAGTGGGCAGTCCAGTGGCACTCTGTTGAATGTAGTGGGCAGTCCTTTGGCAATCTGTTGTGTGTAGTCGGCAATTCTGTGGCACTCTGTTGAGAATAGTGGGCAGTCATGTGGCACTCTGTTGAGTGTGGTGGGCAGTCCTGTGGCACTCTGTTGAGCGTAGTGGGCAGTCATTTGGCACTCTGTTGAGTGTAGTGTGCAATCCTGTGTCACTTTGTTGTCTGTAGTGGGCATTCTTGTCGTGCTATGTTGAGGGTTGTTGGCAGTCCTGTGGCACTCTATTGAGTGTAGTGGGCAGAACTGTGGCATTCTGTTGAGCAAGTTGAGCTGTCCTATTGCTCTCTGTTGAGTGTAGTTGTCAGTCCTGTGGCACACTGTTGAGTGTAGTTGGCAATCCTATTGCACTCTGTTGTGTGTAGTGGGCAGTCCTGTGACAGTCTGTTGAATGTAATGGGTAGTCCTGAGGAACTCTGTTGATCGTAGTGAGCAGTCTTATGGTACTCTGTTGAGTGTAGTGGGCAGTCCTGTGGCACTGTCTTCAATTTAATGGGTAGTCCTGAGGAACTCTGTTGAGCGTAGTGGGCAGTCCTGTGGCACTCTTTTGAGTGTGGTGGCTAGTCCTGTGACAATCCGATGAGCGAAGTGGGCAGTCCTGTGTCACTCTGCTGAATATAGTGGGCAGACCTTTGGCACGCTGTTGTGTGTAGTGGGCAGTCCTGTGGCACTCTGTTGAGTGTAGTGGGCAGTCCTGTGGCATTCTGTTGAGTGTAGTGGGCAGTCCTGTGCCATTCTGTTGAGCATTTTGGGCAGTCCTGTGGCACTCTGTTCAGCGTAGTGGGCAGTCATGTGGCACTCTGTTGAGTGTGGTGGGCAGTCCTGTGCATTCTGTTGAGCGGAGTAGGCATTCCCATGGCACTCTGCTGAATGTAATGAGTAGTCCTGTGGCATTCTGTTGAGTGTAGTGGGCAGTCCTGTGGCACTCCATTGTGCGTAGTGGGCAGTCCTGAGGCACCCTGCTGAATGTAGTGGGCAGACCTGTGGCACGCTGTTGAGTGTAGTGGGCAGTCCTGTGGCACTCTGTTGAGTGTAGTGGGCAGTCCTGTGTCATTCTGTTGAGCGTTGTTTGCAGTCCTGTGGCACTCTGTTCAGCGTAGTGAGCAGACCTGTGGCATTCTGTTGAGTGTATTGGGCAGTCCTGTGCCAATCTGTTGCGTGTAGTGGGCAGTCATTTGGCACTCCGTTGAGCGTAGTGGGCAGTCCTGTGGCACTCTGCTGAATGTAGTGGGCAGACCTGTGGCACAATTTTGAGTGTAGTGGGCAGTCCTGTGGCACTCTGTTGAGTGTAGTGGGCAGTCCTGTGCCATTCTGTTGAGCGGAGTAAGCATTCCCATGGCACTCTGTTGAATGTAATGAGTAGTCCTGTGGCATTTTGTTGAGTGTATTGGGCAGTCCTTTGCCATTTTGTTGAGTGTAGTCGGCAGTCCTGTGGCATTCTGTTGATCGTAGTGGGTAGTCCTGTGGCACTCTGTTGAGTGTAGTGGGCAGTCCAGTGGCACTCCATTGAGCGTAGTGGGCAGTCCTGTGGCACTCTGCTGAATGTAGTGGGCAGACCTGTGGCCCGCTGTTGAGTGTAGTGTGCAGTCCTGTGGCACTCTGTTGAGTGTAGTGGGCAGTCCTGTGCCATTCTGTTGAGTGTTGTTTGCAGTCCTGTGGCACTCTGTTCAGCGTAGTGGGCAGTCCTGTGGCATTCTGTTGAGTGTATTGGGCAGTTCTGTGGCACTGTGTTGAATTTAATGGGTAGTCCTGAGGAACTCTGTTGAGCGTAGTGGGCAGTCCTGTGGCATTCTTTTGAGTGTAGTGGCTAGTCCTGTGACACTCCGATGAGCGTTGTGGGCAGTTCTGTGGCACTCTGCTGAATATAGTGGGCAGACCTGTGGCACGGTGTTGAGTGTAGTGGGCAGTCCTGTGGCACTCTGTTGAGTGTAGTGGGCAGTCCTGTGCCCTTCTGTTGACCATTTTGGGCAGTCCTGTGACACTCTGTTGAGTGTAGTGGGCAGTCCTGTGCCATGCTGTTGAGCGTTGTTTGCAGTCCTGTGGCACTCTGTTCAGCGTAGTGGGCAGACCTGTGGCACTCTGTTGAGTGAAGTGGGCAGTCCTGTGGCACTCTGTTCAGTGTAGTGGGCAGTCCTGTGCAACTCTGTTGAGCGTTGTTTGCAGTCCTGTGGCACTCTGTTGACTGTATTGGGCAGTCCTGTGCCATTCTGTGGCGTGTAGTAGGCAGTCCTGTGGCACTCCGTTGAGCGTAGTGGGCAGTCCTGTGGCACTTTGTTGACTGTAGTGGGCAGTCCTGTTGCTCTCTGTTCAGTGTAGTGGGCAGTCTGTGGCACTCTGTTGAGTGTAGTGGGCAGTCCTGTGCCATTCAGTTGAGCGTTGTTTGCAGTCCTGTGCCACTCTGTTCAGCGTAGTGGGCAGTCCTGTGGCATTCTGTTGAGTGTATTGGGCAGTCCTGTGCCATTCTGTTGCGTGTAGTGGGCATTCCTGTGGCACTCTGTTGAGTGTAGTGGGCAGTCCTGTGCCATTCTGTTGAGCATTTTTTGCAGTCCTGTGGCACTCTGTTCAGCGTAGTGTGCAGTCCTGTGGCACTCTGTTGAGCGTTGTTTGCAGTCCTGTGCCATTCTGTTGAGCATTGTTTGCAGTCCTGTGGCACTCTGTTCAGCGTAGGGAGCAGTCCTGTGGCACTCTGTTGAGTGTGGTGGGCAGTCCTGTGCATTCTGTTGAGCGGAGTAGGCATTCCCATGGCACTCTGCTGAATGTAATGAGTAGTCCTGTGGCATTCTGTTGAGTGTCGTGGGCAGTCCTGAGGCACCCTGCTGAATGTAGTGGGCAGACCTGTGGCACGCTGTTGAGTGTAGTGGGCAGTCCTGTGGCACTCTGTTGAGTGTAGTGGGCAGTCCTGTGTCATTCTGTTGAGCGTTGTTTGCAGTCCTGTGGCACTCTGTTCTGCGTAGTGGGCAGACCTGTGGCATTCTGTTGAGTGTATTGGGCAGTCCTGTGCCATTCTGTTGCGTGTAGTGGGCAGTCCTGTGGCACTCTGTTGAGCGTAGTGGGCAGTCCTGTGGCACTCTGCTGAATGTACTGGGCAGACCTGTGGCACGCTTTTGAGTGTAGTGGGCGGTCCTGTGGCACTCTGTTGAGTGTAGTGGGCAGTCCGGTGCCATTCTGTTGAGCGTTTTGGGCAGTCCTGTGGCACTCTGTTCAGCGTAGTGGGCAGTCCTGTGGCACTCTGTTGAGTGTGGTGGGCAGTCCTGTGCCATTCTGTTGAGCGGAGTAAGCATTCCCATGGCACTCTGTTGAATGTAATGAGTAGTCCTGTGGCATTTTGTTGAGTGTATTGGGCAATCCTTTGCCATTTTGTTGAGTGTAGTCGGCAGTCCTGTGGCATTCTGTTGATCGTAGTGGGCAGTCCTGTGGCACTCTGTTGAGTGTAGTGGGCAGTCCAGTGGCACTCCATTGAGCGTAGTGGGCAGTCCTGTGGCACTCTGCTGAATGTAGTGGGCAGACCTGTGGCACGCTGTTGAGTGCAGTGGGCAGTCCTGTGGCACTCTGTTGAGTGTAGTGGGCAGTCCTGTGCCATTCTGTTGAGTGTTGTTTGCAGTCCTGTGGCACTCTGTTCAGCGTAGTGGGGAGTCCTGTGGCATTCTGTTGAGTGTATTGGGCAGTTCTGTGGCACTGTGTTGAATTTAATGGGTAGTCCTGAGGAACTCTGTTGAGCGTAGTGGGCAGTACTGTGGCATTCTTTTGAGTGTAGTGGCTAGTCCTGTGACACTCCGATGAGCGTTGTGGGAAGTTCTGTGGCACTCTGCTGAATGTAGTGGGCAGACCTGTGGCACGCTGTTGAGTGTAGTGGGCAGTCCTGTGGCACTCTGTTGAGTGTAGTGGGCAGTCCTGTGCCATTCTGTTGACCATTTTGGGCAGTCCTGTGACACTCTGTTAAGCGTAGTGGGCAGTCCTGTGGCACTCGGTTGAGTGTGGTGGGTAGGCGTGTGCCATTCTGTTGAGCGTAGTAGGCATTCCCATGGCACTTTGATGAATGTAATGAGTGGTCCTGTGGCACTCCGTTGAGTGAGGTGGGCAGTCCTGTGCAACTCTGTTGAGCGCAGTGTGCAGTCCTGTGGCACTTTGTTGAGTGTAGTGGGAAGTCCTGTTGCTCTCTGTTGAGTGTAGTGGGCCATCCTGTGGCATTCTGTTGAGTGTATTGGGCAGTCCTGTGCCATTCTGTAGAGTGTAGCAGCCAGTCCTTTGGCACTCCGTTGAGCATAGTGGGCAGTCCTGTGGCACTCCGTTGAATGCAGTGGGCAGACCTGTGGCACGCTGTTGAGTGTAGTGGGCAGTCCTGTGGCACGCTGTTGAGTGTAGTGGGCAGTCCTGTGGCATTCTGTTGAGTGTAGTGGGCAGTCCTGTGCCATTCTGTTGAGCATTGTTTGCAGTCCTGTGGCACTCTGTTCAGCGTAGTGGGCAGTCCTGTGGAACTCTGTTGAGTGTGGTGGGCAGTCCCGTGCCATTCGGTTGAGCGTTTTGGGCACTCCTGTGGCACTCTGTTCAGCGTAGTGGGCAGTCCTGTGGCACTCTGTTGAGTGTGGTGGGCAGTCCTGTGCATTCTGTTGAGCGGAGTAGGCATTCCCATGGCACTCTGTTGAATGTAATGAGTAGTCCTGTGGCATTCTGTTGAGTGTATTGGGCAGTCCTGTGCCATTCTGTTGAGTGTAGTCGTCAGTCCTCTGGCATTCTGTTGATCGTAGTGGGCAGTCCTGTGGCACTCTATTGAGTGTAGTGGGCAGTCCTGTGGCACTCCATTGAGTGTAGTGGGCAGTCCTGTGGCACTCTGTTGAGTGTAGTGGGCAGTCCTGTGTCATTCTGTTGAGCGTTGTTTGCAGTCCTGTGGCACTCTGTTCAGCGTAGTGGGCAGTCCTGTGGCATTCTGTTTAGTGTATTGGGCAGTCCTGTGCCATTCTGTTGACTGCAGTGGGTAGTCCTGTGGCACTCCGTTGAGCATAGTGGGCTGTCCTGTGGCACTCTGCTGAATGTAGAGGGCAGACCTGTGGCACGCTGTTGAGTGTTGTGGGCAGTCCTGTGGAACTCTGTTGAGTGTAGTGGGCAATCCTGTGCCATTCTGTTGAGCGTTTTGGGCAGTCCTGTGGCACTCTGTTCAGCGTAGTGGGCAGTCCTTTGGCACTCTGTTGAGTGTGGTGGGCAGTCCTGTGCCATTCTGTTTAGCCTTTTGGGCATTCCCATGGCACTCTGTTGAATGTAATGAGTAGTCCTGTGGCACTCTGTTGAGTGTAGTGGGCAGTCCTGTGGCACTCCATTGAGCGTAGTGGGCAGTCCTGTGGCACTCTGCTGAATGTAGTGGGCAGACCTGTGGCAAGCTGTTGAGTGTGGTCGGCATTCCTGTGGCACTCTGTTGAGTGTCGTGGGCAGTCCTGTGCAATTCTGTTGAGCGTTGTTTGCTGTCCTGTGGCACTCTGTTCAGCGTAGTGGGCAGTCCTGTGGCATTCTGTTGAGTGTATTGGGCAGTCCTGTGGCACTCTGTTGAGTGTAGTAGGCAGTCCTGTGGCACTCCGTTGAGCGTAGTGGGCAGTCCTGTGGCACTTTGGTGACTGTAGTGGGCAGTCATGTTGCTCTCTGTTCAGTGTAGTGGGCAGTCTGTGGCACTCTGTTGAGTGTAGTGGGCCGTCCTGTGCCATTCCGTTGAGCGTTGTTTGCAGTCCTGTGCCACTCTATTCAGCGTAGTGGGCAGTCCTGTGGCATTCTGTTGAGTGTATTAGGCAGTCCTGTGCCATTCTGTTGCGTGTAGTGGGCATTCCTGTGGCACTCTGTTGAGTGTAGTGGGCAGTCCTGTGCCATTCTGTTGAGCATTGTTTGCAGTCCTGTGGCACTCTGTTCAGCGTAGTGGGCAGTCCTGTGGCACTCTGTTGAGTGTAGTGGGCAGTCCTGTGCCATTCTGTTGAGCATTGTTTGCAGTCCTGTGGCACTCTGTTCAGCGTAGTGGGCAGTCCTGTGGCACTCTGTTGAGTGTGGTGGGCAGTCCTGTGCATTCTGTTGAGCGGACTAGGCATTCCCATGGCACTCTGCTGAATGTAATGAGTAGTCCTGTGGCATTCTGTTGAGTGTCATGGGCCGTCCTGACGCACCCTGCTGAATGTAGTGGGCAGACCTGTGGCACGCTGTTGAGTGTAGTGGGCAGTCCTGTGGCACTCTGTTGAGTGTAGTGGGCAGTCCTGTGTCATTCTGTTGAGCGTTGTTTGCAGTCCTGTGGCACTCTGTTCAGCGTAGTGGGCAGACCTGTGGCATTCTGTTGAGTGTATTGGGCAGTCCTGTGCCATTCTGTTGCGTGTAGTGGGCAGTCCTGTGGCACTCCTTTGAGCGTAGTGGGCAGTCCTGTGGCACTCTGCTGAATGTAGTGGGCAGACCTGTGGCACGCTTTTGAGTGTAGTGGGCAGTCCTGTGGCACTCTGTTGAGTGTAGTGGGCAGTCCGGTGCCATTCTGTTGAGCGCTTTGGGCAGTCCTGTGGCACTCTGTTCAGCGTAGTGGGCAGTCCTGTGGCACTCTGTTGAGTGTGGTGGGCAGTCCTGTGCCATTCTGTTGAGCGGAGTAAGCATTCCCATGGCACTCTGTTGAATGTAATGAGTAGTCCTGTGGCATTTTGTTGAGTGTAGTCGGCAGTCCTGTGGCATTCTGTTGATCGTAGTGGGCAGTCCTGTGGCACTCTGTTGAGTGTAGTGGGCAGTCCAGTGGCACTCCATTGAGCGTAGTGGGCAGTCCTGTGGCACTCTGCTGAATGTAGTGGGCAGACCTGTGGCACGCTGTTGAGTGTAGTGGGCAGTCCTGTGGCACTCTGTTGAGTGTAGTGGGCAGTCCTGTGCCATTCTGTTGAGTGTTGTTTGCAGTCCTGTGGCATTCTGTTGAGTGTATTGGGCAGTTCTGTGGCACTGTGTTGAATTTAATGGGTAGTCCTGAGGAACTCTGTTGATCGTAGTGGGCAGTACTGTGGCATTCTTTTGAGTGTAGTGGCTAGTCCTGTGACACTCCGATGAGCGTTGTGGGCAGTTCTGTGGCACTCTGCTGAATGTAGTGGGCAGACCTGTGGCACGCTGTTGAGTGTAGTGGGCAGTCCTGTGGCACTCTGTTGATTGTAGTGGGCAGTCCTGTGCCATTCTGTTGACCATTTTGGGCAGTCCTGTGACACTCTGTTAAGCGTAGTGGGCAGTCCTGTGGCACTCTGTTGAGTGTGGTGGGTAGACGTGTGCCATTCTGTTGAGCGTAGTAGGCATTCCCATGGCACTTTGATGAATGTAATGAGTGGTCCTGTGGCACTCCGTTGAGTGAGGTGGGCAGTCCTGTGCAACTCTGTTGAGCGCAGTGTGCAGTCCTGTGGCACTTTGTTGAGTGTAGTGGGAAGTCCTGTTGCTCTCTGTTGAGTGTAGTGGGCAGTCCTGTGGCATTCTGTTGAGTGTATTGGGCAGTGCTGTGCCATTCTGTTGAGTGTAGTAGCCAGTCCTTTGGCACTCCGTTGAGCATAGTGGGCAGTCCTGTGGCACTCCGTTGAATGCAGTGGGCAGACCTGTGGCACGCTGTTGAGTGTAGTGGGCAGTCCTGTGGCACTCTGTTGAGTGTAGTGGGCAGTCCTGTGTCATTCTGTTGAGCGTTGTTTGCAGTCCTGTGGCACTCTGTACAGCGTAGTGGGCAGACCTGTGGCATTCTGTTGAGTGTATTGGGCAGTCCTGTGCCATTCTGTTGCGTGTAGTGGGCAGTCCTGTGGCACTCCGTTGAGCGTAGTGGGCAGTCCTGTGGCACTCTGCTGAATGTAGTGGGCAGACCTGTGGCACGCTGTTGAGTGTAGTGGGCAGTCTGTGGCATTCTGTTGAGTGTAGTGGGCCGTCCTGTGCCATTCAGTTGAGCGTTGTTTGCAGTCCTGTGCCACTCTGTTCAGCGTAGTGGGCAGTCCTGTGGCATTCTGTTGAGTGTATTGGGCAGTCCTGTGCCATTCTGTTGCGTGTAGTGGGCATTCCTGTGGCACTCTGTTGAGTGTAGTGGGCAGTCCTGTGCCATTCTGTTGAGCATTGTTTGCAGTCCTGTGGCACTCTGTTCAGCGTAATGGGCAGTCATGTGGCACTCTGTTCAGCGTAGTGGGCAGTCCTGTGGCACTCTGTTGAGTGTGGGGGGCAGTCCTGTGCATCCTGTTGAGCGGAGTAGGCATTCCCATGGCACTCTGCTGAATGTAATGAGTAGTCCTGTGGCATTCTGTTGAGTGTCGTGGGCAGTCCTGACGCACCCTGCTGAATGTAGTGGGCAGACCTGTGGCACGCTGTTGAGTGTAGTGGGCAGTCCTGTGGCACTCTGTTGAGTGTAGTGGGCAGTCCTGTGTCATTCTGTTGAGCGTTGTTTGCAGTCCTGTGGCACTCTGTTCAGTGTAGTGGGCAGACCTGTGGCATTCTGTTGAGTGTATTGGGCAGTCTTGTGCCATTCTGTTGCGTGTAGTGGGCAGTCCTGTGGCACTCCGTTGAGCGTAGTGGGCAGTCCTGTGGCACTCTGCTGAATGTAGTGGGCAGACCTGTGGCACGCTTTTGAGTGTAGTGGGCAGTCCTGTGGCACTCTGTTGACTGTAGTGGGCAGTCCGGTGCCATTCTGTTGAGCGTTTTGGGCATTCCTGTGGCACTCTGTTCAGCGTAGTGGGCAGTCCTGTGGCACTCTGTTGAGTGTGGTGGGCAGTCCTGTGCCATTCTGTTGAGCGGAGTAAGCATTCCCATGGCACTCTGTTGAATGTAATGAGTAGTCCTGTGGCATTTTGTTGAGTGTATTGGGCAGTCCTTTGCCATTTTGTTGAGTGTAGTCGGCAGTCCTGTGGCATTCTGTTGATCGTAGTTGGCAGTCCTGTGGCACACTGTTGAGTGTAGTGGGCAGTCCAGTGGCACTCCATTGAGCGTAGTGGGCAGTCCTGTGGCACTCTGCTGAATGTAGTGGGCAGACCTGTGGCACGCTGTTGAGTGTAGTGGGCAGTCCTGTGGCACTCTGTTGAGTGTAGTGGGCAGTCCTGTGCCATTCTGTTGAGTGTTGTTTGCAGTCCTGTGGCACTCTGTTCAGCGTTGTGGGGAGTCCTGTGGCATTCTGTTGAGTGTATTGGGCAGTTCTGTGGCACTGTGTTGAATTTAATGGGTAGTCCTGAGGAACTCTGTTGAGCGTAGTGGGCAGTACTGTGGCATTCTTTTGAGTGTAGTGGCTAGTCCTGTGACACTCCGATGAGCGTTGTGGGCAGTTCGGTGGCACTCTGCTGAATGTAGTGGGCAGACCTGTGGCACGCTGTTGAGTGTAGTGGGCAGTCCTGTGGCACTCTGTTGAGTGTAGTGGGCAGTCCTGTGCCATTCTGTTGACCATTTTGGGCAGTCCTGTGACACTCTGTTAAGCGTAGTGGGCAGTCCTGTGGCACTCTGTTGAGTGTGGTGGGTAGACGTGTGCCATTCTGTTGAGCGTAGTAGGCATTCCCATGGCACTTTGATGAATGTAATGAGTGGTCCTGTGGCACTCCGTTGAGTGAGGTGGGCAGTCCTGTGCAACTCTGTTGAGCGCAGTGTGCAGTCCTGTGGCACTTTGTTGAGTGTAGTGGGAAGTCCTGTTGCTCTCTGTTGAGTGTAGTGGGCAGTCCTGTGGCATTCTGTTGAGTGTATTGGGCAGTCCTGTGCCATTCTGTAGAGTGTAGTAGCCAGTCCTTTGGCACTCCGTTGAGCATAGTGGGCAGTCCTGTGGCACTCCGTTGAATGCAGTGGGCAGACCTGTGGCACGCTGTTGAGTGTAGTGGGCAGTCCTGTGGCACTCTGTTGAGTGTAGTGGGCAGTCCTGTGTCATTCTGTTGAGCGTTGTTTGCAGTCCTGTGGCACTCTGTTCAGCGTAGTGGGCAGACCTGTGGCATTCTGTTGAGTGTATTGGGCAGTCCTGTGCCATTCTGTTGCGTGTAGTGGGCAGTCCTGTGGCACTCCGTTGAGCGTAGTGGGCAGTCCTGTGGCACGCTTTTGAGTGTAGTGGGCAGTCCTGTGGCTCTCTGTTGAGTGTAGTGGGCAGTCCGGTGCCATTCTGTTGAGCGTTTTGGGAAGTCCTGTGGCACTCTGTTCAGCGTAGTGGGCATTCCTGTGGCACTCTGTTGAGTGTGGTGGGCAGTCCTGTGCCATTCTGTTGAGCGGAGTAAGCATTCCCATGGCACTCTGCTGAATGTAATGAGTCGTCCTGTGGCATTTTGTTGAGTGTATTGGGCAGTCCTTTGCCATTTTGTTGAGTGTAGTCGGCAGTCCTGTGGCATTCTGTTGATCGTAGTGGGCAGTCCTGTGGCACTCTGTTGAGTGTAGTGGGAAGTCCAGTGGCACTCCATTGAGCGTAGTGGGCGGTCCTGTGGCACTCTGCTGAATGTAGTGGGCAGACCTGTGGCACGCTGTTGAGTGCAGTGGGCAGTCCTGTGGCACTCTGTTGAGTGTAGTGGGCAGTCCTGTGGCATTCTGTTTAGTGTATTGGGCAGTCCTGTGCCATTCTGTTGACTGCAGTGGGTAGTGCTGTGGCACTCCGTTGAGCATAGTGGGCTGTCCTGTGGCACTCTGCTGAATGTAGAGGGCAGACCTATGGCACGCTTTTGAGTGTAGTGGGCAGTCCTGTGGCACTCTGTTGAGTGTAGTGGGCAGTCCGGTGCCATTCTGTTGAGCGTTTTGGGCAGTCCTGTGGCACTCTGTTCAGCGTAGTGGGCAGTCCTGTGGCACTCTGTTGAGTGTGGTGGGCAGTCCTGTGCCATTCTGTTGAGCGGAGTAAGCATTCCCATGGCACTCTGTTGAATGTAATGAGTCGTCCTGTGGCATTTTGTTGAGTGTATTGGGCAGTCCTTTGCCATTTTGTTGAGTGTAGTCGGCAGTCCTGTGGCATTCTGTTGATCGTAGTGGGCAGTCCTGTGGCACTCTGTTGAGTGTAGTGGGCAGTCCTGTGCCATTCTGTTGAGTGTTGTTTGCAGTCCTGTGGCACTCTGTTCAGCGTTGTGGGGAGTCCTGTGGCATTCTGTTGAGTGTATTGGGCAGTTCTGTGGCACTGTGTTGAATTTAATGGGTAGTCCTGAGGAACTCTGTTGAGCGTAGTGGGCAGTACTGTGGCATTCTTTTGAGTGTAGTGGCTAGTCCTGTGACACTCCGATGAGCGTTGTGGGCAGTTCGGTGGCACTCTGCTGAATGTAGTGGGCAGACCTGTGGCACGCTGTTGAGTGTAGTGGGCAGTCCTGTGGCACTCTGTTGAGTGTAGTGGGCAGTCCTGTGCCATTCTGTTGACCATTTTGGGCAGTCCTGTGACACTCTGTTAAGCGTAGTGGGCAGTCCTGTGGCACTCTGTTGAGTGTGGTGGGTAGACGTGTGCCATTCTGTTGAGCGTAGTAGGCATTCCCATGGCACTTTGATGAATGTAATGAGTGGTCCTGTGGCACTCCGTTGAGTGAGGTGGGCAGTCCTGTGCAACTCTGTTGAGCACAGTGTGCAGTCCTGTGGCACTTTGTTGAGTGTAGTGGGAAGTCCTGTTGCTCTCTGTTGAGTGTAGTGGGCAGTCCTGTGGCATTCTGTTGAGTGTATTGGGCAGTCCTGTGCCATTCTGTAGAGTGTAGTAGCCAGTCCTTTGGCACTCCGTTGAGCATAGTGGGCAGTCCTGTGGCACTCCGTTGAATGCAGTGGGCAGACCTGTGGCACGCTGTTGAGTGTAGTGGGCAGTCCTGTGGCACTCTGTTGAGTGTAGTGGGCAGTCCTGTGTCATTCTGTTGAGCGTTGTTTGCAGTCCTGTGGCACTCTGTTCAGCGTAGTGGGCAGACCTGTGGCATTCTGTTGAGTGTATTGGGCAGTCCTGTGCCATTCTGTTGCGTGTAGTGGGCAGTCCTGTGGCACTCCGTTGAGCGTAGTGGGCAGTCCTGTGGCACGCTTTTGAGTGTAGTGGGCAGTCCTGTGGCACTCTGTTGAGTGTAGTGGGCAGTCCGGTGCCATTCTGTTGAGCGTTTTGGGAAGTCCTGTGGCACTCTGTTCAGCGTAGTGGGCATTCCTGTGGCACTCTGTTGAGTGTGGTGGGCAGTCCTGTGCCATTCTGTTGAGCGGAGTAAGCATTCCCATGGCACTCTGTTGAATGTAATGAGTCGTCCTGTGGCATTTTGTTGAGTGTATTGGGCAGTCCTTTGCCATTTTGTTGAGTGTAGTCGGCAGTCCTGTGGCATTCTGTTGATCGTAGTTGGCAGTCCTGTGGCACTCTGTTGAGTGTAGTGGGAAGTCCAGTGGCACTCCATTGAGCGTAGTGGGCGGTCCTGTGGCACTCTGCTGAATGTAGTGGGCAGACCTGTGGCACGCTGTTGAGTGCAGTGGGCAGTCCTGTGGCACTCTGTTGAGTGTAGTGGGCAGTCCTGTGCCATTCTGTTGAGCGTTGTTTGCAGTCCTGTGGCACTCTGTTCAGCGTAGTGGGCAGTCCTGTGGCATTCTGTTTAGTGTATTGGGCAGTCCTGTGCCATTCTGTTGACTGCAGTGGGTAGTCCTGTGGCACTCCGTTGAGCATAGTGGGCTGTCCTGTGGCACTCTGCTGAATGTAGAGGGCAGACCTATGGCACGCTTTGGAGTGTAGTGGGCAGTCCTGTGGCACTCTGTTCAGCGAAGTGGGCAGTCCTGTGGCACTCTGTTCAGCGTAGTGGCAGTCCTGTGGCACTCTGTTGAGTGTGGTGGGCAGTCCTGTGCCATTCTGTTGAGCGTTTTGGGCATTCCCATGGCACTCTGTTGAATGTAATGAGTAGTCCTGTGGCATTCTGTTGAGTGTATTGGGCAGTCCTGTGCCATTCTGTTGAGTGTATTCGGCAGACCTCTGGCATTCTGTTGATCGTAGTGGGTAGTCCTGTGGCACTCTGTTGAGTGTAGTGGGCAGTCCAGTTGCACTCCATTGAGCGTAGTGGGCAATCCTGTGGCACTCTGCTGAATGTAGTGGGCAGACCTGTGGCACGCTGTTGAGTGTAGTGGGCAGTCCTGTGGCACTCTGTTGAGTGTAGTGGGCAGTCCTGTGCCATTCTGTTGAGCGTTGTTTGCAGTCCTGTGGCACTCAGTTCAGCGTAGTGGGCAGTCCTGTGGCATTCTGTTTAGTGTATTGGGCAGTCCTGTGCCATTCTGTTGACTGCAGTCGTTAGTCCTGTGGCACTCCGTTGAGCATAGTGGGCTGTCCTGTGGCACTCTGCTGAATGTAGAGGGCAGACCTGTGGCACGCTTTTGAGTGTTGTGGGCAGTCCTGTGGAACTGTGTTGAGTGTAGTGGGCAGTCCTGTGCCATTCTGTTGAGCGTTTTGGGCAGTCCTGTGGCAATCTGTTCAGCGAAGTGGGCAGTCCTGTGGCACTCTGTTCAGCGTAGTGGCAGTCCTGTGGCACTCTGTTGAGTGTGGTGGGCAGTCCTGTGCCATTCTGTTGAGCGTTTTGGGCATTCCCATGGCACTCTGTTGAATGTAATGAGTAGTCCTGTGGCATTCTGTTGAGTGTATTGGGCAGTCCTGTGCCATTCTGTTGAGTGTATTCGGCAGTCCTCTGGCATTCTGTTGATCGTAGTGGGTAGTCCTGTGGCACTCTGTTGAGTGTAGTGGGCAGTCCTGTGGCACTCCATTGAGAGTAGTGGGCAGTCCTGTGGCACTCTGCTGAATGTAGTGGGCAGACCTGTGGCACGCTGTTGAGTGTGGTGGGCAGTCCTGTGGCACTCTGTTGAGTGTCGTGGGCATTCCTGTGCAATTCTGTTGAGCGTTGTTTGCAGTCCTTTGGCACTCTGTTCAGCGTAGTGGGCAGTCCTGTGGCATTCTGTTGAGTGTATTGGGCAGTCCTGTGGCACTCTGTTTAGTGTAGTAGGCAGTCCTGTGGCACTGCGTTGAGCGTAGTGGGCAGGCCTGTGGCACTTTGTTGACTGTAGTGGGCAGTCCTGTTGCTCTCTGTTCAGTGTAGTGGGCAGTCTGTGGCACTCTGTTGAGTGTAGTGGGCCGTCCTGTGCCATTCCGTTGAGCGTTGTTTGCAGTCCTGTGCCACTCTTTTCAGCGTAGTGGGCAGTCCTGTGGCATTCTGTTGAGTGTATTGGGCAGTCCTGTGCCATTCTGTTGCGTGTAGTGGGCATTCCTGTGGCACTCTGTTGAGTGTAGTGTGCAGTCCTGTGCCATTCTGTTGAGCATTGTCTGCAGTCCTGTGGCACTCTGTTCTGCGTAGTGGGCAGTCCTGTGGCACTCTGTTGAGTGTGGTGGGCAGTCCTGTGCATTCTGTTGAGCGTAGTAGGCATTCCCATGGCACTCTGCTGAATGTAATGAGTAGTCCTGTGGCATTCTGTTGAGTGTCGTGGGCAGTCCTGACGCACCCTGCTGAATGTAGTGGGCAGACCTGTGGCACTCTGTTGAGTGTAGTGGGCAGTCCTGTGTCATTCTGTTGAGCCTTGTTTGCAGTCCTGTGGCACTCTGTTCAGCGTAGTGGGCAGACCTGTGGCATTCTGTTGAGTGTATTGGGCAGTCCTGTGCCATTCTGTTGCGTGTATTGGGCAGTCCTGTGGCACTCCATTGAGCGTAGTGGGCAGTCCTGTGGCACTCTGCTGAATGTAGTGGGCAGACCTGTGGCACGCTTTTGAGTGTAGTGGGCAGTCCTGTGGCACTCTGTTGAGTGTAGTGGGCAGTCCGGTGCCATTCTGTTGAGCGTTTTGGGCAGTCCTGTGGCACTCTGTTCAGCGTAGTGGGCATTCCTGTGGCACTCTGTTGAGTGTGGTGGGCAGTCCTGTGCCATTCTGTTGAGCGGAGTAAGCATTCCCATGGCACTCTGTTGAATGTAATGAGTAGTCCTGTGGCATTTTGTTGAGTGTATTGGGCAGTCCTTTGCCATTTTGTTGAGTGTAGTCGGCAGTCCTGTGGCATTCTGTTGATCGTAGTTGGCAGTCCTGTGGCACACTGTTGAGTGTAGTGGGCAGTCCAGTGGCACTCCATTGAGCGTAGTGGGCAGTCCTGTGGCACTCTGCTGAATGTAGTGGGCAGACCTGTGGCACGCTGTTGAGTGTAGTGGGCAGTCCTGTGGCACTCTGTTGAGTGTAGTGGGCAGTCCTGTGCCATTCTGTTGAGTGTTGTTTGCAGTCCTGTGGCACTCTGTTCAGCGTTGTGGGGAGTCCTGTGGCATTCTGTTGAGTGTATTGGGCAGTTCTGTGGCACTGTGTTGAATTTAATGGGTAGTCCTGAGGAACTCTGTTGAGCGTAGTGGGCAGTACTGTGGCATTCTTTTGAGTGTAGTGGCTAGTCCTGTGACACTCCGATGAGCGTTGTGGGCAGTTCGGTGGCACTCTGCTGAATGTAGTGGGCAGACCTGTGGCACGCTGTTGAGTGTAGTGGGCAGTCCTGTGGCACTCTGTTGAGTGTAGTGGGCAGTCCTGTGCCATTCTGTTGACCATTTTGGGCAGTCCTGTGACACTCTGTTAAGCGTAGTGGGCAGTCCTGTGGCACTCTGTTGAGTGTGGTGGGTAGACGTGTGCCATTCTGTTGAGCGTAGTAGGCATTCCCATGGCACTTTGATGAATGTAATGAGTGGTCCTGTGGCACTCCGTTGAGTGAGGTGGGCAGTCCTGTGCAACTCTGTTGAGCACAGTGTGCAGTCCTGTGGCACTTTGTTGAGTGTAGTGGGAAGTCCTGCTGCTCTCTGTTGAGTGTAGTGGGCAGTCCTGTGGCATTCTGTTGAGTGTATTGGGCAGTCCTGTGCCATTCTGTAGAGTGTAGTAGCCAGTCCTTTGGCACTCCGTTGAGCATAGTGGGCAGTCCTGTGGCACTCCGTTGAATGCAGTGGGCAGACCTGTGGCATGCTGTTGAGTGTAGTGGGCAGTCCTGTGGCACTCTGTTGAGTGTAGTGGGCAGTCCTGTGTCATTCTGTTGAGCGTTGTTTGCAGTCCTGTGGCACTCTGTTCAGCGTAGTGGGCAGACCTGTGGCATTCTGTTGAGTGTATTGGGCAGTCCTGTGCCATTCTGTTGCGTGTAGTGGGCAGTCCTGTGGCACTCCGTTGAGCGTAGTGGGCAGTCCTGTGGCACGCTTTTGAGTGTAGTGGGCAGTCCTGTGGCACTCTGTTGAGTGTAGTGGGCAGTCCGGTGCCATTCTGTTGAGAGTTTTGGGAAGTCCTGTGGCACTCTGTTCAGCGTAGTGGGCATTCCTGTGGCACTCTGTTGAGTGTGGTGGGCAGTCCTGTGCCATTCTGTTGAGCGGAGTAAGCATTCCCATGGCACTCTGTTGAATGTAATGAATCGTCCTGTGGCATTTTGTTGAGTGTATTGGGCAGTCCTTTGCCATTTTGTTGAGTGTAGTCGGCAGTCCTGTGGCATTCTGTTGATCGTAGTGGGCAGTCCTGTGGCACTCTGTTGAGTGTAGTGGGAAGTCCAGTGGCACTCCATTGAGCGTAGTGGGCGGTCCTGTGGCACTCTGCTGAATGTAGTGGGCAGACCTGTGGCACGCTGTTGAGTGCAGTGGGCAGTCCTGTGGCACTCTGTTGAGTGTAGTGGGCAGTCCTGTGCTATTCTGTTGAGCGTTGTTTGCAGTCCTGTGGCACTCTGTTCAGCGTAGTGGGCAGTCCTGTGGCATTCTGTTTAGTGTATTGGGCAGTCCTGTGCCATTCTGTTGACTGCAGTGGGTAGTCCTGTGGCACTCCGTTGAGCATAGTGGGCTGTCCTGTGGCACTCTGCTGAATGTAGAGGGCAGACCTATGGCACGCTTTTGAGTGTAGTGGGCAGTCCTGTGGCACTCTGTTCAGCGAAGTGGGCAGTCCTGTGGCACTCTGTTCAGCGTAGTGGCAGTCCTGTGGCACTCTGTTGAGTGTGGTGGGCAGTCCTGTGCCATTCTGTTGAGCGTTTTGGGCATTCCCATGGCACTCTGTTGAATGTAATGAGTAGTCCTGTGGCATTCTGTTGAGTGTATTGGGCAGTCCTGTGCCATTTTGTTGAGTGTATTCGGCAGACCTCTGGCATTCTGTTGATCGTAGTGGGTAGTCCTGTGGCACTCTGTTGAGTGTAGTGGGCAGTCCAGTTGCACTCCATTGAGCGTAGTGGGCAATCCTGTGGCACTCTGCTGAATGTAGTGGGCAGACCTGTGGCACGCTGTTGAGTGTAGTGGGCAGTCCTGTGGCACTCTGTTGAGTGTAGTGGGCAGTCCTGTGCCATTCTGTTGAGCGTTGTTTGCAGTCCTGTGGCACTCAGTTCAGCGTAGTGGGCAGTCCTGTGGCATTCTGTTTAGTGTATTGGGCAGTCCTGTGCCATTCTGTTGACTGCAGTCGTTAGTCCTGTGGCACTCCGTTGAGCATAGTGGGCTGTCCTGTGGCACTCTGCTGAATGTAGAGGGCAGACCTGTGGCACGCTTTTGAGTGTTGTGGGCAGTCCTGTGGAACTGTGTTGAGTGTAGTGGGCAGTCCTGTGCCATTCTGTTGAGCGTTTTGGGCAGTCCTGTGGCAATCTGTTCAGCGAAGTGGGCAGTCCTGTGGCACTCTGTTCAGCGTAGTGGCAGTCCTGTGGCACTCTGTTGAGTGTGGTGGGCAGTCCTGTGCCATTCTGTTGAGCGTTTTGGGCATTCCCATGGCACTCTGTTGAATGTAATGAGTAGTCCTGTGGCATTCTGTTGAGTGTATTGGGCAGTCCTGTGCCATTCTGTTGAGTGTATTCGGCAGTCCTCTGGCATTCTGTTGATCGTAGTGGGTAGTCCTGTGGCACTCTGTTGAGTGTAGTGGGCAGTCCTGTGGCACTCCATTGAGAGTAGTGGGCATTCCTGTGGCACTCTGCTGAATGTAGTGGGCAGACCTGTGGCACGCTGTTGAGTGTGGTGGGCAGTCCTGTGGCACTCTGTTGAGTGTCGTGGGCATTCCTGTGCAATTCTGTTGAGCGTTGTTTGCAGTCCTTTGGCACTCTGTTCAGCGTAGTGGGCAGTCCTGTGGCATTCTGTTGAGTGTATTGGGCAGTCCTGTGGCACTCTGTTGAGTGTAGTAGGCAGTCCTGTGGCACTCCGTTGAGCGTAGTGGGCAGGCCTGTGGCACTTTGTTGACTGTAGTGGGCAGTCCTGTTGCTCTCTGTTCAGTGTAGTGGGCAGTCTGTGGCACTCTGTTGAGTGTAGTGGGCCGTCCTGTGCCATTCCGTTGAGCGTTGTTTGCAGTCCTGTGCCACTCTTTTCAGCGTAGTGGGCAGTCCTGTGGCATTCTGTTGAGTGTATTGGGCAGTCCTGTGCCATTCTGTTGCGTGTAGTGGGCATTCCTGTGGCACTCTGTTGAGTGTAGTGTGCAGTCCTGTGCCATTCTGTTGAGCATTGTCTGCAGTCCTGTGGCACTCTGTTCTGCGTAGTGGGCAGTCCTGTGGCACTCTGTTGAGTGTGGTGGGCAGTCCTGTGCATTCTGTTGAGCGTAGTAGGCATTCCCATGGCACTCTGCTGAATGTAATGAGTAGTCCTGTGGCATTCTGTTGAGTGTCGTGGGCAGTCCTGACGCACCCTGCTGAATGTAGTGGGCAGACCTGTGGCACGCTGTTGAGTGTAGTGGGCAGTCCTGTGGCACTCTGTTGAGTGTAGTGGGCAGTCCTGTGTCATTCTGTTGAGCCTTGTTTGCAGTCCTGTGGCACTCTGTTCAGCGTAGTGGGCAGACCTGTGGCATTCTGTTGAGTGTATTGGGCAGTCCTGTGCCATTCTGTTGCGTGTAGTGGGCAGTCCTGTGGCACTCCATTGAGCGTAGTGGGCAGTCCTGTGGCACTCTGCTGAATGTAGTGGGCAGACCTGTGGCACGCTTTTGAGTGTAGTGGGCAGTCCTGTGGCACTCTGTTGAGTGTAGTGGGCAGTCCGGTGCCATTCTGTTGAGCGTTTTGGGCAGTCCTGTGGCACTCTGTTCAGCGTAGTGGGCATTCCTGTGGCACTCTGTTGAGTGTGGTGGGCAGTCCTGTGCCATTCTGTTGAGCGGAGTAAGCATTCCCATGGCACTCTTTTGAATGTAATGAGTAGTCCTGTGGCATTTTGTTGAGTGTATTGGGCAGTCCTTTGCCATTTTGTTGAGTGTAGTCGGCAGTCCTGTGGCATTCTGTTGATCGTAGTGGGCAGTCCTGTGGCACTCTGTTGAGTGTAGTGGGCAGTCCAGTGGCACTCCATTGAGCGTAGTGGGCAGTCCTGTGGCACTCTGCTGAATGTAGTGGGCAGACCTGTGGCACGCTGTTGAGTGTAGTGGGCAGTCCTGTGGCACTCTGTTGAGTGTAGTGGGCAGTCCTGTGCCATTCTGTTGAGTGTTGTTTGCAGTCCTGTGGCACTCTGTTCAGCGTAGTGGGCAGTCCTGTGGCATTCTGTTGAGTGTATTGGGCAGTTCTGTGGCACTGTGTTGAATTTAATGGGTAGTCCTGAGGAACTCTGTTGAGCGTAGTGGGCAGTACTGTGGCATTCTTTTGAGTGTAGTGTCTAGTCCTGTGACACTCCGATGAGCGTTGTGGGCAGTTCTGTGGCACTCTACTGAATGTAGTGGGCAGACCTGTGGCACGCTGTTGAGTGTAGTGGGCAGTCCTGTGGCACTCTGTTGAGTGTAGTGGGCAGTCCTGTGCCATTCTGTTGACCATTTTGGGCAGTCCTGTGACACTCTGTTAAGCGTAGTGGGCAGTCCTGTGGCACTCTGTTGAGTGTGGTGGGTAGACGTGTGCCATTCTGTTGAGCGTAGTAGGCATTCCCATGGCACTTTGATGAATGTAATGAGTGGTCCTGTGGCACTCCGTTGAGTGAGGTGGGCAGTCCTGTGCAACTCTGTTGAGCGCAGTGTGCAGTCCTGTGGCACTTTGTTGAGTGTAGTGGGAAGTCCTGTTGCTCTCTGTTGAGTGTAGTGGGCAGTCCTGTGGCATTCTGTTGAGTGTATTGGGCAGTCCTGTGCCATTCTGTTGAGTGTAGTAGCCAGTCCTTTGGCACTCCGTTGAGCATAGTGGGCAGTCCTGTGGCACTCCGTTGAATGCAGTGGGCAGACCTGTGGCACGCTGTTGAGTGTAGTGGGCAGTCCTGTGGCACTCTGTTGAGTGTAGTGGGCAGTCCTGTGTCATTCTGTTGAGCGTTGTTTGCAGTCCTGTGGCACTCTGTTCTGCGTAGTGGGCAGACCTGTGGCATTCTGTTGAGTGTATTGGGCAGTCCTGTGCCATTCTGTTGCGTGTAGTGGGCAGTCCTGTGGCACTCCGTTGAGCGTAGTGGGCAGTCCTGTTGCACTCTGCTGAATGTAGTGGGCAGACCTGTTGCACGCTTTTGAGTGTAGTGGGCAGTCCTGTGGCACTCTGTTGAGTGTGGTGGGCAGTCCTGTGCCATTCTGTTGAGCGGAGTAAGCATTCCCATGGCACTCTGTTGAATGAAATGAGTCGTCCTGTGGCATTTTGTTGAGTGTATTGGGCAGTCCTTTGCCATTTTGCTGAGTGTAGTCGGCAGTCCTGTGGCATTCTGTTGATCGTAGTGGGCAGTCCTGTGGCACTCTGTTGAGTGTAGTGGGCAGTCCAGTGGCACTCCATTGAGCGTAGTGGGCAGTCCTGTGGCACTCTGCTGAATGTAGTGGGCAGACCTGTGGCACGCTGTTGAGTGTAGTGGGCAGTCCTGTGGCAATCTGTTGAGTGTAGTTGGCAGTCCTGTGCCATTCTGTTGAGCGTTGTTTGCAGTCCTGTGGCACTCTGTTCAGCGTAGTGGGCAGTCCTGTGGCATTCTGTTTAGTGTATTGGGCAGTCCTGTGCCATTCTGTTGACTGCAGTGGGTAGTCCTGTGGCACTCCGTTGAGCATAGTGGGCTGTCCTGTGGCACTCTGCTGAATGTAGAGGGCAGACCTGTGGCACGCTTTTGAGTGTTGTGGGCAGTCCTGTGGAACTCTGTTGAGTGTAGTGGGCAGTCCTGTGCCATTCTGTTGAGCGTTTTGGGCAGTCCTGTGGCACTCTGTTCAGCGTAGTGGGCAGTCCTGTGGCACTCTGTTCAGCGTAGTGGGCAGTCCTGTGGCACTCTGTTGAGTGTGGTGGGCAGTCCTGTGCCATTCTGTTGAGCGTTTTGGGCATTCCCATGGCACTCTGTTGAATGTAATGAGTAGTCCTGTGGCATTCTGTTGAGTGTATTGGGCAGTCCTGTGCCATTCTGTTGAGTGTATTCGGCAGTCCTCTGGCATTCTGTGGATCGTAGTGGGTAGTCCTGTGGCACTCTGTTGAGTGTAGTGGGCAGTCCTGTGGCACTCCATTGAGCGTAGGGGGCAGTCCTGTGGCACTCTGCTGAATGTAGTGGGCAGACCTGTGGCACGCTGTTGAGTGTGGTGGGCAGTCCTGTGGCACTCTGTTGAGTGTCGTGGGCAGTCCTGGGCAATTCTGTTGAGCGTTGTTTGCAGTCCTGTGGCACTCTGTTCAGCGTAGTGGGCAGTCCTGTGGCATTCTGTTGAGTGTATTGGGTAGTCCTGTGGCACTCTGTTGAGTGTAGTGGGCAGTCCTGTGGCACTCGGTTGAGCGTAGTGGGCAGTTCTGTGGCACTTTGTTGACTGTAGTGGGCAGTCCTGTTGCTCTCTGTTCAGTGTAGTGGGCAGTCTGTGGCACTCTGTTGAGTGTAGTGGGCCGTCCTGTGCCATTCAGTTGAGCGTTGTTTGCAGTCCTGTGCCACTCTGTTCAGCGTAGTGGGCAGTCCTGTGGCATTCTGTTGAGTGTATTGGGCAGTCCTGTGCCATTCTGTTGCGTGTAGTGGGCATTCCTGTGGCACTCTGTTGAGTGTAGTGGGCAGTCCTGTGCCATTCTGTTGAGCATTGTTTGCAGTCCTGTGGCACTCTGTTCAGCGTAGTGGCAGTCCTGTGGCACTCTGTTGAGTGTAGTGGGCAGTCCTGTGCCATTCTGTTGAGCATTGTTTGCAGTCCTGTGGCACTCTGTTCAGCGTAGTGGGCAGTCCTGTGGCACTCTGTTGAGTGTAGTGGGCAGTCCTGTGGCACTCTGTTGAGTGTATTGGGCAGTCCTGTGCCATTCTGTTGACCATTTTGGGCAGTCCTGTGACACTCTGTTAAGCGTAGTGGGCAGTCCTGTGGCACTCTGTTGAGTGTGGTGGGTAGACGTGTGCCATTCTGTTGAGCGTAGTAGGCATTCCCATGGCACTTTGATGAATGTAATGAGTGGTCCTGTGGCACTCCGTTGAGTGAGGTGGGCAGTCCTGTGCAACTCTGTTGAGCGCAGTGTGCAGTCCTGTGGCACTTTGTTGAGTGTAGTGGGAAGTCCTGTTGCTCTCTGTTGAGTGTAGTGGGCAGTCCTGTGGCATTCTGTTGAGTGTATTGGGCAGTCCTGTGCCATTCTGTTGAGTGTAGTAGCCAGTCCTTTGGCACTCCGTTGAGCATAGTGGGCAGTCCTGTGGCACTCCGTTGAATGCAGTGGGCAGACCTGTGGCACGCTGTTGAGTGTAGTGGGCAGTCCTGTGGCACTCTGTTGAGTGTAGTGGGCAGTCCTGTGTCATTCTGTTGAGCGTTGTTTGCAGTCCTGTGGCACTCTGTTCAGCGTAGTGGGCAGACCTGTGGCATTCTGTTGAGTGTATTGGGCAGTCCTGTGCCATTCTGTTGCGTGTAGTGGGCAGTCCTGTGGCACTCCGTTGAGCGTAGTGGGCAGTCCTGTGGCACTCTGCTGAATGTAGTGGGCAGACCTGTGGCACGCTTTTGAGTGTAGTGGGCAGTCCTGTGGCACTCTGTTGACTGTAGTGGGCAGTCCGGTGCCATTCTGTTGAGCGTTTTGGGCAGTCCTGTGGCGCTCTGTTCAGTGTAGTGGGCAGTCCTGTGGCACTCTGTTGATTGTGGTGGGCAGTCCTGTGCCATTCTGTTGAGCGGAGTAAGCATTCCCATGGCACTCTGTTGAATGAAATGAGTCGTCCTGTGGCATTTTGTTGAGTGTATTGGGCAGTCCTTTGCCATTTTGTTGAGTGTAGTCGGCAGTCCTGTGGCATTCTGTTGATCGTAGTGGGCAGTCCTGTGGCACTCTGTTGAGTGTAGTGGGCAGTCCAGTGGCACTCCATTGAGCGTAGTGGGCAGTCCTGTGGCACTCTGCTGAATGTAGTGGGCAGACCTGTGGCACGCTGTTGATTGTAGTGGGCAGTCCTGTGGCAATCTGTTGAGTGTAGTGGGCAGTCCTGTGCCAATCTGTTGAGCGTTGTTTGCAGTCCTGTGGCACTCTGTTCAGCGTAGTGGGCAGTCCTGTGGCATTCTGTTTAGTGTATTGGGCAGTCCTGTGCCATTCTGTTGACTGCAGTGGGTAGTCCTGTGGCACTCCGTTGAGCATAGTGGGCTGTCCTGTGGCACTCTGCTGAATGTAGAGGGCAGACCTGTGGCACGCTTTTGAGTGTTGTGGGCAGTCCTGTGGCACTCTGTTCAGCGTAGTGGGCAGTCCTGTGGCACTCTGTTGAGTGTGGTGGGCAGTCCTGTGCCATTCTGTTGAGCGTTTTGGGCATTCCCATGGCACTCTGTTGAATGTAATGAGTAGTCCTGTGGCATTCTGTTGAGTGTATTTGGCAGCCCTGTGCCATTCTGTTGAGTGTATTCGGCAGTCCTCTGGCATTCTGTTGATCGTAGTGGGTAGTCCTGTGGCACTCTGTTGAGTGTAGTGGGCAGTCCTGTGGCACTCCATTGAGCGTAGTGGGCAGTCCTGTGGCACTCTGCTGAATGTAGTGGGCAGACCTGTGGCACGCTGTTGAGTGTGGTGGGCAGTCCTGTGGCACTCTGTTGAGTGTCGTGGGCAGTCCTGTGCAATTCTGTTGAGCGTTGTTTGCAGTCCTGTGGCACTCTGTTCAGCGTAGTGGGCAGTCCTGTGGCATTCTGTTGAGTGTATTGGGCAGTCCTGTGGCACTCTGTTGAGTGTAGTGGGCAGTCCTGTGGCACTCCGTTGAGCGTAGTGGGCAGTCCTGTGGCTCTTTGTTGACTGTAGTGGGCAGTCCTGTTGCTCTCTGTTCAGTGTAGTGGGCAGTCTGTGGCACTCTGTTGAGTGTAGTGGGCCGTCCTGTGCCATTCAGTTGAGCGTTGTTTGCAGTCCTGTGCCACTCTGTTCAGCGTAGTGGGCAGTCCTGTGGCATTCTGTTGAGTGTATTGGGCAGTCCTGTGCCATTCTGTTGCGTGTAGTGGGCATTCCTGTGGCACTCTGTTGAGTGTAGTGGGCAGTCCTGTGCCATTCTGTTGAGCATTGTTTGCAGTCCTGTGGCACTCTGTTCAGCGTAGTGGGCAGTCCTGTGGCACTCTGTTGAGTGTAGTGGGCAGTCCTGTGCCATTCTGTTGAGCATTGTTTGCTGTCCTGTGGCACTCTGTTCAGCGTAGTGGGCAGTCCTGTGGCACTCTGTTGAGTGTGGTGGGCAGTCCTGTGCATTCTGTTGAGCGGAGTAGGCATTCCCATGGCACTCTGCTGAATGTAATGAGTAGTCCTGTGGCATTTTGTTGAGTGTATTGGGCAGTCCTTTGCCATTTTGTTGAGTGTAGTCGGCAGTCCTGTGGCATTCTGTTGATCGTAGTGGGCAGTCCTGTGGCACTCTGTTGAGTGTAGTGGGCAGTCCAGTGGCACTCCATTGAGCGTAGTGGGCAGTCCTGTGGCACTCTGCTGCATGTAGTGGGCAGACCTGTGGCACTCTGTTGAGTGTAGTGGGCAGTCCTGTGCCATTCTGTTGAGTGTTGTTTGCAGTCCTTTGGCACTCTGTTCAGCGTAGTGGGCAGTCCTGTGGCATTCTGTTGAGTGTATTGGGCAGTTCTGTGGCACTGTGTTGAATTTAATGGGTAGTCCTGAGGAACTCTGTTGAGCGTAGTGGGCAGTACTGTGGCATTCTTTTGAGTGCAGTGGCTAGTCCTGTTACACTCCGATGAGCGTTGTGGGCAGTTCTGTGGCACTCTGCGGAATGTAGTGGGCAGACCTGTGGCACGCTGTTGAGTGTAGTGGGCAGTCCTGTGGCACTCTGTTGAGTGTAGTGGGCAGTCCTGTGCCATTCTGTTGACCATTTTGGGCAGTCCTGTGACACTCTGTTAAGCGTAGTGGGCAGTCCTGTGGCACTCTGTTGAGTGTGGTGGGTAGACGTGTGCCATTCTGTTGAGCGTAGTAGGCATTCCCATGGCACTTTGATGAATGTAATGAGTGGTCCTGTGGCACTCCGTTGAGTGAGGTGGGCAGTCCTGTGCAACTCTGTTGAGCGCAGTGTGCAGTCCTGTGGCACTTTTTTGAGTGTAGTGGGAAGTCCTGTTGCTCTCTGTTGAGTGTAGTGGGCAGTCCTGTGGCATTCTGTTGAGTGTATTGGGCAGTCCTGTGCCATTCTGTTGAGTGTAGTAGCCAGTCCTTTGGCACTCCGTTGAGCATAGTGGGCAGTCCTGTGGCACTCCGTTGAATGCAGTGGGCAGACCTGTGGCACGCTGTTGAGTGTAGTGGGCAGTCCTGTGGCACTCTGTTGAGTGTAGTGGGCAGTCCTGTGGCATTCTGTTGAGTGTAGTGGGCAGTCCTGTGGCACTCTGTTGAGTGTCGTGGGCAGTCCTGTGCAATTCTGTTGAGCGTTGTTTGCAGTCCTGTGGCACTCTGTTCAGCGTAGTGGGCAGTCCTGTGGCATTCTGTTGAGTGTATTGGGCAGTCCTGTGGCACTCTGTTGAGTGTAGTGGGCAGTCCTGTGGCACTCCGTTGAGCGTAGTGGGCAGTCCTGTGGCTCTTTGTTGACTGTAGTGGGCAGTCCTGTTGCTCTCTGTTCAGTATAGTGGGCAGTCTGTGGCACTCTGTTGAGTGTAGTGGGCCGTCCTGTGCCATTCAGTTGAGCGTTGTTTGCAGTCCTGTGCCACTCTGTTCAGCGTAGTGGGCAGTCCTGTGGCATTCTGTTGAGTGTATTGGGCAGTCCTGTGCCATTCTGTTGCGTGTAGTGGGCATTCCTGTGGCACTCTGTTGAGTGTAGTGGGCAGTCCTGTGCCATTCTGTTGAGCATTGTTTGCAGTCCTGTGGCACTCTGTTCAGCGTAGTGGGCAGTCCTGTGGCACTCTGTTGAGTGTAGTGGGCAGTCCTGTGCCATTCTGTTGAGCATTGTTTGCTGTCCTGTGGCACTCTGTTCAGCGTAGTGGGCAGTCCTGTGGCACTCTGTTGAGTGTGGTGGGCAGTCCTGTGCATTCTGTTGAGCGGAGTAGGCATTCCCATGGCACTCTGCTGAATGTAATGAGTAGTCCTGTGGCATTTTGTTGAGTGTATTGGGCAGTCCTTTGCCATTTTGTTGAGTGTAGTCGGCAGTCCTGTGGCATTCTGTTGATCGTAGTGGGCAGTCCTGTGGCACTCTGTTGAGTGTAGTGGGCAGTCCAGTGGCACTCCATTGAGCGTAGTGGGCAGTCCTGTGGCACTCTGCTGCATGTAGTGGGCAGACCTGTGGCACTCTGTTGAGTGTAGTGGGCAGTCCTGTGCCATTCTGTTGAGTGTTGTTTGCAGTCCTTTGGCACTCTGTTCAGCGTAGTGGGCAGTCCTGTGGCATTCTGTTGAGTGTATTGGGCAGTTCTGTGGCACTGTGTTGAATTTAATGGGTAGTCCTGAGGAACTCTGTTGAGCGTAGTGGGCAGTACTGTGGCATTCTTTTGAGTGCAGTGGCTAGTCCTGTTACACTCCGATGAGCGTTGTGGGCAGTTCTGTGGCACTCTGCGGAATGTAGTGGGCAGACCTGTGGCACGCTGTTGAGTGTAGTGGGCAGTCCTGTGGCACTCTGTTGAGTGTAGTGGGCAGTCCTGTGCCATTCTGTTGACCATTTTGGGCAGTCCTGTGACACTCTGTTAAGCGTAGTGGGCAGTCCTGTGGCACTCTGTTGAGTGTGGTGGGTAGACGTGTGCCATTCTGTTGAGCGTAGTAGGCATTCCCATGGCACTTTGATGAATGTAATGAGTGGTCCTGTGGCACTCCGTTGAGTGAGGTGGGCAGTCCTGTGCAACTCTGTTGAGCGCAGTGTGCAGTCCTGTGGCACTTTTTTGAGTGTAGTGGGAAGTCCTGTTGCTCTCTGTTGAGTGTAGTGGGCAGTCCTGTGGCATTCTGTTGAGTGTATTGGGCAGTCCAGTGCCATTCTGTTGAGTGTAGTGGGCAGTCCTGTGCCATTCTGTTGAGCATTGTTTGCAGTCCTGTGGCACTCTGTTGAGCATTTTGGGCAGTCCTGTGGCACTCTGTTGAGTGTAGTGGGCAGTCCTGTGCCATTCTGTTGACCATTTTGGGCAGTCCTGTGACACTCTGTTAAGCGTAGTGGGCAGTCCTGTGGCACTCTGTTGAGTGTGGTGGGTAGACGTGTGCCATTCTGTTGAGCGTAGTAGGCATTCCCATGGCACTTTGATGAATGTAATGAGTGGTCCAGTGGCACTCCGTTGAGTGAGGTGGGCAGTCCTGTGCAACTCTGTTGAGCGCAGTGTGCAGTCCTGTGGCACTTTGTTGAGTGTAGTGGGAAGTCCTGTTGCTCTCTGTTGAGTGTAGTGGGCAGTCCTGTGGCATTCTGTTGAGTGTATTGGGCAGTCCTGTGCCATTCTGTTGAGTGTAGTAGCCAGTCCTTTGGCACTCCGTTGAGCATAGTGGGCAGTCCTGTGGCACTCCGTTGAATGCAGTGGGCAGACCTGTGGCACGCTGTTGAGTGTAGTGGGCAGTCCTGTGGCACTCTGTTGAGTGTAGTGGGCAGTCCTGTGGCATTCTGTTGAGTGTAGTGGGCAGTCCTGTGCCATTCTGTTGAGCATTGTTTGCAGTCCTGTGGCACTCTGTTCAGCGTAGTGGGCAGTCCTGTGGAACTCTGTTGAGTGTGGTGGGCAGTCCCGTGCCATTCGGTTGAGCGTTTTGGGCACTCCTGTGGCACTCTGTTCAGCGTAGTGGGCAGTCCTGTGGCACTCTGTTGAGTGTATTGGGCAGTCCTGTGCCATTCTGTTGCGTGTAGTGGGCATTCCTGTGGCACTCTGTTGAGTGTAGTGGGCAGTCCTGTGCCATTCTGTTGAGCATTGTTTGCAGTCCTGTGGCACTCTGTTCAGCGTAGTGGGCAGTCCTGTGGCACTCTGTTGAGTGTAGTGGGCAGTCCTGTGCCATTCTGTTGAGCATTGTTTGCAGTCCTGTGGCACTCTGTTCAGCGTAGTGGGCAGTCCTGTGGCACTCTGTTGAGTGTGGTGGGCAGTCCTGTGCATTCTGTTGAGCGGAGTAGGCATTCCCATGGCACTCTGCTGAATGTAATGAGTAGTCCTGTGGCATTCTGTTGAGTGTCGTGGGCTGTCCTGAGGCACCCTGCTGAATGTAGTGGGCAGACCTGTGGCACGCTGTTGAGTGTAGTGGGCAGTCCTGTGGCACTCTGTTGAGTGTAGTGGGCAGTCCTGTGTCATTCTGTTGAGCATTGTTTGCAGTCCTGTGGCACTCTGTTCAGCGTAGTGGGCAGACCTGTGGCATTCTGCTGAGTGTATTGGGCAGTCCTGTGCCATTCTGTTGCGTGTAGTGGGCAGTCCTGTGGCACTCCGTTGAGCGTAGTGGGCAGTCCTGTGGCACTCTGCTGAATGTAGTGGGCAGACCTGTGGCACGCTTTTGAGTGTAGTGGGCAGTCCTGTGGCACTCTGTTGAGTGTAGTGGGCAGTCCGGTGCCATTCTGTTGAGCGTTTTGGGCAGTCCTGTGGCACTCTGTTCAGCGTAGTGGGCAGTCCTGTGGCACTCTGTTGAGTGTGGTGGGCAGTCCTGTGCCATTCTGTTGAGCGGAGTAAGCATTCCCATGGCACTCTGTTGAATGTAATGAGTAGTCTTGTGGCATTTTGTTGAGTGTATTGGGCAGTCCTTTGCCATTTTGTTGAGTGTAGTCGGTAGTCCTGTGGCATTCTGTTGATCGTAGTGGGCAGTCCAGTGGCACTCTGTTGAGTGTAGTGGGCAGTCCAGTGGCACTCCATTGGGCGTAGTGGGCAGTCCTGTGGCACTCTGCTGAATGTAGTGGGCAGACCTGTGGCACGCTGTTGAGTGTAGTGGGCAGTCCTGTGGCACTCTGTTGAGTGTAGTGGGCAGTCCTGTGCCATTCTGTTGAGTGTTGTTTGCAGTCCTGTGGCACTCTGTTCAGCGTTGTGGGGAGTCCTGTGGCATTCTGTTGAGTGTATTGGGCAGTTCTGTGGCACTGTGTTGAATTTAATGGGTAGTCCTGAGGAACTCTGTTGAGCGTAGTGGGCAGTACTGTGGCATTCTTTTGAGTGTAGTGTCTAGTCCTGTGACACTCCGATGAGCGTTGTGGGCAATTCTGTGGCACTCTGCTGAATGTAGTGGGCAGACCTGTGGCACGCTGTTGAGTGTAGTGGGCAGTCCTGTGGCACTCTGTTGAGTGTAGTGGGCAGTCCTGTGCCATTCTGTTGACCATTTTGGGCAGTCCTGTGACACTCTGTTAAGCGTAGTGGGCAGTCCTGTGGCACTCTGTTGAGTGTGGTGGGTAGACGTGTGCCATTCTGTTGAGCGTAGTAGGCATTCCCATGGCACTTTGATGAATGTAATGAGTGGTCCTGTGGCACTCCGTTGAGTGAGGTGGGCAGTCCTGTGCAACTCTGTTGAGCGCAGTGTGCAGTCCTGTGGCACTTTGTTGAGTGTAGTGGGAAGTCCTGTTGCTCTCTGTTGAGTGTAGTGGGCAGTCCTGTGGCATTCTGTTGAGTGTATTGGGCAGTCCTGTGCCATTCTGTAGAGTGTAGTAGCCAGTCCTTTGGCACTCCGTTGAGCATAGTGGGCAGTCCTGTGGCACTCCGTTGAATGCAGTGGGCAGACCTGTGGCACGCTGTTGAGTGTAGTGGGCAGTCCTGTGGCACTCTGTTGAGTGTAGTGGGCAGTCCTGTGGCATTCTGTTGAGTGTAGTGGGCAGTCCTGTGCCATTCTGTTGAGCATTGTTTGCAGTCCTGTGGCACTCTGTTCAGCGTAGTGGGCAGTCCTGTGGAACTCTGTTGAGTGTGGTGGGCAGTCCCGTGCCATTCGGTTGAGCGTTTTGGGCACTCCTGTGGCACTCTGTTCAGCGTAGTGGGCAGTCCTGTGGCACTCTGTTGAGTGTGGTGAGCAGTCCTGAGGCACTCTCTTGAGTGTAGTGGGCAGTCCTATGGCACTCTGTTGAGTGTAGTGGGCAGTCCTATGGCATCTGTTGAGTGTAGTGGGCAGTCCTACGGCACTCTGTTGAGTGTAGTGGGCAGTCCTATGGCACTCTGTTGAGTGTACTGAGCAGTCCTATGGCTCTCTGTTGAGTGTAGTGGGCAGTCCTGTGACAGTCTGTTGAATGTAATGGGTAGTCCTGAGGAACTCTGTTGATCATAGTGAGCAGTCCTATGGCACGCTGTTGAATGCAGTGGGCAGTCCTGTGGCACTCTGTTGAGTGTGGTGGGCAGTCCTGTGCCATTCTGTTGAGCGTTGTGGGCAGTCCTGTGGCACTCTGGTGAGTGTGGTGGGCAGTCCTGTGCCATTCTGTTGAGCGGAGTAGGCATTCCCATGGCACTCTCTTGAATGTAATGAGTCGTCCTGTGGCACTCCGTTGAGCATAGTGAGCAGTCCTGTGCAACTAAGTTGAGCGTAGTGTGTAGTCCTGTGGCACTTTGTTGAGTGTAGTGGGCAGTCCTGCGGCACTCTGTTGAGCGTAGTGGGCAGTCCTGTGTTACTCTGTTGAGCCTATTGAGCAGTCCCATGGCACTCTGTTGAGTGTAGTGGGCAGTCTTATGCAGGCTGTTGAATGTAGTTGTCAGTCCTTTGGCACTGTGTTGAGTGTAGTTGGCAATGCTGTGGCACTCTGTTGTTTGTAGTGGGCAGTCCTGTGTCACTCTGTTGAGTGGAGTGGGCAGTCCTATGGCACTCTGTTGAGTGTAGTGGGCAGTCCTGTGCCTTGCTGTTGAGCATTGTGGCAGTCCGGTGGCACTCTGTTGAGCGTCGTGGGCAGTCCTGTGGCACTCTGTTGAATGTGGTGGGCAGTCATGTGCCATTCTGTTGAGCGGAATAGGCATTCCTATGGCACTCTGTTGAATGTAATGAGTAGTCCAGTGGCACTCTGTTGAGCGAAGTGGGCAGTCCTGTGTTACTCTGTTGAGTGTAGTGAGTAGTGCTATGGCACTCTGTTGAGTGTGGTGGGCAGTCCTGTGGCATTCTGTTGTGTCTAGTGGGTATTCGGCTCGAATTCTGTCGAGTGTAGTAGGCAGTCCTGTGGCACACTGTTGAATGTAATAGGTAGTCCTGAGGAAATCTGTTGAGCGTAGTGGGCCGTCCTATAGCACTCTGTTGAGTGTAGTGGGCAGTCTTATGCAATCTGTTGAATGTAGGTGGCATTCCGGTGGCACGCTGTCGAGTATAGATGGCAGTCCTGTGGCACTGTGTTAAATGTAATGAGCAGCCCTGTGGCACTCTGTCGAACGTAGTGGCTAGTCCTGTGGCACTCTGGAGAGTGCAGTGGGCAGTCCTGTGGCACTCTGGAGAGAGCAGTGGGCAGTCTTGTGGCACTCTGTTGAATGTAGATGGCAGTCCTGTGCCAATCTGTTGAGTGTAGTGGGCAATCCTGTGGCATTCTGTTCCGCATAGTGGGCAGTCCTGTGGCACTGTGTTGAATTTAATGGGTAGTCCTGAGGAACTCTGTTGAGTGTAGTGGGCAGTCCTGTTCCATTCTGTTGAGCATTTTGGGCAGTCCTGTGGCACTCTGTTCAGCGTAGTGGGCAGTCCTGTGGCACTCTGCTGAATGTAGTGGGCAGACCTGTGGCATTCTGTTGAGTGTAGTGGGCAGTCCTGTGGCACCCTGTTGAGTGTAGTGGGCAGTCCTGTTGCACTCCGTTGAGCGTACTGAGCAGTCCTGTGCAACTCTGTTGAGTGTAGTGGACAGTCCTCTGGCATTCTGTTGAGTGTATTGGGCAGTTCTGTGGCACTCTGTTGAGTGTAGTGGGCAGTCCTGTGCCATTCTGTTGAGCGGTGTAGGCATTCCCATGGCACGCTGTTGAATGTAATGAGTAGTCCTGTGGCACTCCGTTGAGCGTACTGAGAAGTCCTGTGCAAATCTGTTGCGTGTAGTGGGCAGTCCTGTGGCACTCTGTTGAGGGAAGTTGGCAGTCCTGTGGCACTCTGCTGAGTGTAGTGGGCAGTCCAGAGGCACTCTGTTGAGTGTAGTGGGCAGTCCTTTGGCAATCTGTTGAGTGTAGTGGGCAATTCTGTGGCATTCTGTTGAGAATATGGGGCAGTCATGTGGCACTCTGTTGAGTGTGGTGGGCAGTCCTGTGGCACTCTGTTGAGCGTAGTGGGCAGTCATTTGGCACTCTGTTGAGTGTAGTGTGCAATCCTGTGTCACTTTGTTGTCTGTAGTGGGAATTCTTGTCGTGCTATGTTGAGGGTAGTTGGCAGTCCTGTGGCACTCTATTGAATGTAATGGGCAGAACTGTGGCATTCTGTTGAGCAAGTTGAGCTGTCCTATGGCTCTCTGTTGAGTGTAGTTGTCAGTCCTGTGGCACTCTGTTGAGCGTAGTGGGGTGTCCTATTGCACTCTGTTGTGTGTAGTGGGCAGTCCTGTGACAGTCTGTTGAATGTAATGGGTAGTCCTGAGGAACTCTGTTGATCGTAGTGAGCAGTCTTATGGTACTCTGTTGAGTGTAGTGGGCAGTCCTGTGGCACTGTGTTGAATTTAATGGGTAGTCCTAAGGAACTCTGTTGAGCGTAGTGGGCAGTCCTGTGGCACTCTTTTGAGTGTAGTGGCTAGTCCTGTGACAATCCGATGAGCGAAGTGGGCAGTCCTGTGGCACTCTGCTGAATATAATGGGAAGACCTGTGGCACGCTGCTGTGTGTAGTGGGCAGTCCTGTGGCACTCTGTTGAGTGTAGTGGGCAGTCCTGTGGCATTCTGTTGAGTGTGGTGGGCAGTCCTGTGCCATTCTTTTGAGCGTTTTGGGCAGTCCTGTGGCACTCTGTTCAGCGTAGTGGGCAGTCCTGTGGCACTCTGTTGAGTGTGGTGGGCAGTCCTGTGCATTCTGTTCAGCGGAGTAGGCATTCCCATGGCACTCTGCTGAATGTAATGAGTAGTCCTGTGGCATTCTGTTGAGTGTAGTGGGCAGTCCTGTGGCACTCCATTGAGCGTAGTGGGCAGTCCTGAGGCACCCTGCTGAATGTAGTGGGCAGACCTGTGGCACGCTGTTGAGTGTAGTGTGCAGTCCTGTGGCACTCTGTTGAGTGTAGTGGGCAGTCCTGTGTCATTCTGTTGAGCGTTGTTTGCAGTCCTGTGGCACTCTGTTCAGCGTAGTGGGCAGACCTGTGGCATTCTGTTGAGTGTATTGGGCAGTCCTGTGCCATTCTGTTGCGTGTGGTGGGCAGTCCTGTGGCACTCCGATGAGCGTAGTGGGCAGTCCTGTGTCACTCTGCTGAATGTAGTGGGCAGACCTGTGGCACGCTGTTGAGTGCAGTGGGCAGTCCTGTGGCACTCTGTTGAGTGTAGTTGGCAGTCCGGTGCCATTCTGTTGAGCGTTTTGGGCATTCCTGTGTCACTCTGTTCAGCGTAGTGGGCAGTGCTGTGGCACTCTGTTGAGTGTGGTGGGCAGTCCTGTGCCATTCTGTTGAGCGGAGTAAGCATTCCCATGGCACTCTGTTGAATGTAATGAGTAGTCCTGTGACATTTTGTTGAGTGTATTGGGCAGTCCTTTGCCATTCTGTTGAGTGTAGTCGGCAGTCCTGTGGCATTCTGTTGATCGTAGTGGGCAGTCCTGTGGCACTCTGTTGAGTGTAGTGGGCAGTCCAGTGGCACTCCATTGAGCGTAGTGGGCAGTCCTGTGGCACTCTGCTGAATGTAGTGGGCAGACCTGTGGCACGCTGTTGAGTGTAGTGGGCAGTCCTGTGGCACTCTGTTGAGTGTAGTGGGCAGTCCTGTGCCACTCTGTTGAGTGTTGTTTGCAGTCCTGTGGCACTCTGTTCAGCGTAGTGGGCAGTCGTGTGGCATTCTGTTGAGTGTATTGGGCAGTTCTGTGGCACTGTGTTGAATTTAATGGGTAGTCCTGAGGAACTCTGTTGAGCGTAGTGGGCAGTCCTGTTCCATTCTGTTGAGCATTTTGGGCAGTCCTGTGGCACTCTGTTCAGTGTAGTGGGCAGTCCTGTGACACTCCGATGAGCGTTGTGGGCAGTTCTGTGGCACTCTGCTGAATGTAGTGGGCAGACCTGTGGCACGCTGTTGAGTGTAGTGGGCAGTCCTGTGGCACTCTGTTGAGTGTAGTGGGCAGTCCTGTGCCACTCTGTTGACCATTTTGGGCAGTCCTGTGACTCTCTGTTAAGCGTAGTGGGCAGTCCTGTGGCACTCTGTTGAGTGTGGTGGGTAGACGTGTGCCATTCTGTTGAGCGTAGTAGGCATTCCCATGGCACTTTGTTGAATGTAATGAGTGGTCCTGTGGCACTCCGTTGAGTGAGGTGGGCAGTCCTGTGCAACTCTGTTGAGCGCAGTGTGCAGTCCTGTGGCACTTTGTTGAGTGTAGTGGGCAGTCCTGTTGCTCTCTGTTGAGTGTAGTGGGTAGTCCTGTGGCATTCTGTTGAGTGTATTGGGCAGTCCTGTGCCATTCTGTTGAGTGTAGTGGCCAGTCCTTTGGCACTCCGTTGAGCATAGTGGGCAGTCCTGTGGCACTCCGTTGAATGCAGTGGGCAGACCTGTGGCACGCTGTTGAGTGTAGTGGGCAGTCCTGTGGCACTCTGTTGAGTGTAGTGGGCAGTCCTGTGGCATTCTGTTGAGTGTAGTGGGCAGTCCTGTGCCATTCTGTTGAGCATTGTTTGCAGTCCTGTGGCCCTCTGATCAGCGTAGTGGGCAGTCCTGTGGCACTCTGTTGAGTGTGGTGGGCAGTCCCGTGCCATTCGGTTGAGCGTTTTGGGCACTCCTGTTGCACTCTGTTCAGCGTAGTGGGCAGTCCTGTGGCACTCTATTGAGTGTAGTGTGCAGTCCTGTGGCACTCCATTGAGTGTGGTGGGCAGTCCTGTGCATTCTGTTGAGCGGAGTAGGCATTTCCATGGCACTCTGTTGAATGTAATGAGTAGTCCTGTGGCATTCTGTTGAGTGTATTGGGCAGTCCTGTGCCATTCTGTTGAGTGTAGTCGGCAGTCCTCTGGCATTCTGTTGATCGTAGTGGGCAGTCCTGTGGCACGCTGTTGAGTGCAGTGGGCAGTCCTGTGGCACTCCGTTGAGCATAGTGGGCAGTCCTGTGGCACTCCGTTGAATGCAGTGGGCAGACCTGTGGCACGCTGTTGAGTGTAGTGGGCAGTCCTGTGGCACTCTGTTGAGTGTAGTGGGCAGTCCTGTGGCATTCTGTTGAGTGTAGTGGGCAGTCCTGTGCCATTCTGTTGAGCATTGTTTGCAGTCCTGTGGCACTCTGTTCAGCGTAGTGGGCAGTCCTGTGGAACTCTGTTGAGTGTGGTGGGCAGTCCCGTGCCATTCGGTTGAGCGTTTTGGGCACTCCTGTGGCACTCTGTTCAGCGTAGTGGGCAGTCCTGTGGCACTCTGTTGAGTGTGGTGAGCAGTCCTGAGGCACTCTCTTGAGTGTAGTGGGCAGTCCTATGGCACTCTGTTGAGTGTAGTGGGCAGTCCTATGGCATCTGTTGAGTGTAGTGGGCAGTCCTACGGCACTCTGTTGAGTGTAGTGGGCAGTCCTATGGCACTCTGTTGAGTGTACTGAGCAGTCCTATGGCTCTCTGTTGAGTGTAGTGGGCAGTCCTGTGACAGTCTGTTGAATGTAATGGGTAGTCCTGAGGAACTCTGTTGATCATAGTGAGCAGTCCTATGGCACGCTGTTGAATGCAGTGGGCAGTCCTGTGGCACTCTGTTGAGTGTGGTGGGCAGTCCTGTGCCATTCTGTTGAGCGTTGTGGGCAGTCCTGTGGCACTCTGGTGAGTGTGGTGGGCAGTCCTGTGCCATTCTGTTGAGCGGAGTAGGCATTCCCATGGCACTCTCTTGAATGTAATGAGTCGTCCTGTGGCACTCCGTTGAGCATAGTGAGCAGTCCTGTGCAACTAAGTTGAGCGTAGTGTGTAGTCCTGTGGCACTTTGTTGAGTGTAGTGGGCAGTCCTGCGGCACTCTGTTGAGCGTAGTGGGCAGTCCTGTGTTACTCTGTTGAGCCTATTGAGCAGTCCCATGGCACTCTGTTGAGTGTAGTGGGCAGTCTTATGCAGGCTGTTGAATGTAGTTGTCAGTCCTTTGGCACTGTGTTGAGTGTAGTTGGCAATGCTGTGGCACTCTGTTGTTTGTAGTGGGCAGTCCTGTGTCACTCTGTTGAGTGGAGTGGGCAGTCCTATGGCACTCTGTTGAGTGTAGTGGGCAGTCCTGTGCCTTGCTGTTGAGCATTGTGGCAGTCCGGTGGCACTCTGTTGAGCGTCGTGGGCAGTCCTGTGGCACTCTGTTGAATGTGGTGGGCAGTCATGTGCCATTCTGTTGAGCGGAATAGGCATTCCTATGGCACTCTGTTGAATGTAATGAGTAGTCCAGTGGCACTCTGTTGAGCGAAGTGGGCAGTCCTGTGTTACTCTGTTGAGAGTAGTGAGTAGTGCTATGGCACTCTGTTGAGTGTGGTGGGCAGTCCTGTGGCATTCTGTTGTGTCTAGTGGGTATTCGGCTCGAATTCTGTCGAGTGTAGTAGGCAGTCCTGTGGCACACTGTTGAATGTAATAGGTAGTCCTGAGGAAATCTGTTGAGCGTAGTGGGCCGTCCTATAGCACTCTGTTGAGTGTAGTGGGCAGTCTTATGCAATCTGTTGAATGTAGGTGGCATTCCGGTGGCACGCTGTCGAGTATAGATGGCAGTCCTGTGGCACTGTGTTAAATGTAATGAGCAGCCCTGTGGCACTCTGTCGAACGTAGTGGCTAGTCCTGTGGCACTCTGGAGAGTGCAGTGGGCAGTCCTGTGGCACTCTGGAGAGAGCAGTGGGCAGTCTTGTGGCACTCTGTTGAATGTAGATGGCAGTCCTGTGCCAATCTGTTGAGTGTAGTGGGCAATCCTGTGGCATTCTGTTCCGCATAGTGGGCAGTCCTGTGGCACTGTGTTGAATTTAATGGGTAGTCCTGAGGAACTCTGTTGAGTGTAGTGGGCAGTCCTGTTCCATTCTGTTGAGCATTTTGGGCAGTCCTGTGGCACTCTGTTCAGCGTAGTGGGCAGTCCTGTGGCACTCTGCTGAATGTAGTGGGCAGACCTGTGGCATTCTGTTGAGTGTAGTGGGCAGTCCTGTGGCACCCTGTTGAGTGTAGTGGGCAGTCCTGTTGCACTCCGTTGAGCGTACTGAGCAGTCCTGTGCAACTCTGTTGAGTGTAGTGGACAGTCCTCTGGCATTCTGTTGAGTGTATTGGGCAGTTCTGTGGCACTCTGTTGAGTGTAGTGGGCAGTCCTGTGCCATTCTGTTGAGCGGTGTAGGCATTCCCATGGCACGCTGTTGAATGTAATGAGTAGTCCTGTGGCACTCCGTTGAGCGTACTGAGAAGTCCTGTGCAAATCTGTTGCGTGTAGTGGGCAGTCCTGTGGCACTCTGTTGAGGGAAGTTGGCAGTCCTGTGGCACTCTGCTGAGTGTAGTGGGCAGTCCAGAGGCACTCTGTTGAGTGTAGTGGGCAGTCCTTTGGCAATCTGTTGAGTGTAGTGGGCAATTCTGTGGCATTCTGTTGAGAATATGGGGCAGTCATGTGGCACTCTGTTGAGTGTGGTGGGCAGTCCTGTGGCACTCTGTTGAGCGTAGTGGGCAGTCATTTGGCACTCTGTTGAGTGTAGTGTGCAATCCTGTGTCACTTTGTTGTCTGTAGTGGGAATTCTTGTCGTGCTATGTTGAGGGTAGTTGGCAGTCCTGTGGCACTCTATTGAATGTAATGGGCAGAACTGTGGCATTCTGTTGAGCAAGTTGAGCTGTCCTATGGCTCTCTGTTGAGTGTAGTTGTCAGTCCTGTGGCACTCTGTTGAGCGTAGTGGGGTGTCCTATTGCACTCTGTTGTGTGTAGTGGGCAGTCCTGTGACAGTCTGTTGAATGTAATGGGTAGTCCTGAGGAACTCTGTTGATCGTAGTGAGCAGTCTTATGGTACTCTGTTGAGTGTAGTGGGCAGTCCTGTGGCACTGTGTTGAATTTAATGGGTAGTCCTAAGGAACTCTGTTGAGCGTAGTGGGCAGTCCTGTGGCACTCTTTTGAGTGTAGTGGCTAGTCCTGTGACAATCCGATGAGCGAAGTGGGCAGTCCTGTGGCACTCTGCTGAATATAATGGGAAGACCTGTGGCACGCTGCTGTGTGTAGTGGGCAGTCCTGTGGCACTCTGTTGAGTGTAGTGGGCAGTCCTGTGGCATTCTGTTGAGTGTGGTGGGCAGTCCTGTGCCATTCTTTTGAGCGTTTTGGGCAGTCCTGTGGCACTCTGTTCAGCGTAGTGGGCAGTCCTGTGGCACTCTGTTGAGTGTGGTGGGCAGTCCTGTGCATTCTGTTCAGCGGAGTAGGCATTCCCATGGCACTCTGCTGAATGTAATGAGTAGTCCTGTGGCATTCTGTTGAGTGTAGTGGGCAGTCCTGTGGCACTCCATTGAGCGTAGTGGGCAGTCCTGAGGCACCCTGCTGAATGTAGTGGGCAGACCTGTGGCACGCTGTTGAGTGTAGTGTGCAGTCCTGTGGCACTCTGTTGAGTGTAGTGGGCAGTCCTGTGTCATTCTGTTGAGCGTTGTTTGCAGTCCTGTGGCACTCTGTTCAGCGTAGTGGGCAGACCTGTGGCATTCTGTTGAGTGTATTGGGCAGTCCTGTGCCATTCTGTTGCGTGTGGTGGGCAGTCCTGTGGCACTCCGATGAGCGTAGTGGGCAGTCCTGTGTCACTCTGCTGAATGTAGTGGGCAGACCTGTGGCACGCTGTTGAGTGCAGTGGGCAGTCCTGTGGCACTCTGTTGAGTGTAGTTGGCAGTCCGGTGCCATTCTGTTGAGCGTTTTGGGCATTCCTGTGTCACTCTGTTCAGCGTAGTGGGCAGTGCTGTGGCACTCTGTTGAGTGTGGTGGGCAGTCCTGTGCCATTCTGTTGAGCGGAGTAAGCATTCCCATGGCACTCTGTTGAATGTAATGAGTAGTCCTGTGACATTTTGTTGAGTGTATTGGGCAGTCCTTTGCCATTCTGTTGAGTGTAGTCGGCAGTCCTGTGGCATTCTGTTGATCGTAGTGGGCAGTCCTGTGGCACTCTGTTGAGTGTAGTGGGCAGTCCAGTGGCACTCCATTGAGCGTAGTGGGCAGTCCTGTGGCACTCTGCTGAATGTAGTGGGCAGACCTGTGGCACGCTGTTGAGTGTAGTGGGCAGTCCTGTGGCACTCTGTTGAGTGTAGTGGGCAGTCCTGTGCCACTCTGTTGAGTGTTGTTTGCAGTCCTGTGGCACTCTGTTCAGCGTAGTGGGCAGTCGTGTGGCATTCTGTTGAGTGTATTGGGCAGTTCTGTGGCACTGTGTTGAATTTAATGGGTAGTCCTGAGGAACTCTGTTGAGCGTAGTGGGCAGTCCTGTTCCATTCTGTTGAGCATTTTGGGCAGTCCTGTGGCACTCTGTTCAGTGTAGTGGGCAGTCCTGTGACACTCCGATGAGCGTTGTGGGCAGTTCTGTGGCACTCTGCTGAATGTAGTGGGCAGACCTGTGGCACGCTGTTGAGTGTAGTGGGCAGTCCTGTGGCACTCTGTTGAGTGTAGTGGGCAGTCCTGTGCCACTCTGTTGACCATTTTGGGCAGTCCTGTGACTCTCTGTTAAGCGTAGTGGGCAGTCCTGTGGCACTCTGTTGAGTGTGGTGGGTAGACGTGTGCCATTCTGTTGAGCGTAGTAGGCATTCCCATGGCACTTTGTTGAATGTAATGAGTGGTCCTGTGGCACTCCGTTGAGTGAGGTGGGCAGTCCTGTGCAACTCTGTTGAGCGCAGTGTGCAGTCCTGTGGCACTTTGTTGAGTGTAGTGGGCAGTCCTGTTGCTCTCTGTTGAGTGTAGTGGGTAGTCCTGTGGCATTCTGTTGAGTGTATTGGGCAGTCCTGTGCCATTCTGTTGAGTGTAGTGGCCAGTCCTTTGGCACTCCGTTGAGCATAGTGGGCAGTCCTGTGGCACTCCGTTGAATGCAGTGGGCAGACCTGTGGCACGCTGTTGAGTGTAGTGGGCAGTCCTGTGGCACTCTGTTGAGTGTAGTGGGCAGTCCTGTGGCATTCTGTTGAGTGTAGTGGGCAGTCCTGTGCCATTCTGTTGAGCATTGTTTGCAGTCCTGTGGCCCTCTGATCAGCGTAGTGGGCAGTCCTGTGGCACTCTGTTGAGTGTGGTGGGCAGTCCCGTGCCATTCGGTTGAGCGTTTTGGGCACTCCTGTTGCACTCTGTTCAGCGTAGTGGGCAGTCCTGTGGCACTCTATTGAGTGTAGTGTGCAGTCCTGTGGCACTCCATTGAGTGTGGTGGGCAGTCCTGTGCATTCTGTTGAGCGGAGTAGGCATTTCCATGGCACTCTGTTGAATGTAATGAGTAGTCCTGTGGCATTCTGTTGAGTGTATTGGGCAGTCCTGTGCCATTCTGTTGAGTGTAGTCGGCAGTCCTCTGGCATTCTGTTGATCGTAGTGGGCAGTCCTGTGGCACGCTGTTGAGTGCAGTGGGCAGTCCTGTGGCACTCCGTTGAGCATAGTGGGCAGTCCTGTGGCACTCCGTTGAATGCAGTGGGCAGACCTGTGGCACGCTGTTGAGTGTAGTGGGCAGTCCTGTGGCACTCTGTTGAGTGTAGTGGGCAGTCCTGTGGCATTCTGTTGAGTGTAGTGGGCAGTCCTGTGCCATTCTGTTGAGCATTGTTTGCAGTCCTGTGGCACTCTGTTCAGCGTAGTGGGCAGTCCTGTGGAACTCTGTTGAGTGTGGTGGGCAGTCCCGTGCCATTCGGTTGAGCGTTTTGGGCACTCCTGTGGCACTCTGTTCAGCGTAGTGGGCAGTCCTGTGGCACTCTGTTGAGTGTGGTGAGCAGTCCTGAGGCACTCTCTTGAGTGTAGTGGGCAGTCCTATGGCACTCTGTTGAGTGTAGTGGGCAGTCCTATGGCATCTGTTGAGTGTAGTGGGCAGTCCTACGGCACTCTGTTGAGTGTAGTGGGCAGTCCTATGGCACTCTGTTGAGTGTACTGAGCAGTCCTATGGCTCTCTGTTGAGTGTAGTGGGCAGTCCTGTGACAGTCTGTTGAATGTAATGGGTAGTCCTGAGGAACTCTGTTGATCATAGTGAGCAGTCCTATGGCACGCTGTTGAATGCAGTGGGCAGTCCTGTGGCACTCTGTTGAGTGTGGTGGGCAGTCCTGTGCCATTCTGTTGAGCGTTGTGGGCAGTCCTGTGGCACTCTGGTGAGTGTGGTGGGCAGTCCTGTGCCATTCTGTTGAGCGGAGTAGGCATTCCCATGGCACTCTCTTGAATGTAATGAGTCGTCCTGTGGCACTCCGTTGAGCATAGTGAGCAGTCCTGTGCAACTAAGTTGAGCGTAGTGTGTAGTCCTGTGGCACTTTGTTGAGTGTAGTGGGCAGTCCTGCGGCACTCTGTTGAGCGTAGTGGGCAGTCCTGTGTTACTCTGTTGAGCCTATTGAGCAGTCCCATGGCACTCTGTTGAGTGTAGTGGGCAGTCTTATGCAGGCTGTTGAATGTAGTTGTCAGTCCTTTGGCACTGTGTTGAGTGTAGTTGGCAATGCTGTGGCACTCTGTTGTTTGTAGTGGGCAGTCCTGTGTCACTCTGTTGAGTGGAGTGGGCAGTCCTATGGCACTCTGTTGAGTGTAGTGGGCAGTCCTGTGCCTTGCTGTTGAGCATTGTGGCAGTCCGGTGGCACTCTGTTGAGCGTCGTGGGCAGTCCTGTGGCACTCTGTTGAATGTGGTGGGCAGTCATGTGCCATTCTGTTGAGCGGAATAGGCATTCCTATGGCACTCTGTTGAATGTAATGAGTAGTCCAGTGGCACTCTGTTGAGCGAAGTGGGCAGTCCTGTGTTACTCTGTTGAGAGTAGTGAGTAGTGCTATGGCACTCTGTTGAGTGTGGTGGGCAGTCCTGTGGCATTCTGTTGTGTCTAGTGGGTATTCGGCTCGAATTCTGTCGAGTGTAGTAGGCAGTCCTGTGGCACACTGTTGAATGTAATAGGTAGTCCTGAGGAAATCTGTTGAGCGTAGTGGGCCGTCCTATAGCACTCTGTTGAGTGTAGTGGGCAGTCTTATGCAATCTGTTGAATGTAGGTGGCATTCCGGTGGCACGCTGTCGAGTATAGATGGCAGTCCTGTGGCACTGTGTTAAATGTAATGAGCAGCCCTGTGGCACTCTGTCGAACGTAGTGGCTAGTCCTGTGGCACTCTGGAGAGTGCAGTGGGCAGTCCTGTGGCACTCTGGAGAGAGCAGTGGGCAGTCTTGTGGCACTCTGTTGAATGTAGATGGCAGTCCTGTGCCAATCTGTTGAGTGTAGTGGGCAATCCTGTGGCATTCTGTTCCGCATAGTGGGCAGTCCTGTGGCACTGTGTTGAATTTAATGGGTAGTCCTGAGGAACTCTGTTGAGTGTAGTGGGCAGTCCTGTTCCATTCTGTTGAGCATTTTGGGCAGTCCTGTGGCACTCTGTTCAGCGTAGTGGGCAGTCCTGTGGCACTCTGCTGAATGTAGTGGGCAGACCTGTGGCATTCTGTTGAGTGTAGTGGGCAGTCCTGTGGCACCCTGTTGAGTGTAGTGGGCAGTCCTGTTGCACTCCGTTGAGCGTACTGAGCAGTCCTGTGCAACTCTGTTGAGTGTAGTGGACAGTCCTCTGGCATTCTGTTGAGTGTATTGGGCAGTTCTGTGGCACTCTGTTGAGTGTAGTGGGCAGTCCTGTGCCATTCTGTTGAGCGGTGTAGGCATTCCCATGGCACGCTGTTGAATGTAATGAGTAGTCCTGTGGCACTCCGTTGAGCGTACTGAGAAGTCCTGTGCAAATCTGTTGCGTGTAGTGGGCAGTCCTGTGGCACTCTGTTGAGGGAAGTTGGCAGTCCTGTGGCACTCTGCTGAGTGTAGTGGGCAGTCCAGAGGCACTCTGTTGAGTGTAGTGGGCAGTCCTTTGGCAATCTGTTGAGTGTAGTGGGCAATTCTGTGGCATTCTGTTGAGAATATGGGGCAGTCATGTGGCACTCTGTTGAGTGTGGTGGGCAGTCCTGTGGCACTCTGTTGAGCGTAGTGGGCAGTCATTTGGCACTCTGTTGAGTGTAGTGTGCAATCCTGTGTCACTTTGTTGTCTGTAGTGGGAATTCTTGTCGTGCTATGTTGAGGGTAGTTGGCAGTCCTGTGGCACTCTATTGAATGTAATGGGCAGAACTGTGGCATTCTGTTGAGCAAGTTGAGCTGTCCTATGGCTCTCTGTTGAGTGTAGTTGTCAGTCCTGTGGCACTCTGTTGAGCGTAGTGGGGTGTCCTATTGCACTCTGTTGTGTGTAGTGGGCAGTCCTGTGACAGTCTGTTGAATGTAATGGGTAGTCCTGAGGAACTCTGTTGATCGTAGTGAGCAGTCTTATGGTACTCTGTTGAGTGTAGTGGGCAGTCCTGTGGCACTGTGTTGAATTTAATGGGTAGTCCTAAGGAACTCTGTTGAGCGTAGTGGGCAGTCCTGTGACAATCCGATGAGCGAAGTGGGCAGTCCTGTGGCACTCTGCTGAATATAATGGGAAGACCTGTGGCACGCTGCTGTGTGTAGTGGGCAGTCCTGTGGCACTCTGTTGAGTGTAGTGGGCAGTCCTGTGGCATTCTGTTGAGTGTGGTGGGCAGTCCTGTGCCATTCTTTTGAGCGTTTTGGGCAGTCCTGTGGCACTCTGTTCAGCGTAGTGGGCAGTCCTGTGGCACTCTGTTGAGTGTGGTGGGCAGTCCTGTGCATTCTGTTCAGCGGAGTAGGCATTCCCATGGCACTCTGCTGAATGTAATGAGTAGTCCTGTGGCATTCTGTTGAGTGTAGTGGGCAGTCCTGTGGCACTCCATTGAGCGTAGTGGGCAGTCCTGAGGCACCCTGCTGAATGTAGTGGGCAGACCTGTGGCACGCTGTTGAGTGTAGTGTGCAGTCCTGTGGCACTCTGTTGAGTGTAGTGGGCAGTCCTGTGTCATTCTGTTGAGCGTTGTTTGCAGTCCTGTGGCACTCTGTTCAGCGTAGTGGGCAGACCTGTGGCATTCTGTTGAGTGTATTGGGCAGTCCTGTGCCATTCTGTTGCGTGTGGTGGGCAGTCCTGTGGCACTCCGATGAGCGTAGTGGGCAGTCCTGTGTCACTCTGCTGAATGTAGTGGGCAGACCTGTGGCACGCTGTTGAGTGCAGTGGGCAGTCCTGTGGCACTCTGTTGAGTGTAGTTGGCAGTCCGGTGCCATTCTGTTGAGCGTTTTGGGCATTCCTGTGTCACTCTGTTCAGCGTAGTGGGCAGTGCTGTGGCACTCTGTTGAGTGTGGTGGGCAGTCCTGTGCCATTCTGTTGAGCGGAGTAAGCATTCCCATGGCACTCTGTTGAATGTAATGAGTAGTCCTGTGACATTTTGTTGAGTGTATTGGGCAGTCCTTTGCCATTCTGTTGAGTGTAGTCGGCAGTCCTGTGGCATTCTGTTGATCGTAGTGGGCAGTCCTGTGGCACTCTGTTGAGTGTAGTGGGCAGTCCAGTGGCACTCCATTGAGCGTAGTGGGCAGTCCTGTGGCACTCTGCTGAATGTAGTGGGCAGACCTGTGGCACGCTGTTGAGTGTAGTGGGCAGTCCTGTGGCACTCTGTTGAGTGTAGTGGGCAGTCCTGTGCCACTCTGTTGAGTGTTGTTTGCAGTCCTGTGGCACTCTGTTCAGCGTAGTGGGCAGTCGTGTGGCATTCTGTTGAGTGTATTGGGCAGTTCTGTGGCACTGTGTTGAATTTAATGGGTAGTCCTGAGGAACTCTGTTGAGCGTAGTGGGCAGTCCTGTTCCATTCTGTTGAGCATTTTGGGCAGTCCTGTGGCACTCTGTTCAGTGTAGTGGGCAGTCCTGTGACACTCCGATGAGCGTTGTGGGCAGTTCTGTGGCACTCTGCTGAATGTAGTGGGCAGACCTGTGGCACGCTGTTGAGTGTAGTGGGCAGTCCTGTGGCACTCTGTTGAGTGTAGTGGGCAGTCCTGTGCCACTCTGTTGACCATTTTGGGCAGTCCTGTGACTCTCTGTTAAGCGTAGTGGGCAGTCCTGTGGCACTCTGTTGAGTGTGGTGGGTAGACGTGTGCCATTCTGTTGAGCGTAGTAGGCATTCCCATGGCACTTTGTTGAATGTAATGAGTGGTCCTGTGGCACTCCGTTGAGTGAGGTGGGCAGTCCTGTGCAACTCTGTTGAGCGCAGTGTGCAGTCCTGTGGCACTTTGTTGAGTGTAGTGGGCAGTCCTGTTGCTCTCTGTTGAGTGTAGTGGGTAGTCCTGTGGCATTCTGTTGAGTGTATTGGGCAGTCCTGTGCCATTCTGTTGAGTGTAGTGGCCAGTCCTTTGGCACTCCGTTGAGCATAGTGGGCAGTCCTGTGGCACTCCGTTGAATGCAGTGGGCAGACCTGTGGCACGCTGTTGAGTGTAGTGGGCAGTCCTGTGGCACTCTGTTGAGTGTAGTGGGCAGTCCTGTGGCATTCTGTTGAGTGTAGTGGGCAGTCCTGTGCCATTCTGTTGAGCATTGTTTGCAGTCCTGTGGCCCTCTGATCAGCGTAGTGGGCAGTCCTGTGGCACTCTGTTGAGTGTGGTGGGCAGTCCCGTGCCATTCGGTTGAGCGTTTTGGGCACTCCTGTTGCACTCTGTTCAGCGTAGTGGGCAGTCCTGTGGCACTCTATTGAGTGTAGTGTGCAGTCCTGTGGCACTCCATTGAGTGTGGTGGGCAGTCCTGTGCATTCTGTTGAGCGGAGTAGGCATTTCCATGGCACTCTGTTGAATGTAATGAGTAGTCCTGTGGCATTCTGTTGAGTGTATTGGGCAGTCCTGTGCCATTCTGTTGAGTGTAGTCGGCAGTCCTCTGGCATTCTGTTGATCGTAGTGGGCAGTCCTGTGGCACTCTATTGAGTGTAGTGGGCAGTCCTGTGGCACTCCATTGAGTGTAGTGGGCAGTCCTGTGGCACTCTGTTGAGTGTAGTGGGCAGTCCTGTGCCATTCTGTTGAGCGATGTTTGCAGACCTGTGGCACTCTGTTCAGCGTAGTGTGCAGTCCTGTGGCATTCTGTTTAGTGTATTGGGCAGTCCTGTGCCATTCTGTTGAGTGTAGTGGGCAGTCCTGTGGCACTCCGTTGAGCATAGTGGGCAGTCCTGTGCCATTCTGTTGAGCGTTTTGGGCAGTCCTGTGGCACTCTGTTCAGCGTAGTGGACAGTCCTGTGGCACTCTGTTCAGCGTAGTGGGCAGTCCTGTGGCACTCTGTTGAGTGTGGTGGGCAGTCCTGTGCCATTCTGTTGAGCATTTTGGGCAGTCCTGTGGCACTCTGTTCAGCGTAGTGGGCAGTCCTGTGGCACTCTGCTGAATGTAGTGGGCAGACCTGTGGCATTCTGTTGAGTGTAGTGGGCAGTCCTGTGGCACCCTGTTGAGTGTAGTGGGCAGTCCTGTTGCACTCCGTTGAGCGTACTGAGCAGTCCTGTGCAACTCTGTTGAGTGTAGTGGACAGTCCTCTGGCATTCTGTTGAGTGTATTGGGCAGTTCTGTGGCACTCTGTTGAGTGTAGTGGGCAGTCCTGTGCCATTCTGTTGAGCGGTGTAGGCATTCCCATGGCACGCTGTTGAATGTAATGAGTAGTCCTGTGGCACTCCGTTGAGCGTACTGAGAAGTCCTGTGCAAATCTGTTGCGTGTAGTGGGCAGTCCTGTGGCACTCTGTTGAGGGAAGTTGGCAGTCCTGTGGCACTCTGCTGAGTGTAGTGGGCAGTCCAGAGGCACTCTGTTGAGTGTAGTGGGCAGTCCTTTGGCAATCTGTTGAGTGTAGTGGGCAATTCTGTGGCATTCTGTTGAGAATATGGGGCAGTCATGTGGCACTCTGTTGAGTGTGGTGGGCAGTCCTGTGGCACTCTGTTGAGCGTAGTGGGCAGTCATTTGGCACTCTGTTGAGTGTAGTGTGCAATCCTGTGTCACTTTGTTGTCTGTAGTGGGAATTCTTGTCGTGCTATGTTGAGGGTAGTTGGCAGTCCTGTGGCACTCTATTGAATGTAATGGGCAGAACTGTGGCATTCTGTTGAGCAAGTTGAGCTGTCCTATGGCTCTCTGTTGAGTGTAGTTGTCAGTCCTGTGGCACTCTGTTGAGCGTAGTGGGGTGTCCTATTGCACTCTGTTGTGTGTAGTGGGCAGTCCTGTGACAGTCTGTTGAATGTAATGGGTAGTCCTGAGGAACTCTGTTGATCGTAGTGAGCAGTCTTATGGTACTCTGTTGAGTGTAGTGGGCAGTCCTGTGGCACTGTGTTGAATTTAATGGGTAGTCCTAAGGAACTCTGTTGAGCGTAGTGGGCAGTCCTGTGGCACTCTTTTGAGTGTAGTGGCTAGTCCTGTGACAATCCGATGAGCGAAGTGGGCAGTCCTGTGGCACTCTGCTGAATATAATGGGAAGACCTGTGGCACGCTGCTGTGTGTAGTGGGCAGTCCTGTGGCACTCTGTTGAGTGTAGTGGGCAGTCCTGTGGCATTCTGTTGAGTGTGGTGGGCAGTCCTGTGCCATTCTTTTGAGCGTTTTGGGCAGTCCTGTGGCACTCTGTTCAGCGTAGTGGGCAGTCCTGTGGCACTCTGTTGAGTGTGGTGGGCAGTCCTGTGCATTCTGTTCAGCGGAGTAGGCATTCCCATGGCACTCTGCTGAATGTAATGAGTAGTCCTGTGGCATTCTGTTGAGTGTAGTGGGCAGTCCTGTGGCACTCCATTGAGCGTAGTGGGCAGTCCTGAGGCACCCTGCTGAATGTAGTGGGCAGACCTGTGGCACGCTGTTGAGTGTAGTGTGCAGTCCTGTGGCACTCTGTTGAGTGTAGTGGGCAGTCCTGTGTCATTCTGTTGAGCGTTGTTTGCAGTCCTGTGGCACTCTGTTCAGCGTAGTGGGCAGACCTGTGGCATTCTGTTGAGTGTATTGGGCAGTCCTGTGCCATTCTGTTGCGTGTGGTGGGCAGTCCTGTGGCACTCCGATGAGCGTAGTGGGCAGTCCTGTGTCACTCTGCTGAATGTAGTGGGCAGACCTGTGGCACGCTGTTGAGTGCAGTGGGCAGTCCTGTGGCACTCTGTTGAGTGTAGTTGGCAGTCCGGTGCCATTCTGTTGAGCGTTTTGGGCATTCCTGTGTCACTCTGTTCAGCGTAGTGGGCAGTGCTGTGGCACTCTGTTGAGTGTGGTGGGCAGTCCTGTGCCATTCTGTTGAGCGGAGTAAGCATTCCCATGGCACTCTGTTGAATGTAATGAGTAGTCCTGTGACATTTTGTTGAGTGTATTGGGCAGTCCTTTGCCATTCTGTTGAGTGTAGTCGGCAGTCCTGTGGCATTCTGTTGATCGTAGTGGGCAGTCCTGTGGCACTCTGTTGAGTGTAGTGGGCAGTCCAGTGGCACTCCATTGAGCGTAGTGGGCAGTCCTGTGGCACTCTGCTGAATGTAGTGGGCAGACCTGTGGCACGCTGTTGAGTGTAGTGGGCAGTCCTGTGGCACTCTGTTGAGTGTAGTGGGCAGTCCTGTGCCACTCTGTTGAGTGTTGTTTGCAGTCCTGTGGCACTCTGTTCAGCGTAGTGGGCAGTCGTGTAGCATTCTGTTGAGTGTATTGGGCAGTTCTGTGGCACTGTGTTGAATTTAATGGGTAGTCCTGAGGAACTCTGTTGAGCGTAGTGGGCAGTCCTGTTCCATTCTGTTGAGCATTTTGGGCAGTCCTGTGGCACTCTGTTCAGTGTAGTGGGCAGTCCTGTGACACTCCGATGAGCGTTGTGGGCAGTTCTGTGGCACTCTGCTGAATGTAGTGGGCAGACCTGTGGCACGCTGTTGAGTGTAGTGGGCAGTCCTGTGGCACTCTGTTGAGTGTAGTGGGCAGTCCTGTGCCACTCTGTTGACCATTTTGGGCAGTCCTGTGACTCTCTGTTAAGCGTAGTGGGCAGTCCTGTGGCACTCTGTTGAGTGTGGTGGGTTGACGTGTGCCATTCTGTTGAGCGTAGTAGGCATTCCCATGGCACTTTGTTGAATGTAATGAGTGGTCCTGTGGCACTCCGTTGAGTGAGGTGGGCAGTCCTGTGCAACTCTGTTGAGCGCAGTGTGCAGTCCTGTGGCACTTTGTTGAGTGTAGTGGGCAGTCCTGTTGCTCTCTGTTGAGTGTAGTGGGTAGTCCTGTGGCATTCTGTTGAGTGTATTGGGCAGTCCTGTGCCATTCTGTTGAGTGTAGTGGCCAGTCCTTTGGCACTCCGTTGAGCATAGTGGGCAGTCCTGTGGCACTCCGTTGAATGCAGTGGGCAGACCTGTGGCACGCTGTTGAGTGTAGTGGGCAGTCCTGTGGCACTCTGTTGAGTGTAGTGGGCAGTCCTGTGGCATTCTGTTGAGTGTAGTGGGCAGTCCTGTGCCATTCTGTTGAGCATTGTTTGCAGTCCTGTGGCCCTCTGATCAGCGTAGTGGGCAGTCCTGTGGCACTCTGTTGAGTGTGGTGGGCAGTCCCGTGCCATTCGGTTGAGCGTTTTGGGCACTCCTGTTGCACTCTGTTCAGCGTAGTGGGCAGTCCTGTGGCACTCTATTGAGTGTAGTGTGCAGTCCTGTGGCACTCCATTGAGTGTGGTGGGCAGTCCTGTGCATTCTGTTGAGCGGAGTAGGCATTTCCATGGCACTCTGTTGAATGTAATGAGTAGTCCTGTGGCATTCTGTTGAGTGTATTGGGCAGTCCTGTGCCATTCTGTTGAGTGTAGTCGGCAGTCCTCTGGCATTCTGTTGATCGTAGTGGGCAGTCCTGTGGCACTCTATTGAGTGTAGTGGGCAGTCCTGTGGCACTCCATTGAGTGTAGTGGGCAGTCCTGTGGCACTCTGTTGAGTGTAGTGGGCAGTCCTGTGCCATTCTGTTGAGCGATGTTTGCAGACCTGTGGCACTCTGTTCAGCGTAGTGTGCAGTCCTGTGGCATTCTGTTTAGTGTATTGGGCAGTCCTGTGCCATTCTGTTGAGTGTAGTGGGCAGTCCTGTGGCACTCCGTTGAGCATAGTGGGCAGTCCTGTGCCATTCTGTTGAGCGTTTTGGGCAGTCCTGTGGCACTCTGTTCAGCGTAGTGGACAGTCCTGTGGCACTCTGTTCAGCGTAGTGGGCAGTCCTGTGGCACTCTGTTGAGTGTGGTGGGCAGTCCTGTGCCATTCTGTTGAGCGTTTTGGGCATTCCCATGGCACTCTGTTGAGTGTAATGAGTAGTCCTGTGGCATTCTGTTGAGTGTATTGGGCAATCCTGTGCCATTCTGTTGAGTGTAGTCGGCAGTCCTCTGGCATTCTGTTGTTCGTAGTGGGTAGTCCTGTGGCACTCTGTTGAGTGTAGTGGGCAGTCCTGTGGCACTCCATTGAGCATAGTGGGCAGTCCTGTGGCACTCTGCTGAATGTAGTGGGCAGACCTGTGGCACGCTGTTGAGTGTGGTGGGCAGTCCTGTGGCACTCTGTTGAGTGTAGTGGGCAGTCCTGTGCCATTCTGTTGAGCGTTGTTTGCAGTCCTGTGGCACTCTGTTCAGCGTAGTGAGCAGTCCTGTGGCATTCTGTTGAGTGTATTGGGCAGTCCTGTGGCACTCTGTTGAGTGTGGTGGGCAGTCCTGTGCCATTCTGTTGAGCGGAGCAGGCATTCCCATGGCACTCTGTTGAATGTAATGAGTAGTCCTGTGGCACTCCGTTGAGCGTACTGAGCAGTCCTGTGGCACTCTGTTGAGCGTACTGGGCAGTCCTGTGGCAGTCTGTTGAAAGTAATGGGTAGTCCTGAGGAACTCTGTTGATCGTAGTGAGCAGTCTTATGATACTCTGTTGAGTGTATTGGGCAGTTCTGTGGCACTGTGTTGACTTTAATGGGCAGTCCTGTGGCACTCTGTTGAGTGTATTGGGCAGTCCTGTGGCACTCTGTTGAATTTAATGGGTAGTCCTGAGGAACTCTGTTGAGCGTAGTGGGCAGTCCTGTGGCACTCTTTTGAGTGTAGTGGCTAGTCCTGTGACACTCCGATGAGCGTAGTGGGCAGTCCTGTGGCACTCTGCTGAATGTAGTGGGCAGACACATGGCACGCTGTTGAGTGGGCTGTCCTGTGGCACTCTGTTGAGTGTAGTGGGCAGTCTTGTGCCATTCTGTTGAGCGAAGTGGGCAGTCCTGTGTTACTCTGTTGAGTGTAGTGGGCAGTCCTGTGGCACTCTGTTGAGTGTAGTGGGCAGTCCTATGGCACTCTGTTGAGTGTAGTGGGCAGTCCTATGTCACTCTGTTGAGTGTAGTGGGCAGTCCTATGGCACTCTGTTGAGTGTAGTGGGCAGTCCTATGGCACTCTGTTGAGTGTACTGAGCAGTCCTATGGCTCTCTGTTGTGTGTAGTGGGCAGTCCTGTGACAGTCTGTTGAATGTAATGGGTAGTCCTGAGGAACTCTGTTGATCGTAGTGAGCAGTCCTATGGCACGCTGTTGAGTGTAGTGGGCAGTCCTGTGGCACTCTGTTGAGTGTGGTGGGCAGTCCTGTGCCATTCTGTTGAGCGTTGTGGGCAGTCCTGTGGCACTCTGTTGAGTGTGGTGGGCAGTCCTGTGCCATTCTGTTGAGCGGAGTAAGCATTCCCATGGCACTCTCTTGAATGTAATGAGTAGTCCTGTGGCACTCCGTTGAGCATAGTGAGCAGTCCTGTGCAACTAAGTTGAGCGTAGTGTGTAGTCCTGTGGCACTTTGTTGAGTGTCGTGGGCAGTCCTGCGGCACTCTGTTGAGCGTAGTGGGCAGTCCTGTGTTACTCTGTTGAGCCTATTGAGCAGTCCCATGGCACTCTGTTGAGTGTAGTGGGCAGTCTTATGCAGGCTGTTGAATGTAGTTGTCAGTCCTTTGGCACTGTGTTGAGTGTAGTTGGCAATGCTGTGGCACTCTGTTGTTTGTAGTGGGCAGTCCTGTGTCACTCTGTTGAGTGGAGTGGGCAGTCCTATGGCACTCTGTTGAGTGTAGTGGGCAGTCCTGTGCCTTGCTGTTGAGCATTGTGGCAGTCCGGTGGCACTCTGTTGAGCGTCGTGGGCAGTCCTGTGGCACTCTGTTGAATGTGGTGGGCAGTCATGTGCCATTCTGTTGAGCGGAATAGGCATTCCTATGGCACTCTGTTGAATGTAATGAGTAGTCCAGTGGCACTCTGTTGAGCGAAGTGGGCAGTCCTGTGTTACTCTGTTGAGTGTAGTGAGTAGTGCTATGGCACTCTGTTGAGTGTGGTGGGCAGTCCTGTGGCATTCTGTTGTGTCTAGTGGGTATTCGGCTCGAATTCTGTCGAGTGTAGTAGGCAGTCCTGTGGCACTCTGTTGAATGTAATAGGTAGTCCTGAGGAAATCTGTTGAGCGTAGTGGGCCGTCCTATAGCACTCTGTTGAGTGTAGTGGGCAGTCTTATGCAATCTGTTGAATGTAGGTGGCATTCCGGTGGCACGCTGTCGAGTATAGATGGCAGTCCTGTGGCACTGTGTTAAATGTAATGAGCAGCCCTGTGGCACTCTGTCGAACGTAGTGGCTAGTCCTGTGGCACTCTGGAGAGTGCAGTGGGCAGTCCTGTGGCACTCTGGAGAGAGCAGTGGGCAGTCTTGTGGCACTCTGTTGAATGTAGATGGCAGTCCTGTGCCAATCTGTTGAGTGTAGTGGGCAATCCTGTGGCATTCTGTTCCGCATAGTGGGCAGTCCTGTGGCACTGTGTTGAATTTAATGGGTAGTCCTGAGGAACTCTGTTGAGTGTAGTGGGCAGTCCTGTTCCATTCTGTTGAGCATTTTGGGCAGTCCTGTGGCACTCTGTTCAGCGTAGTGGGCAGTCCTGTGGCACTCTGCTGAATGTAGTGGGCAGACCTGTGGCATTCTGTTGAGTGTAGTGGGCAGTCCTGTGGCACCCTGTTGAGTGTAGTGGGCAGTCCTGTGGCACTCTGTTGAGTGTGGTGGGCAGTCCTGTGCCATTCTGTTGAGCGGAGTAGGCATTCCCATGGCACTCTGTTGAATGTAATGAGTAGTCCTGTTGCACTCCGTTGAGCGTACTGAGCAGTCCTGTGCAACTCTGTTGAGTGTAGTGGACAGTCCTCTGGCATTCTGTTGAGTGTATTGGGCAGTTCTGTGGCACTCTGTTGAGTGTAGTGGGCAGTCCTGTGCCATTCTGTTGAGCGGTGTAGGCATTCCCATGGCACGCTGTTGAATGTAATGAGTAGTCCTGTGGCACTCCGTTGAGCGTACTGAGAAGTCCTGTGCAAATCTGTTGCGTGTAGTGGGCAGTCCTGTGGCACTCTGTTGAGGGAAGTTGGCAGTCCTGTGGCACTCTGCTGAGTGTAGTGGGCAGTCCAGAGGCACTCTGTTGAGTGTATTGGGCAGTCCTTTGGCAATCTGTTGAGTGTAGTGGGCAATTCTGTGGCATTCTGTTGAGAATATGGGGCAGTCATGTGGCACTCTGTTGAGTGTGGTGGGCAGTCCTGTGGCACTCTGTTGAGCGTAGTGGGCAGTCATTTGGCACTCTGTTGAGTGTAGTGTGCAATCCTGTGTCACTTTGTTGTCTGTAGTGGGAATTCTTGTCGTGCTATGTTGAGGGTAGTTGGCAGTCCTGTGGCACTCTATTGAATGTAATGGGCAGAACTGTGGCATTCTGTTGAGCAAGTTGAGCTGTCCTATGGCTCTCTGTTGAGTGTAGTTGTCAGTCCTGTGGCACTCTGTTGAGCGTAGTGGGGTGTCCTATTGCACTCTGTTGTGTGTAGTGGGCAGTCCTGTGACAGTCTGTTGAATGTAATGGGTAGTCCTGAGGAACTCTGTTGATCGTAGTGAGCAGTCTTATGGTACTCTGTTGAGTGTAGTGGGCAGTCCTGTGGCACTGTGTTGAATTTAATGGGTAGTCCTAAGGAACTCTGTTGAGCGTAGTGGGCAGTCCTGTGGCACTCTTTTGAGTGTAGTGGCTAGTCCTGTGACAATCCGATGAGCGAAGTGGGCAGTCCTGTGGCACTCTGCTGAATATAATGGGAAGACCTGTGGCACGCTGCTGTGTGTAGTGGGCAGTCCTGTGGCACTCTGTTGAGTGTAGTGGGCAGTCCTGTGGCATTCTGTTGAGTGTGGTGGGCAGTCCTGTCCCATTCTTTTGAGCGTTTTGGGCAGTCCTGTGGCACTCTGTTCAGCGTAGTGGGCAGTCCTGTGGCACTCTGTTGAGTGTGGTGGGCAGTCCTGTGCATTTTGTTCAGCGGAGTAGGCATTCCCATGGCACTCTGCTGAATGTAATGAGTAGTCCTGTGGCATTCTGTTGAGTGTAGTGGGCAGTCCTGTGGCACTCCATTGAGCATAGTGGGCAGTCCTGAGGCACCCTGCTGAATGTAGTGGGCAGACCTGTGGCACGCTGTTGAGTGTAGTGTGCAGTCCTGTGGCACTCTGTTGAGTGTAGTGGGCAGTCCTGTGTCATTCTGTTGAGCGTTGTTTGCAGTCCTGTGGCACTCTGTTCAGCGTAGTGGGCAGACCTGTGGCATTCTGTTGAGTGTATTGGGCAGTCCTGTGCCATTCTGTTGCGTGTGGTGGGCAGTCCTGTGGCACTCCGATGAGCGTAGTGGGCAGTCCTGTGTCACTCTGCTGAATGTAGTGGGCAGACCTGTGGCACGCTGTTGAGTGCAGTGGGCAGTCCTGTGGCACTCTGTTGAGTGTAGTTGGCAGTCCGGTGCCATTCTGTTGAGCGTTTTGGGCAGTCCTGTGTCACTCTGTTCAGCGTAGTGGGCAGTGCTGTGGCACTCTGTTGAGTGTGGTGGGCAGTCCTGTGCCATTCTGTTGAGCGGAGTAAGCATTCCCATGGCACTCTGTTGAATGTAATGAGTAGTCCTGTGGCATTTTGTTGAGTGTATTGGGCAGTCCTTTGCCATTCTGTTGAGTGTAGTCGGCAGTCCTGTGGCATTCTGTTGATCGTAGTGGGCAGTCCTGTGGCACTCTGTTGAGTGTAGTGGGCAGTCCAGTGGCACTCCATTGAGCGTAGTGGGCAGTCCTGTGGCACTCTGCTGAATGTAGTGGGCAGACCTGTGGCACGCTGTTGAGTGTAGTGGGCAGTCCTGTGGCACTCTGTTGAGTGTAGTGGGCAGTCCTGTGCCACTCTGTTGAGTGTTGTTTGCAGTCCTGTGGCACTCTGTTCAGCGTAGTGGGCAGTCGTGTGGCATTCTGTTGAGTGTATTGGGCAGTTCTGTGGCACTGTGTTGAATTTAATGGGTAGTCCTGAGGAACTCTGTTGAGCGTAGTGGGCAGTCCTGTTCCATTCTGTTGAGCATTTTGGGCAGTCCTGTGGCACTCTGTTCAGCGTGGTGGGCAGTCCTGTGGCACTCATTTGAGTGTAGTGGGCAGTCCTGTGACACTCCGATGAGCGTTGTGGGCAGTTCTGTGGCACTCTGCTGAATGTAGTGGGCAGACCTGTGGCACGCTGTTGAGTGTAGTGGGCAGTCCTGTGGCACTCTGTTGAGTGTAGTGGGCAGTCCTGTGCCACTCTGTTGACCATTTTGGGCAGTCCTGTGACTCTCTGTTAAGCGTAGTGGGCAGTCCTGTGGCACTCTGTTGAGTGTGGTGGGTAGACGTGTGCCATTCTGTTGAGCGTAGTAGGCATTCCCATGGCACTTTGTTGAATGTAATGAGTGGTCCTGTGGCACTCCGTTGAGTGAGGTGGGCAGTCCTGTGCAACTCTGTTGAGCGCAGTGTGCAGTCCTGTGGCACTTTGTTGAGTGTAGTGGGCAGTCCTGTTGCTCTCTGTTGAGTGTAGTGGGTAGTCCTGTGGCATTCTGTTGAGTGTATTGGGCAGTCCTGTGCCATTCTGTTGAGTGTAGTGGCCAGTCCTTTGGCACTCCGTTGAGCATAGTGGGCAGTCCTGTGGCACTCCGTTGAATGCAGTGGGCAGACCTGTGGCACGCTGTTGAGTGTAGTGGGCAGTCCTGTGGCACTCTGTTGAGTGTAGTGGGCAGTCCTGTGGCATTCTGTTGAGTGTAGTGGGCAGTCCTGTGCCATTCTGTTGAGCATTGTTTGCAGTCCTGTGGCCCTCTGATCAGCGTAGTGGGCAGTCCTGTGGCACTCTGTTGAGTGTGGTGGGCAGTCCCGTGCCATTCGGTTGAGCGTTTTGGGCACTCCTGTTGCACTCTGTTCAGCGTAGTGGGCAGTCCTGTGGCACTCTATTGAGTGTAGTGTGCAGTCCTGTGGCACTCCATTGAGTGTGGTGGGCAGTCCTGTGCATTCTGTTGAGCGGAGTAGGCATTTCCATGGCACTCTGTTGAATGTAATGAGTAGTCCTGTGGCATTCTGTTGAGTGTATTGGGCAGTCCTGTGCCATTCTGTTGAGTGTAGTCGGCAGTCCTCTGGCATTCTGTTGATCGTAGTGGGCAGTCCTGTGGCACTCTATTGAGTGTAGTGGGCAGTCCTGTGGCACTCCATTGAGTGTAGTGGGCAGTCCTGTGGCACTCTGTTGAGTGTAGTGGGCAGTCCTGTGCCATTCTGTTGAGCGATGTTTGCAGACCTGTGGCACTCTGTTCAGCGTAGTGTGCAGTCCTGTGGCATTCTGTTTAGTGTATTGGGCAGTCCTGTGCCATTCTGTTGAGTGTAGTGGGCAGTCCTGTGGCACTCCGTTGAGCATAGTGGGCAGTCCTGTGCCATTCTGTTGAGCGTTTTGGGCAGTCCTGTGGCACTCTGTTCAGCGTAGTGGACAGTCCTGTGGCACTCTGTTCAGCGTAGTGGGCAGTCCTGTGGCACTCTGTTGAGTGTGGTGGGCAGTCCTGTGCCATTCTGTTGAGCGTTTTGGGCATTCCCATGGCACTCTGTTGAGTGTAATGAGTAGTCCTGTGGCATTCTGTTGAGTGTATTGGGCAATCCTGTGCCATTCTGTTGAGTGTAGTCGGCAGTCCTCTGGCATTCTGTTGTTCGTAGTGGGTAGTCCTGTGGCACTCTGTTGAGTGTAGTGGGCAGTCCTGTGGCACTCCATTGAGCATAGTGGGCAGTCCTGTGGCACTCTGCTGAATGTAGTGGGCAGACCTGTGGCACGCTGTTGAGTGTGGTGGGCAGTCCTGTGGCACTCTGTTGAGTGTAGTGGGCAGTCCTGTGCCATTCTGTTGAGCGTTGTTTGCAGTCCTGTGGCACTCTGTTCAGCGTAGTGAGCAGTCCTGTGGCATTCTGTTGAGTGTATTGGGCAGTCCTGTGGCACTCTGTTGAGTGTGGTGGGCAGTCCTGTGCCATTCTGTTGAGCGGAGCAGGCATTCCCATGGCACTCTGTTGAATGTAATGAGTAGTCCTGTGGCACTCCGTTGAGCGTACTGAGCAGTCCTGTGGCACTCTGTTGAGCGTACTGGGCAGTCCTGTGGCAGTCTGTTGAAAGTAATGGGTAGTCCTGAGGAACTCTGTTGATCGTAGTGAGCAGTCTTATGATACTCTGTTGAGTGTATTGGGCAGTTCTGTGGCACTGTGTTGACTTTAATGGGCAGTCCTGTGGCACTCTGTTGAGTGTATTGGGCAGTCCTGTGGCACTCTGTTGAATTTAATGGGTAGTCCTGAGGAACTCTGTTGAGCGTAGTGGGCAGTCCTGTGGCACTCTTTTGAGTGTAGTGGCTAGTCCTGTGACACTCCGATGAGCGTAGTGGGCAGTCCTGTGGCACTCTGCTGAATGTAGTGGGCAGACACATGGCACGCTGTTGAGTGGGCTGTCCTGTGGCACTCTGTTGAGTGTAGTGGGCAGTCTTGTGCCATTCTGTTGAGCGAAGTGGGCAGTCCTGTGTTACTCTGTTGAGTGTAGTGGGCAGTCCTGTGGCACTCTGTTGAGTGTAGTGGGCAGTCCTATGGCACTCTGTTGAGTGTAGTGGGCAGTCCTATGTCACTCTGTTGAGTGTAGTGGGCAGTCCTATGGCACTCTGTTGAGTGTAGTGGGCAGTCCTATGGCACTCTGTTGAGTGTACTGAGCAGTCCTATGGCTCTCTGTTGTGTGTAGTGGGCAGTCCTGTGACAGTCTGTTGAATGTAATGGGTAGTCCTGAGGAACTCTGTTGATCGTAGTGAGCAGTCCTATGGCACGCTGTTGAGTGTAGTGGGCAGTCCTGTGGCACTCTGTTGAGTGTGGTGGGCAGTCCTGTGCCATTCTGTTGAGCGTTGTGGGCAGTCCTGTGGCACTCTGTTGAGTGTGGTGGGCAGTCCTGTGCCATTCTGTTGAGCGGAGTAAGCATTCCCATGGCACTCTCTTGAATGTAATGAGTAGTCCTGTGGCACTCCGTTGAGCATAGTGAGCAGTCCTGTGCAACTAAGTTGAGCGTAGTGTGTAGTCCTGTGGCACTTTGTTGAGTGTCGTGGGCAGTCCTGCGGCACTCTGTTGAGCGTAGTGGGCAGTCCTGTGTTACTCTGTTGAGCCTATTGAGCAGTCCCATGGCACTCTGTTGAGTGTAGTGGGCAGTCTTATGCAGGCTGTTGAATGTAGTTGTCAGTCCTTTGGCACTGTGTTGAGTGTAGTTGGCAATGCTGTGGCACTCTGTTGTTTGTAGTGGGCAGTCCTGTGTCACTCTGTTGAGCATTGTGGCAGTCCGGTGGCACTCTGTTGAGCGTCGTGGGCAGTCCTGTGGCACTCTGTTGAATGTGGTGGGCAGTCATGTGCCATTCTGTTGAGCGGAATAGGCATTCCTATGGCACTCTGTTGAATGTAATGAGTAGTCCAGTGGCACTCTGTTGAGCGAAGTGGGCAGTCCTGTGTTACTCTGTTGAGTGTAGTGAGTAGTGCTATGGCACTCTGTTGAGTGTGGTGGGCAGTCCTGTGGCATTCTGTTGTGTCTAGTGGGTATTCGGCTCGAATTCTGTCGAGTGTAGTAGGCAGTCCTGTGGCACACTGTTGAATGTAATAGGTAGTCCTGAGGAAATCTGTTGAGCGTAGTGGGCCGTCCTATAGCACTCTGTTGAGTGTAGTGGGCAGTCTTATGCAATCTGTTGAATGTAGGTGGCATTCCGGTGGCACGCTGTCGAGTATAGATGGCAGTCCTGTGGCACTGTGTTAAATGTAATGAGCAGCCCTGTGGCACTCTGTCGAACGTAGTGGCTAGTCCTGTGGCACTCTGGAGAGTGCAGTGGGCAGTCCTGTGGCACTCTGGAGAGAGCAGTGGGCAGTCTTGTGGCACTCTGTTGAATGTAGATGGCAGTCCTGTGCCAATCTGTTGAGTGTAGTGGGCAATCCTGTGGCATTCTGTTCCGCATAGTGGGCAGTCCTGTGGCACTGTGTTGAATTTAATGGGTAGTCCTGAGGAACTCTGTTGAGTGTAGTGGGCAGTCCTGTTCCATTCTGTTGAGCATTTTGGGCAGTCCTGTGGCACTCTGTTCAGCGTAGTGGGCAGTCCTGTGGCACTCTGCTGAATGTAGTGGGCAGACCTGTGGCATTCTGTTGAGTGTAGTGGGCAGTCCTGTGGCACCCTGTTGAGTGTAGTGGGCAGTCCTGTGGCACTCTGTTGAGTGTGGTGGGCAGTCCTGTGCCATTCTGTTGAGCGGAGTAGGCATTCCCATGGCACTCTGTTGAATGTAATGAGTAGTCCTGTTGCACTCCGTTGAGCGTACTGAGCAGTCCTGTGCAACTCTGTTGAGTGTAGTGGACAGTCCTCTGGCATTCTGTTGAGTGTATTGGGCAGTTCTGTGGCACTCTGTTGAGTGTAGTGGGCAGTCCTGTGCCATTCTGTTGAGCGGTGTAGGCATTCCCATGGCACGCTGTTGAATGTAATGAGTAGTCCTGTGGCACTCCGTTGAGCGTACTGAGAAGTCCTGTGCAAATCTGTTGCGTGTAGTGGGCAGTCCTGTGGCACTCTGTTGAGGGAAGTTGGCAGTCCTGTGGCACTCTGCTGAGTGTAGTGGGCAGTCCAGAGGCACTCTGTTGAGTGTAGTGGGCAGTCCTTTGGCAATCTGTTGAGTGTAGTGGGCAATTCTGTGGCATTCTGTTGAGAATATGGGGCAGTCATGTGGCACTCTGTTGAGTGTGGTGGGCAGTCCTGTGGCACTCTGTTGAGCGTAGTGGGCAGTCATTTGGCACTCTGTTGAGTGTAGTGTGCAATCCTGTGTCACTTTGTTGTCTGTAGTGGGAATTCTTGTCGTGCTATGTTGAGGGTAGTTGGCAGTCCTGTGGCACTCTATTGAATGTAATGGGCAGAACTGTGGCATTCTGTTGAGCAAGTTGAGCTGTCCTATGGCTCTCTGTTGAGTGTAGTTGTCAGTCCTGTGGCACTCTGTTGAGCGTAGTGGGGTGTCCTATTGCACTCTGTTGTGTGTAGTGGGCAGTCCTGTGACAGTCTGTTGAATGTAATGGGTAGTCCTGAGGAACTCTGTTGATCGTAGTGAGCAGTCTTATGGTACTCTGTTGAGTGTAGTGGGCAGTCCTGTGGCACTGTGTTGAATTTAATGGGTAGTCCTAAGGAACTCTGTTGAGCGTAGTGGGCAGTCCTGTGGCACTCTTTTGAGTGTAGTGGCTAGTCCTGTGACAATCCGATGAGCGAAGTGGGCAGTCCTGTGGCACTCTGCTGAATATAATGGGAAGACCTGTGGCACGCTGCTGTGTGTAGTGGGCAGTCCTGTGGCACTCTGTTGAGTGTAGTGGGCAGTCCTGTGGCATTCTGTTGAGTGTGGTGGGCAGTCCTGTCCCATTCTTTTGAGCGTTTTGGGCAGTCCTGTGGCACTCTGTTCAGCGTAGTGGGCAGTCCTGTGGCACTCTGTTGAGTGTGGTGGGCAGTCCTGTGCATTCTGTTCAGCGGAGTAGGCATTCCCATGGCACTCTGCTGAATGTAATGAGTAGTCCTGTGGCATTCTGTTGAGTGTAGTGGGCAGTCCTGTGGCACTCCATTGAGCATAGTGGGCAGTCCTGAGGCACCCTGCTGAATGTAGTGGGCAGACCTGTGGCACGCTGTTGAGTGTAGTGTGCAGTCCTGTGGCACTCTGTTGAGTGTAGTGGGCAGTCCTGTGTCATTCTGTTGAGCGTTGTTTGCAGTCCTGTGGCACTCTGTTCAGCGTAGTGGGCAGACCTGTGGCATTCTGTTGAGTGTATTGGGCAGTCCTGTGCCATTCTGTTGCGTGTGGTGGGCAGTCCTGTGGCACTCCGATGAGCGTAGTGGGCAGTCCTGTGTCACTCTGCTGAATGTAGTGGGCAGACCTGTGGCACGCTGTTGAGTGCAGTGGGCAGTCCTGTGGCACTCTGTTGAGTGTAGTTGGCAGTCCGGTGCCATTCTGTTGAGCGTTTTGGGCAGTCCTGTGTCACTCTGTTCAGCGTAGTGGGCAGTGCTGTGGCACTCTGTTGAGTGTGGTGGGCAGTCCTGTGCCATTCTGTTGAGCGGAGTAAGCATTCCCATGGCACTCTGTTGAATGTAATGAGTAGTCCTGTGGCATTTTGTTGAGTGTATTGGGCAGTCCTTTGCCATTCTGTTGAGTGTAGTCGGCAGTCCTGTGGCATTCTGTTGATCGTAGTGGGCAGTCCTGTGGCACTCTGTTGAGTGTAGTGGGCAGTCCAGTGGCACTCCATTGAGCGTAGTGGGCAGTCCTGTGGCACTCTGCTGAATGTAGTGGGCAGACCTGTGGCACGCTGTTGAGTGTAGTGGGCAGTCCTGTGGCACTCTGTTGAGTGTAGTGGGCAGTCCTGTGCCACTCTGTTGAGTGTTGTTTGCAGTCCTGTGGCACTCTGTTCAGCGTAGTGGGCAGTCGTGTGGCATTCTGTTGAGTGTATTGGGCAGTTCTGTGGCACTGTGTTGAATTTAATGGGTAGTCCTGAGGAACTCTGTTGAGCGTAGTGGGCAGTCCTGTTCCATTCTGTTGAGCATTTTGGGCAGTCCTGTGGCACTCTGTTCAGCGTGGTGGGCAGTCCTGTGGCACTCATTTGAGTGTAGTGGGCAGTCCTGTGACACTCCGATGAGCGTTGTGGGCAGTTCTGTGGCACTCTGCTGAATGTAGTGGGCAGACCTGTGGCACGCTGTTGAGTGTAGTGGGCAGTCCTGTGGCACTCTGTTGAGTGTAGTGGGCAGTCCTGTGCCACTCTGTTGACCATTTTGGGCAGTCCTGTGACTCTCTGTTAAGCGTAGTGGGCAGTCCTGTGGCACTCTGTTGAGTGTGGTGGGTAGACGTGTGCCATTCTGTTGAGCGTAGTAGGCATTCCCATGGCACTTTGTTGAATGTAATGAGTGGTCCTGTGGCACTCCGTTGAGTGAGGTGGGCAGTCCTGTGCAACTCTGTTGAGCGCAGTGTGCAGTCCTGTGGCACTTTGTTGAGTGTAGTGGGCAGTCCTGTTGCTCTCTGTTGAGTGTAGTGGGTAGTCCTGTGGCATTCTGTTGAGTGTATTGGGCAGTCCTGTGCCATTCTGTTGAGTGTAGTGGCCAGTCCTTTGGCACTCCGTTGAGCATAGTGGGCAGTCCTGTGGCACTCCGTTGAATGCAGTGGGCAGACCTGTGGCACGCTGTTGAGTGTAGTGGGCAGTCCTGTGGCACTCTGTTGAGTGTAGTGGGCAGTCCTGTGGCATTCTGTTGAGTGTAGTGGGCAGTCCTGTGCCATTCTGTTGAGCATTGTTTGCAGTCCTGTGGCCCTCTGATCAGCGTAGTGGGCAGTCCTGTGGCACTCTGTTGAGTGTGGTGGGCAGTCCCGTGCCATTCGGTTGAGCGTTTTGGGCACTCCTGTGGCACTCTGTTCAGCGTAGTGGGCAGTCCTGTGGCACTCTATTGAGTGTAGTGTGCAGTCCTGTGGCACTCCATTGAGTGTGGTGGGCAGTCCTGTGCATTCTGTTGAGCGGAGTAGGCATTTCCATGGCACTCTGTTGAATGTAATGAGTAGTCCTGTGGCATTCTGTTGAGTGTATTGGGCAGTCCTGTGCCATTCTGTTGAGTGTAGTCGGCAGTCCTCTGGCATTCTGTTGATCGTAGTGGGCAGTCCTGTGGCACTCTATTGAGTGTAGTGGGCAGTCCTGTGGCACTCCATTGAGTGTAGTGGGCAGTCCTGTGGCACTCTGTTGAGTGTAGTGGGCAGTCCTGTGCCATTCTGTTGAGCGATGTTTGCAGACCTGTGGCACTCTGTTCAGCGTAGTGTGCAGTCCTGTGGCATTCTGTTTAGTGTATTGGGCAGTCCTGTGCCATTCTGTTGAGTGTAGTGGGCAGTCCTGTGGCACTCCGTTGAGCATAGTGGGCAGTCCTGTGCCATTCTGTTGAGCGTTTTGGGCAGTCCTGTGGCACTCTGTTCAGCGTAGTGGACAGTCCTGTGGCACTCTGTTCAGCGTAGTGGGCAGTCCTGTGGCACTCTGTTGAGTGTGGTGGGCAGTCCTGTGCCATTCTGTTGAGCGTTTTGGGCATTCCCATGGCACTCTGTTGAGTGTAATGAGTAGTCCTGTGGCATTCTGTTGAGTGTATTGGGCAATCCTGTGCCATTCTGTTGAGTGTAGTCGGCAGTCCTCTGGCATTCTGTTGTTCGTAGTGGGTAGTCCTGTGGCACTCTGTTGAGTGTAGTGGGCAGTCCTGTGGCACTCCATTGAGCATAGTGGGCAGTCCTGTGGCACTCTGCTGAATGTAGTGGGCAGACACATGGCACGCTGTTGAGTGGGCTGTCCTGTGGCACTCTGTTGAGTGTAGTGGGCAGTCTTGTGCCATTCTGTTGAGCGAAGTGGGCAGTCCTGTGTTACTCTGTTGAGTGTAGTGGGCAGTCCTGTGGCACTCTGTTGAGTGTAGTGGGCAGTCCTATGGCACTCTGTTGAGTGTAGTGGGCAGTCCTATGTCACTCTGTTGAGTGTAGTGGGCAGTCCTATGGCACTCTGTTGAGTGTAGTGGGCAGTCCTATGGCACTCTGTTGAGTGTACTGAGCAGTCCTATGGCTCTCTGTTGTGTGTAGTGGGCAGTCCTGTGACAGTCTGTTGAATGTAATGGGTAGTCCTGAGGAACTCTGTTGATCGTAGTGAGCAGTCCTATGGCACGCTGTTGAGTGTAGTGGGCAGTCCTGTGGCACTCTGTTGAGTGTGGTGGGCAGTCCTGTGCCATTCTGTTGAGCGTTGTGGGCAGTCCTGTGGCACTCTGTTGAGTGTGGTGGGCAGTCCTGTGCCATTCTGTTGAGCGGAGTAAGCATTCCCATGGCACTCTCTTGAATGTAATGAGTAGTCCTGTGGCACTCCGTTGAGCATAGTGAGCAGTCCTGTGCAACTAAGTTGAGCGTAGTGTGTAGTCCTGTGGCACTTTGTTGAGTGTCGTGGGCAGTCCTGCGGCACTCTGTTGAGCGTAGTGGGCAGTCCTGTGTTACTCTGTTGAGCCTATTGAGCAGTCCCATGGCACTCTGTTGAGTGTAGTGGGCAGTCTTATGCAGGCTGTTGAATGTAGTTGTCAGTCCTTTGGCACTGTGTTGAGTGTAGTTGGCAATGCTGTGGCACTCTGTTGTTTGTAGTGGGCAGTCCTGTGTCACTCTGTTGAGCATTGTGGCAGTCCGGTGGCACTCTGTTGAGCGTCGTGGGCAGTCCTGTGGCACTCTGTTGAATGTGGTGGGCAGTCATGTGCCATTCTGTTGAGCGGAATAGGCATTCCTATGGCACTCTGTTGAATGTAATGAGTAGTCCAGTGGCACTCTGTTGAGCGAAGTGGGCAGTCCTGTGTTACTCTGTTGAGTGTAGTGAGTAGTGCTATGGCACTCTGTTGAGTGTGGTGGGCAGTCCTGTGGCATTCTGTTGTGTCTAGTGGGTATTCGGCTCGAATTCTGTCGAGTGTAGTAGGCAGTCCTGTGGCACACTGTTGAATGTAATAGGTAGTCCTGAGGAAATCTGTTGAGCGTAGTGGGCCGTCCTATAGCACTCTGTTGAGTGTAGTGGGCAGTCTTATGCAATCTGTTGAATGTAGGTGGCATTCCGGTGGCACGCTGTCGAGTATAGATGGCAGTCCTGTGGCACTGTGTTAAATGTAATGAGCAGCCCTGTGGCACTCTGTCGAACGTAGTGGCTAGTCCTGTGGCACTCTGGAGAGTGCAGTGGGCAGTCCTGTGGCACTCTGGAGAGAGCAGTGGGCAGTCTTGTGGCACTCTGTTGAATGTAGATGGCAGTCCTGTGCCAATCTGTTGAGTGTAGTGGGCAATCCTGTGGCATTCTGTTCCGCATAGTGGGCAGTCCTGTGGCACTGTGTTGAATTTAATGGGTAGTCCTGAGGAACTCTGTTGAGTGTAGTGGGCAGTCCTGTTCCATTCTGTTGAGCATTTTGGGCAGTCCTGTGGCACTCTGTTCAGCGTAGTGGGCAGTCCTGTGGCACTCTGCTGAATGTAGTGGGCAGACCTGTGGCATTCTGTTGAGTGTAGTGGGCAGTCCTGTGGCACCCTGTTGAGTGTAGTGGGCAGTCCTGTGGCACTCTGTTGAGTGTGGTGGGCAGTCCTGTGCCATTCTGTTGAGCGGAGTAGGCATTCCCATGGCACTCTGTTGAATGTAATGAGTAGTCCTGTTGCACTCCGTTGAGCGTACTGAGCAGTCCTGTGCAACTCTGTTGAGTGTAGTGGACAGTCCTCTGGCATTCTGTTGAGTGTATTGGGCAGTTCTGTGGCACTCTGTTGAGTGTAGTGGGCAGTCCTGTGCCATTCTGTTGAGCGGTGTAGGCATTCCCATGGCACGCTGTTGAATGTAATGAGTAGTCCTGTGGCACTCCGTTGAGCGTACTGAGAAGTCCTGTGCAAATCTGTTGCGTGTAGTGGGCAGTCCTGTGGCACTCTGTTGAGGGAAGTTGGCAGTCCTGTGGCACTCTGCTGAGTGTAGTGGGCAGTCCAGAGGCACTCTGTTGAGTGTAGTGGGCAGTCCTTTGGCAATCTGTTGAGTGTAGTGGGCAATTCTGTGGCATTCTGTTGAGAATATGGGGCAGTCATGTGGCACTCTGTTGAGTGTGGTGGGCAGTCCTGTGGCACTCTGTTGAGCGTAGTGGGCAGTCATTTGGCACTCTGTTGAGTGTAGTGTGCAATCCTGTGTCACTTTGTTGTCTGTAGTGGGAATTCTTGTCGTGCTATGTTGAGGGTAGTTGGCAGTCCTGTGGCACTCTATTGAATGTAATGGGCAGAACTGTGGCATTCTGTTGAGCAAGTTGAGCTGTCCTATGGCTCTCTGTTGAGTGTAGTTGTCAGTCCTGTGGCACTCTGTTGAGCGTAGTGGGGTGTCCTATTGCACTCTGTTGTGTGTAGTGGGCAGTCCTGTGACAGTCTGTTGAATGTAATGGGTAGTCCTGAGGAACTCTGTTGATCGTAGTGAGCAGTCTTATGGTACTCTGTTGAGTGTAGTGGGCAGTCCTGTGGCACTGTGTTGAATTTAATGGGTAGTCCTAAGGAACTCTGTTGAGCGTAGTGGGCAGTCCTGTGGCACTCTTTTGAGTGTAGTGGCTAGTCCTGTGACAATCCGATGAGCGAAGTGGGCAGTCCTGTGGCACTCTGCTGAATATAATGGGAAGACCTGTGGCACGCTGCTGTGTGTAGTGGGCAGTCCTGTGGCACTCTGTTGAGTGTAGTGGGCAGTCCTGTGGCATTCTGTTGAGTGTGGTGGGCAGTCCTGTCCCATTCTTTTGAGCGTTTTGGGCAGTCCTGTGGCACTCTGTTCAGCGTAGTGGGCAGTCCTGTGGCACTCTGTTGAGTGTGGTGGGCAGTCCTGTGCATTCTGTTCAGCGGAGTAGGCATTCCCATGGCACTCTGCTGAATGTAATGAGTAGTCCTGTGGCATTCTGTTGAGTGTAGTGGGCAGTCCTGTGGCACTCCATTGAGCATAGTGGGCAGTCCTGAGGCACCCTGCTGAATGTAGTGGGCAGACCTGTGGCACGCTGTTGAGTGTAGTGTGCAGTCCTGTGGCACTCTGTTGAGTGTAGTGGGCAGTCCTGTGTCATTCTGTTGAGCGTTGTTTGCAGTCCTGTGGCACTCTGTTCAGCGTAGTGGGCAGACCTGTGGCATTCTGTTGAGTGTATTGGGCAGTCCTGTGCCATTCTGTTGCGTGTGGTGGGCAGTCCTGTGGCACTCCGATGAGCGTAGTGGGCAGTCCTGTGTCACTCTGCTGAATGTAGTGGGCAGACCTGTGGCACGCTGTTGAGTGCAGTGGGCAGTCCTGTGGCACTCTGTTGAGTGTAGTTGGCAGTCCGGTGCCATTCTGTTGAGCGTTTTGGGCAGTCCTGTGTCACTCTGTTCAGCGTAGTGGGCAGTGCTGTGGCACTCTGTTGAGTGTGGTGGGCAGTCCTGTGCCATTCTGTTGAGCGGAGTAAGCATTCCCATGGCACTCTGTTGAATGTAATGAGTAGTCCTGTGGCATTTTGTTGAGTGTATTGGGCAGTCCTTTGCCATTCTGTTGAGTGTAGTCGGCAGTCCTGTGGCATTCTGTTGATCGTAGTGGGCAGTCCTGTGGCACTCTGTTGAGTGTAGTGGGCAGTCCAGTGGCACTCCATTGAGCGTAGTGGGCAGTCCTGTGGCACTCTGCTGAATGTAGTGGGCAGACCTGTGGCACGCTGTTGAGTGTAGTGGGCAGTCCTGTGGCACTCTGTTGAGTGTAGTGGGCAGTCCTGTGCCACTCTGTTGAGTGTTGTTTGCAGTCCTGTGGCACTCTGTTCAGCGTAGTGGGCAGTCGTGTGGCATTCTGTTGAGTGTATTGGGCAGTTCTGTGGCACTGTGTTGAATTTAATGGGTAGTCCTGAGGAACTCTGTTGAGCGTAGTGGGCAGTCCTGTTCCATTCTGTTGAGCATTTTGGGCAGTCCTGTGGCACTCTGTTCAGCGTGGTGGGCAGTCCTGTGGCACTCATTTGAGTGTAGTGGGCAGTCCTGTGACACTCCGATGAGCGTTGTGGGCAGTTCTGTGGCACTCTGCTGAATGTAGTGGGCAGACCTGTGGCACGCTGTTGAGTGTAGTGGGCAGTCCTGTGGCACTCTGTTGAGTGTAGTGGGCAGTCCTGTGCCACTCTGTTGACCATTTTGGGCAGTCCTGTGACTCTCTGTTAAGCGTAGTGGGCAGTCCTGTGGCACTCTGTTGAGTGTGGTGGGTAGACGTGTGCCATTCTGTTGAGCGTAGTAGGCATTCCCATGGCACTTTGTTGAATGTAATGAGTGGTCCTGTGGCACTCCGTTGAGTGAGGTGGGCAGTCCTGTGCAACTCTGTTGAGCGCAGTGTGCAGTCCTGTGGCACTTTGTTGAGTGTAGTGGGCAGTCCTGTTGCTCTCTGTTGAGTGTAGTGGGTAGTCCTGTGGCATTCTGTTGAGTGTATTGGGCAGTCCTGTGCCATTCTGTTGAGTGTAGTGGCCAGTCCTTTGGCACTCCGTTGAGCATAGTGGGCAGTCCTGTGGCACTCCGTTGAATGCAGTGGGCAGACCTGTGGCACGCTGTTGAGTGTAGTGGGCAGTCCTGTGGCACTCTGTTGAGTGTAGTGGGCAGTCCTGTGGCATTCTGTTGAGTGTAGTGGGCAGTCCTGTGCCATTCTGTTGAGCATTGTTTGCAGTCCTGTGGCCCTCTGATCAGCGTAGTGGGCAGTCCTGTGGCACTCTGTTGAGTGTGGTGGGCAGTCCCGTGCCATTCGGTTGAGCGTTTTGGGCACTCCTGTGGCACTCTGTTCAGCGTAGTGGGCAGTCCTGTGGCACTCTATTGAGTGTAGTGTGCAGTCCTGTGGCACTCCATTGAGTGTGGTGGGCAGTCCTGTGCATTCTGTTGAGCGGAGTAGGCATTTCCATGGCACTCTGTTGAATGTAATGAGTAGTCCTGTGGCATTCTGTTGAGTGTATTGGGCAGTCCTGTGCCATTCTGTTGAGTGTAGTCGGCAGTCCTCTGGCATTCTGTTGATCGTAGTGGGCAGTCCTGTAGCACTCTATTGAGTGTAGTGGGCAGTCCTGTGGCACTCCATTGAGTGTAGTGGGCAGTCCTGTGGCACTCTGTTGAGTGTAGTGGGCAGTCATGTGCCATTCTGTTGAGCGATGTTTGCAGACCTGTGGCACTCTGTTCAGCGTAGTGTGCAGTCCTGTGGCATTCTGTTTAGTGTATTGGGCAGTCCTGTGCCATTCTGTTGAGTGTAGTGGGCAGTCCTGTGGCACTCCGTTGAGCATAGTGGGCAGTCCTGTGCCATTCTGTTGAGTGTAGTCGGCAGTCCTCTGGCATTCTGTTGTTCGTAGTGGGTAGTCCTGTGGCACTCTGTTGAGTGTAGTGGGCAGTCCTGTGGCACTCCATTGAGCATAGTGGGCAGTCCTGTGGCACTCTGCTGAATGTAGTGGGCAGACACATGGCACGCTGTTGAGTGGGCTGTCCTGTGGCACTCTGTTGAGTGTAGTGGGCAGTCTTGTGCCATTCTGTTGAGCGAAGTGGGCAGTCCTGTGTTACTCTGTTGAGTGTAGTGGGCAGTCCTGTGGCACTCTGTTGAGTGTAGTGGGCAGTCCTATGGCACTCTGTTGAGTGTAGTGGGCAGTCCTATGTCACTCTGTTGAGTGTAGTGGGCAGTCCTATGGCACTCTGTTGAGTGTAGTGGGCAGTCCTATGGCACTCTGTTGAGTGTACTGAGCAGTCCTATGGCTCTCTGTTGTGTGTAGTGGGCAGTCCTGTGACAGTCTGTTGAATGTAATGGGTAGTCCTGAGGAACTCTGTTGATCGTAGTGAGCAGTCCTATGGCACGCTGTTGAGTGTAGTGGGCAGTCCTGTGGCACTCTGTTGAGTGTGGTGGGCAGTCCTGTGCCATTCTGTTGAGCGTTGTGGGCAGTCCTGTGGCACTCTGTTGAGTGTGGTGGGCAGTCCTGTGCCATTCTGTTGAGCGGAGTAAGCATTCCCATGGCACTCTCTTGAATGTAATGAGTAGTCCTGTGGCACTCCGTTGAGCATAGTGAGCAGTCCTGTGCAACTAAGTTGAGCGTAGTGTGTAGTCCTGTGGCACTTTGTTGAGTGTCGTGGGCAGTCCTGCGGCACTCTGTTGAGCGTAGTGGGCAGTCCTGTGTTACTCTGTTGAGCCTATTGAGCAGTCCCATGGCACTCTGTTGAGTGTAGTGGGCAGTCTTATGCAGGCTGTTGAATGTAGTTGTCAGTCCTTTGGCACTGTGTTGAGTGTAGTTGGCAATGCTGTGGCACTCTGTTGTTTGTAGTGGGCAGTCCTGTGTCACTCTGTTGAGCATTGTGGCAGTCCGGTGGCACTCTGTTGAGCGTCGTGGGCAGTCCTGTGGCACTCTGTTGAATGTGGTGGGCAGTCATGTGCCATTCTGTTGAGCGGAATAGGCATTCCTATGGCACTCTGTTGAATGTAATGAGTAGTCCAGTGGCACTCTGTTGAGCGAAGTGGGCAGTCCTGTGTTACTCTGTTGAGTGTAGTGAGTAGTGCTATGGCACTCTGTTGAGTGTGGTGGGCAGTCCTGTGGCATTCTGTTGTGTCTAGTGGGTATTCGGCTCGAATTCTGTCGAGTGTAGTAGGCAGTCCTGTGGCACACTGTTGAATGTAATAGGTAGTCCTGAGGAAATCTGTTGAGCGTAGTGGGCCGTCCTATAGCACTCTGTTGAGTGTAGTGGGCAGTCTTATGCAATCTGTTGAATGTAGGTGGCATTCCGGTGGCACGCTGTCGAGTATAGATGGCAGTCCTGTGGCACTGTGTTAAATGTAATGAGCAGCCCTGTGGCACTCTGTCGAACGTAGTGGCTAGTCCTGTGGCACTCTGGAGAGTGCAGTGGGCAGTCCTGTGGCACTCTGGAGAGAGCAGTGGGCAGTCTTGTGGCACTCTGTTGAATGTAGATGGCAGTCCTGTGCCAATCTGTTGAGTGTAGTGGGCAATCCTGTGGCATTCTGTTCCGCATAGTGGGCAGTCCTGTGGCACTGTGTTGAATTTAATGGGTAGTCCTGAGGAACTCTGTTGAGTGTAGTGGGCAGTCCTGTTCCATTCTGTTGAGCATTTTGGGCAGTCCTGTGGCACTCTGTTCAGCGTAGTGGGCAGTCCTGTGGCACTCTGCTGAATGTAGTGGGCAGACCTGTGGCATTCTGTTGAGTGTAGTGGGCAGTCCTGTGGCACCCTGTTGAGTGTAGTGGGCAGTCCTGTGGCACTCTGTTGAGTGTGGTGGGCAGTCCTGTGCCATTCTGTTGAGCGGAGTAGGCATTCCCATGGCACTCTGTTGAATGTAATGAGTAGTCCTGTTGCACTCCGTTGAGCGTACTGAGCAGTCCTGTGCAACTCTGTTGAGTGTAGTGGACAGTCCTCTGGCATTCTGTTGAGTGTATTGGGCAGTTCTGTGGCACTCTGTTGAGTGTAGTGGGCAGTCCTGTGCCATTCTGTTGAGCGGTGTAGGCATTCCCATGGCACGCTGTTGAATGTAATGAGTAGTCCTGTGGCACTCCGTTGAGCGTACTGAGAAGTCCTGTGCAAATCTGTTGCGTGTAGTGGGCAGTCCTGTGGCACTCTGTTGAGGGAAGTTGGCAGTCCTGTGGCACTCTGCTGAGTGTAGTGGGCAGTCCAGAGGCACTCTGTTGAGTGTAGTGGGCAGTCCTTTGGCAATCTGTTGAGTGTAGTGGGCAATTCTGTGGCATTCTGTTGAGAATATGGGGCAGTCATGTGGCACTCTGTTGAGTGTGGTGGGCAGTCCTGTGGCACTCTGTTGAGCGTAGTGGGCAGTCATTTGGCACTCTGTTGAGTGTAGTGTGCAATCCTGTGTCACTTTGTTGTCTGTAGTGGGAATTCTTGTCGTGCTATGTTGAGGGTAGTTGGCAGTCCTGTGGCACTCTATTGAATGTAATGGGCAGAACTGTGGCATTCTGTTGAGCAAGTTGAGCTGTCCTATGGCTCTCTGTTGAGTGTAGTTGTCAGTCCTGTGGCACTCTGTTGAGCGTAGTGGGGTGTCCTATTGCACTCTGTTGTGTGTAGTGGGCAGTCCTGTGACAGTCTGTTGAATGTAATGGGTAGTCCTGAGGAACTCTGTTGATCGTAGTGAGCAGTCTTATGGTACTCTGTTGAGTGTAGTGGGCAGTCCTGTGGCACTGTGTTGAATTTAATGGGTAGTCCTAAGGAACTCTGTTGAGCGTAGTGGGCAGTCCTGTGGCACTCTTTTGAGTGTAGTGGCTAGTCCTGTGACAATCCGATGAGCGAAGTGGGCAGTCCTGTGGCACTCTGCTGAATATAATGGGAAGACCTGTGGCACGCTGCTGTGTGTAGTGGGCAGTCCTGTGGCACTCTGTTGAGTGTAGTGGGCAGTCCTGTGGCATTCTGTTGAGTGTGGTGGGCAGTCCTGTCCCATTCTTTTGAGCGTTTTGGGCAGTCCTGTGGCACTCTGTTCAGCGTAGTGGGCAGTCCTGTGGCACTCTGTTGAGTGTGGTGGGCAGTCCTGTGCATTCTGTTCAGCGGAGTAGGCATTCCCATGGCACTCTGCTGAATGTAATGAGTAGTCCTGTGGCATTCTGTTGAGTGTAGTGGGCAGTCCTGTGGCACTCCATTGAGCATAGTGGGCAGTCCTGAGGCACCCTGCTGAATGTAGTGGGCAGACCTGTGGCACGCTGTTGAGTGTAGTGTGCAGTCCTGTGGCACTCTGTTGAGTGTAGTGGGCAGTCCTGTGTCATTCTGTTGAGCGTTGTTTGCAGTCCTGTGGCACTCTGTTCAGCGTAGTGGGCAGACCTGTGGCATTCTGTTGAGTGTATTGGGCAGTCCTGTGCCATTCTGTTGCGTGTGGTGGGCAGTCCTGTGGCACTCCGATGAGCGTAGTGGGCAGTCCTGTGTCACTCTGCTGAATGTAGTGGGCAGACCTGTGGCACGCTGTTGAGTGCAGTGGGCAGTCCTGTGGCACTCTGTTGAGTGTAGTTGGCAGTCCGGTGCCATTCTGTTGAGCGTTTTGGGCAGTCCTGTGTCACTCTGTTCAGCGTAGTGGGCAGTGCTGTGGCACTCTGTTGAGTGTGGTGGGCAGTCCTGTGCCATTCTGTTGAGCGGAGTAAGCATTCCCATGGCACTCTGTTGAATGTAATGAGTAGTCCTGTGGCATTTTGTTGAGTGTATTGGGCAGTCCTTTGCCATTCTGTTGAGTGTAGTCGGCAGTCCTGTGGCATTCTGTTGATCGTAGTGGGCAGTCCTGTGGCACTCTGTTGAGTGTAGTGGGCAGTCCAGTGGCACTCCATTGAGCGTAGTGGGCAGTCCTGTGGCACTCTGCTGAATGTAGTGGGCAGACCTGTGGCACGCTGTTGAGTGTAGTGGGCAGTCCTGTGGCACTCTGTTGAGTGTAGTGGGCAGTCCTGTGCCACTCTGTTGAGTGTTGTTTGCAGTCCTGTGGCACTCTGTTCAGCGTAGTGGGCAGTCGTGTGGCATTCTGTTGAGTGTATTGGGCAGTTCTGTGGCACTGTGTTGAATTTAATGGGTAGTCCTGAGGAACTCTGTTGAGCGTAGTGGGCAGTCCTGTTCCATTCTGTTGAGCATTTTGGGCAGTCCTGTGGCACTCTGTTCAGCGTGGTGGGCAGTCCTGTGGCACTCATTTGAGTGTAGTGGGCAGTCCTGTGACACTCCGATGAGCGTTGTGGGCAGTTCTGTGGCACTCTGCTGAATGTAGTGGGCAGACCTGTGGCACGCTGTTGAGTGTAGTGGGCAGTCCTGTGGCACTCTGTTGAGTGTAGTGGGCAGTCCTGTGCCACTCTGTTGACCATTTTGGGCAGTCCTGTGACTCTCTGTTAAGCGTAGTGGGCAGTCCTGTGGCACTCTGTTGAGTGTGGTGGGTAGACGTGTGCCATTCTGTTGAGCGTAGTAGGCATTCCCATGGCACTTTGTTGAATGTAATGAGTGGTCCTGTGGCACTCCGTTGAGTGAGGTGGGCAGTCCTGTGCAACTCTGTTGAGCGCAGTGTGCAGTCCTGTGGCACTTTGTTGAGTGTAGTGGGCAGTCCTGTTGCTCTCTGTTGAGTGTAGTGGGTAGTCCTGTGGCATTCTGTTGAGTGTATTGGGCAGTCCTGTGCCATTCTGTTGAGTGTAGTGGCCAGTCCTTTGGCACTCCGTTGAGCATAGTGGGCAGTCCTGTGGCACTCCGTTGAATGCAGTGGGCAGACCTGTGGCACGCTGTTGAGTGTAGTGGGCAGTCCTGTGGCACTCTGTTGAGTGTAGTGGGCAGTCCTGTGGCATTCTGTTGAGTGTAGTGGGCAGTCCTGTGCCATTCTGTTGAGCATTGTTTGCAGTCCTGTGGCCCTCTGATCAGCGTAGTGGGCAGTCCTGTGGCACTCTGTTGAGTGTGGTGGGCAGTCCCGTGCCATTCGGTTGAGCGTTTTGGGCACTCCTGTGGCACTCTGTTCAGCGTAGTGGGCAGTCCTGTGGCACTCTATTGAGTGTAGTGTGCAGTCCTGTGGCACTCCATTGAGTGTGGTGGGCAGTCCTGTGCATTCTGTTGAGCGGAGTAGGCATTTCCATGGCACTCTGTTGAATGTAATGAGTAGTCCTGTGGCATTCTGTTGAGTGTATTGGGCAGTCCTGTGCCATTCTGTTGAGTGTAGTCGGCAGTCCTCTGGCATTCTGTTGATCGTAGTGGGCAGTCCTGTGGCACTCTATTGAGTGTAGTGGGCAGTCCTGTGGCACTCCATTGAGTGTAGTGGGCAGTCCTGTGGCACTCTGTTGAGTGTAGTGGGCAGTCCTGTGCCATTCTGTTGAGCGATGTTTGCAGACCTGTGGCACTCTGTTCAGCGTAGTGTGCAGTCCTGTGGCATTCTGTTTAGTGTATTGGGCAGTCCTGTGCCATTCTGTTGAGTGTAGTGGGCAGTCCTGTGGCACTCCGTTGAGCATAGTGGGCAGTCCTGTGCCATTCTGTTGAGCGTTTTGGGCAGTCCTGTGGCACTCTGTTCAGCGTAGTGGACAGTCCTGTGGCACTCTGTTCAGCGTAGTGGGCAGTCCTGTGGCACTCTGTTGAGTGTGGTGGGCAGTCCTGTGCCATTCTGTTGAGCGTTTTGGGCATTCCCATGGCACTCTGTTGAGTGTAATGAGTAGTCCTGTGGCATTCTGTTGAGTGTATTGGGCAATCCTGTGCCATTCTGTTGAGTGTAGTCGGCAGTCCTCTGGCATTCTGTTGTTCGTAGTGGGTAGTCCTGTGGCACTCTGTTGAGTGTAGTGGGCAGTCCTGTGGCACTCCATTGAGCATAGTGGGCAGTCCTGTGGCACTCTGCTGAATGTAGTGGGCAGACCTGTGGCACGCTGTTGAGTGTGGTGGGCAGTCCTGTGGCACTCTGTTGAGTGTAGTGGGCAGTCCTGTGCCATTCTGTTGAGCGTTGTTTGCAGTCCTGTGGCACTCTGTTCAGCGTAGTGAGCAGTCCTGTGGCATTCTGTTGAGTGTATTGGGCAGTCCTGTGGCACTCTGTTGAGTGTGGTGGGCAGTCCTGTGCCATTCTGTTGAGCGTTTTGGGCATTCCCATGGCACTCTGTTGAGTGTAATGAGTAGTCCTGTGGCATTCTGTTGAGTGTATTGGGCAATCCTGTGCCATTCTGTTGAGTGTAGTCGGCAGTCCTCTGGCATTCTGTTGTTCGTAGTGGGTAGTCCTGTGGCACTCTGTTGAGTGTAGTGGGCAGTCCTGTGGCACTCCATTGAGCATAGTGGGCAGTCCTGTGGCACTCTGCTGAATGTAGTGGGCAGACCTGTGGCACGCTGTTGAGTGTGGTGGGCAGTCCTGTGGCACTCTGTTGAGTGTAGTGGGCAGTCCTGTGCCATTCTGTTGAGCGTTGTTTGCAGTCCTGTGGCACTCTGTTCAGCGTAGTGAGCAGTCCTGTGGCATTCTGTTGAGTGTATTGGGCAGTCCTGTGGCACTCTGTTGAGTGTGGTGGGCAGTCCTGTGCCATTCTGTTGAGCGGAGCAGGCATTCCCATGGCACTCTGTTGAATGTAATGAGTAGTCCTGTGGCACTCCGTTGAGCGTACTGAGCAGTCCTGTGGCACTCTGTTGAGCGTACTGGGCAGTCCTGTGGCAGTCTGTTGAAAGTAATGGGTAGTCCTGAGGAACTCTGTTGATCGTAGTGAGCAGTCTTATGATACTCTGTTGAGTGTATTGGGCAGTTCTGTGGCACTGTGTTGACTTTAATGGGCAGTCCTGTGGCACTCTGTTGAGTGTATTGGGCAGTCCTGTGGCACTCTGTTGAATTTAATGGGTAGTCCTGAGGAACTCTGTTGAGCGTAGTGGGCAGTCCTGTGGCACTCTTTTGAGTGTAGTGGCTAGTCCTGTGACACTCCGATGAGCGTAGTGGGCAGTCCTGTGGCACTCTGCTGAATGTAGTGGGCAGACACATGGCACGCTGTTGAGTGGGCTGTCCTGTGGCACTCTGTTGAGTGTAGTGGGCAGTCTTGTGCCATTCTGTTGAGCGAAGTGGGCAGTCCTGTGTTACTCTGTTGAGTGTAGTGGGCAGTCCTGTGGCACTCTGTTGAGTGTAGTGGGCAGTCCTATGGCACTCTGTTGAGTGTAGTGGGCAGTCCTATGTCACTCTGTTGAGTGTAGTGGGCAGTCCTATGGCACTCTGTTGAGTGTAGTGGGCAGTCCTATGGCACTCTGTTGAGTGTACTGAGCAGTCCTATGGCTCTCTGTTGTGTGTAGTGGGCAGTCCTGTGACAGTCTGTTGAATGTAATGGGTAGTCCTGAGGAACTCTGTTGATCGTAGTGAGCAGTCCTATGGCACGCTGTTGAGTGTAGTGGGCAGTCCTGTGGCACTCTGTTGAGTGTGGTGGGCAGTCCTGTGCCATTCTGTTGAGCGTTGTGGGCAGTCCTGTGGCACTCTGTTGAGTGTGGTGGGCAGTCCTGTGCCATTCTGTTGAGCGGAGTAAGCATTCCCATGGCACTCTCTTGAATGTAATGAGTAGTCCTGTGGCACTCCGTTGAGCATAGTGAGCAGTCCTGTGCAACTAAGTTGAGCGTAGTGTGTAGTCCTGTGGCACTTTGTTGAGTGTCGTGGGCAGTCCTGCGGCACTCTGTTGAGCGTAGTGGGCAGTCCTGTATTACTCTGTTGAGCCTATTGAGCAGTCCCATGGCACTCTGTTGAGTGTAGTGGGCAGTCTTATGCAGGCTGTTGAATGTAGTTGTCAGTCCTTTGGCACTGTGTTGAGTGTAGTTGGCAATGCTGTGGCACTCTGTTGTGTGTAGTGGGCAGTCCTGTGTCACTCTGTTGAGTGGAGTGGGCAGTCCTATGGCACTCTGTTGAGTGTACTGGGCAGTCCTGTGCCTTGCTGTTGAGCATTGTGGCAGTCCGGTGGCACTCTGTTGAGCGTCGTGGGCAGTCCTGTGGCACTCTGTTGAATGTGGTGGGCAGTCCTGTGCCATTCTGTTGAGCGGAATAGGCATTCCTATGGCACTCTGTTGAATGTAATGAGTAGTCCAGTGGCACTCTGTTGAGCGAAGTGGGCAGTCCTGTGTTACTCTGTTGAGTGTAGTGAGTAGTGCTATGGCACTCTGTTGAGTGTGGTGGGCAGTCCTGTGGCATTCTGTTGTGTCTAGTGGGTATTCGGCTGGAATTCTGTTGAGTGTAGTAGGCAGTCCTGTGGCACACTGTTGAATGTAATAGGTAGTCCTGAGGAAATCTGTTGAGCGTAGTGGGCCGTCCTATAGCACTCTGTTGAGTGTAGTGGGCAGTCTTATTCAGTCTGTTGAATGTAGGTGGCATTCCGGTGGCACGCTGTCGAGTATAGATGGCAGTCCTGTGGCACTGTGTTAAATGTAATGGGCAGCCCTGTGGCACTCTGTCGAGCGTAGTGGCTAGTCCTATGGCACTCTGGAGAGTGCAGTGGGCAGTCCTGTGGCACTCTGGAGAGAGCAGTGGGCAGTCTTGTGGCACTCTGTTGAATGTAGATGGCAGTCCTGTGCCAATCTGTTGAGTGTAGTGGGCAATCCTGTGGCATTCTGTTCCGCATAGTGGGCAGTCCTGTGGCACTGTGTTGAATTTAATGGGTAGTCCTGAGGAACTCTGTTGAGTGTAGTGGGCAGTCCTGTTCCATTCTGTTGAGCGTTTTGGGCAGTCCTGTGGCACTCTGTTCAGCGTAGTGGGCAGTCCTGTGGCACTCTTTTGAGTGTAGTGGCTAGTCCTGTGCCACTCCAATGAGCGTAGTGGGCAGTCCTGTGGCACTCTGCTGAATGTAGTGGGCAGACCTGTGGCACGCTGTTGAGTGTAGTGGGCAGTCCTGTGGCACTCTGTTGAGTGTATTGGGCAGTCCTGTGCCATTCTGTTGAGCGTTTTGGGCAGTCCTGTGGCACTCTGTTCAGCATAGTGGGCAGTCCTATGGCACTCTGTTGAGTGTGGTGGGCAGTCCTGTGCCATTCTGTTGAGCGGAGTAGGCATTCCCATGGCACTCTGTTGAATGTAATGAGTAGTCCTGTGGCACTCCGTTGAGCGTAGTGAGCAGTCCTGTGCAACTCTGTTGAACGTAGTGGGCAGTCCTGTGGCACTTTGTTGAGTGTAGTGGGCAGTCCTGTTGCTCTCTGTTGAGTGTAGTGGGCAGTCCTGTGGCACTCTGTTGAGTGTAGTGGGCAGTCCTGTGCCATTCTGTTGACCATTTTGGGCAGTCCTCTGGCACTCTGTTCAGCGTAGTGGGCAGTCCTATGGCACTCTATTTAGTGTGGTGGGCAGTTCTGTGCCATTCTGTTGAGCGGAGTAGGCATTCCCATGGCACTCTGTTGAATGTAATGAGTAGTCCTGTGGCACTCCGTTGAGCATAGTGAGCAGTCCTGTGCAACTAAGTTGAGCATAGTGAGCAGTCCTGTGCAACTAAGTTGAGCGTAGTGTGCAGTCCTGTGGCACTTTGTTGAGTGTAGTGGTCAGTCCTGCGGCACTCTGTTGAGTGTAGTGGGCAGTCCTGCAGCACTCTGTTGAGCGTATTGAGCAGTCCCATGGCACTCTGTTGAGTGTAGTGGGCAGTCTTATGCAGGCTGTTGAATGTAGTTGTCAGTCCTTTGGCACTGTGTTGACTGTAGTTGGCAGTGCTGTGGCACTCTGTTGTGTGTAGTGGGCAGTCCTGTGTCACTCTGTTGAGTGGAGTGGGCAGTCCTATGGCACTCTGTTGAGTGTAGTGGGCAGTCCTGTGCCTTTCTGTTGAGCATTGTGGCAGTCCTGTGGCACTCTGTTGAGCGTAGTGGGCAGTCCTGTGGCACTCTGTTGAGTGTGGTGGGCAGTCCTGTGCCATTCTGTTGAGCGGAATAGGCATTCCTATGGCACTCTGTTGAATGTAATGAGTAGTCCAGTGGCACTCTGTTGAGCGAAGTGTGCAGTCCTGTGTTAGTCTGTTGAGTGTGGTGAGCAGTTCTGTGGCACTCTGTTGAGCGAAGTGGGCAGTCCTGTGTTACTCTGTTGAGTGTAGTGAGTAGTTCTGTGGCACTCTGTTGAGTGTCGTGGCAGTCCTGTGGCATTCTGTTGTGCCTAGTGGGTATTCGGCTGGAATTCTGTCGAGTGTAGTAGGCAGTCCTGTGGCATTCTGTTGATCGTAGTGGGCAGTCCTGTGGCACTCTATTGAGTGTAGTGGGCAGTCCTGTGGCACTCCGTTGAGCATAGTGGGCAGTCCTGTGGCACTCTGCTGAATGTAGTGGGCAGACCTGTGGCATGCTGTTGAGTGTAGTGGGCAGTCCTGTGGCACTCTGTTGAGTGTAGTGGGCAGTCCTGTGCCATTCTGTTGAGTGTTTTGGGCTGTCCTGTGGCACTCTGTTCAGTGTAGTGGGCAGTCCTATGGCACTCTGTTGAGTGTGGTGGGCAGTCCTGTGACAGTCTGTTGAATGTAATGGGTAGTCCTGAGGAACTCTGTTGATCGTAGTGAGCAGTCTTATGGTACTCTTTTGAGTGTAGTGGGCAGTCCTGTGGCACTGTGTTGAATTTAATGGGTAGTCCTAAGGAACTCTGTTGAGCGTAGTGGGCAGTCCTGTGGCACTCTTTTGAGTGTAGTGGCTAGTCCTGTGACAATCCGATGAGCGAAGTGGGCAGTCCTGTGGCACTCTGCTGAATATAATGGGAAGACCTGTGGCACGCTGCTGTGTGTAGTGGGCAATCCTGTGGCACTCTGTTGAGTGTAGTGGGCAGTCCTGTGGCATTCTGTTGAGTGTGGTGGGCAGTCCTGTGCCATTCTTTTGAGCGTTTTGGGCAGTCCTGTGGCACTCTATTCAGCGTAGTGGGCTGTCCTGTGGCACTCTGTTGAGTGTGGTGGGCAGTCCTGTGCATTCTGTTCAGCGGAGTAGGCATTCCCATGGCACTCTGCTGAATGTAATGAGTAGTCCTGTGGCATTCTGTTGAGTGTAGTGGGCAGTCCTGTGGCACTCCATTGAGCGTAGTGGGCAGTCCTGAGGCACCCTGCTGAATGTAGTGGGCAGACCTGTGGCACGCTGTTGAGTGTGGTGGGCAGTCCTGTGGCACTCTGTTGAGTGTAGTGGGCAGTCCTGTGTCATTCTGTTGAGCGTTGTTTGCAGTCCTGTGGCACTCTGTTCAGCGTAGTGGGCAGACCTGTGGCATTCTGTTGAGTGTATTGGGCAGTCCTGTGCCATTCTGTTGCGTGTGGTGGGCAGTCCTGTGGCACTCCGATGAGCGTAGTGGGCAGTCCTGTGGCACTCTGCTGAATGTAGTGGGCAGACCTGTGGCACGCTGTTGAGTGCAGTGGGCAGTCCTGTGGCACTCTGTTGAGTGTGGTGGGCAGTCCTGTGCCATTCTGTTGAGCGGAGTAAGCATTCCCATGGCACTCTGTTGAATGTAATGAGTAGTCCTGTGGCATTTTGTTGAGTGTATTGGGCAGTCCTTTGCCATTCTGTTGAGTGTAGTCGGCAGTCCTGTGGCATTCTGTTGATCGTAGTGGGCAGTCCTGTGGCACTCTGTTGAGTGTAGTGGGCAGTCCAGTGGCACTCCATTGAGCGTAGTGGGCAGTCCTGTGGCACTCTGCTGAATGTAGTGGGCAGACCTGTGGCACGCTGTTGAGTGTAGTGGGCAGTCCTGTGGCACTCTGTTGAGTGTAGTGGGCAGTCCTGTGCCACTCTGTTGAGTGTTGTTTGCAGTCCTGTGGCACTCTGTTCAGCGTAGTGGGCAGTCGTGTGGCATTCTGTTGAGTGTATTGGGCAGTTCTGTGGCACTGTGTTGAATTTAATGGGTAGTCCTGAGGAACTCTGTTGAGCGTAGTGGGCAGTCCTGTTCCATTCTGTTGAGCATTTTGGGCAGTCCTGTGGCACTCTGTTCAGCGTGGTGGGCAGTCCTGTGGCACTCATTTGAGTGTAGTGGGCAGTCCTGTGACACTCCGATGAGCGTTGTGGGCAGTTCTGTGGCACTCTGCTGAATGTAGTGGGCAGACCTGTGGCACGCTGTTGAGTGTAGTGGGCAGTCCTGTGGCACTCTGTTGAGTGTAGTGGGCAGTCCTGTGCCACTCTGTTGACCATTTTGGGCAGTCCTGTGACTCTCTGTTAAGCGTAGTGGGCAGTCCTGTGGCACTCTGTTGAGTGTGGTGGGTAGACGTGTGCCATTCTGTTGAGCGTAGTAGGCATTCCCATGGCACTTTGTTGAATGTAATGAGTGGTCCTGTGGCACTCCGTTGAGTGAGGTGGGCAGTCCTGTGCAACTCTGTTGAGCGCAGTGTGCAGTCCTGTGGCACTTTGTTGAGTGTAGTGGGCAGTCCTGTTGCTCTCTGTTGAGTGTAGTGGGTAGTCCTGTGGCATTCTGTTGAGTGTATTGGGCAGTCCTGTGCCATTCTGTTGAGTGTAGTGGCCAGTCCTTTGGCACTCCGTTGAGCATAGTGGGCAGTCCTGTGGCACTCCGTTGAATGCAGTGGGCAGACCTGTGGCACGCTGTTGAGTGTAGTGGGCAGTCCTGTGGCACTCTGTTGAGTGTAGTGGGCAGTCCTGTGGCATTCTGTTGAGTGTAGTGGGCAGTCCTGTGCCATTCTGTTGAGCATTGTTTGCAGTCCTGTGGCACTCTGATCAGCGTAGTGGGCAGTCCTGTGGCACTCTGTTGAGTGTGGTGGGCAGTCCCGTGCCATTCGGTTGAGCGTTTTGGGCACTCCTGTGGCACTCTGTTCAGCGTAGTGGGCAGTCCTGTGGCACTCTATTGAGTGTAGTGTGCAGTCCTGTGGCACTCCATTGAGTGTGGTGGGCAGTCCTGTGCATTCTGTTGAGCGGAGTAGGCATTTCCATGGCACTCTGTTGAATGTAATGAGTAGTCCTGTGGCATTCTGTTGAGTGTATTGGGCAGTCCTGTGCCATTCTGTTGAGTGTAGTCGGCTGTCCTCTGGCATTCTGTTGATCGTAGTGGGCAGTCCTGTGGCACTCTATTGAGTGTAGTGGGCAGTCCTGTGGCACTCCATTGAGTGTAGTGGGCAGTCCTGTGGCACTCTGTTGAGTGTAGTGGGCAGTCCTGTGCCATTCTGTTGAGCGTTGTCTGCAGACCTGTGGCACTCTGTTCAGCGTAGTGTGCAGTCCTGTGGCATTCTGTTTAGTGTATTGGGCAGTCCTGTGCCATTCTGTTGAGTGTGGTGGGCAGTCCTGTGGCACTCCGTTGAGCATAGTGGGCAGTCCTGTGCCATTCTGTTGAGCGTTTTGGGCAGTCCTGTGGCACTCTGTTCAGCGTAGTGGACAGTCCTGTGGCACTCTGTTCAGCGTAGTGGGCAGTCGTGTGGCACTCTGTTGAGTGTGGTGGGCAGTCCTGTGCCATTCTGTTGAGCGTTTTGGGCATTCCCATGGCACTCTGTTGAATGTAATGAGTAGTCCTGTGGCATTCTGTTGAGTGTATTGGGCAATCCTGTGCCATTCTGTTGAGTGTAGTCGGCAGTCCTCTGGCATTCTGTTGACCGTAGTGGGTAGTCCTGTGGCACTCCATTGAGCGTAGTGGGCAGTCCTGTGGCACTCTGCTGAATGTAGTGGGCAGACCTGTGGCACGCTGTTGAGTGTGGTGGGCAGTCCTGTGGCACTCTGTTGAGTGTAGTGGGCAGTCCTGTGCCATTCTGTTGAGCGTTGTTTGCAGTCCTGTGGCACTCTGTTCAGCGTAGTGAGCAGTCCTGTGGCATTCTGTTGAGTGTATTGGGCAGTCCTGTGGCACTCTGTTGAGTGTGGTGGGCAGTCCTGTGCCATTCTGTTGAGCGGAGCAGGCATTCCCATGGCACTCTGTTGAATGTAATGAGTAGTCCTGTGGCATTCCGTTGAGCGTACTGAGCAGTCCTGTGGCACTCTGTTGAGCGTACTGGGCAGTCCTGTGGCAGTCTGTTGAAAGTAATGGGTAGTCCTGAGGAACTCTGTTGATCGTAGTGAGCAGTCTTATGATACTCTGTTGAGTGTATTGGGCAGTTCTGTGGCACTGTGTTGACTTTAATAGGCAGTCCTGTGGCACTCTGTTGAGTGTATTGGGCAGTCCTGTGGCACTCTGTTGAATTTAATGGGTAGTCCTGAGGAACTCTGTTGAGCGTAGTGGGCAGTCCTGTGGCACTCTTTTGAGTGTAGTGGCTAGTCCTGTGACACTCCGATGAGCGTAGTGGGCAGTCCTGTGGCACTCTGCTGAATGTAGTGGGCAGACACGTGGCACGCTGTTGAGTGGGCTGTCCTGTGGCACTCTGTTGAGTGTAGTGGGCAGTCTTGTGCCATTCTGTTGAGCGAAGTGGGCAGTCCTGTGTTACTCTGTTGAGTGTAGTGGGCAGTTCTGTGGCACTCTGTTGAGTGTAGTGGGCAGTCCTATGGCACTCTGTTGAGTGTAGTGGGCAGTCCAATGTCACTCTGTTGAGTGTAGTGGGCAGTCCTATGGCACTCTGTTGAGTGTAGTGGGCAGTCCTATGGCACTCTGTTGAGTGTACTGAGCAGTCCTATGGCTCTCTGTTGTGTGTAGTGGGCAGTCCTGTGACAGTCTGTTGAATGTAATGGGTAGTCCTGAGGAACTCTGTTGATCGTAGTGAGCAGTCCTATGGCACGCTGTTGAGTGTAGTGGGCAGTCCTGTGGCACTCTGTTGAGTGTGGTGGGCAGTCCTGTGCCATTCTGTTGAGCGTTGTGGGCAGTCCTGTGGCACTCTGTTGAGTGTGGTGGGCAGTCCTGTGCCATTCTGTTGAGCGGAGTAGGCATTCCCATGGCACTCTCTTGAATGTAATGAGTAGTCCTGTGGCACTCCGTTGAGCATAGTGAGCAGTCCTGTGCAACTAAGTTGAGCGTAGTGTGTAGTCCTGTGGCACTTTGTTGAGTGTCGTGGGCAGTCCTGCGGCACTCTGTTGAGCGTAGTGGGCAGTCCTGTATTACTCTGTTGAGCCTATTGAGCAGTCCCATGGCACTCTGTTGAGTGTAGTGGGCAGTCTTATGCAGGCTGTTGAATGTAGTTGTCAGTCCTTTGGCACTGTGTTGAGTGTAGTTGGCAATGCTGTGGCGCTCTGTTGTGTGTAGTGGGCAGTCCTGTGTCACTCTGTTGAGTGGAGTGGGCAGTCCTATGGCACTCTGTTGAGTGTAGTGGGCAGTCCTGTGCCTTGCTGTTGAGCATTGTGGCAGTCCGGTGGCACTCTGTTGAGCATCGTGGGCAGTCCTGTGGCACTCTGTTGAATGTGGTGGGCAGTCCTGTGCCAGTCTGTTGAGCGGAATAGGCATTCCTATGGCACTCTGTTGAATGTAATGAGTAGTCCAGTGGCACTCTGTTGAGCGAAGTGGGCAGTCCTGTGTTACTCTGTTGAGTGTAGTGAGTAGTGCTATGGCACTCTGTTGAGTGTGGTGGGCAGTCCTGTGGCATTCTGTTGTGTCTAGTGGGTATTCGGCTGGAATTCTGTTGAGTGTAGTAGGCAGTCCTGTGGCACACTGTTGAATGTAATAGGTAGTCCTGAGGAAATCTGTTGAGCGTAGTGGGCCGTCTTATGCAGTCTGTTGAATGTAGGTGGCATTCCGGTGGCACGCTGTCGAGTATAGATGGCAGTCCTGTGGCACTGTGTTAAATGTAATGAGCAGCCCTGTGGCACTCTGTCGAACGTAGTGGCTAGTCCTGTGGCACTCTGGAGAGTGCAGTGGGCAGTCCTGTGGCACTCTGGAGAGAGCAGTGGGCAGTCTTGTGGCACTCTGTTGAATGTAGATGGCAGTCCTGTGCCAATCTGTTGAGTGTAGTGGGCAATCCTGTGGCATTCTGTTCCGCATAGTGGGCAGTCCTGTGGCACTGTGTTGAATTTAATGGGTAGTCCTGAGGAACTCTGTTGAGTGTAGTGGGCAGTCCTGTTCCATTCTGTTGAGCATTTTGGGCAGTCCTGTGGCACTCTGTTCAGCGTAGTGGGCAGTCCTGTGGCACTCTTTTGAGTGTAGTGGCTAGTCCTGTGCCACTCCGATGAGCGTAGTGGGCAGTCCTGTGGCACTCTGCTGAATGTAGTGGGCAGACCTGTGGCACGCTGTTGAGTGTAGTGGGCAGTCCTGTGGCACCCTGTTGAGTGTAGTGGGCAGTCCTGTGCCATTCTGTTGAGCGTTTTGGGCAGTCCTGTGGCACTCTGTTCAGCGTAGTGGGCAGTCCTATGGCACTCTGTTGAGTGTGGTGGGCAGTCCTGTGCCATTCTGTTGAGCGGAGTAGGCATTCCCATGGCACTCTGTTGAATGTAATGAGTAGTCCTGTGGCACTCTGTTGAGCGTAGTGAGCAGTCCTGTGCAACTCTGTTGAACGTAGTGGGCAGTCCTGTGGCACTTTGTTGAGTGTAGTGGGCAGTCCTGTTGCTCTCTGTTGAGTGTAGTGGGCAGTCCTGTGGCACTCTGTTGAGTGTAGTGGGCAGTCCTGTTGCTCTCTGTTGAGTGTAGTGGGCAGTCCTGTGGCACTCTGTTGAGTGTAGTGGTCAGTCCTGTGCCATTCTGTTGAGCGTTTTGGGCAGTCCTGTGGCAATCTGTTCAGCGTAGTGGGCAGTCCTATGGCACTATATTTAGTGTGGTGGGCAGTTCTGTACCATTCTGTTGAGCGGAGTAGGCATTCCCATGGCACTCTGTTGAATGTAATGAGTAGTCCTGTGGCACTCCGTTGAGCATAGTGAGCAGTCCTGTGCAACTAAGTTGAGTGTAGTGTGCAGTCCTGTGGCACTTTGTTGAGTGTAGTTGTCAGTCCTGCGGCACTCTGTTGAGTGTAGTGGGCAGTCCTGCGGCACTCTATTGAGCGTAGTGGGCAGTCCTGTGTTACTCTGTTGAGCGTATTGAGCAGTCCCATGGCACTCTGTTGAGTGTAGTGGGCAGTCTTATGCAGGCTGTTGAATGTAGTTGTCATTCCTTTGGCACTGTGTTGAGTGTAGTTGGCAGTGCTGTGGCACTCTGTTGTGTGTAGTGGGCAGTCCTGTGTCACTCTATTGAGTGGAGTGGGCAGTCCTATGGCACTCTGTTGAGTGTAGTGGCCTGTCCTGTGCCTTTCTGTTGAGCATTGTGGCAGTCCTGTGGCACTCTGTTGAGCGTAGTGGGCAGTCCTGTGGCACTCTGTTGAGTGTGGTGGGCAGTCCTGTGCCATTCTGTTGAGCGGAATAGGCATTCCTATGGCACTCTGTTGAATGTAATGAGTAGTCCAGTGGCACTCTGCTGAGCGAAGTGTGCAGTCCTGTGTTAGTCTGTTGAGTGTAGTGAGCAGTTCTGTGGCACTCTGTTGAGCGAAGTGGGCAGTCCTGTGTTACTCTGTTGAGTGTAGTGAGTAGTTCTGTGGCACTCTGTTGAGTGTGGTTGGCAGTCCTGTGGCATTCTGTTGTGTCTAGTGGGTATTCGGCTGGAATTCTGTTGATTGTAGTAGGCAGTCCAGTGGCACACTGTTGAATGTAATAGGTAGTCCTGAGGAAATCTGTTGAGCGTAGTGGGCCGTCCTATAGCACTCTGTTGAGTGTAGTGGGCAGTCTTATGCAGTCTGTTGAATGTAGGTGGCATTCCGGTGGCACGCTGTCGAGTATAGATGGCAGTCCTGTGGCACTGTGTTAAATGTAATGGGCATCCCTGTGGCACTCTGTCGAGCGTAGTGGCTAGTCCTATGGCACTCTGGAGAGTGCAGTTGGCAGTCCTGTGGCACTCTGGAGAGAGCAGTGGGCAGTCTTGTGGCACTCTGTTGAATGTAGATGGCAGTCCTGTGCCAATCTGTTGAGTGTAGTGGGCAATCCTGTGGCATTCTGTTCCGCATTTTGGGCAGTCCTGTGGCACTGTGTTGAATTTAATGGGTAGTCCTGAGGAACTCTGTTGAGTGTAGTGGGCAGTCCTGTTCCATTCTGTTGAGCGTTTTGGGCAGTCCTGTGGCACTCTGTTCAGCGTAGTGGGCAGTCCTGTGGCACTCTTTTGAGTGTAGTGGCTAGTCCTGTGCCACTCCAATGAGCGTAGTGGGCAGTCCTGTGGCACTCTGCTGAATGTAGTGGGCAGACCTGTGGCACGCTGTTGAGTGTAGTGGGCAGTCCTGTGGCACTCTGTTGAGTGTATTGGGCAGTCCTGTGCCATTCTGTTGAGCGGAGTAGGCATTCCCATGGCACTCTGTTGAATGTAATGAGTAGTCCTGTGGCACTCCGTTGAGCGTAGTGAGCAGTCCTGTGCAACTCTGTTGAACGTAGTGGGCAGTCCTGTGGCACTTTGTTGAGTGTAGTGGGCAGTCCTGTTGCTCTCTGTTGAGTGTAGTGGGCAGTCCTGTGGCACTCTGTTGAGTGTAGTGGGCAGTCCTGTGCCATTCTGTTGACCATTTTGGGCAGTCCTCTGGCACTCTGTTCAGCGTAGTGGGCAGTCCTGTGCCATTCTGTTGACCATTTTGGGCAGTCCTCTGGCACTCTGTTCAGCGTAGTGGGCAGTTCTGTGCCATTCTGTTGAGCGGAGTAGGCATTCCCATGGCACTCTGTTGAATGTAATGAGTAGTCCTGTGGCACTCCGTTGAGCATAGTGAGCAGTCCTGTGCAACTCAGTTGAGCGTAGTGTGCAGTCCTGTGGCACTTTGTTGAGTGTAGTGGTCAGTCCTGCGGCACTCTGTTGAGTGTAGTGGGCAGTCCTGCGGCACTCTGTTGAGCGTAGTGGGCAGTCCTGTGTTACTCTGTTGAGCGTATTGAGCAGTCCCATGGCACTCTGTTGAGTGTAGTGGGCAGTCTTATGCAGGCTGTTGAATGTAGTTGTCAGTCCTTTGGCACTGTGTTGACTGTAGTTGGCAGTGCTGTGGCACTCTGTTGTGTGTAGTGGGCAGTCCTGTGTCACTCTGTTGAGTGGAGTGGGCAGTCCTATGGCACTCTGTTGAGTGTAGTGGGCAGTCCTGTGCCTTTCTGTTGAGCATTGTGGCAGTCCTGTGGCACTCTGTTGAGCGTAGTGGGCAGTCCTGTGGCACTCTGTTGAGTGTGGTGGGCAGTCCTGTGCCATTCTGTTGAGCGGAATAGGCATTCCTATGGCACTCTGTTGAATGTAATGAGTAGTCCAGTGGCACTCTGTTGAGCGAAGTGTGCAGTCCTGTGTTAGTCTGTTGAGTGTGGTGAGCAGTTCTGTGGCACTCTGTTGAGCGAAGTGGGCAGTCCTGTGTTACTCTGTTGAGTGTAGTGAGTAGTTCTGTGGCACTCTGTTGAGTGTCGTGGCAGTCCTGTGGCATTCTGTTGTGACTAGTGGGTATTCGGCTGGAATTCTGTCGAGTGTAGTAGGCAGTCCTGTGGCATTCTGTTGATCGTAGTGGGCAGTCCTGTGGCACTCTATTGAGTGTAGTGGGCAGTCCTGTGGCACTCCGTTGAGCATAGTGGGCAGTCCTGTGGCACTCTGCTGAATGTAGTGTGCAGACCTGTGGCATGCTGTTGAGTGTAGTGGGCAGTCCTGTGGCACTCTGTTGAGTGTAGTGGGCAGTCCTGTGCCATTCTGTTGAGTGTTTTGGGCAGTCCTGTGGCACTCTGTTCAGTGTAGTGGGCAGTCCTATGGCACTCTGTTGAGTGTGGTGGGCAGTCCTGTGCCATTCTGTTGAGCGGAGTAGGCATTCCCATGGCACTCTGTTGAATGTAATGAGCAGTCGTGTGCAACTCTGTTGAACGTAGTGGGCAGTCCTGTGGCACTTTGTTGAGTGTAGTGGGCAGTCCTGTTGCTCTCTGTTGAGTGTAGTGGGCAGTCCTGTGGCATTCTGTTGAGTGTCGTAGGCAGTCTTATGCACTCTGTTGAATGTAGTTGGCACTCCTATGGCAATCTGTTGAGCGTAGAGGGCAGTCCTATGGCACTCTGTTGTGTGTATTGGGCAGTCCTGTGACAGTCTGTTGAATGTAATGGGTAGTCCTGAGGAACTCTTTTGATCGTAGTTGAGCAGTCTTATGGCACTCTGTTGAGTGTAGTGGGCATTCCTGTGGCACGCTGTTGAGTGTAGTGAGCAGTCCTGTGGCATTCTTTTGAGCGTTGTGCGCAGTCCTATGGCATGCTGTTGAGTGTAGTGAGCAGTCCTGTGGCACGCTGTTGAGTGTAGTGAGCAGTCCTGTGGCACGCTGTTGAGTGTAGTGGGCAGTCCTGTGGCATTCTGTTGAGCGTTGTGGGCAGTCCTATGGCACTCTCTTGAGTGTGGTGGGCTGTCCTGTGCCATTCTGTTGAGCGGAGTAGGCATTCCCATGGCACTCTGTTGAATGTAATGAGTAGTCCTGTGGCACTCCGTTGAGCGTACCGAGCATTCCTGTGCAAATCTGTTGAGCGTAGAGGGCAGTCCTGTGTCAGTCCGTTGAATGTAATGGGTAGTCCTGATAAACTCTGTTGAGTGTAGTGGGCAGTCCTGTGGCACTGTGTTGAATTTAATGGGTAGTCCTGTGGCACTCTGTTGAGGGTAATGGGCAGTCCTGTGGCACTCTGTTGAGTGTGGTGGGCAGTCCTGTGCCATTCTGTTGAGCGGAATAGGCATTCCCATGGCACTCTGTTGAATGTAATGAGTAGTCCTATGGCACTCCCTTGAGCGTACTGAGCAGTCCTGTGCAACTCAGTTGAGCGTAGTCCTGTGGCACTCTGTTGAATGTAATGAGTAGTCCTGTGGCATTCTGTTGAGTGTAGTGGGCAGTCTTATGCAGACTGTTGAATGTAGTTGGCAGTCCTTTGGCACTGTGTTGAGTGTAGTTGGCAGTGCTGAGGCACTCTGTTGAATGTAGTGGGCAGACCTGTGTCACTCTGTTGTGTGTAGTGGGCAGTCCTGTGTCACTCTGTTGAGTGTAGTGGGCAGTCCTGTGGCACGCTGTTGAGGGTGGTGGGCTGACCTGTGCCTTTCTGTTGAGCTGAATAGGCATTCCTATGGCACTCTGTTGAATGTAATGAGTAGTCCTGTGGCACTCTATTGAGCGATGTGGGCAGTCCTGTGTTACTCAGTTGAGTGTAATGAGCAGTCCTGTGGCATTATGTTGAGCATAGTGAGCAGTCCTGTGGCACTGTGCTGAGTGTAATGGACGGTCCTGTGGCACTCTGTTGAGTGTAGTGGGCAGTCCTGTGGCAGCCCTTTGAGCGCAGTGGGCAGTCCTGTGGCACTCTGTTGAGTGTAGTGGGCAGACCTGTGGCACTCTGTTGATTGTAGTGGGCAGTCCTGTGGCATTCTGTTGAACGTATGGGGCAGTCCTGTGGCATTCTGTTGAACGTAGTGGGCAGTCCTGTGACACTCTGTTGAGTGTAGTGGGCAGTCGTGTGCAATTCTGTTGAGCATAGCTGGCAGCCCTCTGGAAATCTCTCGAATGAAATGAGTATTCTGTGGCAATCTGTCGAATGTAATGGGCAGTCCTGTGGCAAACTATTGAATGTCGTGGGCAGTCTCATGGCAATTTGTTGAGTATAGTGGGAATTCCGGTGGCACTCTGTCGAGTGGAGTTGGCAGTCCTGGAGCACTCTGTTGTGTCTCGTGGGTATTCGGGTGGAAATCTGTTGAGTGTAGTAGGCAGTCCTGTGGCACACTGTTGAATGTAATGGGTAGTCCTGAGGAAATTTGTTGAGTGTAGTGGGCAGTCCTATAGCACTCTGTTCAGTGTAGTGGGCAGTCTTATGCAGTCTGTTGAATGTAGGTGGCATTCCGGTGGCACTCTGTCGAGTATAGTTGGCAGTCCTGTGGCACTGTGTTAAATGTAATGGGCAGTCCTGTGGCCCTCTGTCGAGCGTAGTGGCTAGTCCTGTGGCACTCTGGAGAGTGCAGTGGGCAGTCCTGTGGCACTCTGGAGAGTGCAGTGGGCAGTCCTGTGGCACTCTGTTAAATGTAGATGGCAGTCCTGTGCCAATCTGTTGAGTGTAGTGGGCAATCCTGTGGCATTCTGTTCCTCATAGTGGGCAGTCATGTGGCACTCTGTTGAGTGTAGGGGGCAGTCCTGTGTCACTCAGTTGAGTATAGTGGGCAGTCCTGTGGCACTCTGCTGAGTGTACTGTGCACTCCTGTGGCACTCTGTTGAGTCTTGTCGAGAGTCGCGTAGCACTCTGTTGAGCGTTGTAGGCAGCCCTGTGGCACTCTGTTGAGTGTGGTGGGCAGTCCTGTGGCACTCTGTTGAGTGTAGTTGGCAGTCCTGTGGCACTCTGTTGAATGTGGTGGGCAGTACTGTGCCATTCTGTTGAGCGCATTAGGCATTCCTATGGCACTCTGTTGAATGTAATAAGTTAACCTCTGGCACTCTGTTGAGTGTAGTGGGCAGTCCTGTGGCTCTCTGTTGAGTGTACTGGGCAGTCCTATGACACTGTTTAGTGTAGTGGGCAGTCCTATGGCACTCTGCTGACTAGTGGGCAGTCCTGCGGCACGCTGTTGAGCATTGTGGCAGTCCTGTGGCACTCTATTGAGCGTGGTTGGCAGTCCTGTGGCACTCTGTTGAGTGTGGTGGGCAGTCCTGTGCCATTCTGTTGAGCAGAATAGGCATTCCTATGGCACTCTGTTGAATGTAATGAGTAGTCCTGTGGCATTCTGTTGAGTGTAGTGTACAGTCCTGTGGCACTCTGTTGATTGTAACGGGTCGTCCTGTGGAAATCTTTTGAGTGTAGTGGGCAGACCTGTGACATTCTGTTGAGCGTAGTAGGCAGTCCTATGACACTATGTTGAATGGAATGAGTATTCTGTGGCACTCTGTCGAATGTATCGGGTAGTCCTGTGGCACTCTATTGAACGTAGTGGGCAGACCCCTAGCACCTTTTTGGAGTATAATGGGCATTCCGGTGGCACTCTGTCAAGTATAGTTGGCAGTCCTGTGGCACTCTGTTATGTATAGTGGGTATTCCTGGGAACTCTGTTGAGTGTAGTGGACAGTCGTGTGTCAAACTGTTGAGCGTATGGCACTCTGCTGAATGTAATGAGTAGTCCTGTGGCACACTGTTGAGTGCCGTGGGCAGACTTCTGCACTCAGTTGAGTTTAGTACGCAGTCCTGTGGCACTCTGCTGAGTGTAGTGGGCAGTCCTGTGGCATCTGTTCCGCATAGTGGGCAGTCCTGTGGCACTCTGTTGAGTGTAGTGGGCAGTCCTGTGGTACTCCATTGAGCGTAGTGGGCAGTCCTGTGGCACTCTGTTGAGTGTAGTGGGCATTCCTGTGGCACTCTGTTGAGTTTAGTGGGCACTCCTGTGGCACTCTGTTGAGTGCAGTGGGCAGTCCTGTGGCACTCTGTTGAGTGTAGTGGGCAGTCCTGTGGCACTCTGTTGAGTGTAGTGGGCACTCCTGTGGCACTCTGTTGAGTGTAGTGGGCACTCCTGTGGCACTCTGTTGAGCGTTGTGGGCAGTCCTGTGGCACTCTGTTGAATGTGGTGGGCAGTCCTGTGCCATTCTGTTGAATGTGGTGGGCAGTCCTGTGCCATTCTGTTGAGCGCATTAGGCATTCCTATGGCACTCCGTTGAATGTCATAAGTTAACCTCTGGCACTCTGTTGAGTGTAGCGGGCAGTCCTGTGGCACTCTGTTGAGTGTAGTGGGCAGTCCTGTGGCACTCTGTTGAGCGTATTGAGCAGTCCCATGGCACTCTGTTGAGTGTAGTGGGCAGTCTTATGCAGGCTGTTGAATGTAGTTGGCAGTTCTTTGGCACTGTGTTGAGTGTAGTTGGCATTGCTGTGGCACTCTGTTGAATGTAGTGGGCAGACCTGTGGCACTCTGTTGTGTGTAGTGGGCAGCCTGTGTCACTCTTTTGAGTGTAGTGTGCAGTCCTATGGCACTCTGTTGAGTGTAGTGGGCAGTCCTGTGCCTTTCTGTTGAGCATTGTGGCAGTCCTGTGGCACTCTGTTGAGCGTAGTGGGCAGTCCTCTGGCATGCTGTTGAGTGTTCTGGGCTGACCTGTGCCATTCTGTTGAGCGATTTGGCATTCCTATGGCACTCTGTTGAATGTAATGAGTAGTCCTGTGGCACTCTGTTGAGCGAAGTGGGCAGTCCTATGGCACTGTGCTGAGTGTAGTGGACGGTCCTGTGGCACTCTGTTGATTGTAGTGGGCAGTCCTGTGGCATTCTGTTGAACATAGTGGGCAGTCCTGCGCAATTCTGTTGAGCGTTGTGGGCAGCCCTCTGGAACTCTCTTGAATGAAATGAGTATTCTGCGGCAATCTGTCGAATGTAATGGGCAGTCCTGTGGCACTCTATTGAATGTAGTGGGCAGTCCCATGGCAATTTGTTGAGCATAGTGGGCATTCCGGTGGCACTCTGTCGAGTGTAGTTGGCAGTCCTGTGGCACACTGTTGAATGTAATGGGCAGTCCTATAGCACTCTGTTGAGGGTAGTGGGCAGTCTTATGCAGTCTGTTGAATGTAGGTGGCATTCCGGTGGCACTCTGTCGAGTATAGTTGGCAGTCCTGTGGCACTGTGTTAAATGTAATGGGCTGTCCTGTGGCACTCTGTCGAGGGTAGTGGCTAGTCCTGTGGCACTCTGGAGAGTGCAGTGGGCAGTCCTGTGGCACTCTGTTGAAAGTAGATGGCAGTCCTGTGCCAATCTGTTGAGTGTAGTGGGCAATCCTTTGGCATTCTGTTCCGCATAGTGGGCAGTCGTGTGGCACTCTGTTGAGTGTAGTGGGCACTCCTGTGGCACTCTGTTGAGTGCAGTGGGCAGTCCTGTGGCACTCTGTTGAGTGTACTGGGCAGTCCTGTGGCACTCTGTTGGGTGTAGTGGGCACTCCTGTGGCACTCTGTTGAGTGTAGTGGGCACTCCTGTGGCACTCTGTTGAGCGTTGTGGGCAGTCCTGTGGCACTCTGTTGAATGTGGTGGGCAGTCCTGTGCCATTCTGTTGAATGTGGTGGGCAGTCCTGTGCCATTCTGTTGAGCGCATTAGGCATTCCTATGGCACTCCGTTGAATGTCATAAGTTAACCTCTGGCACTCTGTTGAGTGTAGCGGGCAGTCCTGTGGCACTCTGTTGAGTGTAGTGGGCAGTCCTGTGGCACTCTGTTGAGTGTAGTGGTCAGTCCTGCAGCACTCTGTTGAGCGTAGTGGGCAGTCCTGTGTTACTCTGTTGAGTGTAGTGAACAGTCCTGTGGCACTGTGTTGAGTGTAGTGGTCAGTCCTGTGGCACTCTGTTGAGCGTATTGAGCAGTCCCATGGCACTCTGTTGAGTGTAGTGGGCAGTCTTATGCAGGCTGTTGAATGTAGTTGGCAGTTCTTTGGCACTGTGTTGAGTGTAGTTGGCATTGCTGTGGCACTCTGTTGAATGTAGTGGGCAGACCTGTGGCACTCTGTTGTGTGTAGTGGGCAGCCTGTGTCACTCTTTTGAGTGTAGTGTGCAGTCCTATGGCACTCTGTTGAGTGTAGTGGGCAGTCCTGTGCCTTTCTGTTGAGCATTGTGGCAGTCCTGTGGCACTCTGTTGAGCGTAGTGGGCAGTCCTCTGGCATGCTGTTGAGTGTTCTGGGCTGACCTGTGCCATTCTGTTGAGCGATTTGGCATTCCTATGGCACTCTGTTGAATGTAATGAGTAGTCCTGTGGCACTCTGTTGAGCGAAGTGGGCAGTCCTATGGCACTGTGCTGAGTGTAGTGGACGGTCCTGTGGCACTCTGTTGATTGTAGTGGGCAGTCCTGTGGCATTCTGTTGAACGTAGTGGGCAGTCCTGCGCAATTCTGTTGAGCGTTGTGGGCAGCCCTCTGGAACTCTCTTGAATGAAATGAGCGATTTGGCATTCCTATGGCACTCTGTTGAATGTAATGAGTAGTCCTGTGGCACTCTGTTGAGCATTTTGGGCAGTCCTGTGGCACTCTGTTGAGTGTAGTGGGCAGTCCTGTGCCATTCGGTTGAATGTAGTGGGCAGTCCTGTGGCATTCTGTTGAGCGTAGTGGCCAGCCCTCTGGAACTCAGTTGTATGTAATGAGTATTCTGCAGCATTCTGTCGAATGTAATGGGCAGTCCTGTGGCACTCTATTGAATGTCGTGGGCAGTCCCATGGCACTTTGTTGAGTATAGTGGGCATTCCGGTGGCACTGAGTCGAGTGTAGTTGGCAGTCCTATGGCTCTCTGTTGAGGGCAGTGAGCTGTCCTGTGGCACTCTGTTGAATGTAATGTGTACTCCTGAGGAAATCTGCTGAGCGTAGTGAGCAGTCCTATGGCACTCTGTTGAGTGTAGTGGGCTGTTTTATGCAGTCTGTTGATTGTAGGTGGCATTCCGGTGGCACTCTGCCGAGTATAGTTGGCAGTCCTGAGGCACTCTGTTATGTGTAGTGGGTTATCCTGGGAACTCTGTTGAGTGTAGTGGACAGTCCTGTGTCATTCTGTTGAGCCTATGGCACTCTGTTGAATGCAATGAGTAGTCCTGTGGCACTCTGTTGAGTGCAGTGGGCAGACTTCTGCACTCTGGTGAGTGTAGTGGGCAGTCCTGTGGCACTCTGTTGAGTGTAGTGGGCAGTCCTGTGGCACTCTGTTGAGTGTAGTGGGCAATCCTGTGGCACTCTGTTGAGTGTAGTGGGCAGTCCTGTGGCACTCTGTTGAGTGTAGTGGGCAGTCCTGTGGTACTGTGTTGAGTGTAGTGGGCAGTCCTGTGGCATTCTGTTGAGTGTATTGGGCAGTCCTGTGCCATTCTGTTGAGCGTAGTGGGGAGTCCTGTGGCATTCTGTTCAGCCTAGTGGGCTGTCCTGTGGCTCTCTGTTGAGTGTGGTGGACAGTCCTGTGTCATTCTGTTGAGCAGAGTAGGCATTCCAATTGAACTCTGTTGAATATAATGAGGAGTCCTGTGGCACTCCATTGAGTGTAGTGAGCAGTCCAGTGGAACTCTGTTGAGTGTAGTAGGCAGTCCTGTGGCATTCTGTTGAGCGTTGTGGGCAGCCCTGTGGCACTCTGTTGAGTGTGGTGGGTAGTCCTGTGGCACTCTGTTGAGTGTAGTGGGCAGTCCTGTGGTACTCTGTTGAGTGTGGTGGGCAGTCCTGTGGCACTTTGTTGAGCGTAGTGGGGAGTCCTGTGTCTCTGTGTTGAGTGTAGTGGGCAGTCTTGTGGCAGTCTGCTGAGTGTAGTGGGCAGTCCTATGGCACTCTGTTGAGTGTAGTGGGCAGTCCTGTGGCATTCTGTTGAGTGTATTGGGCAGTCCTGTGCCATTCTGTTGACTGTATTGGGCAGTCCTGTGCCATTCTGTTGATTGTAGTGCGCAGTCCTGTCTCAGTCTGTTGAGTGTAGTGGGCAGTCCTGTGTCAGTCTGTAGAGCGTTTTGGGCAGTCCTGTGGCACTCTGTTGAGTGTAGTGGGCAGTCCTGTGCCATTCGGTTGAATGTAGTGGGCAGTCCTGTGGCATTCTGTTGTGCGTAGTGGCCAGCCCTCTGGAACTCAGTTGTATGTAATGAGTATTCTGCGGCATTCTGTCGAATGTAATGGGCAGTCCTGTGGCACTCTATTGAATGTCGTGGGCAGTCCCATGGCACTTTGTTGAGTATAGTGGGCGTTCCGGTGGCACTGAGTCGAGTGTAGTTGGCAGTCCTATGGCTCTCTGTTGAGGGCAGTGAGCTGTCCTGTGGCACTCTGTTGAATGTAATGTGTACTCCTGAGGAAATCTGCTGAGCGTAGTGAGCAGTCCTATGGCACTCTGTTGAATGTAATGTGTACTCCTGAGGAAATCTGCTGAGCGTAGTGAGCAGTCCTATGGCACTCTGTTGAGTGTAGTGGGCTGTTTTATGCAGTCTGTTGATTGTAGGTGGCATTCCGGTGGCACTCTGCCGAGTATAGTTGGCAGACCTGAGGCACTCTGTTATGTGTAGTGGGTTATCCTGGGAACTCTGTTAAGTGTAGTGGACAGTCCTGTGTCATTCTGTTGAGCCTATGGCACTCTGTTGAATGCAATAAGTAGTCCTGTGGCACTCTGTTGAGTGCAATGGGCAGACTTCTGCACTCTGGTGAGTGTAGTGGGCAGTCCTGTGGCACTCTGTTGAGTGTAGTGGGCAGTCCTGTGGCACTCTGTTGAGTGTAGTGGGCAATCCTGTGGCACTCTGTTGAGTGTAGTGGGCAGTCCTGTGGCACTCTGTTGAGTGTAGTGGGCAATCCTGTGGCACTCTGTTGAGTGTAGTGGGCAGTCCTGTGCCATTCTGTTGAGCGTAGTGGGGAGTCCTGTGTCTCTCCGTTGAGTGTAGTGGGCATTCGTGTGTCAGTCTGTTGAGTGTAGAGGGCAGTCCTGTGGCACTCTGTTGAGCGTTTTCGGCAGTCCTGTGGCACTCTGTTGAGTGTATTGGGCAGTCCTGTGGCACTCTGTTGAGTGTAGTGGGCAGTCCTGTGGCACTCTGTTGAGTGTAGTGGGCAGTCTTGTGGCATTCTGTTGAGTGTAGAGGGCAGTCCTCTGCCATTCTGTTGAGCGGAGTAGGCAGTCCTATGGCACTCTGTTGGATGTCATGAGTAGTCCTGTGGCACTCTGTTGAGTGTATTGGGCGGTCCTGTGGCACTCTGTTGAGCCTAGTGGGGAGTCCTGTGTCTCTGTGTTGAGTGTAGTGGGCAGTCTTGTGGCAGTCTGTTGAGCGTAGTGGGCAGTCCTATGGCACTCTGTTGAGTGTAGTGGGCAGTCCTGTGCCTTTCTGTTGAGCATTGTGGCAGTCCTGTGGCACTCTGTTGAGCGTAGTGGGCAGTCCCTTGGCACACTGTTGAGTGTGGTGTGCAGTCCTGTGCCATTCTGTTGAGCAGAATCGGCATTCCTTTGGCAATCTGTTGAATGTGATGAGTAGTCCTGTGGCACTCTGTTGAGCGAAGTGGGCAGTCCTGTGTTACTCTGTTGAGTGTAGTGGGCAGTCCTTTGGCACGCTGTTGAATGTAATGGGTAGTCCTAAGGAACTCTGTTGAGCATAGTGAGCAGTCCGATGGCACTCTGTTGAGTGTAGTGGGCAGTCTTATGCAATCTCTTGAGTGTAGGTGGCAGTCCTGTGGCACTCTGTTGAGTGTAGTGGGCAGTCCTGTGCAACTCTGTTGAGCATAGTGGGCAGTCATGTGGCACTCTGTTGAGTGTAGTGGGCAGTCCTATGGCTCTCCGTTGAGCGTAGTGGGCGGTCCTGTGGCACTCGGTTCAGCGTAGTGTACAGTCCTGTGGCACACTGTTGAGCTGAGTAGGCAGTCCTATGGCTCTCTGTTGAGTGTAGTGGGCAGTCCTGTGGCACTCTGTTGAGGGTAGTGGGCAGTCCTGTGGCATTCTGTTGAGTGTATTGGGCAGTCCTGTGCCATTCTGTTAGTGTATTGGGCAGTCCTGTGCCATTCTGTTGAGTGTAGTGGGCAGTCCTGTCTCAGTCTGTTGAGTGAGGTGGGCAGTCCTGTGTCAGTCTGTTGAGCGTTTTGGGCAGTCCTGTGGCACTCTGTTGAGTGTAGTGGGCAGTCCTGTGCCATTCGGTTGAATGTAGTGGGCAGTCCTTTGGCCCTCTGTTGAGTGTAGTGGGCAGTCCTGTGGCACTCTGTTGAGTGTAGCGGGCAGTCCTGTGGCATTCTGTTGACTGTATTGGGCAGTCCTGTGCCATTCTGTTGAGTGTAGTGGGCAGTCCTGTGGCATTCTGTTGAGTGTAGTGGGCAGTCCTGTACCATTCTGTTGAGCGTAGTGGGGAGTTCTGTGTCTCTCCGTTGAGTGTAGTGGGCAGTCGTGTGTCAGTCTGTTGAGTGTAGTGGGCAGTCCTGCGGCACCTGTTTGAGTGTAGTAGGCAGTCCTGTGCAATGCTATTGAACGTAATAGGCAATCCTGTGCCATTCTGTTGAGCATAGTATGCAGTCCTATGGCACTCTGTTTAATGTAATAAGTATTTCTGTGCCTTTCTGTTGAGTTTAGTGTGTAGTCCTGTGGCACTCTGTTGAGTGTAGTGGGCAGACCTGTGGCACTCTATTGAGAGTAGCGGGCAGACCTGTGGCATTTTGTTGAGCCTAGTGGGAAGTCTTATGCATTCTGCTGAGTCTAGTTCTCTCTTGTTCTCTCTGTTGAGTGTAGTGGGCAGTCTTGTGCATTGTGTTGAGAGTAGAGGGCAATCCTGTGGCACTTTGTTAAGTGTAGTGGGCTGTCCTGTGGCATTTGGTTGAGAGTAGTGGGCCGTCATATGGCACTCTCTTGAATGTAATGGGTAGTCCTGTGGCACTCAGTGGAATGTAATGGGTAGTCCTGTGGCACTCTGTTGAATGTTACGGGTATTTCTGTGGTACTCTGTTGACTGTAGTGGGCACTCCTGTGTTACTCTGTTGAGTGTAGTGGGCAGTCCTGTGGCACTCTGTTGAGTGTAGTGGGTAGTCCTGTACCACTCTGTTTTGACTAGTAGGCAGTCTTGTGGCACTCTGCTGAATGTAGTGGGCAGTCCAATGGCACTCCATTGAATGTAATGAGTAGTTCTGTGGCACCCTGTTGAGTGTAGTGTGCAGTCCTGTGGCAGTCTGTTGAGATTTGTGGTCAATCACATGGCACTCTGTTGAATGTAATGGGTAGTCCTGAGGCACTCTGTTGGGTGTAGTGGCAGTCTTGCGGCACTCCGTTGAGCGTAGTGGACATTCCTGTGGCACTCCTTTCTGCGTAGTTTGCAGTCCTGTGGCACTTTGTTGAATGTAATCAGTAGTCCTGTGGCATTCTATTGAGCGTAATGGGCAGTCATGTGGCACTCTGTTGAGTGTAGTGGGTGGTCTTGTGCACTCTGTTGAGTGGAATGCCGTCCTTTGGCATTCGTTTGAGTGTAGTGAGCAGTCCTGTGCAATTCTATTGAAGGTAATGGGCAATCCTGTGCAATTCTGTTGAGCATAGTATGCAGTCCTATGGCACTCTGTTCAATGTAATGAGTAGTTCTGAGCCATTCTGTTGAGTTTAGTGTGTAGTCCTGTAGCACTCTGTTGAGTGTAGTGGGCAGACCTGTGACACTCTGTTGAGAGTAGTTGGCAGTCCTATGGCATTCTGTTGACCCTAGTGGGCAGTCTTGTGGCACTCTGCTGAGTGAAATGGGCTGTCTTGTGCACTCTGTTGAGTGTGGTGAGCAGTCCTGTGGCACTCTATTGAATGTAATGGGTATTCCTGTGACACTCTCTTGAGTGTAGTGGGCGGTCGTTTGCAATCTGTTGAGTGTAGTGGGCAGTGCTGTGGCACTCTGTTGAGAGTAGTGGGCAGTCCTGTGGCATTCTTTTGAGTGTAGTGGGCAGTCCTATGGCACTCTGTTATATGTAGTAGGCAGCCTTTTGCACTCGGTTGAGTGTAGTGGGCAGTCCTATGGCACTCTGTTGAATGTAATGAGTTGTCCTGTGGCACTCTGTTGAGTGCAGTGGGCAGTCCTGTGGCACTCTGTTGAGTGTAGTGGGCAATCCTGTGGCATTCGGTTGAGACCAGTGGGCAGTCCTATGGCACTCTGTTGAATGTAATGGGAAATCCTGTGGCAATCCATTGAACGTAGTGGGCAGTCCTATGGCACTCTGTTGAGTGTAATGGGTAGTCCTGTACCACTCTGTTGTGACTAGTTGGCAGTCTGGTGGCACTCTGCTGAGTGTAGTGGGCAGTCCTATGCCATTCTGTTGAGCCTAGTGGGCAGTCCTATGGAACTATGTTAAATGTAATGAGTTGTCCTGTGGCACTCTGTTGAGTGCAGTGGGCAGTCCTGTGGAATTCGGTTGAGACTATTGGGCAGTCATATGGCATTCTGTTGAATATAATGGGTAGTCCTGTGGCAATCCATTGAGCATAGAGGGCAGTCCTATGGCAATCTGTTGAGTGTAGTGGGTAGTCCTGTACCACTCTGTTGTGACTAGTAGGCAGTCTGGTGGCACTCTGCTGAATGTAGTGGACATTCCTATGGCACTCTGTTGAATGTAAGGAGTAGTTCTGTGGCACCCTGTTGAGTGTAGTGTGCAGTCCTCTGGCACTCTGTTGAATGTAATGGGTAGTCCTGTGGCACTCTGTTGAATGTCATGGGTAGTCCTGTGACATTCTCTTGAGTGTAGCGGGCAGTCTTTTGCAAACTGTTGAGTGTAGTGGGCAGTGCTGTGGCATTCTGTTCTGTGTAGTGGGCAGTCCTATGGCACTGTGTTGAATATAATTAGCAATCCAGTGGCATTCTGTTGAGCATAGTGCAAGGTCCTATGGCACTCTGTTGAATGTAATGGGTAGTCCTGTGGCACTTTTAAGAGTGTAGTGGGCAATCCTGTGGCACTCGGTTGACTGTAGTGGGCAATCCTGTGGCATTCTGTTGCATGTAGTGGGCAGTCATGCGGCATTATGTTGAGCACGGTGGGCAGTCCTTTGGCACTCTGTTGAATAAAATGAGTAGTCCTGTGGCACTCAGTTGAATGTAATGAGTATACCTGTGGCATTCTTTTGAGTGTAGTGGGCAGTCCTGTGGCACTATGTTGAGCGTTTTAGGCAGTCCTATGGCACTCTGTTGAATAAAATGAGTACTCCTGTGGCACTCTGTTGAGTGTACTGGGCAGTCCTTTTGCATTCTGTTGAGTGTAGTGGGCAGTCCTGTGCCATTCCCTTGAGCATAGTAGGCAGTCCTGTGGCACTCTATTCAATGTCATGAGTAGTTCTGTGCCATTCTGTTGAGTTTATTGTGTAGTCCTGTAGAACTCTCTTGAGCGTAGTGGGCTGTCCTATGGCACTCTGTTGAGTCTAGTGGGCAGTCCTGTGGCACTCTGTTGAGTGCAGTGGGCAGTCCTGTGGCACTCTGTTGAGTGTAGTGGGCAGTCCTGTGGCAATCGGTTGAGACTAGTGGGCAGTCATATGGCAGTCTGTTGAACGTAATGGGTAGTCCAGTGGCAATCCGTTGAGCGTAGTGGGCAGTCCTATGGCACTCTGTTGAGTGTAGTGGGTAATCCTGTACCACTCTGTTGTGACTAGTAGGCAGTCTAGTGGCACTCTGCTGAGTGTAGTTGGCAGTCCTGTGCCATTCTGTTGAGCCTAGTGGGCAGTCATATGGCACTCTGTTGAATGTAATTGGTAATCCTGTGGCACTCAATGGAATGTAATGGGTAGTCCTGGGGCACTCTGTTGAATGTTATGGGTATTCCTGTGGTACTCTGTTGAGTGTAGTGGGCACTCCTGTGTTATTCTGTTGTGTGTAGTGGGCAGTAATTTGGAATTCTGTTGAGTGTAGTGGGCATTCCTATGGCACTCTGTTGAATGTAATGAGTAGTCCTGTGGCACTCTGTTAATTGTAGTGGGCAGTCTTTTGGCACTCTATTGAGTGTAGTGGGCAGTCCTGTCGTACTCTGTTGACTGTAGTGGGCAGTCTTGTGGCAATACGTTGAGTGTAGTTGGCTGTCCTCTGGCACTCTGTTGAGTGTAGCGGGCAGGCCTGTGGCACTCTGTTAAGTGTAGTGGGCAGTCCTGTGGCATTTTCTTGAGCATAGTGGGTAGTCCTATGGCACTCTGTTGAGTGTAGTGGGCAGTCTTTTGCACTCGGTTGTGTGTAGTTTGCATTCCTGTGGCACTCTTTTGAGTGTAGTTATCAGTCCTGTGGCACTCTGTTGAGTGTAGTGGGCAGTCCTGCGGCATTCTCTTGAGCGTAGTGGGTAGTCCTATGGCACTCTGTTGAGTGTAGTGGGCAGTCTTTTGCACTCGGTTGTGTGTAGTTTACATTCCTGTGGCACTCTTTTGAGTGTAGTTATCAGTCCTGTGGCACTCTGTTGAGTGTAGTGGGCAGTCCTGCGCCATTCTCATGAGCGTAGTTGGTAGTCCTGTGGCACTCTGTTGAGTGCAGTGGGCAGTTCTGTGGCACTCTGTTGAGTGTAGTGGGCAGTCTTGTGGCATTCTCTTGAGCATTGTGGGCAGTCGTATGGCACTCAGTTGAGTTTAGTGGGCAGTCCTGTGGCACACTGCTGAGTGTAGTTGGCAGTCCTGTGCCATTCTGTTTAGCCTAGTGGGCAGTCCTATGGCACTCTGTTGAATGTAATGAATTGTCCTGTGCCACTCTGTTGAGTGCAGTGGGCTGTCCTGTGGCACTCTGTTGAATGTAATGGGTAGTCCTGTGGCACTCTGTTGAATGTAATGGGTAGTCCTGTGGCACTCTGTTGAATGTAATGGGTAGTCCTGAGATACTCTCTTGAGTGTAGTGGACAGTCTTTTGCCATCTGTTGAGTGTAGTGGGCAGTGCTGTGGCATTCTTTTGAGCATAGTGGGTAGTCCTGTGGCACTCTGTTGAATGTAATGGGTAGTCCTGTCGCACTTTGTTGAATGTAGTGGGCTGTCCTGTGGCACTCGGTTGACTGTATTGGGCAGTCCTGTGGCATTCTCTTGAGCGTAGTTGGCAGTTCTATGGCACTCTGTTGAGCTTACTGAGCAGTCCTATGGCACTGTGTTGAGTTTAGTGGGCAGTCCGGTGGCACTCCGTTCTGCGTAGTTTGCAGTCCTGCGGCACTCTGTTGAGTGTAGTTTTCAGTCCTGTGGCAGTCTGTTGAGTGTAGTGGGCAGTCCTGCGGCATTCTCTTGAGCGTAGTGGGTAGTCCTATGGCATTCTGTTGAGTGTAGTGGGCAGTCTTTTGCACTCGGTTGTGTGTAGTTTGCATTCCTGTGGCACTCTTTTGAGTGTAGTTATCAGTCCTGTGGGACTCTGTTGAGTGTAGTGGGCAGTCCTGCGCCATTCTCTTGAGCGTAGTTGGTAGTCCTAAGGCACTCTGCTGAGTACAGTGGGCAGTTCTGTGGCACTCTGTTGAGTGTAGTGGGCAGTCTTGTGGCATTCTCTTGAGCGTTGTGGGCAGTCATATGGCACTCAGTTGAGTGTAGTGGGCAGTCCTGTGCTATTCTGTTTAGCCAAGTGGACAGTCCTGTGCCACTCTGTTGAGTGCAGTGGGCTGTCCTGTGGCACTCTGTCGAATGTAATGGGTAGTCCTGTGGCACTCTGTTGAATGTAATGGGTAGTCCTGAGATAATCTCTTGAGTGTTGTGGACAGTCTTTTGCCATCTGTTGTGTGTAGTGGGCAGTCCGGTGGCATTCTTTTGAGCGTAGTGCGAAGACCTATGGCACTCTGTTGAATGTAATGGGTAGTCCTGTCGCACTTTGTTGAATGTACTGGGCTGTCCTGTGGCACTCGGTTGACTGTAGTGGGCAATCCTGTGGCATTCTGTTGCACGTAGTGGGCAGTCATGTGGCATTATGTTGAGTCTGGTGGGCAGTCCTGTGGCATTCTCTTGATCATAGTGGGCAGTCCTATGGCACTCTGTTGTGTGTAGTGGGCCGTCCTGTGGCATTCTCTTGAACGTAGTTGGCAGTCCTATGGCACTCTGTTGAGCTAAGTGAGCAGTCCTATGGCACTGTGTTGAGTTTAGTGTGCAGTCCTGTGGCACTCTGTTGAGTGTATTGGGCAGTCCTATGGCATTCTCTTGAGCGTATCGGGCAGTCCTATGGCACTCTGTTGAGTGTAGTGGGCAGTCTTTTGCACTCTGTTGAGCTTAGTGAGCAGTCCTATGGCACTGTGTTGAGTTTAGTGGGCAGTCCTGTAGCACTCTGTTGAGTGTAGTGGGCAGTCCTGTGGCACTCTGTTGAGTGTAGTGGGCCTCTCCTGTGGCACTCTGTTGAGTTTAGTGGGCAGTCCTGCAGCACTCCGTTGAGTGTAGTGGACATTCCTGTGACACTCCGTTTCCTGTGGCACTCTGTTGAATGTAATTGGCTGTCCTGTGTCATTCTATTGAGCGTAATTGGCAGTCCTGTGGCACTCTGTTCAGCGTAGTGGGCAGTCCTGTGGCACTCTGTTGAGTGTAGTGGGCAGTCCTGTGGCATTCTCTTGATCATAGTGGGCAGTCCTATGGCACTCTGTTGAGCTAAGTGAGTAGTCATATGGCACTGTGTTGAGTTTAGTGTGCAGTCCTGTGGCACTCTGTTGAGTGTATTGGGCAGTCCTATGGCATTCTCTTGAGCGTAGTGGGCAGTCCTATGGCACTCTGTTGAGTGTAGTGGGCAGTCTTTTGCACTCTGTTGAGCTTAGTGAGCAGTCCTATGGCACTGTGTTGAGTTTAGTGGGCAGTCCTGTAGCACTCTGTTGAGTGTAGTGGGCAGTCCTGTAGCACTCTGTTGAGTGTAGTGGGCCTCTCCTGTGGCACTCTGTTGAGTTTAGTGGGCAGTCCTGCAGCACTCCGTTGAGTGTAGTGGACATTCCTGTGACACTCCGTTTCCTGTGGCACTCTGTTGAATGTAATTGGCTGTCCTGTGTCATTCTATTGAGCGTAATTGGCAGTCCTGTGGCACTCTGTTCAGCGTAGTGGGCAGTCCTGTGGCACTCTGTTGAGTGTAGTGGGCAGTCCTGTGGCATTCTCTTGATCATAGTGGGCAGTCCTATGGCACTCTGTTGAGCTTAGTGAGTAGTCATATGGCACTGTGTTGAGTTTAGTGGGCAGTCCGGTGGCACTCCGTTCTGCGTAGTTTGCAGTCCTGCGGCACTCTGTTGAGTGTAGTTTTCAGTCCTGTGGCAGTCTGTTGAGTGTATTGGGCAGTCCTATGGCATTCTCTTGAGCGTAGTGGGCAGTCCTATGGCACTCTGTTGTGTGTAGTGGGCCGTCCTGTGGCATTCTCTTGAACGTAGTTGGCAGTCCTATGGCACTCTGTAGAGCTTAGTGAGTAGTCATATGGCACTGTGTTGAGTTTAGTGTGCAGTCCTGTGGCACTCTGTTGAGTGTATTGGGCAGTCCTATGGCATTCTCTTGAGCGTAGTGGGCAGTCCTATGGCACTCTGTTGAGTGTAGTGGGCAGTCTTTTGCACTCTGTTGAGCTTAGTGAGCAGTCCTATGGCACTGTGTTAAGTTTAGTGGGCAGTCCTGTAGCACTCTGTTGAGTGTGGTGGGCCTCTCCTGTGGCACTCTGTTGAGTTTAGTGGGCCTCTCCTGTGGCACTCTGTTGAGTTTAGTGGGCAGTCCTGCAGCACTCCGTTGAGTGTAGTGAACATTCCTGTGACACTCCGTTTCCTGTGGCACTCTGTTGAATGTAATTGGCTGTCCTGTGTCATTCTATTGAGCGTAATTGGCAGTCCTGTGGCACTCTGTTGAGTGTAGTGGGCTCTTGTGCACTCTGTTCAGTGTAGTATGCCGTCCTTTGACACTCTGTTGAGTGCAGTGGGCAGTCCTGTGCCATTCTCTTGAACGTAATTGGCAATCCTGTGTCATTCTGTTGAGCAAAGTAGGCAGTCCTATGGCACACTGTTCAATGTAATGAGCAGTTCTGTGCCATTCTTTTGAGTTTAGTGTGTAGTCCTGTGGCAAACTGTTCAATTTAGTGGGCAGTCCTGTGGCACTCTGTTGAGTTTAGTTGGCAGTCCTGTGCCATTCTGTTGAGCCTAGCGGGCAGTCCTATGGCACTCTGTTGAATGTAATGAGTTGTCCTGTGGCACTCTGTTGAGTGCAGTGTGCAGTCCTGTGGCACTCTGTTGAGTGTAGTGGGCGGTCCTGTGGCATTCGCTTGAGCGTAGTGGGTAGTCCTATGGCACTCTGTTGAGTGTAGTGGGCAGTCTTTTGCACTCGGTTGTGTGTAGTTTGCATTCCTGTGGCACTCTGTTGAGTGTAGTGGGCAGTCCTGTGGCATTCTCTTGAGCGTAGTGGGTAGTCCTATGGCACTCTGTTGAGTGTAGTGGGCAGTCTTTTGCACTCGGTTGAGTGTAGTGGGCAGTCCTGTGGCATTCTCTTGAGTGTAGTGGGCCTCTCCTGTGGCACTCTGTTGAGCCTATTGGGCAGTCCTGTGGCACTCTGTTGATTGTAGTGGGCAGTCCTCTGGCATTCGGTTGAGACTATTGGGCAGTCATATGGAACTCGGTTGAATGTAATGGGTAGTCCTGTGGCAATCCGTTGAGCATAGTGGGCAGTCCTATGGCACTCTGTTGAGTGTACTGGGTAGTCTTGTACCACTATTTTGTGACTAGTAGGCAGTCTTGCGGCACTCTGCTGAGTGTTTATGCAGTTCTATGGCACTCTGTTGAATGTAATGAGTAGCTCTGTGGCACCTTGTTGAGTGTAGTGTTCAGTCCAGTGGAATTCTGTTGAGTGTAGTGGGCAATCCCATGGCACTCTCTTGAATGTAATGGGTAGTCCTGTGGCACTCTGTTGGGTGTAGTGGCAGTCCTGTAGCACTCCATTGAGAGTAGTGGACATTCCTGTGACACTCCGTTCTGCGTAGTTTGCAGTCCTGCGGCACTCTGTTGAATGTAATCGGCAGTCCTGTGCCATTCTGTTGAGTGTAGTGGGCAATCCCATGGTACTCTGTTAAATGTAATGGGCAGTCCTGTGGCACTCTGTTGGGTGTAGTGGCAGTCCTGCAGCACTCCGTTGAGTGTAGTGGACATTCCTGCGGCATTCCGTTCTGCTTAGTTTGCAGTCCTGTGGCATTCTATTGAGCGTAATGTGCAGTCCTGTGGCACTCTGTTGAGTGTAGTGGGTGGTCTTGTGGACTCTGTTGAGTGTAGTATGCTGTCCTTTGGCACTCGGTTGTGTGTAGTGGGCAGTCCTGTGCCATTGTCTTGAACGTATTTGGCAATCCTGTGTCATTCTGTTGAGCAAAGTAGGCAGTCCTATGGCACTCTGTTCAATGTAATGAGTAGTTCTGTGCCATTCTTTTGAGTTTAGTGTGAAGTCCTGTGGCAACTGTTCAATGTAGTTAGCAGTCCTGTGGCACTCTGTTGAGTATAGTTGGCAGTCCTGTGCCATTCTGTTGAGCCTAGCGGACAGTCCTATGGCACTCTGTTGAATGTAATGAGTTGTCCTGTGGCACTCTGTTGAGTGTAGTGGGCACTCCTGTGGCATTCTCTTGAGCATAGTTGGTAGTCCTATAGCACTCTGTTGAGTGTAGTGGGTAATCTTTTGCTCTCGGTTGTGTGTAGTTTGCATTCCTGTGGCACTCTTTTGAATGTAGTTATCAGTCCTGTGGCACTCTGTTGAGTGCAGTGGGCAGTCCTGCGTCATTCTCTTGAGCGTAGTTGGTAGTCCTATGGCACTCTGTTGAGTGCAGTGGGGAGTCCTTTGGCACTCAGTTGAGTGTAGTGGGCAGTCCTGTGGCACTCTGTTGAGCATAGTAGGCAGTCCTACAGCACTCTGTTGAACGTAATGTGTAGTTCTCTGGCACTCTGTTGATTGTAGTGGCCAGTCTAGTGGCACTCTGTTGAGTGCAGTGGGCAGTCCTGTGGTACTCTGTTGAGTGTAGTTGGCAGATTTTTGCACTTGGCTGAGAGTAGTTGACAGTCCTTTGGCACTCTGTTGAGTGTAGTGGGCAGTCCGGTGGCACTTTGTTGAGTGTAGTGGGCCTCACCTGTGGCATTCTGTTGAGTGTAGTGGACAGTCCTGTGGCACACCGTTGAGTGTATTTGGCAGTCCTGTGCCATTCTGTTGAGCCTAGTTGGCAGTCCGGTGGCACTTTGTTGAGTGTTGTGGGCAGTCCTCTGGCATTCTGTTGAGACTAGTGGGCAGTCATATGGCACTCGGTTGAATGTGATGGGTCGTCCTGTGGCAATCCGTTGAGCATAGTGGGCAGTCCTATTGCACTCTGTTGAGTGTAGTGCGCAATCCCATGGCACTCTCTTGAATGTAATGGGTAGTCCTGTGGCACTCTGTTGGGTGTAGTGGGTAGTCTTGTACCACTATGTTTTGACTAGTAGGCAGTCTTGTGGCACTCTGCTGAGTGTTTATGCAGTTCTATGGCACTCTGTTGAATGTAATGAGTAGTTCTGTGGCACCTTGTTGAGTGTAGTGTTCAGTCCAGTGGCATTCTGTTGAGTGTAGTGGTCAATCCCATGGCACTCTCTTGAATGTAATGGGCAGTCCTGTGGCACTCTGTTGGGTGTAGTGGCAGTCCTGCAGCACTCCGTTGAGTGTAGTGGACATTCCTGTGACACTCCGTTCTGCGTAGTTTGCAGTCCTGCGGCACTCTGTTGAATGTAATCGGCAGTCCTGTGCCATTCTGTTGAGTGTAGTGGGCAATCCCATGGCACTCTGTTAAATGTAATGGGGAGTCCTGTGGCACTCTGTTGGGTGCAGTGGCAGTCCTGCAGCACTCCGTTGAGTGTAGTGGACATTCCTGTGGCACTCCGTTCTGCTTAGTTTGCAGTCCTGTGGCATTCTATTGAGCGTAATGGGCAGTCCTGTGGCACTCTGTTGAGTGTAGTGGGTGGTCTTGTGGACTCTGTTGAGTGTAGTATGCTGTCCTTTGGCACTCAGTTGTGTGTAGTGGGCAGTCCTGTGCCATTCTCTTGAACGTATTTGGCAATCCTGTGTCATTCTGCTGAGCAAAGTAGGCAGTCCTATGGCACTCTGTTCAATGTAATGAGTAGTTCTGTGCCATTCTTTTGAGTTTAGTGTGAAGTCCTGTGGCAACTGTTCAATGTAGTTGGCAGTCCTGTGGCACTCTGTTGAGTATAGTTGGCAGTCCTGTGCCATTCTGTTGAGCCTAGCGGACAGTCCTATGGCACTCTGTTGAATGTAATGAGTTGTCCTGTGGCACTCTGTTGAGTGTAGTGGGCACTCCTGTGGCATTCTCTTGAGCGTAGTTGGTAGTCCTATGGCACTCTGTTGAGTGTAGTGGGTAATCTTTTGCTCTCGGTTGTGTGTAGTTTGCATTCCTGTGGCACTCTTTTGAATGTAGTTATCAGTCCTGTGGCACTCTGTTGAGTGCAGTGGGCAGTCCTGCGTCATTCTCTTGAGCGTAGTTGGTAGTCCTATGGCACTCTGTTGATTGTCTTGGGTGGTCTTGTGGACTCTGTTGAGTGTAGTATGCTGTCCTTTGGCACTCGGTTGTGTGTAGTGGGCAGTCCTGTGCCATTCTCTTGAACGTATTTGGCAATCCTGTGTCATTCTGCTGAGCAAAGTAGGCAGTCCTATGGCACTCTGTTCAATGTAATGAGTAGTTCTGTGCCATTCTTTTGAGTTTAGTGTGAAGTCCTGTGGCAACTGTTCAATGTAGTTGGCAGTCCTGTGGCACTCTGTTGAGTATAGTTGGCAGTCCTGTGCCATTCTGTTGAGCCTAGCGGACAGTCCTATGGCACTCTGTTGAATGTAATGAGTTGTCCTGTGGCACTCTGTTGAGTGTAGTGGGCACTCCTGTGGCATTCTCTTGAGCATAGTTGGTAGTCCTATGGCACTCTGTTGAGTGTAGTGGGTAATCTTTTGCTCTCGGTTGTGTGTAGTTTGCATTCCTGTGGCACTCTTTTGAATGTAGTTATCAGTCCTGTGGCACTCTGTTGATTGCAGTGGGCAGTCCTGCGTCATTCCCTTGAGCGTAGTTGGTAGTCCTATGGCACTCTGTTGAGTGCACTGGGGAGTCCTTTGGCACTCAGTTGAGTGTAGTGGGCAGTCCTGTGGCACTCTGTTGAGCATAGTAGGCAGTCCTACAGCACTCTGTTGAACGTAATGTGTAGTTCTCTGGCACTCTGTTGATTGTAGTGGCCAGTCTAGTGGCACTCTGTTGAGTGCAGTAGGCAGTCCTGTGGTACTCTGTTGAGTGTAGTGGGCAGATTTTTGCACTTGGTTGAGAGTAGTTGACAGTCCTTTGGCACTCTGTTGAGTGTAGTGGGCAGTCCGGTGGCACTTTGTTGAGTGTAGTGGGCCTCACCTGTGGCACTCTGTTGAGTGTAGTGGACAGTCCTGTGGCACACTGTTGAGTGTAGTTGGCAGTCCTGTGCCATTCTGTTGAGCCTAGTTGGCAGTCCGGTGGCACTTTGTTGAGTGTTGTGGGCAGTCCTCTGGCATTCTGTTGAGACTAGTGGGCAGTCATATGGCACTCGGTTGAATGTGATGGGTCGTCCTATGGCAATCCGTTGAGCATAGTGGGCAGTCCTATTGCACTCTGTTGAGTGTAGTGGGCAATCCCATGGCACTCTCTTGAATGTAATGGGTAGTCCTGTGGCACTCTGTTGGGTGTAGTGGGTAGTCTTGTACCACTATGTTGTGACTAGTAGGCAGTCTTGTGGCACTCTGCTGAGTGTTTATGCAGTTCTATGGCACTCTGTTGAATGTAATGAGTAGTTCTGTGGCACCTTGTTGAGTGTAGTGTTCAGTCCAGTGGCATTCTGTTGAGTGTAGTGGGCAATCCCATGGCACTCTCTTGAATGTAATGGGTAGTCCTGTGGCACTCTGTTGGGTGTAGTGGCAGTCCTGCAGCATTCCGTTGAGTGTAGTGGACATTCCTGTGACACTCCGTTCTGCGTAGTTTGCAGTCCTGCGGCACTCTATTGAATGTAATCGGCAGTCCTGTGCCATTCTGTTGAGTGTAGTGGGCAATCCCATGGCACTCTGTTAAATGTAATGGGTAGTCCTGTGGCACTCTGTTGGGTGCAGTGGCAGTCCTGCAGCACTCCTTTGAGTGTAGTGGACATTCCTGTGGCACTCCGTTCTGCTTAGTTTGCAGTCCTGTGGCATTCTATTGAGCGTAATGGGCAGTCCTGTGGCACTCTGTTGAGTGTAGTGGGTGGTCTTGTGGACTCTGTTGAGTGTAGTATGCTGTCCTTTGGCACTCGGTTGTGTGTAGTGGGCAGTCCTGTGCCATTCTCTTGAACGTATTTGGCAATCCTGTGTCATTCTGCTGAGCAAAGTAGGCAGTCCTATGGCACTCTGTTCAATGTAATGAGTAGTTCTGTGCCATTCTTTTGAGTTTAGTGTGAAGTCCTGTGGCAACTGTTCAATGTAGTTAGCAGTCCTGTGGCACTCTGTTGAGTATAGTTGGCAGTCCTGTGCCATTCTGTTGAGCCTAGCGGACAGTCCTATGGCACTCTGTTGAATGTAATGAGTTGTCCTGTGGCACTCTGTTGAGTGTAGTGGGCACTCCTGTGGCATTCTCTTGAGCATAGTTGGTAGTCCTATAGCACTCTGTTGAGTGTAGTGGGTAATCTTTTGCTCTCGGTTGTGTGTAGTTTGCATTCCTGTGGCACTCTTTTGAATGTAGTTATCAGTCCTGTGGCACTCTGTTGAGTGCAGTGGGCAGTCCTGCGTCATTCCCTTGAGCGTAGTTGGTAGTCCTATGGCACTCTGTTGAGTGTCTTGGGTGGTCTTGTGGACTCTGTTGAGTGTAGTATGCTGTCCTTTGGCACTCGGTTGTGTGTAGTGGGCAGTCCTGTGCCATTCTCTTGAACGTATTTGGCAATCCTGTGTCATTCTGCTGAGCAAAGTAGGCAGTCCTATGGCACTCTGTTCAATGTAATGAGTAGTTCTGTGCCATTCTTTTGAGTTTAGTGTGAAGTCCTGTGGCAACTGTTCAATGTAGTTGGCAGTCCTGTGGCACTCTGTTGAGTATAGTTGGCAGTCCTGTGCCATTCTGTTGAGCCTAGCGGACAGTCCTATGGCACTCTGTTGAATGTAATGAGTTGTCCTGTGGCACTCTGTTGAGTGTAGTGGGCACTCCTGTGGCATTCTCTTGAGCATAGTTGGTAGTCCTATGGCACTCTGTTGAGTGTAGTGGGTAATCTTTTGCTCTCGGTTGTGTGTAGTTTGCATTCCTGTGGCACTCTTTTGAATGTAGTTATCAGTCCTGTGGCACTCTGTTGATTGCAGTGGGCAGTCCTGCGTCATTCCCTTGAGCGTAGTTGGTAGTCCTATAGCACTCTGTTGAGTGCACTGGGGAGTCCTTTGGCACTCAGTTGAGTGTAGTGGGCAGTCCTGTGGCACTCTGTTGAGCATAGTAGGCAGTCCTACAGCTCTCTGTTGAACGTAATGTGTAGTTCTCTGGCACTCTGTTGATTGTAGTGGCCAGTCTAGTGGCACTCTGTTGAGTGCAGTAGGCAGTCCTGTGGTACTCTGTTGAGTGTAGTGGGCAGATTTTTGCACTTGGTTGAGAGTAGTTGACAGTCCTTTGGCACTCTGTTGAGTGTAGTGGGCAGTCCGGTGGCACTTTGTTGAGTGTAGTGGGCCTCACCTGTGGCACTCTGTTGAGTGTAGTGGACAGTCCTGTGGCACACTGTTGAGTGTAGTTGGCAGTCCTGTGCCATTCTGTTGAGCCTAGTTGGCAGTCCGGTGGCACTTTGTTGAGTGTTGTGGGCAGTCCTCTGGCATTCTGTTGAGACTAGTGGGCAGTCATATGGCACTCGGTTGAATGTGATGGGTCGTCCTATGGCAATCCGTTGAGCATAGTGGGCAGTCCTATTGCACTCTGTTGAGTGTAGTGGGCAATCCCATGGCACTCTCTTGAATGTAATGGGTAGTCCTGTGGCACTCTGTTGGGTGTAGTGGGTAGTCTTGTACCACTATGTTGTGACTAGTAGGCAGTCTTGTGGCACTCTGCTGAGTGTTTATGCAGTTCTATGGCACTCTGTTGAATGTAATGAGTAGTTCTGTGGCACCTTGTTGAGTGTAGTGTTCAGTCCAGTGGCATTCTGTTGAGTGTAGTGGGCAATCCCATGGCACTCTCTTGAATGTAATGGGTAGTCCTGTGGCACTCTGTTGGGTGTAGTGGCAGTCCTGCAGCATTCCGTTGAGTGTAGTGGACATTCCTGTGACACTCCGTTCTGCGTAGTTTGCAGTCCTGCGGCACTCTATTGAATGTAATCGGCAGTCCTGTGCCATTCTGTTGAGTGTAGTGGGCAATCCCATGGCACTCTGTTAAATGTAATGGGTAGTCCTGTGGCACTCTGTTGGGTGCAGTGGCAGTCCTGCAGCACTCCTTTGAGTGTAGTGGACATTCCTGTGGCACTCCGTTCTGCTTAGTTTGCAGTCCTGTGGCATTCTATTGAGCGTAATGGGCAGTCCTGTGGCACTCTGTTGAGTGTAGTGGGTGGTCTTGTGGACTCTGTTGAGTGTAGTATGCTGTCCTTTGGCACTCGGTTGTGTGTAGTGGGCAGTCCTGTGCCATTCTCTTGAACGTATTTGGCAATCCTGTGTCATTCTGCTGAGCAAAGTAGGCAGTCCTATGGCACTCTGTTCAATGTAATGAGTAGTTCTGTGCCATTCTTTTGAGTTTAGTGTGAAGTCCTGTGGCAACTGTTCAATGTAGTTGGCAGTCCTGTGGCACTCTGTTGAGTATAGTTGGCAGTCCTGTGCCATTCTGTTGAGCCTAGCGGACAGTCCTATGGCACTCTGTTGAATGTAATGAGTTGTCCTGTGGCACTCTGTTGAGTGTAGTGGGCACTCCTGTGGCATTCTCTTGAGCGTAGTTGGTAGTCCTATGGCACTCTTTTGAGTGTAGTGGGTAATCTTTTGCTCTCGGTTGTGTGTAGTTTGCATTCCTGTGGCACTCTTTTGAATGTAGTTATCAGTCCTGTGGCACTCTGTTGAGTGCGGTGGGCAGTCCTGCGTCATTCTCTTGAGCGTAGTTGGTAGTCCTATGGCACTCTGTTGAGTGTAGTGGGTGGTCTTGTGGACTCTGTTGAGTGTAGTATGCTGTCCTTTGGCACTCGGTTGTGTGTAGTGGGCAGTCCTGTGGCACTCTGTTGAGGATAGTAGGCAATCCTACGGCACTCTTTTGAACGTAATGTGTAGTTCTCTGGCACTCTGTTGATTGTAATGGCCAGTCTAGTGGCACACTGTTGAGTGCAGTGGGCAGTCCTGTGGTACTCTGTTGAGTGTAGTGGGCAGATTTTTGCACTTGGTTGAGAGTATTTGACAGTCCTTTGGCACTCTGTTGAGTGTAGTGGGCAGATTTTTGCACTTGGTTGAGAGTAGTTGACAGTCCTGTGGCACTCTGTTGAGTGTAGTGGACAGATTTTTGCACTTGGTTGAGAGTAGTTGACAGTCCTTTGGCACTCTGTTGAGTGTAGTGGGCCTCACCTGTGGCACTCTGTTGAGTGTAGTGGACAGTCCTGTGGCACACTGTTGAGTGTAGTTGGCAGTCCTGTGCCATTCTGTTGAACCTAGTTGGCAGTCCGGTGGCACTTTGTTGAGTGTTGTGGGCAGTCCTCTGGCATTCTGCTGAGACTAGTGGGCAGTCATATGGCACTCGGTTGAATGTGATGGGTCGTCCTGTGGCAATCCTTTGAGCATAGTGGGCAGTCCTATTGCACTCTGTTGAGTGTAGTGGGCAATCCCATGGCACTCTCTTGAATGTAATGGGTAGTCCTGTGGCACTCTGTTGGGTGTAGTGGCAGTCCTGCAGCACTCCGTTGAGTGTAGTGGACATTCCTGTGGCACTCCGTTCTGCTTAGTTTGCAGTCCTGGGGCATTCTATTACACGTAATGGGCAGTCCTGTGGCACTCTGTTGACTGTAGTGGGCAGTCCTGTGCCATTCTCTTGAACGTAATTAGCTATCCTGTGTCATTCTGTTGAGCAAAGTAGGCAGTCCTATGGCACACTGTTCAATGTAATGAGTAGTTCTGTGCCATTCTTTTGAGTTTAGTGTGTAGTCCTGCGGCAAACTGTTCAATTTACTGGGCAGTCCTGTGGCACACTGTTGAGTATAGTTGGCAGTCCTGTGCCATTCTGTTGAGCCTAGCGGGGAGTCTATGGCACTCTGTTGAATGTAATGAGTTGTCCTGTGGCACTCTGTTGAATGTAATGAGTTGTCCTGTGGCACTCTGTTGAGTGTAGTGGGCAGTCCTGTGGCACTCTGTTGAGTGTAGTGGGCAGTCCTGTGGCATTTACTTGAGCATAGTGGGTAGTCCTATGGCACTCTGTTGAGTGTAGTGGGCAGTCCTTTGCACTCGGTTGTGTGTAGTTTTCATTCCTGTGGCACTCTTTTGAGTGTAGTTATCAGTCCTGTGGCACTCTGTTGAGTGTAGTGGGCAGTCTTGTGGCATTCTCTTGAGCATTGTGGGCAGTCGTATGGAACTCAGTTGAGTGTAGTGGGCAGTCCTGTGGCACACTGCTGAGTGTAGTTGGCAGTCCTGTGCCATTCTGTTTCGCCTAGTGGGCAGTCCTATGGCACTCTTTTGAATGTAATGAATTGTCCTGTGCCACTCTGTTGAGTGCAGTGGGCTGTCCTGTGCCACTCTGTTGAGTGCAGTGGCTGTCCTGTGGCACTCTGTTGAATGTAATGGGTAGTCCTGTGGCACTCTGTTGAATGTAATGGGTAGTCCTGTGGCACTCTGTTGAATGTAATGGGTAGTCCTGTGGCACTCTGTTGAATGTAATGGGTAGTCCTGTGGCACTCTGTTGAATGTAATGGGTAGTCCTGAGATACTCTCTTGAGTGTAGTGGACAGTCTTTTGCCATCTGTTGAGTGTAGTGGGCAGTGCTGTGGCGTTCTTTTGAGCATAGTGGGTAGTCCTGTGGCACTCTGTTGAATGTAATGGGTAGTCTTGTCGCACTTTGTTGAATGTAGTGGGCTGTCCTGTGGCACTCGGTTGACTGTATTGGGCAGTCCTGTGGCATTCTCTTGAGCGTAGTTGGCAGTTCTATGGCACTCTGTTGAGCTTACTGAGCAGTCCTATGGCACTGTGTTGAGTTTAGTGGGCAGTCCGGTGGCACTCCGTTCTGCGTAGTTTGCAGTCCTGCGGCACTCTGTTGAGTGTAGTTTTCAGTCCTGTGGCAGTCTGTTGAGTGTAGTGGGCAGTCCTGCGGCATTCTCTTGAGCGTAGTGGGTAGTCCTATGGCACTCTGTTGAGTGTAGTGGGCAGTCTTTTGCACTCGGTTGTGTGTAGTTTGCATTCCTGTGGCACTCTTTTGAGTATAGTTATCAGTCCTGTGGCACTCTGTTGAGTATAGTGGGCAGTCCTGTGCCATTCTCTTGAGCATAGTTGGTAGTCCTAAGGCACTCTGTTGAGTGCAGTGGGCAGTTCTGTGGCAATCTGTTGAGTGTAGTGGGCAGTCTTGTGGCATTCTCTTGAGCGTTGTGGGCAGTCATATGGCACTCAGTTGAGTTTAGTTGGCAGTCCTGTGCCATTCTGTTTAGCCAAGTGGACAGTCCTGTGCCACTCTGTTGAGTGCAGTGGGCTGTCCTGTGGCACTCTGTCGAATTTAATGGGTAGTCCTGTGGCACTTGGTTGACTTTAGTGGGCAATCCTGTGGCATTCTGTTGCACGTAGTGGGCAGTCATGTGGCATTATGTTGAGCCTGGTGGGCAGTCCATTGGCACCCTGTTGAATAAAATGAGTAGTCCTGTGGCACTCTGTTGAATGTAATGAGTAGTCCTGTGGCATTCTGTTGAGTGTAGTGGGCAGTCCTGTGGCACTCTGTTGAGGTTGTGAGCTGTCCGGTGGCACTCTGTTGAGTGTAGTGGGCAGTCATGTGGCATTCTCTTGATCGTAGTGGGCAGTCCTATGGCACTCTGTTGTGTGTAGTGGGCAGTCCTGTGGCATTCTTTTGAGCGTAGTTGGCAGTCCTATGGCACTCTGTTGATCTTAGTGAGCAGTCCAATGGCACAGTGTTGAGTTTAGTGGGCAGTCCTGTGGCACTCTGTTGAGTGTAGTGGGCAGTCCTGTGGCATTCTCTTGATCGTAGTGGGCAGTCCTATGGCATTCTGTTGTGTGTAGTGGGCAGTCCTGTGGCATTCTTTTGAGCGTAGTTGGCAGTCCTATGGCACTCTGTTGATCTTAGTGAGCAGTCCAATGGCACAGTATTGAGGTTAGTGGGCAGTCCTGTGGCACTCTGTTGAGTGTAGTGGGCAGTCCTGTGGCATTCTCTTGATCGTAGTGGGCAGTCCTATGGCACTCTGTTGTGTGTAGTGGGCAGTCCTGTGGCATTCTTTTGAGCGTAGTTGGCAGTCCTATGGCACTCTGTTGAGCTAAGTGAACAGTCCTATGGCACTGTGTTGAGTTTAGTGTGCAGTCCTGTGGCACTCTGTTGAGTGTATTGGGCAGTCCTATGGCATTCTCTTGAGCGTAGTGGGCAGTCCTATGGCACTCTGTTGAGTGTAGTGGGCAGTCTTTTGCACTCTGTTGAGCTTAGTGAGCAGTCCTATGGCACTGTGTTGAGTTTAGTGGGCAGTCCTGTAGCACTCTGTTGAGTGTAGTGGGCAGTCCTGTAGCACTCTGTTGAGTGTAGAGGGCCTCTCCTGTGGCACCCTGTTGAGTTTAGTGGGCAGTCCTGCAGCACTCCGTTGAGTGTAGTGGACATTCTTGTGACACTCCGTTTCCTGTGGCACTCTGTTGAATGTAATTGGCTGTCTTGTGTCATTCTATTGAGCATAATTGGCAGTCCTGTGGCACTCTGTTGAGTGTAGTGGGTGCTCTTGTGCACTCTGTTCAGTGTAGTATGCCGTCCTTTGACACTCTGTTGAGTGCAGTGGGCAGTCCTGTCCCATTCTCTTGATCGTAATTGGCAATCCTGAGTCATTCTGTTGAGCAATGTAGGCAGTCCTATGGCACACTGTTCAATGTAATGAGCAGTTCTGTGCCATTCTTTTGAGTTTAGTGTGTAGTCCTGTGGCAAACTGTTCAATTTAGTGGGCAGTCCTGTGGCACTCTGTTGAGTTTAGTTGGCAGTCCTGTGCCATTCTGTTGAGCCTAGCGGGCAGTCCTATGGCACTCTGTTGAATGTAATGAGTTGTCCTGTGGCACTCTGTTGAATGTAGCTATCAGTCCTGTGGCACTCTGTTGAGTGTAGTGGGCAGTCCTGCGCCATTCTCTTGAGCATAGTTGGTAGTCCTATGGCACTCTGTTGAGTGCAGTGGGCAGTCCTGTGGCACTCTGTTGAGTGTAGTGGGCAGTCCTGTGGCATTCTCTTGAGCGTAGTGGGTAGTCCTATGGCACTCTGTTGAGTGTAGTGGGCAGTCTTTTGCACTCGGTTGAGTGTAGTGGGCAGTCCTTTGGCACTCTTTTGAGTTTAGTGGGCAGTCCTGTGGCATTCTATTGAGTGTAGTGGGCCTCTCCTGTGGCACTCTGTTGAGCCTAGTGGGCAGTCCTGTGGCACTCTGTTGATTGTAATCGGCAGTCCTCTGGCATTCGGTTGAGACTATTGGGCAGTCATATGGAACTCGGTTGAATATAATGGGTAGTCCTGTGGCAATCCGTTGAGCATAGTGGGCAGTCCTATGGCACTCTGTTGAGTGTAGTGGGTAGTCTTGTACCACTATGTTTTGACTAGTAGGCAGTCTTGTGGCACTCTGCTGAGTGTTTATGCAGTTCTATGGCACTCTGTTGAATGTAATGAGTAGTTCTGTGGCACCTTGTTGAGTGTAGTGTTCAGTCCAGTGGAATTCTGTTGAGTGTAGTGGGCAATCCCATGGCACTCTCTTGAATGTAATGGGTAGTCCTGTGGCACTCTGTTGGGTGTAGTGGCAGTCCTGCAGCATTCCGTTGAGTGTAGTGGACATTCCTGTGACACTCCGTTCTGCGTAGTTTGCAGTCCTGCGGCACTCTGTTGAATGTAATCGGCAGTCCTGTGCCATTCTGTTGAGTGTAGTGGGCAATCCCATGGCACTCTGTTAAATGTAATGGGTAGTCCTGTGGCACTCTGTTGGGTGTAGTGGCAGTCCTGCAGCACTCCGTTGAATGTAGTGGACATTCCTGTGGCACTCCGTTCTGCTTAGTTTGCAGTCCTGTGGCATTTTATTGAGCGTAATGTGCAGTCCTGTGGCACTCTGTTGAGTGTAGTGGGTGGTCTTGTGGACTCTGTTGAGTGTAGTATGCTGTCCTTTGGCACTCGGTTGAGTGTAGTGTGCAGTCCTGTGCCATTCTCTTGAACGTATTTGGCAATCCTGTGTCATTCTGTTGAGCAAAGTAGGCAGTCCTATGGCACTCTGTTCAATGTAATGAGTAGTTCTGTGCCATTCTTTTGAGTTTAGTGTGAAGTCCTGTGGCAACTGTTCAATGTAGTTGGCAGTCCTGTGGCACTCTGTTGAGTATAGTTGGCAGTCCTGTGCCATTCTGTTGAGCCTAGCGGACAGTCCTATGGCACTCTGTTGAATGTAATGAGTTGTCCTGTGGCACTCTGTTGAGTGCAGTGGGCAGTCCTGTGGCAGTCTGTTGAGTGTAGTGGGCACTCTTGTGGCATTCTCTTGAGCGTAGTTGGTAGTCCTATGGCACTCTGTTGAGTGTAGTGGGTAATCTTTTGCTCTCGGTTGTGTGTAGTTTGCATTCCTGTGGCACTCTTTTGAATGTAGTTATCAGTCCTGTGGCACTCTGTTGAGTGCCGTGGGCAGTCTTGCGTCATTCTCTTGAGCGTAGTTGGTAGTCCTATGGCACTCTGTTGAGTGCAGTGGGGAGTCCTTTGGCGCTCAGTTGAGTGTAATGGGCAGTCCTGTGGCACTCTGTTGAGCGTAGTAGGCAGTCCTACGACACTCTGTTGAACGTAATGTGTAGTTCTCTGGCACTCTGTTGATTGTAGTGGCCAGTCTAGTGGCACTCTGTTGAGTGCAGTAGGCAGTCCTGTGGTACTCTGTTGAGTGTAGTGGGCACTCCTGTGACAATCCGTTGAGTGTAGTTGGCATTCCTATGGCACTCTGTTGAGTGTAGTGGGCAGTCCTGTGGCACTCTGTTGAGTGTAGTGGGCAGTCCTGTGGCACTCTGTTGAGTGTAGTTGGCTGTCCTGTGGCACTTTGATGAGTGTAGTGGGCAGTGCTATGGCACTCTGTTGAGTGCAGTGGGCAGTCTTTTGAACTCAGTTGAGTGTAGTTGGCATTCCTGTGGCACTCTGTTGTGTGTAGTGAGCTGTCCTGTGGCACTCTGTTGTTTGTAGTGGGCAGTCCTGTGGTACTCTGTTGAGGGTAGTGGGTTGTCTTGTACCACTCTGTTGTGATTACTAGGCAGTCTTGTGGCACTCTGCTGAAAGTAGTGGGCAGTCCTATGGCACTGTGTTGAATGTAATGAGTAGTTCTGTGGCACCCTGTTGCGTGTAGTGGGCAGTCTTGTGGAATCTGTTGAGTGTAGTTAGCAGTACTGTGGCACTTTGTTGAGTGTAGTGGGCATTCCTGTGGCACTCCGTTCTGCGTAGTTTGCAGTCCTGTGGCACTCTGTTGAATGTAATCGGCAGTCCTGTGTCATTCTATTGAGCATAATGGGCAGTCCTGTGGCACTCAGTTGATTGTAGTAGGTGGTCTTGTGCACTCTGTTGAGTGTATTGTGCCATCCTCTGGCATTTGGTTTAGTGTAGTGGGCAGTCTTGTGCCATTTTATTGAACGTAATAGGCAATCCTGTGCCATTCTGTTGAGCATTGTAGGCAGTCCTATGGCACTCTGTTCAATGTAATGAGTAGTTCTGTGCCATTCTGTTGAGTTTAGTGTGTAGTCCCGTGGCACTTTGTTGAGTGTAGTGGGCAGTCCTGTGGCACTTTGTTGAGTGTATTGGGCAGACCTGTGGCACTCTGTTGAGAGTAGTGGGCAGTCCTATGGCATTCTGTTGAGCCTAGTGGGCAGTCTTGTGGCACTCTGCTGAGCGTAGTGGGCAGTCTTGTGTGTTTCTGTTGAGTATAATGGGCAGTCTTGTTGTCTCTGTTCAGTGTAGTGGGCAGTCTTGTGCACTCTGTTGAGAGTAGAGGGCAATCCTGTGGCACTCCGTTAAGTGTAGTGGGCTGTCTTGTGCACTCTGTTGAGTGTAGTGGGCAGTCCTGTGGCATTCAATTGAAAGTAGTGGGCAGTCATATGGCACTCTGTTGAGTGTTGTGGGTAGTCCTGTACCACTCTGTTGTGACTAGTAGGCAGTCTTGTGGCACTCTGCTGAGTGTAGTGGGCAGTCCTATGGCACTCTGTTGAATGTAATGAGTAGTTCTGTGGCACCCGGTTGAGTGTAGTGTGCAGTCCTGTGGCATTCTGTTGGGTGTAGTGGGCAGTCTTGTGGGGCTCTGTTGAGTGTAGTGTGCAGTCTTGCGCACTCTGTTGAGAGTAGTGGGCAATCCTGTGGCACTCTGTTAAGTGTAGTGGGCTGTCTTGTGCACTCTGTTGAGTGTAGTGAGCAGATCTGTGGGGCACTCTGTTGAATGTAATGGGTCGTCCTGTGGCACTCTGTTGAATTTAATGGGTTATCCTGTGACACTCTCTTGAGTGTAGTGGGCAGTCTTTTGCAATCTGTTGAGTGTAGTGGGCAGTGTGTGGCATTCTGTTGAATTTAATGGGTAATCCTGTGACACTCTCTTGAGTATAGTGGTCAGTCTTTTGCAATTTGTTTTGTGTAGTGTGCAGTCTTATTGCACTGTGTTGAATATAATGAGTATTCCTTTGGCACTCTGTTGAGTGTAATGGGCAGTCCTGTGGGTCTCTGTTGAGTGCAGTGGACGGTCTTGTTCTCTCTGTTGAGTGTAGTGTGCATTCCTGTGGTACTCTGTTGAGTGTAGTGGGCAGTCCTGTGCACTCTATTGAGTGTAGTGAGCTGTCTTGTGCACTCTGTTGAGTGTAGTGTGCAATCCTGTGGCACTTTCTTGAGTGTATTGGGCAGTCCTGTGGCACTCTGTTGAGTGTAGTGGGCAGTCCTGTGCACTCTATTGAGTGTAGTGAGCTGTCTTGTGCACTCTGTTGAGTGTAGTGTGCAATCCTGTGGCACTTTCTCGAGTGTATTGGGCAGTCCTGTGGCACTCTGTTGCGTGTAGTGGGCAGTCCTGTGGCACTCCGTTGAGCGTAGTGTGCCATCTTATGCCACTCTGTTGAGCATAGTGGGCAGTGTTGTGGCACTCTGTTGTGACTAGTGGGCAGTCTTGTGGCACTCTGCTGAGTGTAGTGGGCAGCCCTGCAGCACTTCGTTGACCGCATGGGCAGTGTTGTGGCACTCTGTTGAGTGTAATTGGAGTCTGTGGCACTCTGTTGCGTGTAATGGGTAGTCCTATGGCACTCAGTTGCGTGTTATGTGTAGTCTTGTGGCAGTCTGTTGAGTGTAGTGGGCATTCCTGTGTCCCTCTGTTGAGCATAGTGGGCAGTCCTATGACACTCTGTTGAGTGTAGTGGGAAGTTTCGTCACTCTGTTGATGTAGTGGGCAGTCCTGTGGCATTCTGTTGAGTGTAGTTGGCCATCCTGTGGCACTCCATTGAGCGTAGTGGGCATTCCTTTGGCACTCTGTTCATTGTAATGTGTAGTCCTGTGGCACTCCGTTGAGCGTAATGGGCAGTCCTATGGCACTGCGCTGCATCAGGATTTGAATGTCTCCTTTATGCCTCAGTGTCGATGTAGGAACCACCTGCAAGAATTGTTCTGTGTCTCGCAATCAGATCATGTTTTCCTCCTATTTTAGATTCTCTGTTTTGTCTTTGGCATTGTAGTTTGCTGCTCCATGGTGAAGGGAATTCCATAACACTTATTCCAAATGTTGGAGCCAAAGCTATTTGCCTGTGAATGCCAAAACAAAATCAGAGAAGTTCAATTTAGCCTCGCATTCAGTGTTTTCAAATCATATACAAAATGCTGACATCCATTTTTTCTTCCACAATCTCACATGGGACTGGTTACTATGTTCAGAATGACCCATCACATTGACCATTGTACGCTTCCCTTTTTAAAGTGCTACATCAGAATAAGCCACCTGCTACACCATCCTTGGTTCAAGACTTTCTGCTATAATCAGAACTCTTGTCAAACAGGCTTTTGAATGATTTTGTTCTGAAATTCTTGATGAGCAGCCAGGTACTGAAAAGGCCTGTTAATGAGGGCAATTTTAACTTAACCACTGAGAAACTGGCTGGATCAGCTGTAGCGCTGCTGTTACAACTGTCCCTTCTTACTTTCCATTGAATTCAGTGACGAGTAATGCTGGGTGGATTTTAATGCCTTCTCCTTTGCTGAGATTGGTGGTGGAGGCATTTAATCAGGTGGGACGGTGGTGGGTGCAGCTGCCTTCCCACTGCTGCCTTGATTAGGTGCTGGGTGGAAAGGCCTTCCCACTTAAGGGCCTTATCCTGCCGCTGCTGGGATTCGCTATGCTGGGAACCCAAAGAGCAAACCCTGTCGAGGTTGTTTGTAGGGTTCTGGGGGGGTCTCTCATTCAAAGACACTCAGCGCCTGATTGAGGGAAGTGTGAGGTCCTACTGTGAGCCAGCCCCCTGTCCTTGCTGCCACATACCCCATGTCCTCCCTCCTTCATGACCTCTGCCTCATGAATCCCCGCTCCTGACACCACTCACCTGGAGCCTGGGTCCAGAGCTGATCCTGGGCCTCTGGTGAGTGCATTCCCAGCAGCAACCACTGCCTCCTCAATGGTAATGCTGATCTTGGGGAAGGCCTACCGATGCCCAGTTAAGTGCCTGAATCCCCCAGAATCAACATCCTGGGGGTTACCATTGACCAGAAACTGAAGTGGACTAGCCACTGTGGCTACAAGAGTAGGTCAGAGGCTGGGAATCCTGCGGCAAGTAACTCACCTCCTTACTCCCCAAAGCCTGTCCACCATCTACAAGGCACAAGTCAGGAGTGTGATGGAATACTCTCCACTTGCCTGGATGAGTGCAGCTCCCACAGAACTCAAGAAGCTTGACACCATCCAGGACAGAGCAGCCCACTTGATTGGCATCACATTCACAAACATTCACTCCCTCCACCACCGACGCACAGTAGCAGCAGTATGTACCATCTACAAGGTGCACTACAGCAACTCACCAATGCTCCTTCAACAGCACATTCCAAACCCACAACCTTTACTACCTAGAAAGACAAAGGCAGCAGGCATACAGGAACACCACCACCTGCAAGTTCCCCTCCAAGCCACTCACTATGCTGACCTGGAAATATATTCACTGTCACTGGGTCAAAATCCTGGAACTCCCTTCCTAACAGCACTGTGGGTGTTCTTAGACCACAGGGACTTAAAGAAGGGAGCTCACCACCACCTGCTCAAGGGCAACTAAGGATGGGAAATAAATGCTGGCCCAGCCAATGACATCCACACCCCTTGAATGAAGGGAAAAAACTCTGTTCCCCAACATATTGTTTGGATTACAAGCAAAATACTGCAGATGCTGAAAATCTGAAACAAAAACAGAAAATGCTGGAAAAATTCAGCAGGTCTAGCAGCATCTGTGGAGAGAGAAACAAAGTTAACATTTTGAGTCCGTATGACCCTTCTTCAGAAGGACCTTCATCAGCTGCTCTGAAGAAGGGTCATACGGACTAAAAACGTTAACTCTGTTTCTAGATGCAGCTAGACCTGCTGAGTTTTTTCAGTATTTTCTGATATTGTTCAGATTGTGGAAGCACCAGTCCAGGTCAGGAGCACCATGGAGCATGAACCTGCTATTCTCTCTCAGGATATTGCCACTTTTATTCTGTCAATTCCTCTGCTGGTATCTCTGAGGCAGCAGGGGAAGGTCGCGGCCACCCATGCTCAGGAAGTGCAGTCAGAAGCCGGGCCTTCTAGGCCGAGAGAGTGGCTTGAGGTCACTCCCTAAGTCCTGGAGTTTCTACCAGTGAAGATCAGCAGTCTTCCAGCGGCCACGCAGCAGCCACTGGGATAGCCTCTGCAGGAACACGAGGGCAGGCAAAGGCAGACGGAGGACTGCGCAAGTGTGATTAGTTGACTTTTTGTGTGGAATATTGGATGGTTTGATTGATAAAATGAATCAGCACTGGAGCCCCTCCGAGATCAATAAGATACAGTGCCCAGGACTGAATGAAGCATTCTAAAGTGGGCAGATGAGCTCGGTATAAATGTAATGAGCTTCCACCCTTTTGTGGTCCAAATGTGGTGACCAATGTGGGTGATCAAAGACATTCCTGGACATTTGACTACATGACATCTAATTGCTTTGACAACTAGTATTGCATTCACTTCAGAAAGGGTGAAATTGATTATTTTTGCTTGGGATTTCACACCAGCAGCTTGTTGACAAGTTCCTTGAACTTACAGGTCACTCACCAACAGCTGAAAAGAGGAAACTGAGGTTGGGGAATCTGAGAATGAAGAAGAGGGGAAACTGAGGGTGAGGATGAGGGGAAGATGAGGGTGAGGAGGAGGGGAAGATGGGGGTGAGGAGGAGGGGAAGCTGAGTGTGAAGAAGAGGGGAACCTGACGGTAAGGACGAGGGGAAATTGAAGGTGAGGATGAGGGGAACCTGAGGGTGAGGCAAGAGGAAACTAAGGGTGAGGGTAAGGGGAAGCTGAGGATAAGGAAGGGAAAACTGAGGATGAGGAAGAGGAGAAAGTGAGGGTGAGCAATGGGAGAAGCTGAGGATGAGGAAGAGGGGAAGCTGAGGAAGGAGAAGAGGGAGTCTGAGGACAGGAAACAGGGGAAAATGTGAGTGGGGAAGAGGGGGAACTGAAGGTGGGGAGGAGGGCATGGTAGCGTAGTAGTAATGTTACTGAACTAGTAACCCAGAGGCCTAAGGCTATAACTCAGGTAACATGGGTTTGAATCTCGCCATGTCATCTGGTGGAATTTAAATTCAATCAATTGATAAAAATCTGCTAATCTCAGTAATGATGACCATGAAACTCCTGAACTGTCGCAAAAAAACGATCTGATTCACTAATATTCTTTAAGGAAGGAAATCCTTACCTGGTCTGAACTACATGTGACTCCAGACCCATAGCAATGTGGTTGACTCTTGACTAGCCTCTGAAATGGCCTAGCAAGCCACTCAGTTGTAGCAAACTGTTATGTAAATGTCCAAAAGGAATAAGACCTGTTGGAGCACCTGGCATCAACCTAGGCACCAGAAACAAGGGCAAGCCAGCCCTGTCGACCCTGCAAAGTTCTCCTTACTAACATCTGGGGGCTTGTGCTAAAATTGGCAGAACTCCGCTTATAGGCTAGTCAAGCAACAGCCTAACTTAGTCATCCTCACGGAATCATACTTTACAGATAATGTCCCAGACTCCACCATCACCATCCCTGGGTATGTCTTGGACATACAGGACAGATCCAGTAGAGGTGGCAGCACAGTGGTATACAGTCAGGAGGGAGTTGCTCTGGGAGTTCTTACCATTGACTTTGGGCTCCATGAAGTCTCGTGACATCAGGTCATACATGGTCAAGGAAACCTCCTGCTGATAACCATGTACTGCCACCACCCGTGCCCCCTGCCTCAGCTGATGAATCAGTGGTCCTCCATGTTGAACACCTCTTGGAGGAAGCAGCACCAGTAGCAAAAACACACAATGTACTCTGGGTGGTGAGCTTCAATATCCATCACCAAGAGTGGCTTGGCAGCAGCATCAGTGACCAAGTTGGCTGAGTACTGTAGGACATATTTGCCAGACTATGCCTGTTGCATGTGGTGCGAGAACCAACAACAGGGAAAAACCTACTTGAGTAAGTGTTGGCAGCTTTATACAACTTTGTGTTTTGCTATTGGAATAAACAATTGATAGACCATTCCTGTTTGTCTACACATTTCCTAATGGTCAAATTGTGATCCTGAATCTGGTCCCAGATTTTCACCATGGTCGAGAACCTCTCTGTTGTGGTGAAATAGCAAACAAGCTGGGAAATCTTAAGTGCCACCCCCAAACATGGCATTCTCTATTTTCAGGGGTCAAGCTGGGGTTCGTGGATGTGCAGTTTACAGAAGCAGCTGTCCATTTAAGTCTCCAGCTACCTCCACTAGAGTAGGATTTTGGTAGGCCAGGAGTGTGAAACCCAGAGTGTGGAGATTAGACCAAGTAAGATGAGGTCTAACTTGGTGGATTCATTTGGATTCCCCTTTAGAGAGGTACAATGCCCCTTTGGATATGGTCCTGGGACGCCTTTGGCAGAGGTAAGGCACCCTTTGGGATTGTAAATGTAAATATTATTGTGCGTAAAAGCTGCATAAACTCATTGGAAATGTCAAAGCTGTCAAAGAACTATCAAAGGATACAAGGTGAGTTGGCACAGAGGGGCAATGGAAAAGAGTGTTGGTTGGGGTCATGAATTGGCACTAAGATGGCATAGGGGCATTGGGGGGGGTTGGGTGGGGGGCAGGTCTTGAATAGGAGGTATGAGGGGTCATGTGGTGTGGCTGGGGGTATAGGATGGCATAGGAGGTAGAAGGGGTCATGCAGGTGAGTGGGTAGAATACCTTGGCATAGGTTGGAATGGATGGGGCATGGGGAGTGTTTTGGGGTTGAGAGGGTTAAGGGGTGAGGCCTGTTTTTTATTTCAATTTTTAAAAAAGTTAATTCAACAAAGCACTGGAGCATGGAGGCAGACTCTCCATCCAGCCGACCCCTTCACCTGGCAGCCTCCACACTCATTCAGGGGTAACGGACTCAACTTCTAAACCAGCCTGTGCCCCCACCCCTCCATCTTCCACTCCCGTCACCCCCAACCCCGGAATAAAAATCAGAACTGAGGAAGGCTATTTTTAAAGGTTAGGTCCACAATGCCAGGAATTCACCCCCATCTCTGTGTACCTAACCCCGAGAGTGAAAATCTGGGCCTCTCTCTTTTCATGATTGTTGTTGTTGGATTGGAAATGGATCCCACTTAATACATCCTCTTGATTATTGTGATTGTTTTGGCTTGACAGCCTATTTATCTCCTTTTTCACGGCTAGTTCTTCTTTATTATGACACTTTATACCCTTTCTCCTGTTGAAAACTCTGAACTGTATTCTGACATACAGCAATAGTGGCTCAGTGCCACCATTACTGACAGAGCTGGCTGAGTACTGAAGGATGTAGTTGCTAGACTGGGTCTGTGGCTGTTGGTGAGGGAACCAGTAGGGGGGGAAAAATCTGTAAGACCTTGTCTTTACCAATTTACCTGTGGCACATGCATCGTTTCATGACAATATTGGTAGGAGTGACCATCACACAGTGCTTGAGGAGACAAGGTTCCATCTTAAAACTGAGGGTATCCTCCATTGTGTTGTGTGGCACTACCACGGTGCTAAATGGGAAAGGCTCAGAACAAATCTAGCAGCTCAGACTGGGCATCCATGAGGTGCTATGGGCCATCAGCAGCAGCAGCAGAATTGTACTCGACCATAATCTGTAACCTCATAGCCTGGCATATCTCCCACTCTACTATTACCATCAAGCCAGAGGATCAACCCTGGTTCAATGAGTGCAGGAACTAATGAATCAAATCAAAACTTTGCAGGGTACGTTCTCCTTCCATGCTATTCTCAGTGCTTCTTCCAAGTGGTGCTCAGCATGACCATGTCCAGCTGTGAAGGATGGAGGACAATTATACCATCTAGAATAGGAGGCTTCACAAATATCCCCATCCTCAATGATGGAGGAACCCAGTTCATCAGTGCAAAAGATAAGGCTGAAGCATTTGCACCAGTCTTCAGCCAGAAATCTCAAATGGATGATCCATCTTGGCCTCCTTCCGAGGTCACCAGCATCACAGAGGCCAGCCTTCAGCTAATTTGATTCACTCCACGTGATACCATAAAACAGCTGAAGGCACTGGATACAGCAAAGGCTATGGGGCCTGACAATATTGCGGTGGTAGAAATGAAGACTTCTGCTTCAGAACTAACAGCTCTTCCAATACATCTACAACACTGGAATTTAATTGACACTGTGGAAGATTACCCAGGTGTGTCCTGTCTACAAAGAACAGGATAAATCCAACCTGACCAATTACCCCCCAATTAGTCTGCTCTCAATCATCAGCAAAGTGATGGAAGGTATTATTGACAGTGCTATCAAGTGGCACTTACTCAGCAATAACCTGCTCGTTGATGCTCAGTTTGGTTTTGCCAGGGCCACTCGACTCCTAACCTCATAATAGTCTTGGTCCAAACATGGACAAAGGAGCTGGACTCCCGAGGTGAGGTGAGAGTGACTGCCCTTGACATCAAGGTAGCATTTAACCAAATGTGGCATCAAGGAGCCCTAGCAAAATTGAAGTTAATGGGAATCAAGGGGGAAGCTCTCGAATGGTTGCAGTCCTACTTGGCACAAAGGAAGATGGTTGTGGTTGTTGGAGGTCAATCATCTCAGCTTCAGGTCATCACTGTAGGAGTTTCTCAGGGTAGTGTCTTTGGCCCAACCATCTTCAGCTACTTCATCAATGACCTTCTTTCCATCATAAGGTCAGAAGTGGGGATGTTCGCTGATGATTGCACAATGTTCATCACCATTCGCGACCCCTCAGATACTGAAGCAGTCTATGTCCATATGCAGCAACACTTAGGCAACATTCAAGCTTGGATTGATAACTGGCAAGTAACACAAGTGCCAGGCAATGACTATCTCCAGCAAGAGAAAATCTAACCATTGCCCCTTAATATTCAATGGCATTACCATTGCTGAGTGCCCCACTATCAACATTCTGGGGGCTACCACTGACCAGAAACTGAACTGAACTAGCCATATAAATACTGTGGCTACAAAAGCAGGTCAGAGGCTAGGAATCCTGCAGTGCGTAACTCACCTCCTGACTCCCCAAAGCCTGTCCACCATCTACAAGGCACAAGTCAGGAGTATGATGGAATACTCCCCACTTGCCTGGATGAGTGCAGCTCCAACAATACCCAAGAAGCTTGACATCATCAAAGACAAAGCAGCTGGCTTGGTGAGCACCACATCCGCTACCTTCAACATTCACTCCCTCCACCACCGATGCACAGGAGCAGCAGTGTGTACCATCTACAAGATGCACTGCAGCAACCCACCAAGGCTCCTTCGATGGCACCTTCCAAGCCTGCAACTTCTACCACGCAGAAGGGCAAGGGCAGCAGATAAATGTGTACACCAGCAGCTGGAAGTTCTCCTCCAAGCCGCTTATCATCCTGACTTGAAAATATATCACCGTTCCTTCACTGTCGCTGGGTCAAAATCCTGGAACTCCCTCCCTAACAGCACTGTGGGTGTCCCTAGACCACATGGACTGCAGCAGTTCAAGAAGGCCACCTCCTTTTAGGGGCTGTTAGGGATGAGCAACAAATACTGGCCTAGCCATCGACACTCACAGCCCATAAAGGAATAAAAAATAAAAGTGGCGTCAGGGAAGAGGGGGAATCAAAGGCAGGGAAGAGAGAAACTGAGGACAGAGAAGGGAAAATCGGGTGTTGGGGTGGGGAAAAGGGGGAAACTGATAACAGAACAGAGATAAAACAATATCTGGTCCAAGGTCCTCCACTTTCTACACTCAGATACAATTGTCTTCTTCATATCAATGTGTCCTCCCTCTAGAACAGATAATGAAACTTACCAATGCAGATCTGTAAACGTTTAAATGTGAAACCAGTGAGATGCCCTCTCCTCCACATGTCAGGGCACATCAGTGTTGAACAGAGCCATGATTGGATTCCAGAAGGGAAAGCCCTCAGCTGCTCTTGAATTTGGAGTACTTTGGAGTCAGAACATTTGCTTTCCTTGCACTTTGAAGCAAGCAGAATGTTTAGTTTATCCCACCCCTAAGGATTTGCTAAACTCTTTCTCATTCTTGAGACAGTTAGAAATGCATCTCATATAGTTTAGCTTTGACACAGCAGGCTGCCTCAATCAAGTGCAGTGTTAGACCTGATCACAAATACTCGTGAGGTTTGATAGATTTACTCTGCTGAGATCACAAAATAAGCTACAAACAGTTTCTGTCCTCAGATAGCAAATGAAAATGCAAAAGAAAAAACACTAGTAAATGATAGTCCTAGATTTCAAAGACTCACTCTACTTTTTCAGAGAATCCTATCTAATGTTCGCAAAGGAATTGTAAATTTAAATTGGCATTAGTCTCGTCACCTTGATCTAAAAAGTACTGGAAACCACGATGAAATATGTATGGGGATCAAAGGTGAAAACAGGAGCTATATGAATGCAGCAATAATAAAATACACCTGTTTGAAAGTCTGGATTTAGTCTGGAACACCAGCAGCTGGAAGTTGCAGCAGTTCAAGAAGGCAGCTCACCACCACCTTCTCAAGGGCAATTAGAGATAGGCAATGATTGTTGGTCTCACCAGCGGCACTCACATCCCGTGAACGAATAAATAAAAAATAAATAAATAAATTTAACCCACCATTATAGTTATAATTGCTGATTACCATAAGTGGAATCTGCCTGGGGGTGCTAAAACAGACACTTGCAGATCTATTACTGATTAGAAGCAATTTTCATGGAGAAATATAGGTGGAATTTAATGTCCTTCCCCCAAGGCAAGTTTGGAGCTGGGGGCGGTATTAGATTGGATGAGAGGGTGCTAGGTGGGGACCGGCCACCTCCCCTCCTCTGCCTTGATTAAATTCGGTGTGGGCAGACTCATGGATGGTTCTCTGTTCTGCTGCCAGTTGAGGCCCTTAAATGGATAATTAATGTTCACTTAAGGGCCTCATCCTGCCGTTGCTGATATTCAACCAGCAGTGGGTTGGGCAGTGGCCATGCTGGAAGCCTAAAAAGCAATCCTTATCAAGTTTGCTTGCATGTTCCAAGGGGCTATCCCTCATTCAACGGCACTCAGTGACTGATTGAGGGACCTGACATTGGGGGTGGGGGTGGGGGCGGGGCGGTGGGGGGGCATATCGAGAGCTGCCTGCTGCTTTTGCTATTGAATCCCCAGTCTCTCCTAACCAGTGAATGCCCCCCCCTCCGCACCACGACCCCCATCCTGCCCTCACTCACCTGGGTCCTTCCATGATCCTGGATCGCTGGTGGGTGCGTCACCAGCAGCTTCCACCATTCCCCGGGTGGCTCTGACGGCAGTGAGGAGATGCCGGCATCTGATTGGCCAGCATCTCTCAGGGGGACAGGATTTCTGCTTTCAGAGTCCATGATCCCAGGGAAGGCCCTCTGTTGGCCACTTCAGTGCCTGTCTGGTATTGAACATGGTGGGCCTTCCCGAAAGGAGGCAATGTTGGGCTCTCAAAGTCCCCCCAGCTGGCAAGCGAGAGCACCATTGTCTGGATTAAATGCCATCCTAAACTTCCACTGAGGATGTGGAGTGCACTGACTGGCATGATGGCTCAGTACTGAGGGTGAGGGAAGCAAGTTCTTGGATTTGGCACTGGAGACTGGCAGAGGAGTTTCTGAGGAGGACGGATGCTCAGTATCTACAGGGAGGGGCAAGCAATCTGTCTCACCCTCCTGCCCCTCTCCCCTGCAGGAGTTGGTGCTCTACATTATCTCCACCTCCCATTCATTCTGCAGTCCAAAGGAGACCCCCAGGAAGATGCTAATGACTCAGCATTCTCTCTGTCTCTCCTGCTGACTCCAGTAAGTTTGTGTAGCATTGCACTTATTCTTTTCTGGTGAAGTCCTCAGGCATATTCCAGAATAAGTTGTTAGAGTGTTGATGAAACCTTGCGTCTTAGAAAGCCTCCTAATATGTTTCAGATGTCTTGTACCAGCTTGAGCAGTTATGAACATGAAGTGATGAGTATCCCTTTGAGTATAGCTTTTGAAATCGACTTCAACACAATTTTTACTCGCAAACAACTGGTGAATATTAGGAGAGAGTGTAAGTTAAAGCACTAGCCACCAGAATGCCAGCACTAGCGGACATCATTTAGCTCTTTAACGAACCTCTTTGCAATGGCTTCACCTCCATTATGAAGCTGGTGTCTTGTGCAAAATGGAGGTGAAATCAATGTTTCAGTGAAGATGCCAAAATAAATCTAGGAGAATCAATAGCAGGTGAATGTGCTGCTGAAAATCACTCCTACGTTTCAACGTTTCTGAAACTACAGATTTTTTTTTACAATGACCACATGCATCCTCCTAAATAAAGGGTCTAACCTAGTTAATGAAGTATTGGCCGCATTTGTACTGATTCACTTTGTAAACCATCTACTCAATCCATTTGCCCTTGGTTCTACCTCAAGTTGCAAACTTTGGTTGGACATATTCCTGGAGGTTTCATCATCTGTCCTCCTGCCTGTAACCTTCCCACTCACATTCCAGCCATTGGTTGTCTGATGGTATCCATTCAACTGAAAGGATTTTAGTGATGAAAGAGTTAATTTCCCTTAAAAATGAAGAACTGCTGTACAGACCTTAGTAACCAAGTGTATAATTCTTTGCCAAGAAACTTTAGAGCAAAATGTAACATTCTGAGACACTGAGGGGCTGTTTCCCCTGCTGGAGAGTCTTCAACGAGGAAGCATCATCTCAGGATAAGGGGTCAGCCACCTGGGTCTGAAATGAGCAGAAATCTCTCAACTCAAAGGATTATGAATCTTTGGAGCTGTCTATCCCAGAGAGCTGTGAATGCTGTGTCGTTAAGTGTATTCGAGAGCGAGATTGATAGATTTGTTTTGGTTCTAAGTGAATCAAGGGATATGGGGGTAAGGGGAGAAAATGGATTTGAGGTTATAATATCAGCCATGATCTTGTTGAATGGCAGAGCAGGTTCGAGGGGCTGAATGATGCTAATTCCTGTGTTCTAAATCAGTGAATAAACCTCAGGTTGACTGTATTTGGTCTTCACCAATCAATATATTGATCCTTAAAAAAAATGTTAAAATGCTCCAGTCCTCCACAATTAGAACTGGGAGCTGTAAGAGATTTAATCGATCTTAACAAGCGCAGAGCCAGTACAATATGGGGATGGTGAGAAAGAATCAAAGGGAAGGTCTGTGATTGTGTGGAAGGCAGGAGTGATTAAATGACAAGGTAAAAGGGGATGGCAGTGGAAAGAAACAGAAGATATGTCTGGAGGAGGGATAAATGGAAAAAGCAGACTCATTATTAACAGCTGCTGTCTGAGAACATGGGAGCAGTGGTCATGAACGCAAGTTGTTAAAATCAGTGCAAAGACTGGAAGGGTGTAAATTGCTCAGTAAAAATGTGAGATGCTGTTCCTCAAGATTGTGTTGATCTTCAGTGGAGGTGTAGAAGGCTGAGGACAGAAAAGTTCAGAATGGGAGCGGGTCGAAGTTGCAGTTCTGATGAATGGTCATCATCCTGGAATGTTAACACAGTTTCTCTCTCCATAGATACTTCCTGACCTGTTCAGTATCTCCAGCATTTTCAGTTTTTAATTACAGATTTCCAGCATCTGTAATATTTTGCTTTAGCTCCTCTGATCCTAGGTGCATGTTTCCAAGGGGCATGTAGCTTGATCCCGCCTCTCCATCCCTCTATCTCGACTGGTTCATTTTCATACATATCATTGTGCTGCAGCCAGTCTGCACACCCTGAGAAGAGGGAGAGCTTTCTGGGAAACAGTGGGAAGCATGAGCCATTTCCAATCGTCCAGAACAGACTCTCAGGTCTCTATGAATGAGAAAGATCCAAGAACCTTTGTTTTGTGTTCCTGGGTTCAAATATTAATAACTTTTCTCACAGCAAAACCTAACCTTAGCTCCTTTCTTTCTTGATTCAAAGGGCTTTGACTGTAATGTGTTAAGAAGTCTGAACTGAATGAAGATTTTCCCTGCGGTTTCGAGCACGTTGAAGTGAGACCATGCAGTGCAAAGGAAATCTGCATGATTCATGCAATATTCATGAGACTTGACATGTCTTCTTAATGGGATAAGGCTCAAGATCTCAAGCCAGGGATTAATTTAATGTTCAAATACCCTGTCTGGGCCACAATGGGCTCTTTAGAATCATTATAATATCTTAAAGGGTGGGTGGCTAACTAACTTATGACTAGATGCAGCTAAAGTACCCTGGCTGCGTCTGATTGGGAATCATCTGATCTAGAACAGATATATTTTATTTGTTTTTATTTATTTATTTGCTTTCAAACTTCCATCACAGCAAGGAGTCTAATCCATGCAAGTTAACATCATGATCCAGAACTCATACTAAAAGAGGGCTGTTGTGAGTTGTGGCCGAGTTGGTACAATTGATAGAGTTGATCAGGAGACAGCTGATTGGGAGGCAGTGGCATAATGGTATTGTCACTGGGCTGGTATTCCAGAAATCTAGGGTAATTCTCTGGGGACCTGGTTTCAAATCCCACCATGGTAGATGGTGAAATTTGAATTCAATAAAAATCTAGAATTGAAAGTCTGATAATGTCTGGTTCACTAATGAAGGAAACATATGGTCCTTATCTCCAGACCCACAGCAATGTGGTTGACTCTTAACTGCTCTCTGAATATGGGCAATAAATGCTGGCCTAGCCAGCAATGCCCACATGAATGAATAAAAAAGAAATGTCTTAGGTGGAAACAGTGAATTTATTTACAAGGTACTCATCAGCTACTATATATGTGCTTTCAACTCAAACTCTACCTCTACACAACTAATTACTGAGGTAGGCCATGCTACTCTCCTATTGGGTACTAAAGGTCATGTGATCTTCCTTAACGAGCATCTTTCTTAAAGCCATAATTGCTACATCCCTTCTCCCTTTACTCGGATATACATATTATATTTACAAGTACAAATCTCTCAACAAAATATTTACACTAGCTAAGGAATTTACAAATTCAGTCTTTTCTCCAGATGCTTTGTCAGGAACCTCCTTTTCCAAAGTTGCCTGAACATCAGGTCCTTTGGTGGGCATCTCCAGTTCTGTCTCCTCAACTCTGACAGGGACATCAGGTATGTCTGTCCTGGATTGAATATCCTCAACAGGAAACGCTGACCCGGTCATGAACACTGGTGGAATCAACTCTTGGTGATTTGTTTCTCTCTTCCTTAAATGATCCACATGTCTCTGCATGACCTGGCCTTCCACCTCCATGTGGTAAGATAGAGGTCCAGTCACTGTACTTATTTCAGCCGGTAACTACTTTGGTCCTGGCTTGAATATCCTTAACAGGCAACGCAGACCAGGTCATGATCACTCATGTCTCTGTCTTCCTTAAATGGTCCACATGGTTATGAATGATCCATCCTTCCACCTCCACTTGGTAAGTGCACATCCAAATACTTCTTAAATGTTTTGAGGGTATCTGCCTCTACCACCCTTTCAGGCAGTGAGTTCCAGATTCCCACCACCCTCTGGGTGAAAACAATCTTCCTCACATCCCCTCTAAACCTCCAGCCCCTTATCTTAAATCTGTGCCTCCTGGTTATTGATCCCTCCACCAAAGGGAAAATTTCCTTCCTGTCTACCCTATCTATGCCCCTCATAATTTTATACATCTCAGTTATGCCCCCTTAAATCTCCTCTGCTCAAGGGAAAATAACCCCAGTCTATCCAATCTCTCCTCATAACTAAAACTCTCCAGTCCAGGCACCATCCTGGTAAATCTCCTCTGAACTCTCTCCAGTGCAATCACATCCTTACTATAATGCGGATTCCAGAACTGCACGCAATATTCTAGCTGTGGCCTAACCAGTGTTTTATACTGTTCCAGCATAACCTCCCTGCTCTTATATTCTATGCCTTCTTGACCACCTTATATACCTGTCCCGCTACCTTAAGGGACCGGTGGACATGCACACCAACGTCCTTCTGATCCTCGGTACTTCCCAGGGTCCTAACGTTCATCCTGTATTCCCGTGCCTTGTTTGCCCTGCCCAAGTGCATCACCTCACACTTATCCAGGCTAAATTCCATTTGCCACTGATCGCCCTTCTGACCAGCCCGTCTATATCCTCCTGTAATCTAAGGCTAATCTCCTCACTATTTACCATCCCACCAATTTTTGTGCCATCCATGAACTTACTGATCAGCCCTCCTACATTCAAGTCTAAATTGTTTATATATACCACAAACAGCAAGGGGCCCAACACCGATCCCTGTGGAACCCCAATGAACACAGGCATCCAGTCACAAAAATACCCTTTGACCATCACCCTCTGCTTCCTGCCACTCAGCCAATTCTGGATCTAATTTGCCAAATTGCCTTGGATCCCATGGGCTCTTACCTTTGTTATCAGTCTCCCATGCAGGACCTTACCAAAAGCCTTGCTGAAGTTCAAGTAGGCTACATCAAATGCATTGCCCTCATCTACACAGCTGGTCACCTCTTCAAAAAATTCAATCAAATTGGTCAGACATGGGCTTCCCTTTAACAAAACCATGCTGACTGTCCTTGATTAAACCCTGGCTTTCCAAGTGTAGATTAATTCTGTCCCTCAGAATTGCTTCCAATGGTTTCCCCACCACTGAAGTTAGACTGACTGGCCTTTAGTTCTCTGGTTTATCCCTTCCTCCCTTCTTGAATAACGGTACCACATTGGCTATCCTCCAGTCGTCTGGCACCTCTCCTGTGACCAGAGCGGTATTGAAATTAATTGCCAGCACCCCTGCTATCTCCTCCCTTGCCTCACTCAACAGCCTGGGGTGCATTTCATCCGGGCTTGGAGATTTATCTACTTTTAAGCCTGCCAGACCACTATTAGGTTGGATGAGTGCAACAATTTTTTCACCATTATGAAAGCTTCTTTCTGGGGTGTCTCCCAAGACCAATGTTGGTTCTTTTTCAGTAGAGAATGCAGGGTGTCAGTTCTGTGGACAAATTGGGTAAGAAATGCCCATAATAGTTGATCATTCCTAGGAATGATTTGAGCTCTGAGGTGTTCTTTGGTGCAGGTGCCGCTCTTATGGCTCTCACTGTCTCCTCAGCTGGGTGGAGGCCCTGTGAATCTACCTGGTGACCCAAACAGGTTACTTCCCTTGCTTGGAACGTGCACTTTACTTTTTTTAAACACATTCCAGCTTGCAAGAAACATTTTTAAACTTCTTCTAAGCTTGCCAAATGCTCTTTTTAGTGAATCATGTCACCAAAACATAATCTAAATAGACTACAACCTGGGGCAGTCCCAGCAATAAACTTTGCATTGTTCTCTAGAAGATGGCGTAAGCTGAGGAGATGCCAAAAGGCAATCGAGTATGTTGGTACAACCCTTTGTGGGTATTAATTGTGACAAATTCCCAGGAGGCGTTATCTAACTCTAGTTGTTGATAAGCATTACTCAGATCAAGCTTCATGTAGGTGGATCCACCTACCAGCTTGGCATATAGTTCTTCGATTTTTGGTATCCGGTGTCTATCTAGCTTAGCTATTTTATTAACTGTCACTTTGTGGTCTCCACAAATTTGGATGCTTTGGTCAGGGTTAAGGAGAGGGATTATGGGTGCTGCCCATTTGGAGAACTGCACAGGTTATAAAATGCCCAGTTTCTTTTCTAGTCTATCCAGTTCAATGTCGACTTTTTCTCGCAGTGTGCATGGCACCGGTGTCGCCTTCATGAATTGAGGGGCTGCCTCCGGATCCACATGAATTTTTGCCTGCAGCCCCTGGATCTTCCCAAGTTCATCCTTGAAGACTATGGCGTACTTTTGAAGTAGCTCTGGTAGCCCACTTGCTCTCAATGGAAAATTTCAGCCCATTCTAACTTAATCTCCTTTAGCCAGTTTCACCCCAGGAGGCTTGGCCCTCACCTGCTACCACCATCAAGGGTAGTTTTGCCAATTGGCTTCCATAATGGACAGTTACTCTATTTATGCCTCTGACTTGTGTAGATTTTTAGTTTGGCAGCTGTTTTTTTCTAAATTTAATTGATGTTCATCATAAATCAGATATCTGAAGGTATGCTCACAATTACTGTAGTGGAAGCTCCTGTGTCCACTTCCATTCTAACAGGTTTGCCATTTACTTTCACTGTGACAAATATTGTTTCTGTCTTTCCAACTTTCAGATTAAACAAGTAAACATCAGAATTTGTTGTTTCAGGCTCTTCTATGTTGAAGATTTCATTGGGGTTTTTCGTCTGTTTACAAACCTGCTTGAATCTTTCCTTGCACTGTCTCATTATATTTCTGTGGTAATAATAACATTTGATTTTTTAACTGCCAATCATTAAAAGACTGCATTTTCCTTTCAGGCTTCCAGAATTTTTGCAGTTTTTCCATTTTTATTTATCTCCACAATTGGTGGCTGTACCTTCAGGTGTCTGAGCCCTTAGTTTTGGAATTCTCTCCCCAAATCTCTCCCCTTCTATGCCTCTCTCTCCTCTTTGAACAAACTCTGTAAAACCTACCTCTTCAACCAAGCAAATCTCCTGCTGTGTTGTCTGCCGACACTTCCTTGAAGCATCTTTGGCACATCTGTCTATAGCAAAGGAGCTATACAAATGCAATAATGTTAAAGCAAAATACTGCAGATACTGGAAACCTGAAATAAAAACATTTGCTCCCATTCTGAAGAAGATCATATTGGACTCAAAGCATTATCTCTGCTCCTCTCTCCACAGATGCTGCCAGACCTGCTGAGTTTGTCCAACGCTTTCAGGTTTTTATTTCTATACAAATGCAAGTTGTTTTTGTTGGTGCATCTGCTGACTTTCTGCAGACTTGGCTTGCTGAGCATTGCTACAATTTAAGAAATAACGTTGTCATTTCTGTCACCATCATGCAACATAAAGGCCATCAGTTGAACTGCAAAGCACAGTCAAGCTGGGTGTGGATTGCAGTGCCTGCTGAAGAGATCTGGCCCAGTCACATGTTATTTAATCATTCAAAATGTGGATTTATCAGTAGTGAAGTCTGGCGATCTGTAATTGGGCTTACATGGGCTGTAAAGTTCTGTTAACCTGAAATCCATTGGACCTTGAGCAGATTTGCTTTTTGCTGCTGTTTATAAGCATGCCTTTGTAGGTATTGCCACTTCTGTAGATTCTCTGTAAGATCTATCAGCCATCAAGTTTTGCCTTTTTATCTTGAGTTCATTTTATCTTGTTTTTCCCTTATTTTGTATTCTCTTCTCCTTTCAATGGTTGAACTGATTTTTGATGTCCCCCTTTCACTGCAATCTTTGCTGAGTAACTTATATAAATAATAATGTTTGCACTTGTATAATGCTGAAATATCCAACATACTTCACACAATGAATTATGTTTGAAATGCAAAGCTTGCTCTTGTGAAGGCAAATAGCATTATGAATTCATCTTTAAAGAGATTTTTTTGATTTGTACAATGCCAGAGCTAATTACAGTGTTAATATGTTATTCCTTGCACCTCCCTTCCTGCCTGCTCCTAAACGGCCATGGTAGACACTCACAATACAGCCATGAGGTAGAACAAAGACAAGAAGTTAGGAATACTCTACTCCTTGCTGGACTGATTTAACATAAGGAGCACAGATACTGAAGAGGAAAGGAGATGCTGTGAGGGAAGCAGAGAAATTAACATAAGCTGTGTTAAGGAGCCTGACCGAGTATCACGAATGTAACCATTCTCGGCATCCAAGTTGAACCTCTATATGATGATAATTCTATGCCCCCCTCAGACAGGCCAAATAATTTCCAGAACTAGGCCCTTCAACAGGAGTTTGAACAATTGGAGACCATACAGAACCTTCACATGGATTTCATTAAACAATATTTAGCTCAGATTTGTGGACTTGGACCATTCTCTGGTGTTATACTCCTGAAAGCCCATTATTGAAGGAAGAATCCAAAGCCAGTCTTTATTTGTGAAAGATTTATTCACAGAGTGAAACATTGCAGGTTTGATTCCACTAAACTCTTGTTTCTGTAAGTGTCTTTTTATATGTGTTCAAGTAACCATTCAATCAATGCCTCCACGTTATGTACTTAACATCAGTTGATACAATTGCTATATGGTGGAGGTATAAATCAAACAGGTAACACCATTTGATGAGTTGTTAAACATCCATCCTACTTTACTATCTGACTCTCCCGTTCTATTTCAATTGTTTCTCAAAATGAACTAAGTTCCCAACGAAAGTGATATCTGAAGATTTCAGTGCTCCAGCTCTGGTCCAGTTGACCAGACGTAGCAATTACACCTGTGGGCTAGCTGTTCCATTGCAGCTACAATGCTGGCATCCACCTGACAATGTGGACAATTGCCCAGGGTATGAGATGTCCACAAAAAGCAGGACAAATCCAACCCAGCCAATTGCCACCCCATCACTCTACTCTGCATCATCAATAAAGTAACGGAAGGGGTCAACAGACTATCAAGAGGCACTTACACAGCAATAACCTGCTCACTGACGCTCGGTTTGAGTGCGCCAGGGCCACTCAGCCCCTGATCTCATTATAGCCTTGGTTCAAACATGGACAAAAGAGCTGAAGTCAAGGGGTGAGGTGAGAGTGACTGCCCTTGACATCAAGACGGCATTAGACTGAGTGCAGCATCAAGGATTCCTAGCAAAACTGGAGTCAATGGGAATTGGGGAAAACTCTCCACTGGTTGGATTGATACCTAGCACAAAGGAAGATGGTTGTGTTGTTGGAGGTCAATCATCTCAGCTCCAGGACATCACTGCAGGGATTCCTCAGGGTAGTGTCCTAGGCCTAACCATCTTCAGCTGATTCATCAATGACCTTCCTTCCATCATGTGATCAAAAGTGGGGATGTTCACTGATGATTGCACAATGTTCAGCACCATTCGCAACTCCACAGATACTGAAACAGTCCATGTACAAATGCCACAAGATCTGGACAATATCCAGGCTTGGGCTGACGAGTGGCAAGTAACATTCACATCACACAAATGCTAGGCAAATACCATCTTCAAGAAGAGAGAATCTAACCATTTCTCCTTGACATTCAACGACATTACTGTTACTGAATGCCCCACTATCAACATCCTGGGGGTTACCATTGATCAGAAATGGAACAGGCCTAGCAATATAAATACTGTGGCTGCAAGAGCTGGTCAGAGGCTGGGAATCCTGCGGTAAGTAACTCACCTCCTGACTCCCCAAAGCCTGTCCACCAACTACAAGGCACAAGTCAGGAGTGTGATGGAATACTCCCCACTTGCCCGGATGAGTGCATCTCCAACATACGCAAGAAGGCTTGACACCATCCAAGACAAAGCAGCTCGCTTGATTGGCACCCTATCCACCACCTTCAACATTCACTCCCTCCACCACCAACATACAGGAGCAGCAGTGTGTACCATCTACAAGATGCACTGCAATAACTCACCAAGATTCCTTCGACGGCACCTCCCAAAACCGGGACCTCTGCCACCTGGAAGGAGAAGGGTAGCAGACACATGGAAGCACTACTGCCTGCAAGTTCCCCTCCAAGCCTCTCACCATCCTGACTTTAAATATATCGCCATTCCTTCACTGTCGCTGGGTCAAAATCCTGGAACTCCCTCCCTAACAGCACTTTTGCATGTACCTATGCCACATGGGCTGCAGCAGTTCAAGAAGGCAGCTCATCACCACCTTCTCAAGAGCAACTAGGTTTGGGCAACAAATGCTGGCCCAGTCAGTAACACCTAGATCCTGTGAAAGGCGACAATAGTTCCCTGGTGCACTCTCCATGGCCTCAAACAATCAGGGTCGACTTGCCAACTTTTTTCTCTTGCAGTATACATTGTTGTTCCCCGTGAAATTTGGCATTCTTGTGTCTATCCTGATGAGTTCAAGATGAAAAGCTTCGACAGCATGGCTCTTATTTCACCAATACTCCATTAAGGATAGCTAATTTCTACCATTTTCTTGGAAGCTGTTGTGTTCCTACTTACACTTAACAATGAGAAGGACGTATTTTGTAGCCTGGCCCTTATCCCAAACATAGCACCCATCCAAGGGGAGATTCCAACTGAAATCCTCCAGATCCCCACCAATCTTTTTCAGAGATCTCCCGGAAGGACAAGAATGGCTTGTATTAGATATCTCATGTTTCATAATCCTGGCTTGCTGCTAAACGTGCAGGAGTGGTGAGTTGTGCATGAAGCAAGCAGTATGTAGAACACATGGTGAAAATACATTGAAGATGCACTCAGTCATGCTGACAGTATCACTGCATTTAAACAATTAATATAACTCTGGATAGTGAGAACATCTACTGGATCAGTAATGATTTAGTAGAATGGTTGTGACATAGAAAACCAACTTTTTCATACAAACTAATAAAAAGATTATGATAAGATTAAAATACTCGTAACTACCAGAGATATTGAATTTAAAATAAGGACAAAGAATTGGCGAGTTCTATTAAAATTGTCCACAATATGGTAATCAATGAGAGAGTACTAGAGGATCTATTAGTTCCTGGTCATTATGTTCTGTTATATGGAAATAGGTTGTAAAGCCTTACTTGCTTTACAGTGAATAATACTGTATTCACCATATTCATTATAACATGGTATGTGGGATCAACGTAAGAATTTACACTGTAGACTAGATTGAAACAGGTACATGGTTGGATTTTCAAGTCAGGGGCAGGAAACAGGAGTCAGGACAGTTTCTGGTTCCCAAATCTGCTTTTGGTGGGGGGAAGCACTCACTCTTTGGGATTTTCATGGAGGGACTCCCTTAATTGATATGGAGACAGATTCCCTGTCCAATTAAGGGTTCTTAAAGCTGGAGGGCCAGTCACAGCCAGCAATGGATGGAAAGTAACTGAGAGGGAATTTCAACATAGAGCCACCCTCTCACCAACTTTATTCAAGCATTAAATCAAAGCAGATATATCGGTCAGGCCACCACTCTGTGAGAGATGGAGTGGCGGGGGTCACACCTGGGGTTAGGGAGGAGATGTTACCCATCTACATGGCATCCTTTGGCTATAGGGCAGGACTGTTGGGGCATTGGCCTCCAGGCAGTTAAACTGCCTCTTCTCCATTCAGGAAACTGGAGGCCAAATAGAAAATTGCAATCAGCCTCCTATCAATGCCCTTAATAGGGCTCTTAATAAGCTTAGTTGGCTGCTCTCCATATAGGGCCAGAGTGCCCTGCAAGCTCCAAACCTGCATCAGCAAAAATGACCACATTGTCTGCCTCTATTTTCACTCTCAGTGGGTCTGAAAATTCAGCCCCAAATGTTGATGATATTATATGTACTGACCTATGATACTTTGACATTAAGAATTGTTGGAAAACAGACATGCTGTTGAAGCTTTTCATCTTACACTCAACATGACAGGACAGGTGCAAGAATACTAAAATTCAAATTTATACTCCAGGAGAAAAAGATGCTGATTGGTTGTCAAGCCCTCTCTGGTCAAGGCATTGCCAAAAGGAATGCACCAGGGAACTGTTGCCCCCACACTTTTGTTTAATTTAAAAAAAAATCAGTACCCTTTTCTCATTCAGTATAAATTTTTGATCCCTTTGAAATTTGGCATTCTTGCATCTGCCCCGATGAGTGCAAAATGAAAAAGTCCGATAGCACGTCTCTTTTTTCAACAATACACATGTTCTGAACTACAAAGAAACTTTGAAATTAGCAATGTGGGGACAATGTTAGAAAACATAGGTGAAAAAAAGGCAAACTGTATTTCGAAAAGATTAGCAGAGGCTGAAGAACAAAATCCCAGCTGTCATTACCTAATATAATTTATGCTTATTCTCTCACCTGAATGTGATCTTTCAATCTCTGATGTTTGCTATTTGCTTTTGATTGCCCCTCTACCTCCTTAACTCTGTTACCACACCCTTTGGTGTGACTAACTTTGCCTAAATCCAGCACAGTCTTTGTCTGTTTGTTGAGGGCTGCCTCTAACTCCTTATCCTCCTCCTATACAATTTCCTTCCTTCAGTACCATATTTTGAGTACTGCTTTAATTTTTTTCTTGGTGCTTGACAGTTATAATTACCATTACTCCTCCATCCTGTGCTGCTGCTAACCTCATATTTTCCTGGGTAAGGGCAACATGTACTCATTCAAAACTGTTTTTTTTGACAGACTAAGTCCAATGTAGACTCCATTCATTGAAATAGTTCAATGAACGTTTCTAGATTAAGTCTGTCTACCATGGTACCTCATTTAAAATGAAGCTGTAACCAATGATACAGTGCCAATGAAGTACGGCACTATATTATCTCATCTACAATACCACTGCTTTAAGTAAGTTCATTCAACCATAGAAAGACAATATGTATACAAGCAAAGATTTACTTCTTCAAAATCTAATCCTTCATATAAGGTAAAAGCACTTATAAAGTCAATAAATCAGATATTTGCAAATATGATCTATTGAATGAAAAGAACTTGAACTCAAACTGCCCACTTAAAACCAAAGCTGGTGACAACTAGCCACTTTTAATACCTTTCTGATATCCATTAATCTAACTATATTTATAAGCCTTGCAGTAGTCTCTCTAAACTATAAGATGCAACAAATGGGTGAAATTAAACAATTTATTGACATGGTGAGATGAATTAATCTCATAATGCTGTTTCCCTCCACTCTCGACATCATCCCTTCCTCATTTGAGGTCTACTGAGGGTCCGATGAGATCACCCCTGTGGGGCTGGTGGGACAATGTAACAGGAATCCAGGATATGGGGAATTTTGGCATTAATAGTGGATTGGTGATCTGGAAGGAGATGGGATTCAGTTAGTAATTGTCCTCAGGCAGTTAGACCTTTCCATCATAAAGCAGTGAGGGTTAGAACAGGGTTAGGAATGGAGAGCTACAAATACAAGAAAAATAGATCAGTGGGTAAAGGGCAGATGGGATCTACCGCACAGACACAAAACCCCATTCCATTGCTTAGGAAAACTCCACCCAGCGGCCTGGGCTGTGCAAGGCCCCAGGAAAGGTTATGATATTAATGTTGTAGCTGGAAAGAAGAGCATGGTCGGGAACTCAAAGACAGTCAAAGAAATACATGGTTCCTGATTTCCCAGCCATATTCCCGCCCCATGTTCCTAAACTCCACCCAGAGTAAAACATGTATGGCATTGGCAACAAACGCAGCCTTTCAGGTCACTAGGCCCACTTTAAATCTGACACAGTACCCTGTCTGGGCTCTTTCATACTGGAGCACATTAGGCTGCTTGCACATACAACCCCTCAAGAGAAGCAGAATGTGTGGTAATTAATTTTGGTCAGAAGAACATGGAGACACAATATAAATAAAGGGGTACAACGCTAAAGGGTGTGCAGGAGCAGAGGGACCTGTGTGTATACATGCCTAAATCATTGAAGGTTGCAGAGACAGATGGAGCGAGTAGCTCATAAAGCATACGGTATCCTAGGCTTTATTAATGGAGCATAGAGTACAAGAGCAAGGAGTTTATGCTGAAGTTATACAGGACACTAGCTAAACATTGGCTGGAGTGTTGTGTACAGTTCTGGGTGCCACACTTTAGGAAGGATGTGAACACACTGGAGTGAGTGCAGAAGAGGTTTACAAGAATGGTTCTAGGGATGAGAAACTTCAGTTATGAAGGTAGATTGGAGAAGTTGGGGCTGTTCTCCTTGGAGAGAAGAAGGCTGCTAAGATGAGATTTGATAGGGGTGTTCAAAATCATGAGGGGGCTGGACAGAGTAGATAGGGAGAAACTGTTCCTGCGCATAAAAGGAACCAGAGGGCACAGGTTTAAAGTGATTTACAAAAGGTGCAAATGCAATGTGAGAAAAAATGTTTCCACACAGTAAGTAGTTCAGGTCCGGAATGCACTGCTTGGAATTCCGGTGGAGGCAGGTTCAACTGAGGAATTCAAGAGGGCATTTGATGATTATTAGAACAGAAACAATGTGCAGGGCTACAGGGAAAAAGCAGGAGATTGACACTGAGTCATAATGCTTATTCAGAAATTTGGTGCAGACATGATGAACTGAATCGTCTCCTTCTGTGATTCTGTGATTCTATGATTCTATTATGCGAATCGTTCAGTTCGAACAATAGTTTAACACACTTTTAAATTTAACATGCTTCAGTACTCACAACTGCTTTCTTACCTAAATAGGAAAGGGCCACTATGAGGCCTCAACTATGGGCAGGTGGGCAACCTGACATCTCCCCCACTGGTAAGGTACCAGTGGAGATAGGTAGGTGTCATGCACGGTACCTCCTGTCATGCCATCCAATTTTGCACCCCTCCCCCACCTACCAGCCTAGTCCCGAGGGTGGGGGTGGTGGGAGTGTAAAATTTGAACCTATGATTCTATAAGCAGGTGCTATCACTAATTAATGGGTTTGAAAAGGCATCATGTACTACCATCATTGTGTTGAGCTCAAAAATGCCCTTCCACTTACTCCAAAAAAAATCAAAACTGAATAAAACACTCATTTGGCCGAATTTTTATTCCTGAGGTGGGTAGCTCGTCAGGAAATTTTACGACTCACCGGACCCACCTCGATAAAAAGGCCCATGGATGTTCTCTCTGGGGTGCGGGGGTGGGTGACGGTGATGGGGGAGCTGGGCTAAAGAAGCGTGGGATGGAGATGCGCCTATCTACCCCAGAAGCAGGGTGTAGGTAGATAATGGGGTGGCTGAGTGCTGAGATGGGTTAGTCAGGAGGTCTGCTTCGGTTCTCTGGGACCTCTTCCCAGTTATGATAAAAGATTTTAGACCCTCTAACCCTCATTCCTCACAACCCCATGCACACCCATCCAGCCCCATGTCCCCTTATACCTCCATGCTAACTCATGCCCCCCCCCCACCCACTCCTCATGGCCCTCCATACCCCCATGCTGACTCATGCCCCCATCCAGCTCCCCACATGGTTACTTACATCACTCATGCCAACTCACCTTGGGCGGACCTCAGGAGCCATATAGAAATGAAGTAAAATAAAGTTCTGTAAATTGAATACAGCCCTCACTATAAAAACTTGACACCAACAATAAATCCCATCCATGAAAGCCCATTAAAAGCTCTTTTTAAATATCAAGTCTTAAATCTCTTACAAAAACAAACTTCTATTCACCCCCACATCAAAGATAGCTAATCCTTTAATAAGTTCTTTGACCTGTCAATCAGACTGTGAACTCAGAATCTCACTGCTGAGATAATTGTTGCTTTTGGAAATCAACCATGCATTCATAAAGACTCCTTGGGGAAATGTCAGCAAACAACTATTAAAACTGCTAGAACAGATGCTACACCACCTGGCCTGGCAATCAAAACAATTCAGCAGAGTTTTCTTTTAACTCTTACTGACACCTGCAAGCTGTTGTTTTTTTCCACTTTTTTAAAGGACTAGGGATTTAAAATAATTTCAGACCATGACAGTTAAACAGACCTATTCCACCCTTCAAGAGTGCTTTTTCCTACTATATAACTTTGTGACTCACAACTGCAAAAATGGGGTCTGTTTGAACTCAGCACTGGGTTCAAATAGTTTTGATGAGTTTGGATTTACCTCATACCCCATATAAATCATACCCCACCACCTTTCCCTTATTGGCAAAAATTGGATCTGTGGGAAATGGGAATGGGATTTCTGTATCCAGGTCCGGCCTGCCATTTTTGAAGGTCAGTGAAGTCTTCCCAACTCTGTGACAATCTGGGTCTAATAGTAAGTTTCAAATGCCGCCAATTCAAAATCAGATCAGGTTAGAGAGAAGGCATCAATTCAGGAGGAGGATAGGGACCTGTCAGCAAGCCTGGTGCTTCCAAAATTAGCTTCAGGTTGTCTCCTGGACTGGTGCACTTTGTGTGTGAACTGCTTATCCATTTATAATTGCACATCTCTGCTGAGTTGCAAAGAGTGTCATGAGGTGCAGGCACAAACCACAAGGAAGAGGTTATTGGGGTGAAATTAGACCTGGGCTGGACAAAAATGTCAGAATCGCATCTGCAAATCATTATAGTATGTCAATATTTGATCGAATGAATTGGACAGAACTGAAGGTCAGATGAGGTATACGACCCATTCAGCTCTGCCTGTGTTCTGTCAACTTCGCCCACTGAGATTCAGCAGTAGAACTTAAACAAACTCTACACAGCCACAGTGGGTTTAGCAACTGATCCAGGGCTCCCTACAAACAGGAACATCAAAACTAATCTTCTCACAATGTGAGGAAGAGATTAGAGCTCATTCTCACCTGCAGTAGCTGAGCAACCTTTAAGCAAAGGGTTACCAGCTATTGGTGTAAACTGCGTCAAATTTCCTCACATATTGTTGCTGAGCTGGCTGGCTTGTTCGCATTCAGAGGGTGTCAAGTTGAGTTTATTTTCCAGCTGGGGAAGTTTTAGCTGAGGCGTGCTGCACATCTGACTTCAATAACATTTCAGGCTGTCTTTTCATTGTCACAATTTCCCAACTCAAAGATGCCTCTTTGACAGGAATCTCCACAGCCTAAAGGTAGAGAGTAGCCATGCTGAGCCAACAGCTGCTACGGACAGATTACAGCTCTGCACTGGGACGTCGACTGGGGAGGGGGTGAGAAGATGTCAGGGAGGGTATGATGGGTGTGGGTGAGGCACTCAGGTGGTGGGGGTTTATGTAGATGTAACATCCACTGAGTAAGCAGAACCATAATTGCAATCCAACAAAGCACACTGTTCAGTAGGCACAGTTTAAAAGTTTGTTTGGCTCACAGTCAAGTGATACAGAGGAGCGTGCTTATTATTTTATTGAGTGCGAGTGATTTAGGCAGTGTCAGGGAGGGTAACTGTGGGTCAATCAGTCACTGGCTGGAGGAAGTGCTTTCTTATTTCACTGAAGTTACAGTGAACAAACTGGAGACAAGGATAAAGGATATGTCTGTACAGGAGGAAGTTTGATGAAGCAACTTATACCAAACAGTTCCATGTTAACTCCCACAATTAAGATCTTGCTGCACTGTCGAGGATTCTATGTGTAAATCTGCAATTCTAGCACACAGATATTCCTCTGGAGGACAGATTCACAGCAGTATACAGCCAGCAATATCTCTTTAAATCAGTAGATTATTGACAAGCACACACATTTACAGGAAAGGGCTGTAGATTATGTAGAGCAGAATGTACACCACAGTAACAGGCCATCTGGCCCAACTAGCTTATGTGGGTGTTTATGATCCACACAAGTTTCCTCCCACCCTTTATTTAACCCACCCAGCATAGCCTTCTATTCCTTTCTCATTTATGCACTTATCTAGCTTCCCTTTAAATACATGTTGACTTAATTTGATCTATTCTGAGCATATATTCAACCCAGCGTTGATAGACTTGACTTTCAGCTAACACCTTTATATCTCTGGCTTTCCTCAGCTCTGCAACATAGTATGTAGAGTGAGTATTTTCCTGGTAGGGCTGCTCCCAGCCTGAACAAAGTGTTCACCACCCCAGTATGCATAATGTCTCTGGCCATGCAGGGTGAGTGGGTTTCCGCCCATGGGCCCGTAATTCAGACTGGTTTCAAATTGCTTCCCCTTTTTCCTGCACCTTGCCACATTTGTGCATGTTTGATTCTGGAGTGGCCTTCCTGTTTCAAGCTCAAATGTATATTTGTACGAGTTTGCACAGAAAAGGGAAATTAACATTTTGCACTGAAAATAGTATTTCCTGGGCTTTGTTTTGGTTGGGGGCGGGGAGGAAGCTTTGATGAGCAGGAGTTTAAGATTTCCCGCTGGTGCCGAATTTAAAAAAATAATCAATAAAAGATCTGCGGATATTCCTGTCTGAGTGCTCAGCAATGGATGTAGCACCACAGGTACAGGTATAGGCCATTCAGGCCCTTGAGCTTGTTCAGTTAGACTGTGGCTGATCTGTACTTCAACCCTATTTAGTTACCTTGGATCCCTTGATATCCTTACCTAACAGAAATCTATCAACCTCAGTCTTGAAACCAACAATTGTCCCAGCATCTTTTGGAGGCAGAAAGTGCCATATTTCTACTTTCTGTGGAACAAAACTGGGAAAGATTAATTAGTGCAATGGGCTAAATGAATAAAAATCATTGATCTAGGCACAAAGCAGAGGGAGAAATATCGTGGAGTAATTTTAAATTTTGGAAGCAATGAAGTGAATGAAAATGAAAGCTTGCTGAGGTATATAACAGCAATCAATCCAATAACATGTGTTTTATGCCACTGCCAAATATTAAGATATTCTCCGTTGATCAGGATAAAAGCAAAATGCTGCGGATGCTGGATTTTGTTTATATTCAATGACTTAATTAACACAGGACAAGAAGTCAGGTGAGCATAAAAATGGAAAAGCAATTGTGTTTATTTCAAAACAGATTAACTCAATTAGCTAGATGGCTAGGGTGTGGTGCAGAATGACACCAACAATGCATGTTCAGTTCCTGTACTGGTTGTGGTAGTTTATGGAGGACAACCTCCTTGCCTTGGCCCCATGTTTGATGTGAAGCTATGTATAACACTTGTCTCTCTCTCTGATAGAAAGGCCTATGGTCCTTCATGGACTTTGACAAAAAATAAAAGATTACCCACATATTAAAACAGCCAGGGGGTGGATTTGGTGTGACTGTGCTAAACAGTCTACACAAGCTAGAATTCAGAGGTAACATGAGCTGGTCATGGGTGTTCATTCATGGTGCTCCTGCTGCCTCTTTGTGTGCTGATCCCACTTGAGTCTGCAGCATAGTGTGAGTGAGCTCCCAGCCCATAATGGCATTAGCATCAGAATTTAGCCTGAGCAGGTAGAAAATTGTGCATAAGTAGCCTTTAAACAACTGCTAGTGTTGATTATTCTGTGTGTAGCAATGCTCTGATCTACAGTTAGAGGGCAGCATTAGGCACTCACTAAAAGAGCACAAGATGGAGAGTAAGATGGTGAGTCACTGTCCCCCATTCATGACTAGTCCCGTGGTGCCTCCTAATGGTCATTTACAGACTAGTATTGGCAGATGTTCCTGACTTGTCCTCTGTCAGCCTGTGAGCCCCAAAGAGAAGATAAACATTTCTTTAATGTATAAAGAAATGTCACCTACAAGACCCCTTTGATTGGAGATAGTTCCTAGATTAGACACATGCCCACAAGGGGGAAAGAAAGGGCATCCAAAGAGAGAGTTCTCTGGATGACTAAAGATCAGGGTTGTACAATTTGGCTTTGGAGTACTGTTGGAACTGGCGCTGTGGAAACCATCGAAACTGAAAACAACAGGCACGCAGCTTCTGGCCACTTCCACTGTAGCCGGCACAGAGACCAGTGTGTGGACAGGCAGTAGTGAGGGCGTTGTGTGTGTGCCAGAAACACACAATGTGGGCAAATTGTGATGTTAGATCATCTTTAAGGCTAATTTGACAAACATTCAGAAAACTGAGAGTGCACAGGTATAAAAACAGAAAATATTTAGCATTTCAAGCAGCATTTATGCAGAGAGAAACAAAGTTAATATTTTAGGTCAATGATCCTTCATTAGAACTATAGAAATGAAATAGGCATTAAGCCTGTGGAAAGGGGGAGGGGGCAGAAGGAACAAAAGGGCAAATCTGTGATAGGGTGGAGGGAAGGAGAGATTGAATGAAAAGAGGTTTCATGGTATAAAAACCAAAGAGAATGGTAATGGGTATAGTAAAGAAACAAAAGATGTGTCCAGATGAGGTGTGAATGGCTGTACCTTGGTGTGATGTTCATCAGTGTTCTCCTAATCAGTGCCATGTTGATGTCTTCACCTGATTCCCACCAGGCATCCAATGTCTCTCACAACCTCACCCTCCAGGAAGCTGGGATATATGGTGTCTGGCTGCAGCCCACTTCTGCCTGGTGACTCTTTGTGTGTGGATCCTAACTCTATACTTCCCTTGAAGGTACACACAGTGCCTGTATCTGCGAGTGTCAGATCAAGTGATGCTGCTCTTGCCCTTCCTCATGAGACTGCATTCACTGGCTATAACACCATTATTGGGTATCTGAAAGCATAAACGCAGAAAGGGAGGGTTGGAGGCGAATGGAAATGGGTGGGGCAGAAAGCAAAGTCCACAGTCACATTACCCTCGGTTTTCCCTTCACTCTATGTAGCAGGGTGAGGGTGAGGTGGCAGGAAGATGCCATCACTGGAATGTTCTCATCTCTGTCACAGCAATGGGAAGTATGTGTGAGGCTGGCAGCATTGCGAGGGAGAGTTACCAGTACCGGGGACCTGGGACTTCAGCTACATGGAGAGGTTCGAGAAGCTGGAATTCTCATTGGAGCACACAAGGTTAATGGGAGATTTGAGAGGTCTTCAAAATCATGAAGGGTTTTGATAGAATAAAAAAGGGAGAATGGTTTCAAGTGGGCGAAAGGTTGGTAATCAGGGGGCACTGATTTAAGGTAATTGGTGAAAGAGCCAGAGTTGATATGAGGAAAACATTTTTTTAACCCAGTGAGAGGTTATGCTCTGGAATTTGCATTTCTGCCTGATTGCAGGGTAGGAGAATGGAGGAAGCAGATTCAGTAATAACTTAGAAAGTGAATTGGATAAATACTTGAAGGGTGGAAGAATTTACGGGGCTGTGGAGAAAGAGCAGTGGAATGGGATCAATTAGATAGTTCTGAGCCAGCACAGCACAGTGGGTTGAATGGTCTCGTCCTGGGCCGCACCATTCTATGATTAAACGAACTGAGAGAAATGTAAGATTGCCCTTGCAAAATCAAAGGACATGGAGAAAATTAAGTTCAGTGCTTGGATGATGCATCAAGAACAGAATGAAGATCATTTGTACAGGAAGCATATATCTGAGTGAGACCATCATTAAAAGCACGATCAGGAGATCATTGATAGAGTGGGAGGTGAGCCAAAAGACTTTCTTTGAACTGGAGCTGAATAAACATCAGGCATTTAAATGCCAATTTCTGCATTCAGTGGACAGCGACTGTTGCCCAGATGTGGTTAATGGCTGCTGTGATGTGTGAGACGATCATTCACGATTCTCCAGAATCAAAGTGACCAAGTTATTTGAATAAAAACAAAAAAAACTGCGGATGCTGGAAATCCAAAACAAAAACAGAATTACCTGGAAAAACTCAGCGGGTCTGGCAGCATCGGCGGAGAAGATAAGAGTTGAGGTTTCGAGTCCTCATGACCCTTCGACAGAACTGTTATTTGAATACCTTGTCAATTGTATAAGATCAGTAATCTCGTCAAGGTCGGCTAATGAAAGTTTACTTCAAAAGAACATCAAGAGACAATGTGAGAAGCAGAGTTGTGAGGCTGGTTGACAGTTTTCCCATGGACCCTAGAGGAAGATTAATAACCATCCTGTGTCCTACAGGAGAGTGAGGATGGAAATGCTCCTTACTGTGATTTCCGAGAGCTTGCTGCAATAATAAAGGTTTGGCCATGTCTTCATTACAAATGTGACAGTTTTAATAAAATTCTTCTTAGCGTGAAGAAAGAATTCTGTAAGTGAAGGGAATGCTTTGTTGCACATTAGCAAACCGTGAATGCAGCTATGACAATTTCTTGTGCGCTTTACCTAATATCTTTTCCTCTGCATATTAGGTTTAAGTGCAAATAAATTCTGCCATTATCCAATTCCATACGGCTGATCTGTATGTATTACCCTGTCGACTGCAGTGATTCAGTAAGAAACATAATAAGGGATAATATGTAGCTTATTTCAATAGGGGATTACCTGTTTGGCTCATTGGGCTGGATTTTCACAGTCAGGGAGACTTTGAAGATCTCTAAAAATAGCATCCAGGACCTGATTCCAGGATTCCTAACCCATACCCGGGGTTTCTGATACTTAACAGGGTCTTTTAAGACTGCAAGCTGGTTCAGGTCGTGAGCCTGCACCCTGCATTACTGACCTTGCCATTATGGGAATAGGTATGCCCTACTCCTCCACAATTTTCATGGAGCTAGGCCAGGTTTTCAAAGAGTCATGTTTCACAGCCCCTCAGGGGTGCTGTTAAAAACAGTCCACATGAAGGAACCTTTTGAAAGGTATGTTCAGAAGGTCATCCTCATGTGCTCCAGGCAAAAGTATGCCCACACCAACCCCCTTTGGCCCCTCATGATCCCATTACAAGATATGGCATTTCCATGCCCACTCACCATAAAACATATGGAACCAATGAACACTAGAGTTACAATAGGGTACCTAAAAGGAGCTTTGAAAACAGTCATTCATTGATGATTTTCCACTTTCTTAAAAAAAAGACTCCTTTTTACTACAGGCTAATAAAAGTGTCAATCATCCAGCCCCTTTAAAGCATCAATAGCAAAAACTGCAAGTACTTGAAATGTCTTTATTGTGTGTATGTAAACATTGTGCAATTGATAAAATAGATCAAAGTTATCAATCAAGCAATGCTTTCCCTTGGGCTCCATTGTTTCAGGTCTTTGGTATGGGGGGAGGGGGGCATGAGGACTCATGGGGGGGGTGGGTGAGGGGCATAATGTGGCATGAATGGGGCCTAGGGAGTGTGTGGGGGTGAGGGCTGGAGGGACTTTCTGTTTTTATTATAACTGGGACACAGACCCACAGCATTGAATCAGGCCTTTTAAACAGCCCGCCATGGCACCTGACAGCCTCAGTGGCTGCCTCTGGTATTTTTCCGGGGTCAGCTGGCCCGGCTGCAGCCTGCAGTTGCCTCTCCGCATCGCCCACAGTGAAAATCCCATCTTTCTCCTGAGGTGAGCGGGCTGAGCTGGGAATTTTCTTAATTCCCGCTACTCACCGAGGATGAAAATCCCGCCTGTTATGTCTGTAAGGGCAGCAGTAGTAAGCAAGCTTCCTTTTCTTTGAAAACCAGAATTATATGAAGCACCTGCAATCTGCCCAAAATAAAAGAGATCTGTTGTGCGTACCCTCACGGTCAACAGCATGTCTTTGGACTATCCCAACTATTATGTCAATGTTGCTCTGGTTACAGTCAAGCTGAGAACACAGCAGCACCTTTAAATTTCCTCAGATACTTATTTTAAAACCTTGATGTAGTGATCATGTCTTGGAGATATGGATATTTTAGGTCCCAATATTTTCTCCATTACTATTTAAAATATACGTTAACACTATAACAGTCCTTACCCTCCTGATTTATTTTTAATTTCCCTGGTATTTTGTCATCCTATGTGATTGTAAAAACAGATGCAAAGTAGTAATTTAAAATGTTTACAATTTCGTTATCGTTGATTCCAGTATCTCTCACATCTCTCTTTAATGGGCCCATACCCTGTCCCCATTCCCAGTCTCTGGAGCTTATTTTGAAAACAGGTCCCAGTTGGTGTTGTGCTAATGAGAGGAGCCCATCAACACCACACATCCTCTGAAACAGTGGCCTCTTCAGCAGTGACATCCAGCTACTCTTCTTCTGGAAACCCATTACCAGCCATTCTATACAGCTGACCAATCAGCAGCAAGAATGTTAACCTAACCTATTACAAACATTTTGCCTGACCAATCAGCAGTAAGATCCCACCCAAACACCCATCTTCCATTATATATAACAACTCTCACCTCTGGGGTGGTAAAAAAGGCATATGGGACACTTGCCTTTATCAATCGAGACATAGATTACAAAAGTAGGGAGGTCATGTTGGAGTTGTACAGAACCTTGATGAGGCCAAAGCTGGAGCACTGTGTGCAGTTCTGGTCGCCACATTATAGGAAGGATGTGATTGTACTGGAGGGGGTGCAGAGGAGATTCACCAGGATGTTGCCTGGGATGAAACATTTAAGTAATGGAGAGAGATTGGATAGACTTGGGTTGTTTTCGTTGTAGCAGAGAAGACTGACAGGCGACCTGATCGAGACGTACAAGATTATGAAGGGCATGGCCAGGGTAAATAGGGAGCAGCTGTTCCCTTTAGTTGAAGGGTCGGTCACAAGGGGGTATAAGTTCAAAGTGAGGGGCAGGAGGTTTAGGGAGGATGTGAGGAAAAACTTTTTTACCCAGAGGATGGTGACAGTCTGGAATGCACAGCCTGGGAGGGTGGTGGAGGCGGGTTGCCTCACATCCTTTAAAAAGTACCTGAATGAGCACTTGGCACGTCATAACATTCAAGGCTATGCCAAGTGCTAGTAAATGGGATTAGGTAGGTAGGTCAGGTGTTTCTCACGTGTCAGTGCAGACTCGATGGGCCGAAGGTCCTCTTCTGCTCTGTGTGATTCTGTGATTCTGTGTGATTCCAGTCATTCCTCCAGAATGATGGGTAGTGTCTGGTGTCTGGTTTCTGAAATGTTGAGGTCTGAGCAATTTTTTGAAGTAACAAATGCTCTTTCAGAGCAAATTTTACATGATGTGACTGTAAATTTGTCTTACTCAAGGAAAGTGTTTTTCAGGAAAATTGATGATTGCTGTGATTTTGAATGCTCCTGCTGCCACCAAACCTGACAGCTGCAAGTTTAGCACTCAAGCACTGATTAGATGCTTTTTCTCCTAGAGCTGTATATGTACCCTGTACTCACCCACTTCCACTGAGCTTGTGGAGTGGTCTGGCTGACATATAGTATCAGGGGTGGAATCTTCAGTTCGGCAAGTGGGGGTGGGGCCCACTCGCCGACGCATAAAATGACACTTGGTGATGTCAGGCGTGCTTCCTGACATCACCGTGTGTCATTCTTGAGGACTGTCAAAGGCCTAATAAAGCCATTTGAATTCCAATTGAAATAATTAGCAGGGCTGCCCATCCAGCCTTAAGGTTGGCAGGCAGGCGAAGAGCCCAGGCGGCCTTCTCATTTATCATGCAATCTCATCCAGAGGCGGGATGAGGTTTCATGAGGGTTTTTAAACTTTAAAATTCATGGACATGTCCCAGCTCATGTGACACTGTCACATAAGGGGACATGTCTTAAAGTTTTTTTTCCCCTTTATTTAAATTTTTACACATCAAACTGATTTCCCTGAGGTAGCTCTGTGCTTCAGGGAGATTCTGCACTCTTTCACGCATGCAGGCCCTGACTCAGCCTTTTCCCCCTGCCTGCACACATAAAATAGTGGCGCGCAGCCAATCGCGGGCAGTGATTGGTTGTGCACCCACCCGTTCCTGCTCCTGCCCAACCCCCCCAAAGGGGAGAAAATTCTCCCCTAGGTTTCAGGGTGACTCAGATGGCTGAGGGAGAGGGTGCACAGATTCTTGGGCATGGCACTGAGGTCCTGGTGGAGGTGTCCATGTGGAGGGATGCCCTATACTGACAGGGCGCTGCCTGGCCTCATTTCCTCCTCTTAGTCCTCCTGCAGACCATGGGTTCCCCATCAAGAAGTGAATACCCAAACACTCTCTTTCTCCTAGTGGCTCCTAAGGTGCCCAGTAACATAGAGTAATAAGAACATAAGAAATAGGAGCAGGAGTAGGCCATTTGGCCCCTCAAGCCTTCCCCAAAATTCACTAAGATCATGGCTGACCTGCCTCAGGCCTCAGCTCCTCTTTTGTGCCAGCTCCTCAAAGCCCTCACCTCCTCGATATTTCAAAAATCTATTTCTACCACCTCTTTAAATACTTTCAGTGACCTAGCCTCCACAACTCTCCGGGGTAGAGAATTCCAGACATTCACTGCCCTATGAGAGAAGAAATTCCTTGGTATCTCAGTTTTAAATGAGTGCCCACTTATTCTGTAACTATGTCCCCTAGTTTGAGATTCCCCACCAGTGGAAACATCTTCTCAACATCTACCCTGTGAAGCCCCCTCAGAATCTTGTACATTTCACTAAGATCACCCTTCATTCTTCTAAACTCTAATGAATAAAGTGAATAAAGGCCAAACCTGTTTAGCCGCTCTTGATAAGTAAATGCCTTCATCCCCAGGAATCAGCCTAGTGAATCTCTTTTGGACTGCCTCCAATGCCAGTATATCCTTTCTTAAATAGAGGGACAAAAACAGTACACAGTACTCCAGGTGCAGCCTCACCAACACCCTGTACATTTGTTACAAGGCTTCCCTATTGTTAAATTCTAGCCCGTTAGCAATACAGGCCAAAATTCCATTTGCTTTCTTCGTTACTTGCTGCACCTGCATGCTAACTTTTTGGGTTTCATGCAGAAGAACACCCAGGTCCCTCTGTGCTGCACAATTTTGGAGTTTCTCTCCATTTAAATAATAGTCTGCCTTTTGATTCTTCCTATCAAAGTGCATGACCTCACGCTTTCCTACATTAAACTCCATCTGCCAAGTTTTTGCTCACTCACTCAATCTGTCTATATCCCCTTGCAGATTCCTTATGTCCTCATCACAACATGCCCTCCCACCTATTTTTGTATCATCAGCAAATTTGGATATATTACACTCTGCCCCTCCTCAAAATCATTAATATAGGTAGTAAATAATTGAGGCCCCAGGACTGATCCAATGGATCCTTGCAGGCACTCCATGAGTTACATCTTTCCAACCTGAAAAAGACCCATTAATCCCGACTCTGTCTTCTGTGTGTTAACCAATCCTCAATCCATGCTAATACATTACCCCCCATACCGTGAGCTCCTATCTTGTGCAATAACCTTTTATGTGGCACCTTATCGAATGCCTTCTGGAAATCTAAATACACTACATCTACTGGCTCCCCTTTATCAGCTCTGCTTGTTATATCCTCAAAGAGCTCTGGCAAATTTGTCAAACATGATTTCCTTTCCACAAAACCACATTGACTCTGTTTGATTGTGTTAAGTTTTTCTAAATATCTTGCTTTTTCTACCTTAATAATGGACTCTAACATTTTCCCAATGACAGATGTTAGGCTGACTGGCTTATAGTTCCCTGCTTTTTGTCTCCCTCCTTTCTTGAACAGAGGCATCACATTAATAGTTTTCCAATCTGCTGGGAACCGTCCAGAATCCAGTGAGTTCTGGAATATTTCGACCAATGCCTCCACTATCTCTGCAGCCACTTCCTTTAGCACAGTAGCACAGATCTCCCCCTTTTTAGGTGAACTCCCCAGGAAATTTCCAGAAGAAACCAAGATGAAATATTGATGTGTTAGTGAAGCCTTGATGTAGTTTCCCAAAAAGACTTTCAATGTGTTTCAAAAGTTATTTTCAAACATCCAGCTGCAAATGAGCAGTGAAAGCTGTACATCTCTTGAGTAGAGCTCAAAGTCCTCAGCAATAACTTATTTATTCCCAATCAATACCTCAATGGGTCAACTGATTGCAGCAAATGGATGCTAGCAGACAATTTAATTTTCAACCATCCCTTTAATGGTCCTCTGGATGGCGTCCAATTTCTTAAACAAGATGGCACCTTGCGCTATACTTGGGGGGAAGTGAAGAAACTAATTAGAAAAGCAAGGAGAGAGCATAAAAAGAGACTGGCAGCGAACATAAAAAGGAATCCCAAGGTCTTTTATAAGCATGCCAATAATAAAAGGGTGGTAAAAGAAAGAGTAGGGCCAATTATGGACAAAAAAGGGGACTTGCATGTGGAGGCTGGAGAAAAGGTGAAGATGTTGAACGAGTACTTTGTGTCTTTACAAATGAAAACTTGCCACCTAGGCCGAGTGATGAGGTAATTGGTACAGTAGAAGAACTTACAATTGAGAGGAAGGTGGTGTTGGAAAGGTTGTCTTTACTTAAAATAGACAAGGTACCAGGACCAGATGAGGTGCATGCAAGGGTACTGAGGGAAGTGAGAGTGGAAATTGCAGAGGCATTAGTGACAATCTTCCAGTCTTCTTCAGACACAGGGGTGGTGCCAGGGAATGGAGAATTGCGAATGTTACACCCTTGTTCGAAAAGGAGTGCAAGATTAATGCCGGCAACTACAGACCAGTCAGTTTGACTTCAGTGGTAGGGAAGTGTCTGGAAACTATAGTGCGGGATAAAATCAAAAGCCACTTAGACAAGTGCAGGATAATTAAGGAAAGCCAGCACAGGTTCATCAAGGGAAAAATCATGTTTAACTAACTTGCTTGAGTTTTTTTGAGGAGTTAACAGAGAAAGTTGATAAAGGACATACTGTTTTGTGGTGTATATGGATTTTCAAAAGGCATTTGATACAGTGCCACACAACAGACTGATGAGCAAAAGGCTGGGCCATGGAATAAAAGGGAAAGTAGGCACTTGGAAAAGAAATTGGCTGAGTGACAGGAAACAGAGAATAGTAATAAATGGTTGTTTTTCAGATTGGAGGAAGGTTTGTAGTGGAGTTCCCTAGGGGTCAGTGTTGGGACCCTTGCTCTTCCTGATATATATTAATGACCTCGACTGTGGTGTTCAGGGCATGATTTCAAGATTTACAGATCATACGAAGATTGGAAATGTTGTCAACTGTGATGGGGACAGACTTGAACTTCAAAAGGACATAGGCATGTTGGTGGATTGGCAGACAAGTGGCAAATGAAGTTCAATGCAGCGAAGTGTGGAGTGATTCAAGAAAGATATGGGAAGACAGTGTGAAATAAAAGGAGAGCCTCTAAAGGAGCTGCAGGAACAGAGGGAACTTGCTGTATACGTACATCGGTAATTGAAGATGGCAGGACATGTTGAGAGAGCAGTTAATAAAGCATATAGTACCTTAGGCTTTATTAATAGGGGCATTAAGTACAAGAGTAAGGAGGTCATGTTGAAATTGTATAAGGCACTAGTTAAGCCTAATCTGGAGCCCTGTGTCCAGTTCTGGGCACCATATTTCAGGAAGGATGTGAAGGCATTGAACAGAGTACAGAGGAGATTCTCAAGATTGATTCTCGGGATGAGGAACTGTTGCTATGAGGATAGAGTGAAGAGGTTGTGACTGTTTTCCTTGGAGAAAAGAAGGCTGAGGGGAGACTTGATAGAGGTATTCAAGATTCTGAGGGGTTTGGAAAGGGTAAATAGTGAGAAATTGTTCCCACTCAAGAGAACATCAAGAACTAGAGGGCACAGATTCAAAATGATGGACAAAAGGAGTAAATGTGATATGAGGAAACATTTTTCCACCCAGATGGTGGTTGGAGTCTGGAACAAACTTCCTGAATGGGTGGTGGAGGCAGGTTTGATTGAGGTATACAAAAGGGAATTGGATTGCTACCTGAAAAAAGAGAATGTGCAAGGTTACGGGGATAAGGCAGGGGAGTGGGACTAGGTGGGATGCTCTTTCAGAGAGCCGGTGCAGACTTGATGGGCCGAATAGCCTCCTTCTGCACTGTACAGATACTGTGACACTGTAAACCAACGATGCAGCTTAAGACCTTGATGCCTAGTGTCTGGGGAAAGTTGTCCCATTTTCACTGCATATTTAAAGATTTTGCTGTTAGCTTTAATATCTCTTACAAGCTATTAATTTGATTTTCCTTTTTTGCAAGTCCATATTTTCTTTCCCAGTTTGCTGCATTTCCACTTCTCTTTGCATTTGTCTCAGAATTTTCTTTTTGCTTCTTGTTGTCTCTTTTGTTGACCATAGTTTTTGAACCAGACAAGTAGAGCTCTGGCCTTTTAGGAGTGTGACTTGAATTATGCCAAATATTTAATTGAGTACTATGCCTGAATAAAAGTTCAGCTCAATTGACGGTGATCTTCCCTTTAAATTTTCCCTTAAGTTTAAAACTTTGCTTTGTGGCTCTCCCACCTTAGAAACCTGCCGGCCACCCTGTTGGCTGGAAGCCCTCTAGTCCAGCTGTGCCAATGAGAGCGCTGACAACGGCTGGGACTACAGGCCGTGCCATCAGGTTGAGTTTGGGCTGAAGGCTTTGGGGAAGGGTTGGGTTCAAGAAGCCAGGGGGTGGGGGAAGATGCCTTCGATGGACCCATGGGACCTACAAAGGAGTCCCCTACCCCTGGCAAGTAAAATATCAGCGGCTGTGGAATGAGGCCTTTAAGTGACATTAATTGGGTACTTAAGGGCCTCAATTGGCCCAAAGGCAGGCAAGCCGCATTGCCTGCACCCCCCCTCCCCCCCAAACCCCACCACCCAGAACCATGTAAAATTTCGGACAGGTCAAAGGTGGGCATGTTGGTTGTGGGAAGACTACCCACTGGATTTTATGTGCCCCTCAAAATTCAAACTTGTTGACAGGGTAGCGTAAAATCCATCCCCTAGAATGACTTCCTTCTGTGCTGTACCATTCGGCCCGTTATGTCTCTACCAACTCGCTGCAAGAGCGATTCACCTAGTGTCACTTCTCTGTCTTTACCCCATAGCCCTGCCATTTTTTTTCATTTTCAGATAATGACTCTATTCTCTTTTGAAAGCGATGATTAAATCTGCCTCCAGCACACTCTCATGCTGTGCATTCTAGATCATAATCACCCATTGCATAAAGAAGTTTTTCCTCATATCTTCATTGCTTCTTTTGCCAATTGCCTTAAATCTGTGCCTTCTGGTTCTTGATTCTTTCACCAATGGCAACTGTTTCTCCCTATCTATTCTGTCTAGATCCTTTGTGATTTTATATATCTCTATCAAATCTCCTCTCAGCCTCTTTTCCAAAGAAGTCAGTCCCAGCTTCTCCAATCTATCTATGTAACTGAAGCTCCTCATTCCTGGAACCATTCCCGTGAATCTTTGCTACACCGTCTCGAATGCCTTCACATCCTTCCTAAAGCATGGTGCCCAGAACTAGTCGCAATACTCCAGCTGAGGCTAAAGCAGCATTTTATACAGGCTTAACATAACTTCCTTGCGCTTGTACTCAATGCCTCTACTTACAAATCCCAGAATCCTATATGCTTTATTAATCGTGCTCTCAACCTGCCCTGCCACCTTCAATAATTTTTGCACATATACCCCTGGGTCCCTCTGTTCCTGCACCCCTTTGTACCTTTCATTTTATATTGTGTCTCCTCATTTCTCCTAGAAAATGAATTACTTCACACTTCTCAATATTGAATTTCATCTGCCTCTATTGTCTGCCCATTCCACCAACTCCTTTGGAACTTTAACACTATCCTCTTCACACTTCACAATACTTCCAAATTTTGTCTCATCTGCAAATTTTGAAATTGTGCCCTTTACCTCAAAGCCTCTGTCATTAATATCAGAAAGAGCAGGGGTCCTAACACCAACCCTGGGGAACTCCACTATAACCTTCCTCCAGTTTGAAAAACAACCATTCACCACTACTCTATTTCCTGTGTGATGAACCTGTCTATGGAAAATTTGGAGGATATTGAATTTTAGACATTTTTCCTCCTGAGTTATTTTTTAAAAGTTTGCAATATTAATTCAGGCTGTGAATATGCCCTTCTTTAAGAAACCACAGGTCAAGATAGATAGTTCCCAGTGGGGAACTGAGAGAAGAGATACTTTGTATATCTAAGTGAACAAAGAACTGCTGGTCCTTAGCTTCTTCCTCGAACAGAGGCCCGAACAATCCCCATCCACCACTACTCTCCTCCGTCTGGCTGAACTTGTTCTCACGTTGAACAATTTCTCCTTCAACTCCTCTCACTTTCTCCAAATAAAAGGTGTGGCTATGGGTACCCGCATGGGCCCCAGCTATGCCTGTCTCTTTATGGGGTATGTGGAACATTCCTTGTTGCAGTCCTACCCCGGCCCCCTTCCACAACTTTTTCTCCGGTACATCGATGATTACTTCGGTGCTGCTTCATGCTCTCGTCGGGACTTGAAAAAATTTATTAATTTTGCTTCCAATCTCCACCCCTCCATCATTTTCACGTGGTCCATCTCTGACACTTCCCTTCCCTTCCTTGACCTCTCTGTCTCAATCTCTGGTGATAGACTGTCCACCAATATCCATTACAAACCTACCGACTCCCACAGCTACCTCAACTACAGCTCCTCACACCCCGCTTCCTGTAAGGACTCCATCCCATTCTCCCAGTTCCTTCGCCTTCGTCGCATCTGTTCCGATGATGCTACCTTCAAAAACGGTTCCTCTGACATGTCCTCCTTCTTCCTTAACCGAGGTTTTCCACCCACGGTCGTTGACAGGGCCCTCAACCGTGTCCGGCCCATCTCCCGCGCATCCGCCCTCACGCCTTCTCCTCCCTCCCAGAAACATGATAGGGTCCCCCTTGTCCTCACTTATCACCCCACCAGCCTCCGCATTCAAAGGATCATCCTCCGCCATTTCCGCCAACTCCAGCATGATGCCACCACCAAACACATCTTCCCTTCACCCCCCTTATCGGCATTCCGTAGGGATCGCTCCCTCCGGGACACCCTGGTCCACTCCTCCATCACCCCCTACTCCTCAACCCCCTCCTATGGCACCACCCCATGCCCACGCAAAAGATGTAACACCTGCCCCTTCACTTCCTCTCTCCTCACCGTCCAAGGGCCCAAACATTCCTTTCAAGTGAAGCAGCATTTCACTTGCATTTCCCCCAACTTAGTCTACTGCATTCGTTGCTCCCAATGTGGTCTCCTCTACATTGGAGAGACCAAACGTAAACTGGGCGACCGCTTTGCAGAACACCTGCGATCTGTCCGCAAGAATGACCCAAACCTCCCTGTCGCTTGCCATTTTAACACTCCACCCTGCTCTCTTGCCCACATGTCTGTCCTTGGCTTACTGCATTGTTCCAGTGAAGCCCAACGCAAACTGGAGGAACAACACCTCATCTTCCGACTAGGCACCTTACAGCCTTCCGGTCTGAATATTGAATTCAATAACTTTAGGTCGTGAGCTCCCTCCCCCATCCCCACCCCCTTTCTGTTTCCCCCTTTTTTCCCCTTTTTTTTTCCCTATAAATTTTATAGATTTTTCTTTTCCCACCTATTTCCATTATTTTTAAATATTTTAAAATCTTTTATGCTCCCCCCACCCCCACTAGAGCTGTACCTTGAGTGCCCTACCATCTATTCTTAATTAGCACATTCGTTTAGATAATATCACCAACTTTAACTTTAACACCTATGTGTTCCTTTGCACCATTGTCACTGACATCTTTTGATGATCTGCTTCTATCACTGCTTGTTTGTCTACACAAGCACCTCTGTCTCTCTCTCTCTCTCTCTCTCTCCGCCTCCCCCCACACACACCTTAAACCAGCCTATATTTCAACTCTTTCTTGGACTCGAAATCAAGTTCTGTCGAAGGGTCATGAGGACTCGAAACGTCAACTCTTTTCTTCTCCGCCGATGCTGCCAGACCTGCTGAGTTTTTCCAGGTAATTCTGTTTTAGTTTTGGATTTCCAGCATCCGCAGTTTTCTTTGTTTTCATCTCTGTGTTTAATTGACTGCCACTGCTCTTCAAGAAATGCCTACCTCCTTGAAGAAGTTCTGTTCCTCTCTGCGACAAGATTTCCGTATCTCTCTGTTGCCTTGTTCACTTTCTTTGCTTTCCATTTCCCTCCTAGTGTTTGACAAGGTGTTTACTAAAACCCGCTTTCACAGCCATATCTCCTTTCTCAGTGACTGCCTCCGTCTCCGACTTACCCCACGTGGATTTCAACTGAAATTCCACCCCTCATCTTTCGAACCCACCCAGGATTACCGGTATCTCCGGGACATAAAACGTTTCTCAGACTGCTGTTCCCGTCACATTCTGAAATCCACACTCAGTGCCATGCGCCGCCATATGAACACACTCGACCTCTCCCTCCAGCAGCACCGCCGTACCCTTTTTCAAAGCTGCGCGTGCCCCCAGTTTCATTTTATCCTTCGGCTCATCCGACGCCTCAACAAGAAACTTTTTCTCTTTCTCTCAACTGCTAAGGAACGCAAGCTCCAACAACTCATCGACACCAACACCCATCTAGGACCCTCCACCCCAGCCTGTCCCTCCGTCCCCACCCCATCTTCCAATCCCAGCCCCAGCCGTGTATTCACTATACCCCCTGACCTTCCCCTCTCTGATGCTGAACGTTCAGTGCTCAGCAAAGGACTTAGTTTCATACCCTTACGCCCTCACCTCAATGAATTTCGGGCTCGGCATGATGCTGAACTCTTCTTTCGCCGTCTTCGTCTCCGGGCTCACTTCTTTGGGCAGGAGTCCTCTCCCAGTTCAACAGATCCTTTTACCCATCTCCAATATTCTCCCTCCATCTGGACCCCTCCCTCTGGATTCTTACCTTCTCTTGATCTTTTCATTGAGAACTGTCGGCGCGACATTAGTCGTCTCAATTTCTCTGCTCCTCTCACCCATTCTAACCTGTCTCTCTCTGAACTTACTGCACTCCATTCTCTCAGGTCCAACCCTGACATTGTCATCAAACCCGCTGACAAGGGTGGTGCTGTTGTTGTCTGGCGCACTGACCTCTACCTCGCGGAGGCTGAGCGTCAACTCGCAGACACTACCTCCTACCTCTCCCTGGACCATGACCCCACCACTGAACATCAAGCCATTGTTTCCAGGACTGTCACTGACCTCATCTCCTCTGGGGATCTCCCTCCCACAGCTTCCAACCTGATAGTCGCCCAACCTCGGACGGCCCGCTTCTATCTCCTACCCAAAATCCACAAACAGAACTGCCCTGGTAGACCGATCGTCTCAGCTTGCTCCTGCCCCACAGAACTCATTTCTCGTTATCTTGACTCCCTTCTCTCTCCCCTTGTCCAGTCCCTTCCCACCTACATCCGTGATTCCTCTGACACCTGACGTCACATCAACAATTTCCAGTTCCCTGGCCCCAACCGCTTCCTCTTCACCATGGACGTCCAATCCCTCTACACCTCCATCCCCCACCAGGATGGTCTGAGGGCCCTTAGCTTCTTCCTCGAACAGAGGCCCGAACAATCCCCATCCACCACTACTCTCCTCCGTCTGGCTGAACTTGTTCTCACGTTGAACAATTTCTCCTTCAACTCCTCTCACTTTCTCCAAATAAAAGGTGTGGCTATGGGTACCCGCATGGGCCCCAGCTATGCCTGTCTCTTTATGGGGTATGTGGAACATTCCTTGTTGCAGTCCTACCCCGGCCCCCTTCCACAACTTTTTCTCCGGTACATCGATGATTACTTCGGCGCTGCTTCATGCTCTCGTCGGGACTTGAAAAAATTTATTAATTTTGCTTCCAATCTCCACCCCTCCATCATTTTCACGTGGTCCATCTTTGACACTTCCCTTCCCTTCCTTGACCTCTCTGTCTCAATCTCTGGTGATAGACTGTCCACCAATATCCACTACAAACGCACCGACTCCCACAGCTACCTCGACTACAGCTCCTCACACCCCGCTTCCTGTAAGGACTCCATCCCATTCTCCCAGTTCCTTCGCCTTCGTCGCATCTGTTCCGATGATGCTACCTTCAAAAACGGTTCCTCTGACATGTCCTCCTTCTTCCTTAACCGAGGTTTTCCACCCACGGTCGTTGACAGGGCCCTCAACCGTGTCCGGCCCATCTCCCGCGCATCCGCCCTCACGCCTTGTCCTCCCTCCCAGAAACATGATAGGGTCCCCCTTGTCCTCACTTATCACCCCACCAGCCTCCGCATTCAAAGGATCATCCTCCGCCATTTCCGCCAACTCCAGCATGATGCCACCACCAAACACATCTTCCCTTCACCCCCCTTATCGGCATTCCGTAGGGATCGCTCCCTCCGGGACACCCTGGTCCACTCCTCCATCACCCCCTACTCCTCAACCCCCTCCTACGGCACCACCCCATGCCCACACAAAAGATGTAACACCTGCCCCATCACTTCCTCTCTCCTCACCGTCCAAGGGCCCAAACATTCCTTTCAAGTGAAGCAGCATTTCACTTGCATTTCCCCCAACTTAGTCTACTGCATTCGTTGCTCCCAATGTGGTCTCCTCTACATTGGAGAGACCAAACGTAAACTGGGCGACCGCTTTGCAGAACACCTGCGGTCTGTCCGCAAGAATGACCCAAACCTCCCTGTCGCTTGCCATTTTAACACTCCACCCTGCTCTCTTGCCCACATGTCTGTCCTTGGCTTACTGCATTGTTCCAGTGAAGCCCAACGCAAACTGGAGGAACAACACCTCATCTTCCGACTAGGCACCTTACAGCCTTCCGGTCTGAATATTGAATTCAATAACTTTAGGTCGTGAGCTCCCTCCCCCATCCCCACCCCCTTTCTGTTTCCCCCTTTTTTCCCCTTTTTTTTCCCTATAAATTTTATAGATTTTTCTTTTCCCACCTATTTCCATTATTTTTAAATATTTTAAAATCTTTTATGCTCCCCCCACCCCCACTAGAGCTGTACCTTGAGTGCCCTACCATCTATTCTTAATTAGCACATTCGTTTAGATAATATCACCAACTTTTACTTTAACACCTATGTGTTCTTTTGCACCATTGTCACTGACATCTTTTGATGATCTGCTTCTATCACTGCTTGTTTGTCTACACAAGCACCTCTGTCTCTCTCTCTCTCTCCTCCCCCCCCACACACACACCTTAAACCAGCTTATATTTCAACTCTTTCTTGGACTCGAAATCAAGTTCTGTCGAAGGTTCATGAGGACTCGAAACGTCAACTCTTTTCTTCTCCGCCGATGCTGCCAGACCTGCTGAGTTTTTCCAGGTAATTCTGTTTTTGTTTTGGATTTCCAGCATCCGCAGTTTTCTTTGTTTTCAAAGAACTGCTGTTGCCAGGCCAAGGACTCTTGCTGATTGGTTAAAAGCACCTGGCCTATGAGAAGTATTCTTTGAGCATCTTAGTCTTTAAGACTCAGTCAGAGAGACTGTGCATGTGTGTTCCTTGGAAGCAAGAAAAAAGCTCGCCATTTCCCTCTCTCTGCCCTGTCTTTGTGTTAAACGTTCCTCAGAAGTGTTTCAACAGGATATCTCATCTGGTTTTTTGAGAGTTTGCAAAATTGTGATAATAAGAGCCATCAAGGACAGTTTCACCAACAAGACTGTCTGAAAGACCTTCCAGATTTATTGTGACCAGAATTCTGTTAGATTAACAGTGTTGAGATCTCTTCAAATATTATACTTTTAAAGGAAACTGACCCACTTGAGCTGCTGCAGGGGATTATGTCTGTTTTGTCCTGTTTTGTGTTTGTGTACGGGAGTAAATGGGGGTTTGAATATGTTTTTTAAAACGAGGGAGATCATTACACTTCCAAACTACCACTTGTACATTAACTACTTTTGAAAAGTAGTTAGTTTTATAATAAATCAACATTTTTTGTGTTTTCTGAAAGAAGCCTGGTTAGAGATTTTTTTATGCTGGGACTAACAGTATCAAAGGATAACAATTGGTCAGTATTGTAGGTGAATCAAACATTTAAACTATTGTTATGGCTTGTGGAGAAGTGGGGTTAGAATTAACTGTGCACACCTCCCATCAGGAGTCATTTGGTCAATTTTGTATCCATATTGTTACAATCCGTTTTATTCCATGAGCTCCAACTTTGCTTACATTTTTATAAAGCACTTTATCAAATGCCTTTTCGAAGGCCACACACACCACATCAACAGTATTACCCTCATCAACCCTCTTTCTTACCGTATCCAAAAACTCCAGCAAGTTAGTTAAACACGATTTGCCCTTAACAAATCTGTGCTGACTTTCCTTAAATTATCTACTTTTGCCCAAGAGACTGTTAATTTGGCCCAGATTATCATTTCTAAAAGCCCCCACCCCAGCACCAATGTTAAACTGACTGACCTGTCATTACTGGGTTTACCTTTGCACCTTTTTTTTGAACAAGGGTGTAGCATTTGCAATTCTCCAGTTCTCAGGCACCATCCCTGTATCGATGGCCATGGCATTCACAATTTCCATCCTCACTTCTCTCTGCATCCATTCCTGGGGAATTATCAACTTCAAGTGCAGGCAATCTATCTAATACCTCTTCTTTATCAATTTTAACCCATCTCCTCTTTCACCATGACCTGGGCAACATCTTTTTCTTTGGTAAAGACAGATACAAAGTATTCATTTAATACCTCAGCCATGCTCCCTTCCTCCATGCGTAAGTCCCTTTTTGTCCCTAATTGGCCTCACTAATCCTTTTACCATTTATATGCCAATAAAAGACCTTTGGATTCACTTTTACGTTAGCTGCTAGTCTCTTTCCATACTCTCTCTTTGCTTCTCTTATTTACTTTTTCACTTCCCCTCTGAACCTTTTATATTCAGCCTGGTTCTCAGTTATATTGTCCACCTGACATCTGTCATAAGTACACGTTTTCTTCTTCATCTTAATCTCTATCTCTTTTATCATCCAATGAGCTCTAGATTTGTTTGCCCAGCTTTTCCACTTCATGGGAATATACCTTGTCTGTGCCCGAACTACCTCTTCTCTAAAGCAGCCCATTGTTCAGATACATTTTTCCTGCCAACATTTGATTCCAATTTATCTGGACCAGATTCATTCTCACCCCATTGTTGGCTTTCCCAGAGTTAATTATCTGACTCTGGATTATCCCTTTTCCATAACCTAAACCTTTTGATACAATGATCACTGTCCCCTAAATGTTCTCATGCTGACACTTGATCCAATTGGCCCACCTCATTCCCATGGACCAGGTCCAGCAATGCCTCCTTTCTCTGGAAACATATTACTGTAGAAAATTCTCCTGAACACACTCTAGGATCTCTTGTCCTTCTCTGCTCTTTACTCTATTACAATCCCAGTCAATATTCAGACAGATAATTAAAACTCCCCAATATAACCACTTTATAATTCTTGCACCTCTCTGTAATTTCCTTGCAAATTTCTTCCTCTATATTTTTCCCATTCCCTATCGAATACACCCAACAATAGAATGCTACCTCTATTGTTCCTTAGCTCTAGCTCCCTGTCATTGACCCTTCAGGGACATCGTCTCTCTCCAGCACTGCCATATTCTCCTTAATCAATAGTGCCATCCCTCCTCCTTTCTTTCCTTCCTATCGGTCCTGAATATGAAATATCCAGTCCTGCCCTTCTTTGAGCCAGGGCCCTGTTTCCTATGACAACATATTTCCACATAGCAGATTGTGCCTGTACTGACCAATTGTATTAACCACACTCCGTACATTCACATCCATGCACAGCAACTCTAATTTAGACTTTATTACTTCTCTGTTACTCTGCTCCTATCTAGTACGTTACTACTTCCTACTTTAATATTATCTATCTCTCCCAGTATTCTGTGCAGTTTTGTATTGCTCTCTGACATTATCTCTTGGCTCCCACACCCCTGCCAAGTTATTTTAAACCCTTCCCAATAGCACTAGGAAATTGGTGCCAGTATTGTATGGGTGCAACACATCCAGCCTGTGCAGGTCCCATCTCTCCCAGAACTGATCCCAATGTCCCAGGAGTCTATTGCCCTCTCTCTTGCACCATGTCTCCAGCCATGCATTCATCTGTTCTATCCTCTTAATTCTATACTCACTTGCACATGGCACTGGGAGTAACCTGGAGGTTACTACTTTTGAGGTCCTGTTTCCTAGTTTTCTTCCTAGCTCCCTAAGTTTTGACTACAAGACCACACCTTTCTACCTATCTTTGTTGTTGGTACCAATGTGGCAGGGCCCCTGGGTGTTCACCACCCACCCCCCCCCACCCTGGCCACTCAGTGCTCTGCAGCACCCAGTGACATCCTTGACCCTGGAACCAGGGAGGCAAAATAACATCCTGGATTCACATCTGTGGCCACAGTAACATCTGTCTGTTCCTCTATCAAATCTCCTATCACTGTTGCTTTTCCAATTTTCCTCATGCCCTCGGTACATCAGAGCCAGGTGTGGTGCCATGGACCTGGCTGTGGCTGCACTCCCCAGATGAACCCATCACTTTAGTCAGTATTCGGAACTGATTGCTGGTTGGAGAGTGAGATGAACTCCAGGGATGGATCTATGCTGTTTCTTCACCTGCTGTCTGCCTCTCCTGTACTGTGCCCCCTTCTCCTGCAAGAACATTTTTTGTCTTGGGTTCAGGATCTAGGTAGGTTTTTTTTTAGGGTTTGCCTGTTACCCGAAGAATGCTGCCCTAGAACATTATTCATTAAAAAAAAAATTCTTGTTTATTTACAGATCGACATATATCTTATTACTCTGATTTGGTTTTGAGGTTGAGGACCAACTGCACTCTCTCGCAGTTCAATAGGAATGTCTTCCACCTAGGAGGTTGTAGTGTTTCTACTTGTTTACTTGTCTAGGGTTCTACTTGTTTCTAGTTCCTTGTCTCCATCTGGATCTAAATAGTATGTCCAAGGTTCCATTGGTTTCCTTCCCAATGATATCAAGACTCTTCAGTTCCTTCTGATATTTCCCTGGTCAGTCTCAATTCCATAAGATCTCGGCTGTGGAACTCTTTCTATTACAATACCTTATTTCTGTTGATCTCATATCCACACTCTTTTCCTGGTTTATAGCACTTCCAAGTCTTGTGCCCTGTGCCTGAAGTTGATGTAGGCTTCGCTGGCTGGACTAGCATTTATTGTCCATCCCTAGCTGCCCTTTAGAAGGGGGTGGTGAACTGCTTTCTTGAGCTGCTACAGTCCATGTGGTGTAGATACATCCACAGTGCTGTTAGGGAGCTAGTTTCAGGATTTTGACCCAGCGACAGTGAAGGAAAGGTGATATATTTCCAAGTCAGGATGGCGGGTGTCTTGGAGGGAATCTACCAGGTAGTGGTGTTCCCATCTATCTGCTGCCCTTGTCCTTGTATGTAGTAGTGGTTTACAGGTTTGGAAGGTGCTGTCTAAAGTCTTGGTAAATTCCTGCAGTGCATCTTGTAGATGGTACACACTGCTGCTACTGTGTGTCAGTGATGGAGGGAGTGGATGTTTGTGGATGAGGTACCAATCAAGCAGGCTGCTTTGTCCTGAATGGTGTCAAGCTTCTTGAGTGTTGTGAGAGCTGCACTCATCCAGGCAAGTGGAGGGTATTCCATCACATTCCTGATTTGTGCCTTGTAGATGGTGTACAGGCTTTGGTGAGTCAGGAGGTGAGTTACGCGTCATAGGACTCCTAGCCTCTGACCAGCTCTTGTAGCCACAGTATTTATATTGCTAGTCCTGTTCAGTTTCTGGTCTACTGCCGTTGAACGTCAAGGGGCAATGGCTAGATTCTGTCTTGTTGGAGATGGTCACTACCTGGCACTTCTGTGTGCAAATGTTACTTGCCACATGTCAGCCCAAGCCTGGATATTGTCCAGGTCTTGCTGCACTTGGACATGAACTGCTTCAGTATCTGAGGAATAAGGAATGGTGCTGAACATTGTGCAGTCATCAGCGAACATCCACACTTCTGAACTTATGATGGAAGGAAGGTCATTGATGATGCAGCTGAAGATGGTTGGGCCTAGGACACTATCCTGAGGAACTCCTGCAGTGATGTCTTGGAACTCAGATGATTCACAACCATCTTCCTTTGTGCTAGGTATGACTCCAAATAGCAGGAAGTTTTTCCAAATTCCCATTGATTCCAGTTTTGCTAGGGCTTCTTGATGCCACACATGGTCAAATGCCACCTTGATGCCAAGGATAATCACTGTCACTTCATCCCTTGACTTCAGCTCTTTTGTCCATGTTTGAAACATACTATTGTGCTAGGTATAATTCTAGCCAGTAGAGAGTTTTCCCCCAATTCCCATTGACTCCAGTTTTGCTAGGGCTCCTTGATGCCACACCTGATCAAATGCTGCCTTGATGTCAAGGGCAATCACTCTCACCTCACCTCATGAGGATGGTAAGATGTTTCCTTTGCTCAAAATATTGGTGAAGTACAGGTTTATTTGGAGTGTACTTTGCCCATCCATTCTGGCAATGCTCTTTTATTTTGATGCAATCATCACCCTGCTGTTGTGCTTGCTTAATTTCTTGTCATTTCTCCTCAGTGGCTGGTAAGTGTTTAGTAATGAGCAAAGTACATGCTTCCACTTCCCCAGTAAAATTTAAAACATCCATTTTGACTGGTATTCTTGATAATGACCTGCTGTTGTCTGATACTTCTCCTGAATGTACTCAGTAGCTGAATCATACCTCATGAGTCTCAGTTTAATATGTTGAATTCTAGGTGACATTTCTGCAATTTTCTTCAGATTAAGAAGAGTAACCAAATGTTTGAGGTCAGTTTCAACTTTAAACCTTAATCCCATCATATAACCTGAGAACTTCTCACAGGCCCATGTGATGGCTAATGTTTTTTTCTCAATAGTTGCATACCTCTTCTCTGTGTCCATGAGAGATCTTGAGGTGTAATAAACTGGTCTTCTTTGTCCATCCTGCTGAACTTGAAACGTTACTGTGCCCAAGCCTGTAGATGATGTGTCTGCTGCTACAATTGTTGGCAACTCTGGATTGTAGTGCACTAGAATTTCTGGTGAAATTGGTATATTTGTGATCTTGTCAAAAGCATTTTCCACATTTTGTCTTGTCTCAACAGCTGTCGTAATGACTTATACAAACATACAAATTAGGAGCAGGAGTGGGCCATTGGTTCCCTCTGGCATGCTCCACCATTCAATAAGAATCATGGTTGATCTGATTGTGACCTCAACTCTACATTCCACCAATCCACAATAACTTTTAGCTCCCTTGTTAATCAAAAATCTATCTACTTCAGCCTTAAAAATGTCTACTGGCCCTGCCTCCGCCTCTCTTTGGGAGAGAAAGTTCCAAAGATCCCCTGACAGAAAACATTTCTTCTCATCTGTTATGAAGTGGCAGATAATATGTGCCAGATGAACCAAATCAATGGTTTTACAATTTGTATTTATTATGAGAAGATGTGTGCATAGAATTCAGAGGTTATAGGCCCACCAAGACCTTTAGAGATTTGAAAATTAAGTTAGAATATTTATTAACAAAATAAAAGATTTCAAACACATTCATATGACTACAAGTTACTTACTACTATAACAACTCCTAAAATTCTTAATTAATCTGGCTCCCAGTTACACACCCCCTTTAAAGTAACAGTCCAAAATGGATTTTAGATGAAATACAAAATCAGCAAATTAGCACAGTACCCACTGGCAGTGGAAATCCAAATGGCTTCCCCAACTTCAGTCATTTTACATGGCAGAGTTATATACAAACAGCTAGAAGCTTCTTGAAGGCTGTTTTATATACTCTTGTTAGATCTTACATGGCCCTCTCCTTTCTTACTCCTTTCATTCTCCTTTATATATGTTTCTCTCTCTTTAATATGTAAATCCTATTATTCCATATGTCTTTGAAACTGTATCTTCCACATAATATAATAAACTTTTATGTTGTCAATATTTTCAGTAACCTTTGGGAAAAATAAACACACTCCTTAGCCTTGCTTATCTGGATAGTTGTAAACAGATTAACATCCCTTTGAAATCCAAGCAATCCTTTAATTTATATCAAAAAGTAAATTCCCTTCACACCTTACATGCTAAAACAGCAACCATGTGTACTTATTAGCATTTCAAGCACATTTCTATACCTAGCTTCTTTTGATAATCCCAAGCTTACAGTTTACCTGACTCCAAATATAATTAAATCACAAACAGATCCAACTATAATTACACCCATAAAGGAATGTACAAAAAAAACAGAAAAATATTATGAAAATTTTTACACTTTCATAACACATCTCTGTCTTAAATGGGACCCCCTTATTTTAAAACTGTGTCCCCTAGTTCAGGCCTCTCCCACAAGGGGAAATATTCTCTCATCATCCACCCTATCAAGCCCCCTCAGGATCTTATATGTTTCAATGAGATCACCTCTTAATCTTCTAAACTCCAATGGATACAGGCCCAGCCTTTCCTCATGAGATAAACCCCACCTCCCCCTCCCCCCGTCCCAGGTATCAGTCAACTGAACCTTCTCTGAACTGCTTCCAGTGCATTTATATTTGTTCTTAAATAAGGAGACCAAAACTGCACACAGTACTCCAGATGTGGTCTCACCAGTAGCCTGTACAACTGAAGCAAAACATCTCTATTTTTATATTCCATTCCACTTGCAATAACTGATATTATTCCATCTACCTTCCTAATTACTTGCTGTACCAGCATACTAACTTTTTCTCATTCATGTACCAGGAAACCTGGGTCCCTCTGTACCTCAGAGTTCTGCAGTCTCTCCTTTTGCAAAATATGCTGATTTTCTATCCTTCCTGCCAAAGTGGACAAGCTCACATTTTCCCACATTATACTCTATCTGCCAATTTTTTGCCCACTCACTTAACCTATCTATATTCATTTGCAGACTTCTTATGTCCACTTTCCTATCTGGCTTTGTATCATTGGTAAACTTAGCAACCATACATTCGGCCCCTTCAACCAAGTCATAGTTGTGGCCCCAGAACTAAACCTTGCGGCACTCTACTTGTCACATCTTGTCAATCTGAAAAAGACCCATTTATTCCTGCTCTCTGCTTCCTGTTATCCTAATCAATCCTCTACCATACTATTATTATGTTACCCCCTACACATGAGCTCTTCTTTTGCGTAGTTTGTTTTGACATCGCACCTGTCAAATGCCTTCTGAAAATATAAGTACAGCACAAGGTTCCCCTTTATCCACATTGCTTGTAACTCCCTCAAAGAATCACAGAATCGCAGTGCTGAAGAGGCCCTTCGGCCCATAGAGTCTGCACCAACACGTGAGAAACACCTGAACTGCCTACTTAATCCCATTTACCAGCACTTGGCCCATAGCCTTGAATGTTATGATGTGCCAAGTGCTCATCCAAGTACTTTTTAAAGGATGTGAGGCAACCCGCCTCCACCACCCTCCCAGGCAGTGCATTCCAGACCGTCACCACCCTCTGGGTAAAAAAGGTTTATCCCCACATCCCCTCTAAACCTCATGCCCCGCATCTTGAACTTATGGCCCCTCGTGATTGACCCTTCAACTAAGGGACACAGCTGCTCCCTCTCCACCCTGTCCATGCCCCTTATAATCTTGTACGTCTTGATCAGGTCACCTCTCAGTTTTCTCTGCTCCAATGAAAACAACCCAAGTCTATCCAACCTCTCTTCATAACTTAAATGTTTCATCCCAGGCAACATCCTGGTGAATCTCCTCTGCACCCCCTCCAGTGCAATCACATCCTTCCTATAATGTGGCGACCAGAACTGCACACAGTACTCCAGCTGTGGCCTCACCAAGGTTCTGTACAACTCCAACATGACCCCTCCTACTTTTGTAATCCATGCTTCAATTGATAAAGGCAAGTGACCCATATGCCTTTTTCACCACCCCACTAACATGCCCTCCGCCTTCAGAGATCTATGGACACACACGCCAAGGCCCCATTGCTCCTTAGAACTTCCTAAAGTCATGCCATTCATTGAATACTTACTTGTCAAATTATTCCTTCCAAAGTGTAACACCTCACACTTTTCAGGGTTAAATTCCATCTGCCACGTATCTGCCCATTTGACTATCCCGTCTATATCTTCCTGTAGCCCAGGACACTCAACCTCACTGTTAACCACCCGGCCAATCTTTGTGTCATCCGCAAACTTACTAATCCTACCCCCCACATAGTCATCTATGTCGTTTATATAAATGAAGAATAATAGGGGACCCAGCACAGATCCCTGTGGTACGCCACTGGACACTGGCTTCCAGTCACTAAAGCAGCCTTTTGTCATCACCCTCTGCCTCCTACAACTAAGCCAATTTTGAATCCACCTTATCAAATTACCCTGTATCCCATGTGCATTTGCCTTCTTTATAAGTGTCCCATGTGGGACCTTGTCAAAAGCTTTGCTGAAATCCATATAAACTACATCAACTGCACTACCCTTATCTACACACCTGGTCACCTCCTCAAAACATCCTAATAAATTATTCAAATATGATTTCCCTTTCACAAAACTATTTTAACTCTACCTAATTGAATTGAGATTTTCCAAGTAACTTGCTATAACATCCTTAATAATAGATTCCAGCAATTTCCTTCTGACAGATGTTGAGATAAGTAGATTGTAGTTTCCTGCTTTCTGTCCCCTTCCTTTCTTGAATAGAGATGCCACATTCACAATTTTCCAATCTGATGGGACCTTTCCAGAATCTAGGGAATATTGTCAAATTGTAACTAATATAACTAATCTACTATCTTAGCAGACAGTTCTGTTATGGTCCTAGGACGATGTCTATCAGGACCTGGGGACTTGTCAACTCTTAGTTTGAATAATTTCTTAATACTGTTAAGACCACAGCAGGTGACATCGCTGAGCAAGCCAGATCCCAGAGGGAAACATTTCTTACTGATCGTAAACTTTCCTTTTGTATTTTGAAAATGAGGAGGAAGAGGTACTGACCCCAAAATCATAGAACTCCAGTAACATGTTTAGGATTTTAAAAATTAAAAGATTTATTGAAAAGAAAATAAATAAGCACATAAGATTAAAGTTACAAAGTTAAAACAGTCTTCCAGAACACCCCCAAAAAGCCCACTTGGCCAAAACAGTGTGTAAACTACCTTCTTGGCAATAGTTTCCTTATAGATTTTAACTATAAAATCCAGTAATATTACCCAAAGCAAAGAATTGTTGTCACTTTAATAAAGGTATACTACAAAAACCTTCAAACACTTCCATTTTGATGTAGAAATCTAAAAAGAATGTTCAGAAACAACCTGCTTTCTGAAAACACAGATTTTTCTGGTTTGAAATTGGGTAGCTGCTTCGAATTCAAAACTTTCACACCTTCCCAGCACACAGATTTGGTCTTCAGGACATTTCCCCACACAGCCACACCAACTCAGCAAAACATCTTTCCTTAAATTTCTTTTTTTCCTTTGATCTCAAATTCCATTGTCCTCTAATGCCTTTTTGAAATTCTCCAAATATAAAAATCTGTTATGTTTTCCAAGTGTTTCCACTTTTAGTCAATAAAATTTAATATACCTTCCTCTATTTACCTATGAAACCCTAATAAGTTGTCATTTCAGTTCTTCCCTTTGAAATTTAATAGCTGAAAATTCAAGTCCCCACTTAAGTTATAATGCACATTTTTGATTCAACCTATTTACTTGTAACGCAAACACACCATAACTCCTCATTACAAATGCATCAACCTAACACCTTTGTCTCTCATCTCTCAGTCCTCACAGATAACTTGTCTTTATTAGCCTCCCACAGTTTAATTAATCATGGTCACACACACTCACACACACACAACTTTCTTCACAGAATACCACCACAATCCCCAAAATATATAAAAAAACTCATCACTCGTCCTTCAAAACAAAAAATGAAATGCCATATCTTTTTAAAGATGTTTTCGTTTTCTTAAGCTATTTGTTATTACTTACTACACTTACCTATGCAAAGTATTATTACACTATTAAGTACATGCATCAAACATGAAAACATATACAAGTCTTCTGTAAGAATAAAGTTCATTCCAGTCCATTCTCAATTTCCTGACATCCAAGTCCTTTTCCATTTAAGCTCTTGACAATGCATCCGCAATTAAATTCTCTCATCCAGCCATGTGTATCATTTTTAAATTGAACAATTGCAAAAATAAACTTCACTGGAACAGTCTGGCATTTTTGTCCTGAAATTTCTCCAGGAAGGATTGTGGTAAGTATATACAACAGTCTCTGAAGACTTTTTGCAACATACACTTTAAAAGCCAAAACCAAACTTAAAGTCTCTTTTTCTATATTTCAATATTTCTTTTGATGAACATTCAATTTCTGTGAGAAATACCGCACTGGTTTCTCAAGTCCAAGTTCAGCTTCCTGTAGCAACACTGCACCAACACCCACATCACTGGTGTCAACAGCCATTTTGAGCTGCTTTCTATAATGTGGGAACACATGTGGTAGTCAGTACAACTTTTAGGCTGTCAAATGCAACCTGACATCTAGAAATCTTGTGGAAACATTCATGATTGTCTGTAAATACTGATTTCCACTTTAATCTGAAGGAGGGGTCCTACACAATCAAACAGGACCCTGTTAAAAAGGTTCCTCAAATACTGGAATTGGAATTAAAGATGCAGATTTAATCACTGCCTGAGGTTTTCCTATCATTAACATATGTGGCATGACAGACATAGTTTGGATACATCTTTATGTAATCCAGGCCAATAGAAATGTTTCTGTATCTTAGCTTGAGTTTTCCTAAATCCCAATTGTCCAGCCATTGGGATTTCATGAACCACTCTCAAAATTTCATTCCAGTACCCACGTGGTATCACTATTTGATGAACTATTGCTTAATTTCCATCTGCAGAAACACAAGGTAGTCTCCATTTCCTCATTAACACATTGTCTTTAAGGTAATCATGCTCTGGAATTTATTCTGCTTCTGTTTCAGAATAAGCTATCTGGCATATCTCTTTTAATTCCGGGTCCTTCTGCTGTAACTCCACTAAATTCACTGAACTAAAATCCTGGAACTCCCTTCCTAACAGCACTTTGGGTGTAGCTACACCACATGGACTGCAGTGGTTCCAGAAGGCAGCTCACCACCACCTTCTCAAGGGCAACTAGGGATGGGCACTAAATGCTGGCCCAGTCAGTGAAGCCCATATCCCATGAATGAATAAAAAAAATGTGTCCACAGAATTTTATCATAGGCTTTGTAAATTCACATTTGTCATTTAATGTTAAACTTGCTTCTTGTAGGACTTTGAGGACTGTTCTTAAATGATGGTCATGTTCTTCCTTTGATGAACCATGTATGAGAATGTCATCCATATGGCATATCACCCGTTCCATGCTTTCCAGGGTCTGAGACATTGTTCTTTGGAATATCTCAGATACAGAAGCAATTCTGAATGATAACCTGTTAAAACAATAACGGCCAAATGGAGTGATTGCTAACGTGGAGAGACTTTCATCCACTGATGCCATTGGGTGGATCTCATGCTTTTCTTACTTTTGTAATTGAGTCAAGTCCACACAAATTCTAATTGAACCATTAGATCTTGATAATGTGACCATTCCAGAACACCACTGTCAGTATGGTTACTGGAGAGATGACCCCTTGTTGTAACATGTGTTCAGTCTTGCTCTTGACTTTGTCTAAGAGTGGGGTGAGGAATCTCCCTCACTGTGAAGAGACATATAAGTTTAGCATCTGCCCTTCGGGTTATTTGATATTCTGTTTTCAGCTTATCTCAGCCTCATAATATGGATGGAAATTCATTTCTGACTGCCTCACCGGATGGCTTATCACCAATTTTATTAATCTTGTAAATGAGCCTCAACTGCAAGTATGCTTTTCATGCTCAGTAATGGTGACTCCTGGTTCCCATACAGGGGTTCCACAATTTCTTTATCCTTGTATCATAATCTTGCCAAATGTTGGCCTATTACTTTTAGTGTAGTCCCTCCCAGACCTTGCAACTGAATGGAGGATTGCTGAAATGTGATATTTTTAAGCCATTTAACTTAATTGGATAATACTGAAACACCTGCCCCCGTATCTAGCTTGAATTCTGTGGGGTGACAATCAACTTCTAATTTAATGTTCCAGTAATTATTTTCTGTTTTGTTAACTTCTCCTAAGAAGGTTATTTGTTTTTTCTGAGACTTTTCCACTTCCTGGATTATACTTGGTTTCATTATAATCTCTTTCTTCCTATGAGCTATAGGAACTTTGGATCTGCAGACTATATTAAAATGTCCTAACTTCCCACAGCTGTTGCACTCAGCTCCCCTTGCTGGGCATTCTTCTTGCTTGTGCAGGGTTTTCCCACCGTAACAAGAGCATCTCAAGATGGTGGTTGTTGTGCTTTTTCCTGTTTTCACAGGCTTTTTACTTCATTGCTTTTTCTTTTTTGTTTGTCATTTTGAATGGTTTCACTCATATTTTTCCAATGGACATCACTTTCTACATGAACAAATGTTTTGTTTAGCTGCCTACATTTGGTTGGGTCATACTATTTGTACTGCCTTTGTGAGAGTTAAGTCTTCCCTCAGTTGCAAAAGATGTGATGGGGTTTCCTTCAAGATCCTAACCACTATAAAATCATATATTAAATCATACCTTAGGATTCCATAGTCACAAATCTCCACAAGTCTGCACAGGTCATTTATGAATGAACCTGTGGATCCACCGAACTTTGCCTCCTCTGATTAAACTTTGCTTGCTCAATTATCCAATGTTTTTCAAACACTGAAGTACGAATCGAATGCCTGGAGGACTTCTTCATATGAGTTCAAAACCTCAGCGATGCTCTGTCTTGCAATAACATCATCTGCTATGGTCCTTACTACGTAAAGTAGTGTCCTGATCCTTCTGGCCCTTCTTAATGAAACCTGAAGCTGTCCTGTATCTGGAGAATCTCTTCCTCTAATTGTCTCAGTGTTGAGACTATTGTGAGTTTTAAGCACTTTGGAATGGTTCTGAGAGTGGCAATGGTAACTCCATGTTTACCCTAAGCTCTGGATCTGTTGCTACTTCAGTGGTCTGGTTTGTAGAGTGTGATTTGTACTCACTGCGGTCTGGACTCTGGGTCTGTGTGTCTGCTTGCATCTGCTCCAACCACACTGCTTCATTCTTTGTGATTCTTCAATCTTTTCTCTTCTTGTCTTTTTTCCAAGGATTTCTAGGTCTTTCAGGTCTGTATTCTTCTCTTGGATATTTTCTGTGTCTTTATGTCCTGAACGCTGCCACCATGTTTTGTCTTGGGTTCAGGGTCTAGATGGGGTTTCTTTAGGAATTGCCTGTTACCCTAAAAATGCTGCCATAGACTGGTATTCATAAAAAAACATTCTTGTTTATTTATAGATCTATATACACGTCAGTACTCTGCACAGTGTTGTACTTCTGCTTCCAACCAGGTCTTAGTCTCTTAGTCATGTGATATTCCATCATAGTTACATCAATAGTTATATCAGTATCAGTATGCTCCTGATATTTACCTTTTACTCTACAGAGAGAGGGCAGAACGTAAGTGACTGTGTGTCAGCGTGATTGGATGATGTACCTACCCTAGCTGAATAGTTGTAGGTTTGTAAATGAGCTTGTGCAGCATGCATGATTGGAAGATCTTTGTGGGTGAGGTAAAGTATAATGCTGTAAGCGGTGAGTCCTGAGTGTCAGGGTGGGCATCTGGGGGTGTGGTGCATTAAGCAGTTTGGGAGCTGCGTATTGTGGTGGGTGAGAGGCGATTGCCAGAATTCTTTGTGGAGGCAACGGGCCCACCCGCAGCTGAAAAGTCAGGGATGAGCCCGCCTCTGCTTTGCTGGGAGGGCCCAGTCTGGTTTAGTGGCTGGCTTGGCTGTTAAGTGGCTCAGCTCGTGGCTTCCAAATCCGCCTGGAAGGATGTACCACCTCAGAGCTTCCTGCCAATCAGATGAGCAGCAGCTCTGCAATCCCAGCAACCAGTCCCCCATGAGGATCTTTGCCAGAGGTCATACACTGAGGAGAGTGGGGAAGTTTCACTGGGCCTGTCAGGCTCCACCTTCCAGCCTACTTCTGTGGACATAGCAATTACTTCAATTATTTCCTTAACTATCTGTTTGCTGTTGTCAGAGGCATTGCCATTGATGGAATATTGTGTGCAGTTTTGGTCTCCTTATCTGAGGAAAGATGTATTTGTTATAGAGGGAGTGCAGCGAAGGTTTACCTGACTGATTCCTGGGATGGCGGGACTGACATATGAGGAGAGATTGAGTCGGTTAGGATTATATTCACTGGAGTTCAGAAAAATGAGGTGGGATCTCATAGAAACCTATAAAATTCTAACAGGACTAGACAGGGCAGATGCAGGAAGGATATTCCCGATGGTGGGGAGTCCAGAACCAGGGATCACAGTCTGAGGATATGGGGTAGACCATTTTGGGCTGAGATGAGGAGAAATTTCTTCACCCAGAGAGTGGTGAGCCTGTGGAATTTGTTACCACAGAAAGTAGTTCAGACGAAAACATTGTATGTTTTCAAGAAGGAGTTAGATATTGCTCTTGGGGCAAAAGGGATCAAAGGGTATGGGGAGAAAGCAGGAGCAGGCTATTGAGTTGGATGATCAGCTATGATCATAATGAATGGTGGAGCAGGCTTGAAGGGCCGAGTAGTCTACTCTTGCTCCTAGTTTCTATGTTTCCATGCTGCACTCCCACATCCAGGAAATGCACAAAGAGGCAGGAACATGACAGGGAGTTATCCTGACACTTTTATTTGTAAAATAATGGAAACTTAAAGCTGTTCTGTAACTGGAGAATCTCTTCTTCCAATTGTCCCAGTGTTGAGACTGTTGTGTGTTTTCAGCACTTTGGAATGGTTCTGCCTCCATGGGCCTGGGGAAATTCCTGCCTGGGTCTCTGAAGATAGTTACCCAGTCACCTGGAGTGTGCAGAGGTTGCCTGCACTAAAAAGGAGACTCAGGCTGTGCACAAACCACCCATGCTAACAGGGCAATCATGGAGATGAGGTGTGTAAACAAATTCTGTGTGTTACCATCTTGAATCATGGCCCCCACTACCAGTTATCGGGGCACATGGATCTCAGGCACTTTGAATCTGATTCTCTGAACACTGGTAGCATTGCTGATCTGTGCAGCCCATAAAACCCAGGCAACCCATCCTTATTAGTTTGTATTAATTGTTTGCCAGTTGAAAATTGTTGCCTTGAAGGTTTGATAAAAGTCACAGTCAGCCATGATGCACTAAACAAAGAGAACAAATGGTTTGTTTTATCTGTGTTTGATTATGCTAGTCTGGTAACAGACCCTTGTACACTTGCTTGATTGCTTAAGCCTGTAAGTGGAGCAAGTGAGTTAAGTATTGACACCACACATGGAATGTTCCAGAAAGGATCTGGGCTCTGAGCTGTAAACATGTGTGTGCTGGTGTTATGGAGAGAGACAGTCAAACTGCAGTGATTTCATCCTACCACCTGTTTTTAAAAGAATAAGTGTTTTCCTAATCCCTCATTTCTTGTGATCCAACTTTATTAATAATCCACAGCAAACTCAATTTAAGATTAACTCAGAAGGTTCATTTATTTAGCATGTTCAAAACTCATGAATGGAGTGTTTGCCACATCCCAATCCACATACACACAGTAAAGAGCGGTTGGGGAGGGGGTAGAGGAAAGGAGTTTTACAGTCCAAGGACCACAGAAAGTAAGTATTAGTTCACATGAGTTCCAGAGTCCAAGGTCAGAGTCCAATGAAGATTTTTTTCATGTAGGCATTCCAGTTCAGCTGGCTGAAGACCAGAGTTATAGGATTTGTTTTTCAGTTGGTGCTGATACTGCAAGATGAAGTGGTTATGTAGAGATGGAATAGGTTATGCAGGTGATGGTACAAAATCTTCCAGCACTGTCAGGCTAGATGAGCATGCTGTTCTGCCTGGAGGAGCTAGCTTCTTTGTGGCCCACCAGTTGGATGTTAAAACAGCGGACTGGCTGCGAATCCCAAAGATGTAAAAAAGGTCAGAGGTTTTGGTCATGCGACATGGCCTATTAATGGTTAATTGCAGCTGAACAATCAGTTTCTGTGCTTCTGGCCAAAATTCCATTGTTCCTCCTTAGGAGAGACACAACTTGGTTATTCGTATTTTTTCCAGTAACAAGTTTTGATCTTTCTCTTTTGTGATAGTTCAGGATTGGGGAGCCAGCTCATCTGCACTTCCTCTGCTTTCATTGATTACAAGGATTTGTACAATGTGGTGTGAAATTCCAGAAGCTGGGAATAGAATTCTTTCATTCCTGAAACTCCTGGCAATAGCTCCCGGGCAAAGGGCCAACCCTTTGGTCAGGTGACTTGTAGCAGCCATTTTTTCTTTGTTCAGCAGAAAATTTATTTGAAGAAATGCAACAAGGATAAAATTTTTGAACATAAGTGTTGGGTTTCTTTTTGTGTCGTAGCAACCTAACAGTTATATTCTGGGGTATTCTAATGTTCTGTAAATAAACTGTTTGGATTTAGACAGTTTGCTCTAAATTGCTCCGAGATAAATAAGATATGCAGCAAATCATATACAGCAAATATATAACAGTGTCAGTGATAAATTGTAGATCCTTACCATCGTATTACACCTTGGTGAAAATAAACTGCCAATATCATGTGACAATTCCATGTGTTCTGAATTGCTGTAAAGGTAAATTATTTTTTCATGTGAGAAATAACTTTTGCTGCAGAAACTAGACTTCTGCATTTTCTCATTGACCATTTTGCAGTCTGACATTACATCACATTAACTGTTATCTGAGTGTGTTTCATTCCCAAGTTTGGTCACTGGGTTAATGGTTCTGCGTCTCAGCTGCTGGGAGATGTAATAATTGTGCCTCACATCTTTTAATATGCAAGTTAGGGTTGTTTTGCACAGCACAGTGGCTGGCGTCATTTATACATTAAAAGATTGCTGAAATAAGGTAAATATTTCATTAAGTGCATCATTTAATATTGTCAGTTGTGTGTGAACTCTACAAAACAACAAGGGTGTCCAGTAAATGTGCTTTTGCTCCATTTCTTTCCTCCCTTTGTTGCCTTGTCTTTGCTCCTGTTTCAAATCCCTCACCTTTCTTTGCTCTTCCCTTGCTGCCTAATTTCAGTGCCCCAAACAATTACTTCTGAGGAAGCTCACCTGTGGTTGAAGGAATTCTGCTTTTTACTTGTTTATTTTGATTTTGCAGCTCTGGCCTCTCCAGGAAATATCTTCTAATATTCCCATTGTTCTCCAGTTTAAGATGGTTCTCACAGAACCAGAGTATTTTGTTCAAAATAGCAGCTTTGATTGACCCCAGTATATTGACCTACTTTGGTCAACCTGGTTGACAACTGCAGGTGAAATCAGAGTGATGCTAAGCTCCAAGAAACAGCTGCATGAATGGACTATCTTTTGGAAACTATGACCTCATAGGATTATCTTTTTTGCATTCCTCTGATACACTGTTACCTTGATTGTTTTAATTTTTTAACCAAAATATCAAATATTTCCCCCTGGATGATCACTAAAGTCCGCCACGGCAAGAGTATTTTTATTAAACCCTTCATCAACATTGAGGTTTTAGAAGAGCTGATCTGCTCAATTTTTTTTTCATATTATTAGTTCATTGGATGTGAGTGTTGCTGGCTAGGCCAAAATTTATTGCCCATCTCAAGTTGCACTTGAGCAGGAGGAGGTCAGCTGCCTTCTTGTGGTGTAGGTACATCCACAATGCTGTTAGGGAGGGTGTTCCAGGATTTTGACCCAGTAACAGTGAAGAAACAGTGATATATTTCCAAGTCAGGATGGTGTGTGATTTGGAGGGGAACTTGGAGGTGACTTTCCGAAGTGTCTGCTGCCAATGTGCTCTTGATGGTAGTGGTCATGGGTTTGGAAAATGCTATAAATGGAGGCTTAGTGAGTTGCTGCAGTGCATCTTGTATATGGCACAAACTGCTGCATCGGTGGTGGAGGAAGTGAATGTTGAACGTAGTGGATGGAGTACCAATCAAGCTGGCTGCTTTGTCCTCGATGGTGTTGTGCTTTTTGAGTATTGTTGGAGCTGCACTCGTCCAGACAAGTGAAGAGTATTCCATCACACTCCTGATTTGTGTCTCCTAGATGGAGAACAGGCTTTGGGGAGTCAGGCCATTGGTTACTTGCTGTAGTATTCCCAGCCTCTTGCCTACTCTTGTAGCCACAGTATTTTTATGGGTGGTCCATTTAAGTCCATCAAGTACCTGCAGGATTTTGATGATGGGGAATTTAGCAATGGTCATGTTCCTGAATGTCACAGGTGATGGTGAGATTCTCTTTTGTTGGAGATGGTCATTGCCTGGCACTAGTCTGGTGTAAATAGTATTTCTCACTTATCAGCCCTAGAATGCTGTATAGGGGTGGGATTCTCTGTACCCGTCTGCTGCTGCGATCTTACGGTCCCGCCGCAAGTCAATGGACTTCTGGCTGGGGCACCGCCTTGCCCATTGCGGGTCCTACACGCAGTGCTATCACCAGCATACATACTCCCTTCTGACCTTATGATGAAAGGAAGATCATTGATGAAGCAGCTGAAGATGGTTGGGCCAGGGACACTACCCTGAGGAACTCCTGCAGTGATGTCCTGGAACTGAGATGATTGACTTCCAACACTAACAACCATCTTTCTTTGTGCTAGGTATGACTCCAACCAGTGGAGAGTTTTCCCCCTGATTCCCATTGATTCCAGTTTTGCTAGGGCTCCTTGATGTCACACTCAATCAAATGCTGCCTTGATGTCAAGGGCAGTCACTCTCACCTCACATCGGGAGTTCAGCTCCTTTGTCCATGTTTGGACCAAGGCTGTAATGAGGTCAGGAGCTAAGTGACCCTGGTGGAACCCAAATTGAGCATTGGTTAGTAGGTTATTGCTGGGCAAGTACAACTTGATAGCACTGTGAACACCTTCTATCACTTTGCTGATGACTGAGAGTAGGCTGATGAGGCAGTAATTGACTGGATTGGATTTTCCTGTATTGCTTTTTTGGGTACAGGACATACCTGGGCAAATTTCCACATTGTCAAGTTGATGTCAGTGTTGTAGCTGTACTGGAATAGCTTGGCTAGTGGGGCACAAATCTTTAGTCCTACAGCAAGGATGTTATCAGCGTCCAAAGGTTTTTACTGTATCCTCTGCATCCAGCCATTTTTTGATATCATTTGGCATGAATTGAATTGGCTGAAGTCTGGCATCTGTGATGCTGGGGGCCTCAGGAGAAGCTTTTAGTAATTGTGTGTTTTCCAATAGTATGTTTTATGCAGAGGTGATCTCATGCTATCTCCTCTCTCTCAGGCACATTACCTTACAAAGCCCAAGTAAGCTTCTATGTTTGTTGATATTTCTTTGTCTCCTCCTTAAGCAATTGGCATTATCGTTCTGTGAGATCTTTCCAAGGTCTGAACACTTGCGTCCACCGTAGATAAAATATTGTGCTTCTGTAAACACTGTAAAGATTGAAATTTCCCCTTCTACAGCAGTGTTGTCCAGGTTACTTTCACTCTAACCTAACTGAGCATCCCGTTTCCAATGTCCGACTTCTGGTATTAGAGTAGAAAATAAAGATTAAGGCTCCTCTCAGCCTTAAACTGTTTTTTTTTGCCTTTTTGTGTATTATACACGGTGTTTGGATTGGGTGACCTCCCTATGCCACCAAAAATCATTCTTTATCTTCTAGATTGAGCTGAACATTAATCCATTCCTGGCACTCGTCCAAGACTACTTCTCCCCTATTCTGACTGCTGTACAACTGTTCTTCTTTGCCATCCTGATTATTTGAGACCATTAGACTAGAATCACAGCTAAACCCTCAGTACTTCTGCAGTTGTACATTCTAACTGTATCCCAGCTGGAACCATTGTTAAATAGGGAAGGGTTCTTGCTAGGCTCATCCTCCTACAATCCATGTTGAACTCTGGTGGATATGAGCCTGCTTGTCCAATAAAATGATTAATGATTCGATTAGGATCAGGCGACATTCAAAGGAACAGAAAAGGCCAGTCAAACTTAACAATAGCAAGTTATTAGCTGTTACAGTTCTCACCTACCTGGAGTATATCCTGATGCCATTTACACTTTGAAGTTGCTAACAGCTTTTTTTAGTTCATGTGAATACTTGTGCTGCACTGTTTTGTAGGCTATGCTGTTCGCCTACACATCAGGAAACATTAAGTTCCCTCAGTCAGACAGTACAGGCTTCTGTTAATTTACAGAAATGTTTTATCACCTACTCTTTTACTATAATCAATTAACATTTGGAAAGATTAGAATGAATACCAAAATGATTCATCTTACGCTTCAGTTAATATTCTCTGGTGACAGACATAACAACGGCGGGTAACTCTCCTCCTGACTCCCCAAAGCCTGTTCAACATCTACAAGGCACAAGTCAGGAGTGTAATGGGATATTCTCCACTTACCTGGATGAGTGCAGCTCCATCAATACTCAAGAAGCTTAACACCATCCAGGACAAAGCAGCCCGCTTCATTGGGATCCCATTCACCGTCATAAACAGTCACTCCCTCCACCACCGACACACAGTGTCATCAGTGTGTACCATCTACAAGATGCACTGCAGGAACTCACTAAGGCTCCTTAGACAGCACCTTCCAAAACCACAGCCTCTATGACCTAGAAGGGCAAGGACAACAGATACATGGGAACACCACCACCAGCAAATTCCCTTTTAAGCAACTCACCATCCTGATTTGGAAATATATTGCCATTCCTTCACTGTCTCTGGGCCAAAATACTGGAATTTCCTTCCTAACAGCCCTGTGAGTGTACCTACACCACATGGACTGCAGCGATTCAAGAAGTTGCCACACAACCACCTTCTCAAGGGCAATTAGTGATGGGCAATAAGTGTTGGCCTAGACAGCGATGCCCATATCCTGTGAGAGAACAAAGAAAACAGGTTCCCAGAAAAATTACGTCTATTACACCATTTCCTATTTCAATACATACATTGTGTTCTGTGATACTGTGGTTGATGTGCTACATTAAACACATATTTCAGTTCTCATCACTTTTCAGTATAAAGTCCAACTGTAATGGGGATGAGTTTCGACTGCGTAGTTTCAGTGGGAATACCATTTCCAAGCAGAAATGGAGCTTGTGACAATGTTGAGGTGCCTCAACATATTTTTCTGCTAAAATAACTCAGCAGTATGTTGTGATCATGGAAACTTAGCTGATTTTTTGGAATTGACACAGACACCTACAGAAGTGATGTGTCTGTGAGTCCTGCAGCTGAACCTATTTAGCTCGACTGCTGCCTTCTCAATTTCCTGCTTGTCTTAGTGAGATTGTGTGACATTGTAATAAAACTGGGTTTTCACTGAATTCCCCCTGGGATTTTGGATCTGAGAACATGAATTTCCTCGAAGCTTCTCCCAGTTGCAACTCTGGGAGAAGGTCAGCAGAACCACTGGTTCGCCTGAACTGGACCCATTTGCCCATCTGTTGAATTTTGATGCTCAGCAAATATCTGAGAAACCTTTGGAAGCTGCAGGTTTTTAAATTGGCAGTAAGGATCTTTAACGATACTGTAAGCCCAGAGAGATATGGGGCAAAGGTTAGTGGAGCCCAGTACAAAAGATCCCAATCAGCAAGCAAAGAGTGAATCCTGGAAAGGGGTGAGAGGTGAACTAAACAGCTTATTATGACAAGAGGAAATAAATTCTCTTATGGGCAGAATTTATCGCGCTCGTGTGATATTTCAGTCAGCAGGCGCATGCGGGAGCCATGCCCACCATTAATTAAGAGGCCAGTTAAAGCCATTAAGAAGGCAATTGATGCCGATTTTATGTTGCCCATGTGATTTCGCGCTCGTCGCATGGGAAAAATGGGCAGGCGGCCAGCTGACAATTTCAAAAATCTCACCCGTGGGAGGGATAAAAAGGGTCAGCAGCATTGCCAGTGTGAGTAGTGAGGAGTTTGATAGATAGTTTGCTGCTGGTGACTTATTGGTATATGGCAGCTTAATCTGTGTTCGGGGCTTCATTGTTAGCATTTTCAGGCTTCATTCCAGGACTCATTGCTGTCTCCAAGGCCTCCATAGGATTCAGACCATGTGGACCTTTCCGGGTATCAGACAGCCTTCTATTACCCAGGTAATGGGGATTGTGGTCTCCGCTGGTGGCATCTCCTCTGAGGAGGAAGAGCGGGGCGGAGGGGAGAGGCCAGTTGTCCCAGTGCAGCTACCAGGGGAGCAACCTGTGGGAGGAGAGGCTTAGGCACAAGGGGTGCAGGGCCAACAGGAAGTCCAAGGTGTTAAAGGGCTGCAGAAGCCACCACTATTTTGCTGCCAGGGTTTACAGGCAGTGATGCAGCTACTTCAATATGTCTGAGGTGCGATGTCGAAGGAGGCTCCGCCTCGCAAGGGAAACAGTGACCTCCATTTGTCAGATAATTGGCCCTGAGATCTGACTGTGTGGGTGGACACCCCATGCCAGTGGCTCTGAAGGTCACTGTGGCCCTCAACTTCTTTGCCTCTGGCTCTTTCCAGGGCTCAGTGTGGGATCTTTATGGAGTCTCAGCTGTCCACAGTTGCATCAATCTGGTGACAGAAGGCCTGTTCGCAGGTATTGACTTTCATTCATTTCCGTATGGATGAAGCCAGGCAGGCTGAGCGAACCAGAGGCTTTGCGGCAATTGCTGGCTTCCCCTGCGTCCAGGGTGCAATCGACTGCACACATGTGGCCATCAAGGCGCCAGCGGGTTATCCAGAGGTGCATCTGCACTGGTGCCTGTTCAAAGAGTGGGTGTGATGTAGATGTATCTAGAGTCTGGCAGTCCTCTGGCATCAGGGGTGGGTCTTTGGGTTCCTGCAATTGGATTCATGGTGGTGATTCTAAGGGAGAGCAATGACACGTCATTGGTTAACTTCACTACACTGTCACTGTGCATGCCAGGCACCCTGGTGAGACAATGGAGATCTGCATCATGGTGCCATTGTCTTTCAATGATCAATGGGGAATCCAGTTTTGAGGTTCCCATCAATAATAAGGTTACACAGGAATGTTTGCAGCATCCGAAATTCTCACCTCTGTGCACTGCACTCTTACCTTCATCTGACACTCCAGTCTCTCCGCGGCCAGTTGACCGAGGTGCCTGGCACCTCTCCAGCTCCAAAGTGTCCTCTCATATCTGGATAGGATTGGGAGATTAGCGGGGCCTCCGTGGGTCTGCAACCTCTCAATGTTGTTATGGGCTGTCTTCTCCTGAAAGGACAGAGGAGCATTGATTAGTCCACTCTCTACCTACAGTGCCATTGCAGCCTGGCCAACCTCACTTGAGGAACACCTCGCAGGGCACATCCGAGTCATAGCCTCGATCCACAAGGCACTCAGCCCAAGCAGACAGGGCTCACCACCTTGGCCAGATCTGGCATCATTGACAATTGGCACTCAGACTTTAACACCCCTGAGCTCCACAGGGGGACAGCCATCCCTTAACACTAAATAGACTGATCTATGCCAACACAATACTGACCCTTCCTGAACACAGCAGTTTGTTAAACTTCTTGCAAAGCTGGACACAGGCAAAGCACCCATCATGGCTGCTGACCTGAGCTGCCACCTCCTCCCAAGCTCTTTTGGTTAGGTGCAGTGACCTCCTCCTTCCAGCACTGGGGACAAAGGTGTCCCTCCTGGCATGCACCTCCTCCAGGAGGACCGCGAAGCACTCGTCAGAAAACCGGGAGGCTGAGTGCCCAACCGACCTGCGCTCCCGCCTGGCATCTGCAGCCGCATTGGTATCAATAATTTTGAGTCTCCTGCTAACAACACTGAAGATGTCTTCCTCGCCAGCAGCCCCCCAGGGCCTGACTGTGCCAATTTTAAACCAGCCGCCAGGTCACCATTGGACCAGGTGGCCGACAGGTCCCCACCCCCGCCCACCCCTCCCTGACCATTGAGGAGCCTCCGTTCATGCTGGGCGGGCTTTAATTGGCCCACCAGTGTGAAATCACGGTCGGGGGCCGATCACGGGTGGTGGCACCTTTCCCAGCCGCTCCCAGGCTGACCGATCATGCCCGCCCGCCAAACTCAAAATTCTGCCTGATATGTATGTGATGCAGAGTGTTTAGTGACAAGGAGTCAAAGTTGGCAACATGAGAAATGCCACCGATTAATGAATATTGATTTTCTTTTGGAACTTGTTAACTGTCAAAAATGATTTTGCAAAAGAAAAAGTCATCATCAGTGAGTTTAAATTCCTCTATCTATGAATAGTACAACTTTAAAATTACAAAGAACATCATAAAACCATATGCAGCAGCTCAAACACCATTACTGCAGGAGACAAAACATGTCCAGGGAAGCATAAAGCTGTTCGCTGAGTGTCAATAGCAGCAAAGATAGTGGAATCTTTACTCAAAAATATAACCAAAAATTTAATAAAGCCTGATAAACACGGATTTCATCAGTGAAGCGTAAGGTAAAAAACCTTATTGAATTCTTTAAGGAAGCAACACAAAAGTGAATAAGGTAAATGCATTAAAAGAAACCTATTTGGATTTTCAAAAATTCATCAATAAGCTAGTGTATTGTAGGCTTATAACTGAGGGCAGAGCATGTGGAGTCAGGACAGGTAGCAGGATAGATAGCAAGTTGGCTGCACCAAAGCGGGAGATTTTCTTGATACTGAAGAAGACTGTGACAAATGCAAGGGAAAATTAATAAACTTGCAGAGTGGGCATGTATGTAACTGGAAAATGAATAACAATATAGATGAGTTAGAGGATGCATTTTATATGAAGAATAAAGAGGTCACATTCTGCTTGGACAATAAGAGTCTAGGTAGAGGATAGAAGGGGTAGAGGAGCAAAATGATTTGGGGTATAGATGCAGAAGTCATGGTTAATAAAACAAAGCATTGGGTTCATTTTTACAGGGATAGAATTGAAAAGCAGAGAAGTTGCCACTATCGTGGGCTGCATTTTATGGCTCCTGGGGGTGGGATGGCAGGCATGTAGGACCATCAAATCAGGTGCCATGTCAAGGGCACTGATCCTGGCACCTACCACCTGCCCCCACACCAACTGCAATTTTATCAGCAGCAGGGCATGTATAACTCTTTTTGAGTCAACCAAACAAACTAAATTAACAAAATCAGGGGCAAAGTAAAAAGCAGCCCCTTAAAGGAAACTGCAAAAAACAAAGAGAAAATTTAAAGCAAACTTGAAAACATTAAACCAAAATGTGATTAAGAGGGTCAATAAACACCCCAGTCCCCATGGTGCCCATCGAGTATAGAAGGCCTCGACAGTTCTGGCAGACACTGCGTGCTCCCTCTCCAGGGACACACGGCTGCGACCGTAGCTGCGGAAGAGGGACAGACAGTTGAGTTGACGATCCCCTCGATCGCCTGCTGCCTGGACCTGTTAATGGCTAAGTTGGCCGGGCCCCAGAGCAGGTTCACGAGAAGGTCCTCTTCCCTCCTGGCCCCCCCTCCGCACCAGGTACCCGTAGATCAGGAGCGTGAAGTGCAAACAAAACAACAGTAAAATGTTTTTTAAATAATTGAAAAAGGAGTGCAGCCTACAACAACCTATATAGACATGGTTTGCGGACGCCACAACCCCACAAGGCCGCAATAGATGCAGGTATTTTGGGAAGTGTGAACCGACACAACCTACAGTTGTATGGGACTGCTGTGTGCAACACCCTCCACCACCTCTGCTGAGGGCCCCCCCAACGGGGACCTCCTCCACCCGATGGTCGCCAGGGTGCGTCCGGGCGGCGGGCAAGGACAAGGAATTTAAGGGTGTGCAGCAGCAGCCCATACAGGAAACTCCTCCACCCTGTGCTACTGAGGGAGGGTCTAGGGCTTGAAGCCAATGTGGAATTCCATCCGAACAGGGGTACGTTCGGACAGAAGATCACATTGCACCTGCACCACCTCAAGTCTTATTATGACATCGGGGCCAAGCACAAGCATCCTAAGATCTTGAATGGCACTGGCTGCGAACCAGATGTCCACCAAAGTGCGATTCATCAACTGTTGTGGAAGCATCCAGCCCACTCCTCCACCACCCAGCACATCCTGACCCTGGTAACGCCGGCAGCCACAGCCCTTCCCTCCACCAGTCACTGAGATGGCGGCAGTGCAGATTCCTGAGCAGTGGCTCTCTGATGATAGCCATAGCTCCTGACAGCAGAGAGCTGCGCCACAAGGCGACCATGTTCCAGACTTTGATCAGGTCCTGGAGGGCAGGTGCAGGTATGCCTGCAGGCCTCTGGGCCAATTGAGGTCCTTAAGTGGCCGATTAATGGTTTCTTGAGGGCTTCTTCCTGCCACCAGTGGAATTTTGCCGATGGTGAGGGGAGGCTGGTGTTTGGGGTGGGGTGGGGCAAGTGGGTGTGGTGCTGATGGCTAGGCAAGGTGGGGTGCCTCCTTCTTGCAACCCCCCGACCCCAGTATTCCCTTCAATCCGTGTTTCATCTCCCTCTCCCACCACCATCTCCCCATCTCCCACACCAGGGCCCAACAAGACCCCAAATTCACCTTTCATTCCAGCTTCATTGCGCCTGCTTCCCTCTGAGACTTGGTGCAGTCCCAGCAGTGGCCACTGCTCCTAGTGTCACAGCTGGATCCAAAGAAGTGCCAGCCATTTGATTAGACAGCAGCTCTCGGAAGATTGACCTCCTCCACTATGTGGAGGGTCCACCTCAAGCCAATTAAAGGCCCAGCAGCTGATAAATGGCCACTGGGTGAGACAGCCAAGCTGGGGCGAGTTTGTCCCTGACATTTACACGAGGGGACGTGGGGAGAACAGGGTCATAAAATTCAGCCCTTTGTGTAGAACTTTGGTTGGACAACAGTTGGAACACTGTGTATAGTTCTCCATATTACAGTAAAGAAAATAGGGCATTGAGGAAAGTGCAAAAAAATTTCAAAAGGATAACTCCAGAACTGAGACTGTCAAGAAAGATTGAACAGGATGGGTTCTTCGTTTTTTAGGGTGGATTTTAAAATAATAAAAGGGTTTGATAGGGTACGCACAAGGTATACATTTCCATTTGTGAGGGAAACCAAAACTTCGAGTATAATATAGTCACTAATGAATCTAAGAGGGACGGTTCGAATGTGGAGTGCACTACCACATCGAATAGTTGAGAACAGCATAGATGCAGTTATGGGGAAGCAAAGTGAGGGAAAGACAAGCAGTGTTGACAGGCTGAGATGTGGTAGAGTTGTATGGTCTGCTTTTGTGCTGTAGGTCGATGTAACTCGAAACAATTCACCAGCTGGAGAAATCAATAAAAATTGATTGTAGTAAGGGTGGAGGCAATGGGAGTGTCCCTGAAACTGCCTGACTGATATCCCAGATAATGACTAGTTCTTGGAGAAGTTGGGCCCATAAGGAGGAGAGGAACTGTGAATTATTAAGAAAGGAAGTTAGACTTGCATTTACACAGCACCTTTCAGGACCCCATGATGTCCTAGGGTGTTTGACAGTCAATTAAATAATTTTGAATTGTAATCACAATGGTTTAGGTGCCAATGATTTGGTGGGGTGATAGGAAAGATAAAATGAGCTGGGGGGTGATTAGTGCATAATTGGATTCAGATAGAAACACAGGAACAGCAGTAGGCCAATCGGTCCCTAAAGTCCAATTCTGCAATTAAGTAAAATCATGGCTGATCTGTATTATAACCCCATCCATCTGCCTTGGCTCCATATCCTTTAACATCCATGTCTAGCAAAAAACTATCAATCTCAGCTTTAAAATTATAATTGAACTGCTTTTTGTGGGAGAGTGTGCCACACTCTGTAATTTAAGTTTTCCTGTGTCCTTTTGTGTGGGCATGTTGACAGCCACTCCAGACCTAAACCCATCACTTCCATTTCCACTTTATTATATTCTTCTCCCTTTTAGCTTTTGTTCTCTCTACCTATCCTAGACCCTCCTCTTCTGTCATTATGCCTACTTTCATTTCTCTACTCCCAAGTATACTTCTCTCCCAAATTCCAAGGATCCCTTGACCTTCCTACTCTCCTGGCAACACCTCTCTTAGATAACCCTACACCCTCCATCTGTGCCCCCTGGCATCCTCCAAAGGGCTCATCGAGGCACTCATCGATGTCTCCTCATGAGCAAAAACCCCAGCAACTCCATTGTTGCTAAATTATCAGACTGCATCTCTGACATCTAGTACTGCATGAGCAGAAATTCCTCCCAATTAAATACTGGGAAGACTGAAGCCATTGTCTTCAGTTCCCACCCCAGACTCTATTCATTTGCCACTGATTCCATTCCTCCCCTTGTGGACCGCCTGAGACTGAACCAGACTCTTCTCAACCTTTGAGTCATATCTGACCCTGAGATGTGCTTCCAATCATATATCTGCACAGTTACTCAATCAGCCTGTTTCCACCTCCATAACATTGTTGGACTCTTCCCCTGCCTCTACACTTCCGCTGCTGAACCCTCATTCATCCCAGTGTTACCTCTAGACTTGTCTATTTCAATACTCCTGAATGACCTCTCACACTCTACCCTCTGTAAACCTGGATCACCTAAAACCCTGCTGCCCATGTCCTAACTTGCACCAAGTCCCATTCAACTATCATCCCTGTGCTCACTGACCTACATTGCCTCCTGGTAAGCAATGCCTTGATTTTCAAATTCTCATCCTTGTTTTCAAATCTCTCCGTGACCTTGCCTCTCACCATCTTTGTAATCTTCTCGAGCTCAATAACCCTCAGAAATATCTGCATTTTTCTAATTCTGATCTCTTGTACATTCCCAATTTTAATCACACCACCATTGGTGACTTTGCTTTCAGCTGCATAGACCCCAAACTATGGAATACCCTCCTGAAACCTCTCTACCTCTCGACATCGCTTTCCTCCTTTAAGACACTCCTTAAAACCTCCCTCTTTACCAAACCTTTTCTCATCTGACCTAACATTGTCTTATGTGAGCTCGTTGTTGTATTTTGCTTTATAATGCTCCTGTGAAGTGCCTCGGGACATTTCATTACATCAATGGCACTATATAAATACAAGCTGTGTTGGTGTTAACATTCCCCTGTCTACTACTTCAGGTACTTACCCAAAACATTCAATTAGGTTCATTAGACATGACCAACCTTTCACAAATCCATGTCCGTGCTCTCTAATCAGCTCAAATTTCTTACGTACCTAGTCACTCTGTCCTTAATTATAGATTCCAATGACTTCACCACATGAGACAAACAGGTCTATAATTTTCTGTTTTTTTCACTCTCACCTTTCTGAAATATTGGAAGTACATTTGCAATTTTCCAATCTAAATGGACAATTCCTAAATTGAGTGGGCTTTGGAAGAGTATGGCTAAGTATTTGCAATATTCCTACCTCGCTCTTTTAAGACCCAGGGTTGGAAACCATCAGCCCCTGGAGATCTGTCAGCCTTTAGTGCCTTTACTGTTTCTAATAATATTTATTGCTCACACTAAGTTCACTGAGTTCTCAGTTTTTGATTCATTATTAATTTCCCAGGAATGTCAGGCATATTATCCTCCTCCTCACCTGTGAAGACTGACTGAGGAATTATTCAACAAGTCTGCACATGGTGTTGGTGCTCGTTCAGTTAATCGGTCTCTCTGCCTGTATTGTTTCAAACATCAACTAATGTCTTAATATTAAGGGTGTAGCTACCATTCGCTGGACAAAGAGAACCTGATAATCAAAAACATAAAACGGGTGACGAGGATAATCCAGATCAATTGACGGCAATCAAGAAAGCCGCGGTAAGCCACGTTACATTGCCACTACCTTGAAAACTGTTTGAAAGCGCAGTCTCTTTAATCATCGAGTATGCTGTGGTTTGGGCATCTTGAACCATTCAACCCCGTTTCTGATAACTGGTCTCATTACGTGGAATGCCTAGTGTTCTTTTTACCGCTAGCGACATCACGGGGGAGGACAAGAAGAGGGCGGTTCTTAGACAACAGCCACGCTGAGCACTATTAGAGACTCGGAGGCAATAAAAGATACACACAATGGCACCATCCATCTTGCAGGGGGGAAGGGCTGGTAACAAAAGGCGCAAAAACATTGGACTCCACAGAAAGGCGGGGAATGCCCACTATGTATAAACCATAGAAGAACAACAGTACTATGGTGAAAACCCACAACATTAATGAGAGAAATGCATCCAGGCAGCCTGCAGGCGATCGACAGTTCAGAAATATCAAATGCTTTTTCTGCCACTGCAATGGTCACATAATGTTGCACTGTCAAGAGAGGCTGTGACAGCATTTTAAACACAAAGGTAGAAATCATGAAATCTGTCTTGTTGAAGAACCAGAGGAAGCAGAATCTGACATCTATTAATTACACAAACTGAAAGTGGGGAGAACTGAGCCAATCCTAGTAATCATTAGAGTCAATGAACAACCCATCAAGATGGGGGTCAATACTGCGGCATCAATGTCTGTCATAGGAAAACATATGTTCAGATACTTGAATAAAGGAGTCCATCCTTTAAGTTTGGAAGAATCGAACACTAAATTAAAAACATATACGTCCGAAGAAATAAGAGTGAAAGGGATATGTCAAGTCCTGGTGCAGTATGGGGATCGGTTTGCAAATTTACCCTTTGTAGTAGTAAGTGGGGCGGGCCCCAGTTTAATTGGTCACAACTGGCTCAAAAAGATTAAATTGCAATGGGCCGAGATTTTTCAAATCAGAGCGAGAAACTTACAGGAAGTTTTACAAAAGCACACTTCCATTTTCAATGACAAGCTAGGAAGGATTCGTGGACTACAAGCTGAAATCCACGTAGACCCTAACGCAACCCCCAGATTTATCAGAGCCAGACCGTTCCATTGTGCTCTATGGGACAAGGTCAAGGCTGAGATAAACAGGCTGGAAAAGTTAGGTATCATACAACCAGTGCAGTTTTCCGAGTGGGAACTGAAGCCAGACTATAGGGAATTTGTGACCATCAATACACATCGAGGATTGTATCAATATACTCAACTACACTTTAGGGTCTCATCAGCGTGTGCTATTTTCTAGTGTACCATGGAAAATCCACTTCAGGGACTGCCCCATGTCGTTGTTTATCTGGATGATGTCTTAGTCACTGGACAAACTGACGAAGAATACTTAGCTAATTTGGAGGAGGTACTGAAACACTTCTCACAAGCAAGGGTGTGCTTCAAATGAGAAAAATGTCTTTTCCAAGCCAAAGAGGTAGTTTACTTGGGTCATAAGGTCAATGCGCAGGGCCTGTATCCCGTGGAAGAAAAGGTCAAGACTATTCACGAGGCATCTGTGTTAATATGGCAATCATCTTATTAAAACCAATTGTTAGTTAAACAGGCGATGGGCATTGATTATCCCATCTAAATAGAATAGAAACGTACAGCTGGAAAACTTTGTGTGGAAGCTATGAGGAAGTTAGTAACACTGAGGAGTTGTCTTGGAAATAAATCAGCTTTAACCTAGAGACCAGCCTGGATTAAGTTTTCCACCACAACATTTTATTGTGAGTGACAAGGTAGCAGAGGATGAACTTTAAATTTAAGTTATGGAATGGCGGAAAGATGGTGAAAAATCGCAAACGTTGACTATCCACCAATTTTTTCTGATTCTGAACCTTATCAGCAATGGAAGGCTGAAGTTGAAATGTGGACCCAAGTTACTTCTATACCCCAGAAGACACAAGGTATGGCTCTGGTGTTATCATTGCCAGCCAAAAGTAAGATAAGGAGTAAGGTATTTTCAGAGTGGAAAGTGGATGATTTGGATAATGAAGAGGGATTAAACCGTCTGATACAATTTTTGGATAAGTTCTACAAAAAGGATGAGTTATTGGAAGCGTATGAAGCTTGGACGATCTTTGATAGGTTTAGGAAATCAGATAATCAGTCTTTGGAAGAATATATCATGGATTTTGATAAATGGTACAGGAGCCTACAGAGCTTTGAACTTGAAATTCCAAAATTAGTATTGGCATTTAAATTACTGGACTGTGCTTGCATTTCCCATGTTGATAGTCTTTTAGTACTAACAGGGGTTCAGTTCTGGGGGAAAGAATCTCTCTTAGATCAAATGGCTGCTGCCCTGAAAAACTTTCTGGGGAAACTGTTGTTCCCGCTGCTTTTTTAGTAACTGTGAACAACTATGCTGTGAAACAAAGGATAGAGGATTCAATGGTGGCTGAATTTCGAGGTCGACCAAATATTAACCAAGATTCAAATACAAAGATGGGGTTAATGACAAGAGGTCTGAAAATGGCTGTAACCTTGAGAGTTGGGACAATAAGCATACATGGGACAGTGATTGTAGATGATTAAACTCAAAAAATGCACGGGGAATGGTTAATCGGTGTTTTTGGTGTGATTCCCAGAACCATTACGCAATGAACTGTCCACAGAGAAGGAATCGTGTTTTTGAAGTGACCCACGAGACGGATTCATCTGAAACTAAAATGATGATGGTGACTGCCATGGTGGAATTGTATTGATCACTGAGAGTTTGAATCCAGTGATGAGTAGATTCCTTCAACTGCAGTTCTGGACAGTGGTTGCACTTCTACTGTGTGCGGCATGGACTGGTTTGACTGCTATCTGGAGCCTCTCAATGAGGCAGACCGGCGGAAGGTCAATGAGTATGAAAGCTCTATCTGCTTCAGGTTTGGAGATGACAATACATTGACATCCTCCAAACAGGTGGTCCTCCCTTGGTTGGGGGGTGCAGTCCATATAAGTTGGTATATGGAGGAAATCCGAAGCTGCTGTCAGTGTTATTGGATGCTCCCCCTGCTCTAGAAGGGACGAGCATTAGCTCCACCTTTTCTGCTCATCTGAACGCTTTGCATGCAGGTAGAAAAGCTTTCATTAAAGCTGAGGTCTTGGGAGAAAATTCAGTGGGCCCTACAGCACTGCATTAGACCATCTGGAATACAGTTTAGACAAGGAGACATGGTATATTATAAAAGGGAAGGCTGGAAAGAGTGGAAAGGGCCTGGCAAGGTAATAGGGAGTGATGGGAAAGTAATTGTGCAAAACCGTAATCAAACTGTTAGGGTACATTCTTCACGGTTAATTGGTACTGGCTATACATTTACAGGTTCTGAACAGAACATAGAACGCAAGGAGGCACCATGCACTTCACACACACATACACACTGGGTAGTTATGAGGAGCAGACAATGGCATATATAGGGTTGACTGACTATGAACAAAGTAATACTGAGGTACAAGACAACGCTATTCGTCCAAAAGAGCATTTACCCAAAGTAGGAACAAAGGTAATATAAATGCCAGAAGGGACTAGTGTGTGGAGGGTTGCCACCATCATAGGGAGAGCAGGAAAGGCCATTGGTAAATACAAACATTGGCTAAATGTGCAGGATGAAGGACAGGAGACAAGGCCTATCAATTGGCAAACTGAGGTAAAGATGTGGAAACCCGGAACGTGCTGTATGAGTTCTGACAGGGGACCAGAAAGTGGTCGTGACCCTAGAAAAAAATCATGGACTTGTGAACGGGGTTCTGTTGGCATGGGAGAAAGATCATATAGTAGCAGTGCAGAAATAGAGAGGAATGTGAGCAGAGGCTGTAGCTTAACGAGGAGGACTGGACAGCAAGCTAGCAATCTGAATAGGAGTAGAAGCCCTTATGACCGAGAGATTCAAGTAGCTGCTAATAAATTGGAAAACAAGCGGATATAGGAAGCCAAACGGAAAGAGTTAGAAAGCTGGAAGGAATTTGGGGTATATTCTGAAATACCTGACACAGGACAGTCAGCTTTATCTCACAAATGGATCTCTGCAGGAAAGGTACTCCCAGACACACATATAAGGCCAAAGCGAGATTAGTAGCCGAGGCTTCGAAGAGAGACATGGAGATCAAGATGTCAGATTGGACTCGCCTACTGCGGGGAAAGTGAATTTGAAGATTTTTTTTAGCTATTTTGGCATCCTATTCCTGAGAGTACAAATCTATTGATATAAAGGCTGTGTTTTTACAGGAGGAGAAGTTTCAAAGGGAAGATATTTTGAAACCACCCAAAGAAGCGGGGGAGGTAGAAGGAAAGCTGTGGAAATTGAACAGGTGTGTTTGAGTTGAATAATGCATCAGGAGTTTGGCATTGTTCCGTGAGGTCTGTCCTGTTGAAAACAGGTTGCATTCAGTTAAAGGCAGAGCCCTCGATGTTCTACCAGTACCATAAGGAGAAACGAGCTGGGATCTTTATCATGCATGCTGATGAATTCGTGTGGGGAGGCTCTGTAGAATTTGAACAATGGGTAATCGAGAAGATAAAGAAGGAATTCAAGGTTGGAAGTCAGGCTTCAGGGGCCTTTAAATGCATAGGTTTAGACATTAAGCAGAGCAAGTTTGGAGTGACATTGAATCAACAATCTTATCTAGAAAGTGTTAATCATATCCTAATAACTCGGGTAAGATCCTCACAAAAAGAGAATCCTGCTACCAAGGAAGAAATGGAACAGTTGAGAAGTTTGATTGGGCAGTTGAACTTGTTGTGCACTCAGACTAGGCCAGATACAAGTTATGATATGTTGTAGCTGAGTACTATGATGAAACATGCTACAGTTGAGCAAGTTCTGCGAGCAAATAAAACACTTAAAAAATTAAATTCTGAGAAATGTGCGCTGAAGTCTCCAGCCTTGGGTGATCCGGAAGATATGAGGTTGGTCATTTTTAGTGATGCTTCACATGCCAACCTTCCAGATGGGTACTGTAGCACAGCAAGGTTCATCATATTCTTGGTGGGAAAGAATGATAAATGTTGTCTGCTGGCTTGGGACGCCAAGAAAATAAAAAGGGTGGGGAAAAGCACCTTAACTGCTGAAACGCTGGCCTTGGTAGAAACATTAGATATGAGGGATGGGGGTTTACTTATCCAATATACTGACAGCAATATTATATAAGGGGCAATGTGAGAAAAGTTTGCCCATAGAATGTTATGTTAATAACCAGCCTCTTTGGGACAACGTTCATTCCACGAAAATTGTCACTAAAAAAAGGCTACGAACAGACCTAGCCAGCATAAATTAGAGAAAAGAGAGATCTCTAAGATACAATGGGTTGACACAAGTCACCAACTATCAGACTGTTTGACAAAAAGAAGTGCCTATTAAAAAAAAATGATTAAATGTATTGGAAGAGGAGTGTCTTATGTTATAATGATGCAATGAAAAAAATTGTTTCATAATTGTGTGTGTGTATATATATGTGGTAAAAGAAATTTGGGAATTATATATGTGGAAATATGTGACATTGTTCCCTTTTGTTAGAAAAAAGTGTTCAATTATTTTTAGTTTTAATTTAAAAAGAAAAGAGGGGAATCTGTTAATATGGCAATCATCTTGTTAAAACCAATTGTTAGTTAAAGAGGCGATGGGCATTAATTATCCCATCTAAACAGAATAGAAAGGTACAGCTGGAACACTTTGTGTGGAAGCTACGAGGAAATTAGTAGCACCGAGGAGTTGTCTTGGAAATAAACCAGCTTTAACCAAGAGACCAGCCTGGATTAATTCTTCCACCACAACATCTTACTGTGAGTAACGACCTGTGCTGAGAAACACCACAGAACTAAAGGCCTTCTTAGGCATGATAAACTACTATGGGCGATTTCTTCCAAATCTATCAACCGTTCTAGCTTCGTTATATGCATTGCTTCAGAAAAACCATAAATGGATTTGGCAATCCCCATACCGGGATGCATTTCTGAGGATGAAGCAATTATTAAGATCATCGGCCCTACTGGTCCACTTTGACCCAAAGAATTTTAACTTGCGACACATTCCCTTATGGAGTAGGGGCTGTACTTTCACATCGGATGGCCAATGGCTCCGAATGCACGCTCAGTGCTGCAGAGCGACAATATTCTCAAATTGAGAAGGAGGGTTTGTCTGTTTTGTTTGGTGTTCGGAAATTCCATCAGTACCTCCACGGTTGCCATTTTCACATTATATCCGATCACAAGACTCTGCTGGGATTATTTGGAGAGGATAAGGCGATACCCCCATTGTATCTGCTCACACCCAGAGGTGGGCACTGATATTGGCTGCTAACGATTACACTTTTATTCACTGATCAGGAAGCCAGATCACAGATGCTAACGCGCTGAGCCTCCTCCCCCTGCCAGATAACAACGTGAGGGTTCCAATTCCCAAGGAACTACATGGAGCCCTTCTTGGGCACGATGTTCCTTTTATTGATAGATGCCCACTCCAAGTGGCTGGACATCTATGAAGCCTGATCACCCACATCTGTTTCCACGAAGAATACTTAGCTAATTTGGAGGAGGTGCTGAAACACTTCCCACAAAAGTGACAGTGCGCTTGAAGCGACAGAGCTTTGCAGTGCGCTGGTTACCAGAGGTGCTTGTGTCAAACAACGGGACTGCATTTACCAGCGGGGAGTTCCACAGGTTTACAACCCTTAATGGAATAACTTGTACCAAAACCTCACCTTACCACCTTGCCTCTAATGGTTTGGCTGAACTTTTAAGTCCAGGATCAAAAAGCTGGATGGGGATTCCATCAGCACCAGATTGTACCGGTTCCTGTTTGCATACCAGACCACGCCACACACGGCCACCAGTATTTCCCCTGTTGAATTACTAATAAACAGACGCCCCTGCACTTGTCTAACTCTTATCAGGCCGAATTTAGGGGGGAGGGTGGAGAGAAGCCAAGAGGCCCAGAAGGCCAGACGTGAAGGTCGTAATCATGAAAGAAATTTCATGGTGGGAGACACAGTTCTCGTGAAGAACTTTGGAGTTGGGTCCAGTTGGCTATTAGGTGAAGTGAGTGCCAAGGCAGGACCTCTCTCCTAAAATGTGTCAGTAACCAGCCGAATAATTAGATGACAAGTGGATCATCTCTGGAGAAGAGAGAGAGAGTACCACAAGAAGAAATGCTGTCATCATTTGTGTTTGAGTCTGCGCCGCATAAGAAACGTGACATGATTTTGAAATTCTGGTGGGGTCTGTTGGACCTGAGAGGATTGAAGATGCAAACTTGCCCACTTCCACCAAAGAGCCTGGTGAGAGTTGACCCCTGCGTAGGGGGTCTCGGAAAAACCAGCTGAGGCCATTGAGCTACGATGCTCGACACATCTGAGGAAGCCTCCTGAGAGACTTGTAAATAGTTATTCATTTAAATAATTGGGGTGTTGTGATGCTTGTCAATTGTGCTTTCAAGTATAGGGGGAAGGATGTGGTAAAGTGGAGTGCTATGTACCTTCAAGGGGATGTAGTTAATTGACCATGTACTGTATTGACCAATCGCTACTCAGCGCGGGCTTCTTGGGTAACTGGGAAGTCTAGAGCTGGAGGTGATTGAAGAAGCACACATGGTGTTAGTGCTGTGGTCTTAGTTCCAATAAACTACCAGTGCTTGTTTAGTTGATCGGTCTCTCTGCCTATATTGTTTCAAGCACCAACTAATGTGTTAATATCAAGGGCGTAGCTAGCGTTCACCAGGCAAGGCAATCCTGATAACCAAAAACATAAAATTTCTCCTTTTCAGACCTAATAATGAATTTTATCATATTATGACCACTTTTAGTTAAATGTTCCCTCACCATTGGAGTATTATCCAAATCTAAATCTAGTATGGCCTGTTACCTTGTTGATTTTAGAATATATTGCTCCATAAAACTATATTGAATGCTCCCTACTTTCTGACTTGAGGAACTCTGTGCTTCCCAATCTACATGAAAATTTAAGTCTCTCATTAAAACAACATTGATGTTGATACAAGCCTCTCGAACGTCTGATTTCTGCCATTTCAATAGTGTTATCAGATGGCTTGTAGGCACTCCCATGACAATTTTGAGTCTACTCTTATTCCTCAATTCTAGCCATAGAGCCTCCACTGATTGCTTTGCCTTTATATATCCTCTCTCGCTAATGTGACAGAAGTATCTTTAATCAAAAAGGCTATCATTCCTCCTCTTCCAGTTTCTATATCCTTTCTAAAGATGTTATAACTCAACATCCAATCATTACCAGCTTGCAGTCATATTGAACTATGTTCAAACATGGACAAAAGAGCTGAACTCCAGAGGTGAGGTGAGAATGACTGCTCTTGACATCAAGGCAGCGTTTGACAGAGAGTGGCACCCAAGGAGCTCTAGCAAAATTGGAGTCAGTGGGAATCAGGGGGGAAACTATCCTCTGGTTGGAGTCATACCTAGCACAAAGGAAGATGGATGAGGTTGTTGAAGGTCAGTCATCTCAGCTTCAGGGCATCACTGCAGGAGTTCCTCAGGGTAGTGTCCTTGACCCAAACATCTTCAGCTGTTTCATCAATGACCTTCCTTCCATCATTAGGTCAGAAGTGGGGATGTTCACTGATGATTACACAATGTTCAGCACCATTTGCGAATCCTCAGATATTGAAGCAGTCCATGTCACCTTATGACACAAAGTTAGGTGGGAAGGCAAGGGGTGCAGATGACACAAAGAGTCTACAGAGGTATATAGACAGGTTAAGTGAGTGGGCAAAAACTTGGCAGATAGAATATGTGGGAAAATGTGAGGTTATGCAATTTGGCATGGAGAATAGAGGAGCTGAACATTATTTATTTCAGAAAGACTGCAGAAAGCTGCAGCACAAAGGGATTTGGGGGTCCTCGTGCATGAATCACGAGAAGCTAGCATACACATTCAGCAGGTAATAGGCAAGGCAAAATGGAATATTGGTCTTTATTTCAAAGGGAATGGAGTATAAAAATAAAAATAGGAAAGTCTTGCTAAAACTATACAAGTTTTATACTATACAACTTTACTAAAATTATACAACCTATCCAACTATACTAGTTAGACTACACCTAGAATACTGTGAACAGTTTTGGTCCCCTTATCTAAAGAAAGATATACTGGCATTGGAGGCAGTCCAGAGAATGTTCACTAGGTTGATTCCAGGGATGGAGGGCTTTTCTTATGAGGAGAGGTTGAGCAGGTTGGGCCTGTATTCATTGGAGTTTAGAGGAATGAGAGGCGACCTTACTGAAACATATCAGATTCTTAGGGGGCTTGATAGGGTAGATGCTGTGAGGTTGTTTCTCCTTGTGGGAGAGTCTAGGACCAGAGGGCATAACCTCAGAGTAAGGGGGCACCCATTTAAAACAGAGATGAGGAGGAATTTCTTCTCTGAGGGTAGTGAATCTGTAGAATTCTTTACCATAGAAGGCTGTAGAGGCTGGGTCATTAAGTATATTCAAGGCTGAGATAGACAGATTTTTAATCAGTAAGAGAATCAAAGGCTTTGGGGAAAAGGCAGGAAAGTGGAGTTGAAGATTATCAAATCAATCATGATCCCATTGAATAGTGGAGCAGACTCGATGGGCCAAATGGCCTACTTCTGTTCCTATGTCTTATGTTCAAATGCAGCAAGATCTGGACAATATCCAGGCTTGGGCTGAGAAGTGGCAAATAACATTCACGCCATACAAGTGTCAGGCAATCACCATCTCCAACAAAAGAGAAGCTAACCATCACCCCTTGACATTCAACGGCATTATCATCATTGAATCACCCGCTATCAATATCCTGGGGATTACCATTGACCATAAACTGAACTAGACAAGCCATATAAATACTGTGGCTACAAGAGCAGGTCAGGAGCTAGCAATCCTGCAATGAGTAACTCATCTCCTGACTCCCAAAGCCTGTCCACCATCTACAAGGCACAATTCAGGGTGTGATGGAATACTCCCCACTTGTCTGGATGAGTGTAGCTCCCACAACACTCAAGAAACTTGACATCGTCCAGGACAAAGCAACCCCATCCACAAACATTCACTCCCTCCACCACCGAACAGTGGCAGCAGTGTGTACCATCTACAAGATACACTGTAGGAATTCACCAAGGCTCCTTAGACAGCACCTTCCAAACCCGCAACTATTATCATGTAGAAAGACAAGGGCAGCAGATAGATGGGAACATCACCACCTGGAAGTTCCCCTCCAAGCCACTCACCCTCCTGACTTGGAAATATATCGCCGTTCCTTCACTGTCGCTGGGTCAAAATCCTGGAACTCCCTTCCTAACAGTACTGTGCGTGTACCTACACCACATGGACTGCAGCGGTTCCAGAAGGCAGCTCACCACCATCTACTCAAGGGAAACTAGGGATGGGCAATAAATGCTGGTCCAGCCAGTGAAGCCCACATCTCCTGAATGAATAAAAAAATGTCATATCCTCTAAGCTATATTTCAGCTACTAATTCAATTAGTTTGTTTCTTACACCATGTGTTAGTATATAAAGCTCTTAATTCATCTGGATACCCTACACCATCTTTCTGCCCTAATGCTGTCTTTCTCACTCCATTTAAATTGATGTGTTTCTTATTTGCCACTCCTGCTGAAACGGCTTTAGTTATTTTCATATTCCTTTCCTTGGAAGAATCTATTTCAGTGTTTGTGGTCCGAACTCTGCTTTTCTCCATTCCTTTCACCTTTAAACCATAACTTTTCTTATTGTCTCTGATAGATTTGGGTCAGGTTCTTCAGGGGAAAGTCATTGATAAAATGCATTTTGTGTGGGTTTGAGTTGAAAGTGGATTGTCTCTTTGACTCAGGCCATAATAATGTTTGGAGGTTGCACTGATTTGGTTGCCTTCCTTGCACATCCAAGAGGCTCAGTGGTACAGGTTAAATCTCCTCTCATAATCATTGTACCTTCCATGTTAAATGATGCTTTGGGGAGTTTAAGCAGATTACACTGGGCCATGCATATTGATTGTGGTTGCTTCTCCTGTTGTAGGATCCTTTTTGAGCTTGAAGTGACTATCCTCATTTGGGCTGGTCTTTTCCAGGTTGAAAGAGAAGCCCTTGGTCATCAATGTGCTCACTATTCTGCCCTTGGGTGACTAGGTGGCTGGCATTGTTTAGCCCCACAAACCTTTTGTGAGTATGACATGCTGTGGAAATGAGGTGTGCCTCCTGCAGCTTTGTCACGTTGGCCTAAATGAAGATGTTTCTCTCCACCTGAATTTTAAGTTCCTTGATATTCCAGAGGACAAGAGTATAGTTGTGCTGGAGATTGGGCTGATACATCATGTGCACATGATTATAATTGTGTCAAGCACTATGACTGAGAGCTGCTCACACATAGGGATGATGTTGCTGCAGGTTGTCAGGGTATCTCCTCTGGCAGGATCCTTGGTTATGGAAACTCCCAATTTGCTCTACTCTGTGCTGTGGCCCCATTTCTTGAGTATTTTGCCATTATCACAACATTCTCATGTATGTAGCTCCCATTTAACCTTAGTAGCATGGTCAGTAGAGCCACCCCCACACCCTCCACAACCTCCTCCTGCGACTATCCATATCAAAATCCCAATTTACCTTCTAGGGGAAGGATTGTTCCTTGTGGAAATCTTGCTAAAGCAGCTGTGTTGGCCTCCATCTGGCCTTGACTGTGTGCCCAGTCTTGTGTGTTTATTTAACTGCATCACTGAGGCACTTGTCAGATAACTGGTGATCCCCTCTTTCTATTACATCATATTACAGGGTGTAAGGGAAGGGATAATGGACGGACTAAGAGCTCCAAGCAATGGAAGCCAAGTTGACAGGGAGTTGCAGGCTGACCCTGATCAAAGGCTGCAGCCCAGGCTAAAATGTGAAAATATGAGTCATCATCAGCTCAAAGGCCAACACCGTTTAGAATTGGTGACCGGATCAAGAGACCAACAGGCAGATATACTCCCCCATTCCTTGCGCTACCCAGATACCAGAAGAAAGGGAAGTGATGGAAACTCAATAATTAATCAAGTCTGTGCTACCCTGCCACAGAACCAATATTGTTTTAGTCTCCTGTGGCTGCTGAGTGTGGAGGCGGCTGTGGGGAATAGCCTTTATCCAGATGGTAGCAGAGGCCAGAGAAGGCCCAGCGGCAGAAGGGTCCCAAATGACTAAGTATATTCGGTATAGAATTATGCATGGGGGCTGGGCAGGGTATGGAGGCTTGAAGGTATTTTGAAAAGGAGGGCATAAATCAGTGAAGATAATTGCTGAATTACTAACTGGCAATGTGACACTGAATGTTAGCAAATATCATGTGAAGGAAGGATGTCGGGTATGTGGGGTATATGCCCCAGGCAATGGGAGAACCAAGCTCACCAACTTCTTAAAAAAGCCTGAGATAAGGTTCAGTTATGGTGAAGGAAATAAAGCTTGTGGGCATAAATTATACTGGAGGAATTTCAGAAACAATCCGGGGATGATTTTGATGGATTTAATAGCAAGCTGCAGGGGGTACAAATTCAGCTTCAGGACAAAAGTTCATGAGGATCTCAATAACCACACAGTCACCCCTCAGATAAACTGTTGTCCAACAAGTTGTCCAACACTTAGATCTAGGCCAAGGAATGGGTTAGTTCTATTCCAATTGGGAAGGATTTTTTTTACCATGGTATGCACTATGAAATACTCCCAGTCGTTCTGGACTTGACTGAAGTAGGACTGCTTGGCAAAAACTAGTTGTCCGTAGAAATGATGCATACCTTAGTGAAACAACAGGGATAATAAGTCAGGAGGATCCTAAGGTGCAAAGTCACAGAATCACAGAATTGTTACAGTGCAAAAGGAGGCCATTCGGCCCATCATGTCTGCACCAGTTCTCCAAATGAGCAATTCACCTATTGCCATTCTCCTGCCTTATCCCTGTAACCCTCCACATTGTTTCATTTTCAAATAACCACCTAATCCACTCTTGAATGCCTTGATTGAACCTGCGTTCACCTCACTCTCAGACAGTGCATTCCAGACCCTATTCATTTGCTGTTTGAATTTTTTTTCTCATATCACTTTTTCTTCTTTTACCAAATACTTTAAATCTGTGTTCTCTTGTTCTCAATCCTTTCACAAGTGGGAACTGTTTCTCTCTATCTATACTGTCCAGCCCCCTTATGATTTTGAATACCTCTATCAAATATCCTCTCAGCCTTTTCTTCTCCAAGGAAAACAGTCACAACTTCTCCGATCTTACCTCATAACTGAAGTTTCTCATCCCTGGAACCATTCTCCTAAATCTTTTCTACACTCTCTCCAATGCCTTCACATCCTTCCTAAGGTATGGCACTCAGCACAATACTCCAGCTGAGGTCTAACTAGTGTCTTATACAAGTTCAATTTAACCTCCTTGCTCTTGCATCCTATGCCTCTATTGATAAAGCCTAGGATACTGTATACTCTATTAACCACTCGCTCAACCTGTCCAGCCACATTTAATGACTTATGCACATATATTCCCAGGTCCCTCTCTAGAGTAGTACCTTTTATTTTACATTCTCTCTCCAAGTTCTTCTTACCAAAATGCATCACCTCTGCTACCTGTCTGCCCACTCCACCAACTTGTCTATGTCCTTTTGAAGTTCTACACTGTCCTCCTCACAGTTTACAATGCTACCAAGTTTTGCATAGTCTGCAAATTTTGAAATTCTTCCCTGCGGAAAAGCAAGGATGCCAATATCGATGCCTGGGGAACTCCACTACAAATTTTCCTCAAGCCCGAAAAACATCCATTAATCATTACTCTCTGTTCCTGCCACTCAGCCTATTTTGTATCCACATTGCTACTGTCCCCTTTATTCCTATAACTTCCTATGAGCCATATCTTTTCTCACATGTCTGTTGTGCAGCACTGTATCAAATACCTTTTAGAAGTCCATGTACACAACATCAACAGCATTGCCCTCATCAACCTTCTCTGTTACCTATTCGACAAGCTCCAGCAAATTAGTTAAACATGATTTTCCCTTGAGGAATCCATTATGGTTGTCATTAATTAACCTGCATTTGTCCATGTGACTATTAATTCTGTCCCAAATTATAGTTTCTAGACTTTTCCCCAGCACCCATGTTAAACTGACTGGTCTGTAATTGCTGGGCTTATCCTTACACCTGTTTTTGAACAAGGGTATGATATTTGCAATTCTCCAGTCCTCTGGCATCTCTCCTGAGTCTAGGGAAGACTGAAAAATTATGGCTAGTGCCTCTGCAATTCCCGCTCTCACTTCCCTCAGTATCCTTGGGTGCATCTTATCTGGTGCCGGTGCCTTGTCCACTTTAAGTACAGGTAGCCTATCCAAAACCTGCTCCTTATCAATTTTAAACTCTCCTCATGGCTCCTATTTCACCATGGCCTGGGAGGCACCTTCTTCCTTGGTAAAGGCTGATGCAAAGTATTAATTTGATACTTCAGTCAAAAGTGGAATTTCAGTTGAAATCTATGTGGAATAAGTCGGAACAGTGACAGTTGCTGAGGAAGGAGATGTGGCTGTGAAATACAGACAAATATATTTATTTCAGATGTACCTATAGTGGTAGGAAAAACACTGTTTACTATCCAGGATATTTTCCAGACCATTTTAGTGGAAATGTGCACTCCCAGGCTCAAAGAGCATCAGCCCACTGATGGTAGATATCTGATCAAACATGAGAAGGGTAATGGAAAGCGATGAAAGTTAATAAAGGGTGAAAGGGACAAAGAGAAATCATGTCGGAGAGAAGAGCAGAACTTCTTCAAGTTGGGCATCCCTGGAAAAGAAGTGGCAGTAAATTAAACTCCTAATACAAAAGCAAAATATTGTGGATATAATAAAAACAGAAAATGCTGGAAATACTCAGCATCTTTGGAGAGAGAAACAGGTTTAATATTTCAGGTCAATTCCCTTTCATCACAGCTGGGAAAAGTTAGTAATCTAATAGGTTTTAACTAAGTGGGAGGGCTTGGGGGCGCGGGGTGGGTAGGGTTGATGCTGGTTACTGGGATGGAACTGAGTCATGTAATGGAGCTAAGACCTCACACAATATTTATCTGAAAAAATATATATTGTTATGACCATAGTCAATGTTAATCGCTGCACAAACCAAATCCCAGAGGGGAACTTAGCTTATGGGCCATCCCCCTTTTTTGTGTTCTGAAAATGAGAAGAAGATGTACCGATCTCAGCAGCAAGAGGTCCAGTAACACTCTTGGGATTTAAAAAATTAAAAGTAAAAGTTTGGTTAAGAAGAATAAAAGAAAACTTAAGCACACAAGATTAGTTGCAAAATTACGGTTAGTCTTAGAAACATTCCCCCAAAAGGACTCTCCACTTGGTCAGAGCCACAAGTAAACACCTTCCAGGCAGCACTCCCTTATGGATATTTAACTACAATAAATTCAGTAATATTACTCAAGGCACTCTGTTGTGGAAAACCAAAATTGAGAATAAAACTGCTTTTGTAGCCCAAGACTTTGCTGGCTTGACTGGTTGGTTGTTTCAAACTGCATCCTCTCAACCACAGCTCTGGCTATAGCTCCAGCTGCTACAGTAACTCTAAACTACATTTTCTCCCCTTTCATCTCAGGTTCCATTGTTTTCACACCTCTTTGAAATTCAAACATTTCTAAATATAAGATCTTTCATGTTTCCATCTTTTCTTTGTTTTCAGGTCAATAAAAAATGATATACCTGCTTCTATTAACCTATGCAAACATGTTTCTTGTTACCTCTGACTCAACTTTGAAATTCAAACAAACTCTCAACTTATCTGAAAATGCAAATGTTAAATCTAATCTATTTACTTGAACCTCAAACCTCACACATCTATCCATTTCATGTTTAAACCTCCAGACAATCTGTCCCCTATTAATGTATACCCAACTTAATTAAATCATACATATACACACATACACATACACAAACACACGCACACACAGCCTTTTCCATAGAATAACATAATATTCCCCAAAAATGTGATTTTTAAAAACCAACTTCTCACAATATATCAACATGACTACTTCCTATAATTTACAAAAGACTGGACAAAGACTTTAAAAGGGCTGAAGCTATGTCTGCCTATAACTCTGAACTAAATAAACCTTCTGACAGTATTAGAGAAGCTGACACCTTGTTATTCCTGAAGAGATAATAATGACCCCTGTAGAGATCAAATTCAAAGGGAGTTCTACAAAGGCCATCTACATTTCATAAACCACCAGAGTCTACCAGTATGCTAGGACAAAGGATATTGCAAACTCCTTTTAATTTCTTAATGGCTGAAACATTAACAAACTCAAGAATCTAGGCAAAAGAATATACATCCTTTGTCAAAGCCAAAGTGGACAGGTGGGAGTCATGCGAAATGCCCCCCACCAAGCAGCTCCAAATGAGGGCTTGGCCAAGGTGAATGCTTGGCCCCCATCTACACTGTTTGTACTGGAACTTTTGAACTTCTGTACTGGCGTCTACAAGACTAATTCATCCCTGCATGTCTATCTCATTGTGGAAGTCATCTCTACTGGAAAAGTGACTTATCCAGCATCAGTTTTCAACCTGCCAGCCTCTGAAGGAATACAAACATAAATAAAAACAAAAAAACTGCAGATGCTGGAAATCCAAAACAAAAACAGAATTACCTGGAAAAACTCAGCAGGTCTGGCAGCATCGGCGGAGAAGAAAAGAGTTGACGTTTCGAGTCCTCATGACCCTTTGACAGAACTTGAGTTCGAGTCCAAGAAAGGTGCTGTTGTTGTCTGGTGCACTGACCTCTACCTCGCGGAGGCTGAGCGTCAACTCGCAGACACTTCTTCCTATCTCCCTGGACCATGACCCCACCACTGAACATCAAGCCATTGTTTCCAGGACTGTCACTGACCTCATCTCCTCTGGGGATCTTCCTCCCACAGCTTCCAACCTGATAGTCGCCCAACCTCGGATGGCCTGCTTCTATCTCCTACCCAAAATCCACAAACAGAACTGTCCCGGTAGACCGATCGTCTCAGCTTGCTCCTGCCCCACAGAACTCATTTCTCGTTATCTTGACTCCTTTCTCTCTCCCCTTGTCCAGTCCCTTCCCACCTACATCCGTGATTCCTCTGACACCTTACGTCATATCAACAATTTCCAGTTCCCTGGCCCCAACCGCTTCCTCTTCACCATGGACGTCCAATCCCTCTACACCTCCATCCCCCACCAGGATGGTCTGAGGGCCCTTAGCTTCTTCCTCGAACAGAGGCCCGAACAATCCCCATCCACTACTACTCTCCTCCGTCTGGCTGAACTTGTTCTCACACTGAACAATTTCTCCTTCAACTCCTCTCACTTCCTCCAAATAAAAGGTGTGGCTATGGGTACCCGCATGGGCCCCAGCTATGCCTGTCTCTTTATGGGGTATGTGGAACATTCCTTGTTCCAGTCCTACTCCGGCCCCCTTCCACAATTCTTTCTCCGGTACATCGATGATTACTTTGGTGCTGCTTCATGCTCTCGTCGGGACTTGGAAAAATGTATTAATTTTGCTTCCAATCTCTACCCCTCCATCATTTTCACGTGGTCCATCTCTGACACTTCCCTTCCCTTCCTTGACCTCTCTGTCTCAATCCCTGGTGATAGACTGTCCACCAATATCCATTACAAACCCACCGACTCCCACAGCTACCTCGACTACAGCTCCTCACAGCCTGCTTCCTGTAAGGACTCCATCCCATTCTCCCAGTTCCTTCACCTCCGTCGCATCTGTTCCGATGATGCTACCTTCAAAAACAGTTCCTCTGATATGTCCTCCTTCTTCCTTAACCGTGGTTTTCCACCCACGGTCGTTGACAGGGCCCTCAACCGTGTCCGGCCCATCTCCCATGCATCCACCCTCACGCCTTCTCCTCCCTCCCAGAAACATGATAGGGTCCCCCTTGTCCTCACTTATCACCCCACCAGCCTCCGCATTCAAAGGATCATCCTCCGCCATTTCCGCCAACTCCAGCATGATGCCACCACCAAACACATCTTCCCTTCACCCCCCCTATCGGCATTCTGTAGGGATTGCTCCCTCCGAGACACCCTGGTCCACTCCTCCATCACCCCCTACTCCTCAACCCCCTCCTATGGCACCACCCTATGCTCATGCAAAAGATGTAACACCTGCCCTTTCACTTCCTCTCTCCTTACTGTCTAAGGGCCCAAACACTCCTTTCAATTGAAGCAGCATTTCACTTGCATTTCACCCAACTTAGTCTACTGCATTCGTTGCTCCCAATGTGGTCTCCTCTACATTGGAGAGACCAAACGTAAACTGGGCGACCGCTTTGCAGAACACCTGCGGTCTGTCCGCAAGAATGACCCAAACCTCCCTGTCGCTTGCCATTTTAACACTCCACCCTGCTCTCTTGCTCACATGTCTGTCCTTGGCTTGCTGCATTGTTCCAGTGAAGCCCAACGCAAACTGGAGGAACAACACCTCATCTTCCGACTAGGCACTTTACAGCCTTCCAGACTGAATATTGAATTCAACAACTTTAGGTCTTGAACTCCCTCCTCCATCCCCACCCCCTTTTTGTTTCCCCCTTCCTTTTGTTTTTTCCAATAAATTATATAGATTTTTCTTTTCCCACCTATTTCCATTATTTTTAAATATTTTAAAATCTTTTATGCTCCCCCCACCCCCACTAGAGCTGTACCTTGAGTGCCCTACCATCCATTCTTAATTAGCACATTCATTTGGATAATATCACCAACTTTAACACCTATGTGTTCTTTTGTTCTGTTGTTTGTGACATCTTTTGATGATCTGCTTTTATCACTGCTTGTTTGTCCCTACAACCACACCAACCCCCTCCACTTCTCTCTCTCTCTCTCTCCCCCCTCCCCCCACACACATTAAACAGCTTATATTTCAACTCTTTCTTGGACTCGAACTTAAGTTCTGTCGAAGTGTCATGAGGACTTGCAACGTCAACTCTTTTCCTCTCCGCCGATGCTGCCAGACCTGCTGAGTTTTTCCAGGTAATTCTATTTTTGTTCTGAAGGAATACACCCTTGGACTTTGATTCTGGACCCTGGACCCACGTGAAACATAAGCCTTTATTCTGTAGGGTTTTTGCCCTGTAAATCTTGCTTTCTCTATCCCTCCTATTTTATTGTATGAGTGAAAAAGGAAGCTACGTTGTGGCCCTCCTCTCATGTTTGAGTGTGTGCGAATGAACTACTCCTCTAAGTTTATGCTATCTCGAGTTTGCTGTGGGGTTATTAATAAAAATTGGATTGCACCAAATCTTGGGGGGGAGTCGTCAAGAAATACACCACCATTTATAAAGGGGAATATCAAAATTAAACACTATTCTGTTTATGGACAGGTGGTGAGAGGAGAAATCAGGGCTGTTTAAATTAATCCCCCTCCTGTCTGTAGCAGTCAACAAATGAAGTTGTCAGTTTGCATGAGCACACGTCCACTTATCACCTAGTGTGTCCTACAAGATTATTTATAAATGTGTAGTGATGAATATTGCAGCATTTCTGGTATCTCTGTGTACTTGTTTCTCACAAGTCATCCAAAATCCTTAAACTGTGCTAAATTTAAGCAACAATCGGTTGAATGCACATGAGTTGGTTTGATGGCCAGTCTTCCAGTGTGCCGAGGCAGGTGATATGAACAAGACACTTCTTAAGTTCTAGAGAGATTGCTGTTGGTGTTTTGAGTAGCCCTTTTTACAAATATATTTGAGCAATTGAAAATGACAATACATATGTTGGGGAAAGACACAAGTGATGAGAGGATTTCATTATGATGGACATGAAGTCTTTGGGGAGACCTCAGGAGTGATTTACGAGAATGGTTCCAGGGATGAGGGATTAAAATTACTTGGATAGACTGAGGAAACTGGAGTTGTTCCCCTTACAGCAGAGAAGGCTAAAATCAGCTTTGATTGAAGTGTTTAAAATCATGAAGGATTTAGACAACATAAACAAAGAGGATCTGTTTCCAGTGATTGAAGGGTAGAGAGCACAGACAATCGGTACAGATCCAGAGGCAACATGAGGAAAACATTTTTTTACTCAACGAAGTGGTTGCAAACAAATGATTTGGAATGTGCCTCCTGATAGGGTATTTGATAGAGCTATCAAAAATTAGATACGTGTTTGAAGGAGAAAAAATTATAGGGGGTGGGGAACAAGCCAGAGAGTGAGACCAATTGGATTTCTCTTCTAAACAGCATGTACAGACTTGATGGGCTGAATGGCCTCCTTCTACATTGCACCATTTTATGATTCTATGATTAAACACTTAAAAAACTAGTCAGGTATACATAGTGCAGGTTAAGGAAGAACCTTATTAGAAATGGACTCATAATTTTATCATAACTGTGAAGGGGATAGTTAAAAGCAATATTTGCACATGTGAATATGGAATACATTCCAATCAGTGGCTGTTGGAGCTAAGCCAATCACAGCATTAAGAGAAAAAGCAATCAGGGATATGGGGAAAAAGCAGCTAGGGAATGGCATTAGAAAGGATTATTCCAGTTGAGTTAGCACTCTCACAGACACATTTCACACATTTCCATGCAAGTGCAGGAGATGTAACTCCTGCCCTTTTACCTCTTCCCTTCTCACCATCCAAGGCCCCAACACTACTAACACTCCTTCCAGGTGGAACAATGATTTACTTGTACTTCTTTTCATCTAGTCTACTGTATTCGCAGTTCAGTCATTGTGCAACACCTCTGTTCAGTCCATAAGCAGAATCCTGAATTCCCATCATTTGCTGTTTTAATTCCCTACAGTACTCTTACTCTGACCTTCCTGTCCTTGGCCTGCTTCAGTGCTCCAATGAAGCTCAACATAATCTCGATTAATAGCACCTTATCTTTTGACTGGACATTTTACAGCCTTCTGGACTCAACACTGAGTTCAAAAATTTCTGATCGTAACCACTGCCCCCAATTTGTTTTGTATTTCTTTGCTGCTTTATTATTTTGTTCCTATCATTTCCTTTATTTTGTTTTGTAATACCAGCTATTCAGGATCCTGCCATTCATACCTACTCAAGACTCATCTTTTGCTTCTTTGCTTGTCCAATTACCATTCCCTTTGACCTTATGGCATGAATCCTTTTGTCATTTAATCTCCCTTGTCCTCCATCCTACCACAGATCTTCCATTTTGTTCTTCCTGCTCTCCCCACTTTTCATTTGTTCAAAGCCTATTGCAGTTCCAACCTTCTTTCAGTTCTGATGAAAGGTCATCAACCTGAAATGTTAACTCTGTTTCTCACTCCATAGATGCTGTTTTCCCAGATGAGTATTTGCAGTGTTTTCTATTTCTATTTCAGTACTGAGGGAGTGTTACACTGTTGGAGGTTCCATCTTGCAAGCTGACAAAAAGACTCCTGAGTCAAGATAGAGCAGGGAGGTCTTTATTGGTATCCTTGCAACCATTAACCCCTCAACCAAAACTACCAAGAACAGAATATTTAATCATCTATCTCATTTCTGTTTATGAGGGCCTTGCTGTGTGAAAATTATCTGCTATCTTTCCCTAGACTGTGACAGGCTGCATTGCAACACTGGCTATATTGCGATACCGACTGTGCTTCAGAAGTAATTCATTGTCTGTGAAGCACTTTAGGCTTTACTGAAAAACACTAGCTCCTTCTTTATACCGTAATTACATGCAATGCCTTTCGACAAGCAATGCTTATTCCCATTACAAGAATGAAGTCTGAAGCAGAAAAAGACAAAGGTGACGAAATGATGGTTCAATGTGGAATTGATGTTGATGTGCCTGGTGTGTGTACTTTTGGTCTTGCATAATTAAAGCCATGAACTTTTTCTCACCTTGCATCTGAGGGAGAAGGCCCCCTAATCACCCCTTCCAGTAGCAATACCACTGAGAGAAGATATTCATCCATTTACAGATTCTCAATTTGGCATGAGGCCATTCACTAATAATGGAGCATGAAGTTACAAAGTACCTCAAGTAACTAAATAAATATGGATACAGTTCCGTGATAGGGATGGACTCCAGGGAATGAGTTCTGGCTTCCTGCCTGGGATACCTCCAGTGTTTGATACTGAGTCCTCACAGTGGTAAGATATTGTATCACCCAACATGACAAACATGTTTTGCTAAAAATATAATCTATTACCAAGGCAAATGTTGATCAATTTATTGAACAACTCAATTACCGTAGATCATGGCATATAAGTTGACCCGACAAATAAGACAAACCAATTTTTCAACCCCAAAATTAATGTTTTTGTATATACTCAATGTATAAGTTGACCCACCTTGCCCACCCCCCCCCCCTCCACCTCCCCGAAATCACCAACCTCCTTTTTAGCCACAACCTGTTATATTCACATGAATAGTCAGTCTTAATTTTTCACTGCACAAATGGATGTTTTACTACTGGTACCTTATAATTGGGTGTAAGGGATCAAGCAGGCGACATGTGAGTGTTGTGAAGATGCGTGGGAGTTTCAAACAGGCCCACACAAACAGACCCCATGTGCCGAACAAGAAACATAACAACCACCCAAACCGACGCCAGCAGTTCGCTTTTATATTCACTGTATAAGTTGATCCAGTTTTTGGAGGGATTACTCAAGGCTTCAAAGCTCAATTTATATGCTGAAATTTACATTATTTAAGTGAGATTTGGGTTAGCTACATTTGGCTATTGAGCTGTTGTGATGTAATATTGGAATATTACCTTGTGTTATATTGGCAGGTGGATAGTAGTAGCTGATATTGGGAGGTGGGGGGTTGGTGATAGTGGCAGTTTGCTGATATTGGGGTTGGTGATATTGGGGCTTTGGTGATACTGGGGGTTTGGTGATTTTGGGGGATGGGGGTGGTAAGTTGGGGGGGAGGTTTGGTGAACTGAAGGTTTGGCGATTTGAGGTGTTTGGTGATATTGGGGGTTATGGTGATATTGGGGGTTTGATGATACTGGGGGTTTGATGATATTGGGAGATGGGGGTGGTGATTTGGGGGTTTGGTGATTTGGGAGTTTGGTGATATTGGGAGGTGGGGGTTTGGTGATTTGGGAGGGTTGGTGAGTTGAGCGGGTTGGTAATTTGGCAAGGTTTGGTGAGCTGGGTGTTTGGTGATTTGGGGGGTTGTTAATACTGGGGGTATTGGATTTTTTTTAAATGAGCCCTGTTGATCGTTGCTATGATTAGAGGAATCAGAAACCTCCCTCTGGTCCATAATGGTTGGAATATGACAGGCCTCTGTTGGAATATTACAAGCCTCTGTTGGAATATGACAGGCCTCTGTTGGAATATTACAGGCTTCTGTTGGAATACCACAGGTCTCTGTTAGAATATTACAAGCCTCTGTTGGAATATTACAGGCCTCTGTTGGAAGGTTGCAAGCCTCTGTTGGAATATTACAGGCCTCTGTTGGAATATTACAAGCCTCTGTTGGAAGGTTGCAAGCCTCTGTTGGAATATTACAGGCGTCTGTTGGAATACTGCAAGCCTCTGTTGGAATATTATAGGCCTCTATTGACTATTGCAAGCCTCTGCTGGAAGTACAATAACATTTAGAACAGCTTTCGAAATCAATTAATTCATATTGCAAAACTATTAACAGATATGGCTGAACCAAATTTATTACATTCATCCTGCAAATATATATCTCTGCAATATCTTGACAATATTTTGACTGTTGTTACTAGGTGATTCCTTTGCTTTTGATGGTGTAAAATTAAAATTCACTGTGATGCTAATCAGTGTTGGTTTGAATGATTCTCTGGCAATGTAATTGTGTTGTGTATATTGAAGTGGGTGTTGCACCAGTCTTTGTAGAATTACATCAAACCATTATTGAGATGACTCACTGTGAATTGGCATAATGTACAATTCTACAATGATAGCTTTCGTTAAGAATACTGTGCATTCTGCTTTTGCACTTTAATGAGCTTTATTGGAATACTTTGCCTCCACAGGGAAACAATCTCTAGTACATCTGAAGAATAAAGATTTAGATGTAGAGGATGGTTGCAAGTGCATTTTTTTATTCAAGGGATCACTGGCTAGGCCAACATTTATTGCCCATCTCTACATGCCCTTGAGAAGGTGGTGGTGAGATGCCTTCTTGAACCGCTGCAGGCTAAGTGGCATAGGTATACCCACAATGCTGTTAGGAAGGGAGTTCCAGGATTTTGACCCAGTGACAGTGGAGGAACAGCGATATGTTTCCAAGTCAGGATGGTGGGTGGTTTGGAGGGAAATTTTCAGGTGGTGGTGTTCCCATGTGTCTGCTACTCTTGTCCTTCTGGGTGGTAGCGGTTGTGGGTTTGGAAGGTGCTGTCTAAGGAGGCTTGGTGAATTCCTGCAGATTGTACACACTGCTGTCGCTCTGCGTCGGTGGTGGAGGGAGTGAATATTTGTGGATGTGGTGCTAATCTAGCGGGCTGCTTTGTCCTGGATGGTGTCCAGCTATTCAAGTGTTGCTGGAATTGCATTCATTCATGCAAGTGGAGGCAGCTCCATCACACTCCTGACCTGTGCCTTGTAGATGGTGGACAGGCTTTGAGGAGTCAGGAGGTGAGTTACTCAGCCTCTGACCTGCTTTTGTAGCCACAGTATTTATATGCCTAGTCCAGTACAGTTTCTAGTTAATGGTAACACCAGGATATTGATAGTGGGGAATTCAGCAATGGCAATGCCATTGAATGTCAAGGGGGGATGTTTAGACTCTCTTTTGTTGGAGATGGCCATTGCCTGGTGCTTGTGTGACACAAATGCCACTTGCCACTTGTCAGCCCAAGTCTGGTTAGTGTCCAGGTCTTGCTGCATTTGGACATGGACTGTTTCAGTATCTGAGGAATTGCGGATGGCGCTGAACATTGTGCAATCATCAGCGAACATCCCCACTTCTGACCTTATGATGGAAGGAAGGTCATTGATGAAGCAGCTGAAGATGGTTGGACCTGGGACACTATCCTGAGGAACTCCTGCACTGATGTCCTGGAACTGAGATGATTGACCTGCAACAACCACAACCATCTTCCTTTGTGCTAGGTCTGACTCCAACCAGTGGAGAGTTTTCCCCTGATTCCCATTGACTCCAGTTTTTCTAGGGTTCCTTGATGCCACACTCGGTCAAATGCTGCCTTGATATCAAGGGCAGTCACTCTCACCTCACCTCGGGAGTTCAGCTCTTTTGTCCATGTTTTAACCAAAGCTATAATGAGGTCAGGAGCTCAGTCACCTTGGCGGAACCCAAACTGAGCATCAGTGAGCAGGTTATTGCTAAGCAAGTATTGCTTGATAGCACTGTTAATGACCCCTTCCATTAATTAACTGATGATCGAGTGTAGAATGGTGGAATGGTAACTGGCCTGTTGGATTTGTCCTGCTTTTTGTGTACAGGACATACCTGGGCAATTTTCCAGATAGCCGGGTGGATGCAGTGTTGTAGCTGTACTGGAACAGCTTGGCTAGGGGCACGGCAAGTTCTGGAGCACGAGTTTTCGGTACTATTGCCAGAATATTGTCGGGGCCCATAGTCTTTGCCGTATCCAGTGCCTTCAGCCGTTTCTTGGTATCATGAGGAGTGAATCAAATTGGCTGAAGACTGGCTTCTGTGATGCTGGGGACCACCGGAGGAGGCCGAGATGGATCATCCACTCGGCACTTCTGGCTGAAGATTGTAGCAAATGCTTCAGCCTTATCTTTTGCATTGATGTGCTGGGCTTCTCCATCATTGAGGAAGGAGAAATTTGGGGACACCCCTCCTCTAATGAGTTATTTAATTGTCCACCACCATTCACAACTGGATGTGGCAGGACTGCAAAGCTTAGATCTGATCCGTTGGTTGTGGGATCACTTAGCTCTGTCTATCACTTGCTGCTTATGCTGTTTGGCATGCAAGTAGTTCTGTTTTATAGCTTCACCAGGCTGATATCTCATTTTTAGGTATGCCTGGAGCTACTCCTGGCATGCCCTCCTGCACTCGTCATTGAACCAGGGTTGATCCCCTGGCTTGGTGGTAATGGTAGAGTGGGGGATATGCCAGGTAACAGATTGTGTTCGAATACAATTCTGCTGCTGCTGATGGCCCACAGCGCCTCATGGATGCCCAGTCTTGAGTTGCTACATCTGTTCAAAATCTATCCCATGTTGTATGGTGATAGTGCCACACAACACGATGGAGGGTATACTCAATGTGAAGACGGGACTTTGTCTCCATAAAGACTGTGTGGTGATCACTCCTACCGATACTGTCATGGACAGATGCATCTGTGGCAGGCGGGTTGGGGAGGGTGAGGTCAAGCATGTTTTTCCCTCTTGTTGGTTCACTCACCACCTGCCGCAGACCCAGCCTAGCAGCTATGTCATTTAGGACTCGGCCAGTTCAGTCAGTAGTGATGCTAGCGAGCTACTCTTGGTGATGGACATTGAAGTCCCCCACCCAGAGTATATTCTGTGCCCTTGCCACCCTCAGTGCTTCCTCCAAGTGGTGTTCAACATGGAGGAGCACTAATTCATCAGCTGAGGGAGGGCGATAAATGGTAATCAGCAGGAGGTTTCCTTGCACATTTTTGACCTGATGCCATGAGATTTTGTGAGGTCTGAAGTCAATGTTGAGGACTCCCAGGGTAACTCCCTCACGACTGTATACCATTGTACCGCCACCTCTGCTGGGTCTGTCCAGCTGGCACAGTAGCTGCAAAGTGGGAAAACAATCAAGGGTGAGACAATCAGGCAGTGAGACTTCATCAGTGTATGGGGTCACTGGCCCTATTTATTAGCTGTTACATATTAAGTCCATTTCTATCTCTGGAATATATTTGATTGCAATGTTACTGATCTGCCTGCCCAACAATGTCAGAGGGAGAGTCACAATTGATTTCAGTGGTCGACACCCTTAAATACAGGAGTTGATGTACTTCTTAACAGCAGTTCATTTTTTGGGAGGGCAGGAAATCTGACAGCTCAATCATCACTTAACTGCATCTTGCTGTCTTTGAAGGGTAGGTACCTTTCAAAAGTGATTATCTGACTCCACTTACCTGGGCAGAAGACAGCGTAGCATCAGCCAAGGAGCCCTCTTTCAACAGTAGAGCTGTGAAAGTAAGGAATAGAAAGGACCTTCTGTTCTTTCAGATGGGCAACAGTTGCCCCTGCAAATTGGCCAGTAGTAGAGGTAAGAACTGGCTGTGAAGATAGTGCCAGCAGCATTGTTCTAAGGACTTGATTGAAGCACAGAAAGAAATTTAATGGTATTACCAGGACTGACAAGGCATGACTCCTCTTCACATTTCTCTTACTCCCTACAAAGGCCACAATTTTATATGTTTCAGTAAGATCACCTCTCATTCTTCTAAACTTCAATGAGTGCAGGCCTAACCTACTCAACCTCTCCTCATAAGACAACCCCTTCATTCCAGGAATCAGCCTAGTGAACATTCTCTGAACTGCTTCCAATGTAAGTATGTCAGTCCTTAAGTAAGGAGACCAAAATTGTATACATACTCCAAGTGCGATCTCAACAATGTCTTGTATAGTTGTAGCAAGGCTTCCGTACTTTTATATTCCATTCCCCTTGCAATAAAGGCTGATATTCTATTTGCCTTCCTAATTAATTGCTGTACCTGAATGCTAACATTTTGTGATTCATGTACACGGATACCCAGATCCCACTGTACTACAACATTCTGCAGTCTCTCCCTATTTAAATAATATTCTGCTTTTCTAATCGTCCCTACCAAAATGGATAACATCACACTTTTTCCACATTAAACTCCATCTGTCAGTTTTTTTGTCTACTCTCTTAATCTATCTATATCCCTTTGCAGACTCTTTGTGTCCTCCTCACAACTTCCTTGCCTGCCTATCTTTGTTTAATCAGCAGATTTGCCTATAATATAATCAGTCACTTCATCCATGTCATTAATATAGATCATAAATAGTTCAGGCTCTAGCACTGATCCCACTGATACTCCATTATTTAAAGCTTGCTAACTTGAAAATGATCCATTTTTCCTGACTCTGTGTTTTCTGTTTGTTAGACAATTCTCTGTCCATGCTGATACATCACCCCCAACATCATGAGCTCTTATTTTGTACAGTAACCTTTTGTGTAGCATCTTATCGAATGCCTTTTTGGAAATTCAAGCACACAATATCTACTGCTTCCTCTTTATCCACCCTGCATGTTACACCCTCAAATAACTTTAATAAACTTGTCAAACACAATTTCTCTTTCACAAAACCATGTTGACTCTGCCTGATTGTGTTATGATTTTCTAAATGGCTAGCTACTGCCTTCTTAATAATGGATTCTAGTATTTTCCAAATGACAGATGTTAGACTAACTGGCCTATAGTTTCTTGATTTCTGTCTCCCTCCTTTCTTAAATGGCAGTGTTATATTTGCGATTTTCCACCCCACTGGGATCTTTCCAGAATTTTGGGGATTTTGAAAAGTTACAAACGATGCTTTCACTATCTCTGCAGTCAATTCTTTTAAGACCTGAGGATTCAGGCCATCAGGTCCAGGGGACTTGTTAACCTTTAGTCCCATTAATTTTCCTAATGCTTTTCTTCTAGTGATCATGATTGTTTTAAGTTCCTCCCTCCATTTTTCCCCTTGCTTTTCTACTATTCTTGGCATTTTTTGTGTCTTCCACTGTGATGACAGATACAAAATGTTGTTCAAAGCCTCCGCCATTCCCTTGTTTCCCATTATTAATTACCCAGTAAGAAACCAATGCTTACTTTAGCTACTCATTTTCTTTTTAAAATATTTGTGGAAGCTTTCACAGTCTATTATTTTAATAATTCTTGCTAGTTTTCTCGCATACTCTAATTTTTTCCTCTCTTTTTTTAGTTCTTTACTGGCTTCTAAAATTTTTCCAATCTTCTGGCCTACCAGTAGTCTTTGCAATATTGTACATATTTTCTTTCAATTTGATGCCATTCCTAATTTCCTCAGTTAGCCACTGATGATACATCCTTCTCATAAAGTCTTTCTTTCTCAGTGGTATATATCTTTGCCGAGAGTTATGAAATATCTACTTAAATGTCTGTTACTGCTTCTCTACTGTCTTACCTTTTAACCTATTTTCCAATTCCACTTTAGCCAACTCTGTCTTCTTACCCTTGTAATTTCTTTTATTTCAGTTTAAGACACTAGTTTCGGACACACACTTCTCACCCTTAAACTGAATGTGTTATGATAACTTTTATCTAGATGATCCTTTACTCTGGGGCCATTATTAATTCTGTTTCATTACACCTTGGCTTGCTAGATATCTTTTCAGTCACCTTCCTTAAAAGTAGAAAAATGTGAATAGCACTACATTTGAGATTACATTAGCTAGTAACTGAAGCATGTTATTCTTGTGCCACTCTTTAACCAGATATTGGAAAATATATTGTAGATCATAGAAAATATGAAGTCTGCTTAAAGGTGTAATTAGTGATACTGAACTGAAGGTTATCTCATGAAAAATCCCCCAAATTGGAACACACAGGTTCTATAGGAGAAAAAAATCTAAAGTAACACCAGAAAACAAAACACAGTCTGGTGGTTAAACTTCACTATAAAAGCAATAATTTTCATTTATATTGTGCCCTTAATGTAGTAAAATGCCCCAATGTCCTTCACAGAGCTGTAATTAGAAGAAATGGACCAAAAATGAAAGCAGGAAATATTAGAAGGGGTGTCCAAACGCTTGGTCAAAGAAATAAGTTTCAAAAAATATCTTAAAGGAGGAGAGGGAAATAGAGTGGCAAAAAAGAGTTTTAGGGAGGAAATTCCAGAATATGGGGCCTAAGTAGAACCTACTGAGCACCCAGACCTCTGCTACAAAGGCTCCAGCAAGTGAGATATGAAAATGGTAGATATTGACACTGACAACTGGGAGATAACCACCAATGGCTGTGACCTCTGGAGGTTGACAGTATGTTGGGGCATTGGAAGAGGCGATGAGAAATGGAAAGCTCAGCTAGCAAAGGAGGCAGGCGCCAATGAATCCTACACCTTCTCAGCCCTTTGTCTTCCTCTGCAGCAAAGTGCAGAGGCTGCAATGCCAGAATGGGGCTCCTGAGCTATACCAGACTATGTTTAACAAAGAACTGACCACCACAGCACAAATGATCACACCACATGACAGAACACTGCCAAGAGCAGGACATAAGCAGCTGAAAGTATAGCTGCCAATGGCAGAGATATACAAGAGGCCAAAGTCAGAGAATGCAGAAGGCTGGGAGGGTTGGCAGAGATGGGGTACAGCATGACCACAAGGGGATAAAAACAGAAAATGCTAAAAATACTCAACGGCTCACAACCTAGAATGTTAACTCCATTTCTCTCTCTGCCAGACCGGCTGAGTATTCACACAGAATATTCACACTGAGTATTCACCACAGATGCTGCCAGCCCTGCTAAGTATTCCCAGCATTTTCTGTTTTTATTTCATATTTCCAGCATCTGCAGTATTTTGCCTTAAGTCCACAAAAAGTGAGCTTTTGAGGCACCGGGATACTGGGTGGCAATGCAGGTCAGCAAGGACAGGAGTGATGGGCCAGTTGTACTTAGCGGGGAAGCTGAGATTTGGATGGGTTGACATTTAGAGGGTAGAGACCGGGAGACTAGCCAGGACAGCACTGGAATAGTTAAGCTGAAGGCAATGAAGGTAGGGATGAGGGTTTATACATGACTTGATATAAGCTGCTGAAACATTTCCTGTTCTATTAAAGTTCTGATAAACCTGAAGAATTAGAAGTGCCTTCCAAATACAATTTAAGACTCAGATTGTTAATTTTCAAGTGTGAAGTTTTTGTACCATTTCTAGCCTTGCCTGTTGCAGAAACAAAATGAGAAGTGAAGGCTAAAGAGGATAATTTAACATCATTGGTGAAAAATCATTGGCCCTCTTTCACAACTCAATTTAAATGAAGCCACTCACATTAACCATGCTGCAGACATCTCCATTGGTTCCTGCATCTTCAATTAGTTTCAGCATTAACATTCTACTACAGTCAGATACTCTGCAGTTGAAGTGCACAGAAATGCAGATAAATTAAACAGAAATAATAGCAAATAATGGTTCAGTAATTAATAGAAAAGGAGCTCTGAAAGGATGGAAGAATTGGAACATCCTCGAGCTGAGGAGGAATGAGATTAACGGAATTTAAAAGTGGATCATTTCAAAGCACTCACACCAGAATATTTACCTGAAAAATGTTTTGCATATTGCTCTACATAGTGCCCTGTAGTCTGAGAATTATTGGCTCATTTCCACTAAGGGAAAGGATGGAGCAACTCTTCGCTTACAGTTCTCTGAATGGAACTCTAGGAGCTGGTTCCCATGTTACAAAATTGAGCAATCAGATTGCCATGAAGCCAAGGACAAGATCAAATTCAGCTGGGGAATATCCTGCTGATCAAGTGCACTGGGGTGTAGCAACAGTTCTTGGAGCTTCACCTACACAAGGGTCACTGACACTAGAAAAGGAGAATTAATGATAAAAACATTATGAAATATCCTTTGCCAACTGAATGACAGAGTGAGAGAGGGTCTTGGTAATGTTTCATAGTTTCATGCTTTCATGCCAAGTAAAGGAACTGCCTTTTCTTTTTCAAAAATGGACATTATAACATGGCTAAGATGGCTGCCAAAGGTCAGGTGAATTTAACAATTTGTGCCCAGAATAGTTCAAATCTCTGGAAATTTCCTAATTGAATAACCATGGGTGGGTGTTCCCCCTTGAATGGGCATACCAAGATGAAACTGTGGAACTTTCACCTACTTTTGTTTGTAAACTTACCCAAAACTCAAAATCTATAGATCCCAAGTCTCCCTGTCTCTGAGCTTGACACTTCACAAAAGAAAGCCGCAGAAGCAAGTTCATCATTCTCCATTGTATTATAATGGCTTATAGCTTTAAATCATTCTGGGCCGACAACAGAAGGATTTGATCAGGTGATCCAACTGATTGAAACTGTCTTCAGATAAAAAATCTTTTACTCCAAGACCCAATGAGAAACCAGTCAGTCTGCGAACTACAGCTGCAGTGACAGCAGCAGACAACCATAGAACCATAGAAAAGTTACAGTGCAGAAAGAGGCCATTCAGCCCATCGTATCTGCACTGGAGATAAAAAGAGAAAAAAAAAGCTAGCTACTCATTTTTAATCCCACTTTCCAGCACCTGGTCCATGCAGGTTACAGAGATTCTGATGTAGATCCATGTACCTTTTAAATGAGTTGAGCATTTCAGCCTCAACTACCAATTGAGGCAGCGAATTCCAGACACCCACCACTCTCTGGGTGAAAAGGTTTTCCTCATGTCCCCTCTATTCCTTCTATCAATTACCTTAAATATATGCCCCCTTGTAATTGACCCCTCAGCTCGGGGAATCAGGCCATTCCTGTCTACCCTATCCAGGCCCCTCATAATCTTGTACACCTCAGTTAGGAACCTCCTAAGGAAGTAATATCTTTTAACGCTTTAAAACCTGGAGACTATTATATTTTAAAGTCTCCCAACCTGTTTCTTTTCAAGTTAACCAGTACAGAAACTTGACTTCCTGGTAAGAAGACAACAAGTAACTAAATTTGTGACCTGTTGAAAATAGTTCACTTCAAGGGAGTCCTGAAACAATTCTGATATCGGATTCCGGCGATTGAATCTACCTAGGCTACCATTCAGGAGCAAAACATTTGCTTCACCAGACCTGTAATACATATTTTCCTAAGACAAGTGAACTATGAACTATTCCTTTGTTTGTAATTGGTAAAAGTGCACTATCCACTGTAGCTCTATTTTTTCCTGAGTGAGTGTATTATGAGTGAGTGGCATAACGTTAGACTTCCAGAGTGAATGCATGAATAAATAATTCTCTATATTTAAATTCATGAAAGCTTGCTGCTGGGACTTGACAGGGTGGATGCTGAAAGAATGTTTCCCCTTGTGAGGAGACTAGAACTAGGGGACACATTTAAAATAAGGGGTCTCCCATTTAAGACTAAGATGAGAAGATTTTTTTTTCTCTCAGAGGATCATGAATCTTTGGAACTCTCTTCCCCACAGAATAGTGAAGGTGAGGTCAATGAATATGTTTAAGGCAGAGGTAGATTGATTCTTGACTAACAAGGGAGTCAAAGGTTATCAGGGGTATGTGGAAATGTGGAGTTGGATCTACAATCATATCAGCCATGATCTTATTGAATGGCAGAGCAGGTTTGAGGGGCTGAATGCCCTACTCCTGATCCTAATTTGTATGGTTGTATGTTGTATGTTCGTATTAGTCCCCCAGTTGCTTTATATTGGCCTACTGAGTGGGGCAGTTACATATGGCCTCTGTCAAACCTGCTGGCAAAAAAGAGCAGGACATCTGAAATTAGTCAAATGTCCTCCTTAGAGAGATGTGAGGAGGAGTGGGGCAACGGCTCCTCTTCTCGGCCCCATAAGGGCTTCTGCTGCCCCAAGTTAATAACCCTCCAACCACTGCCTTACTTTGGTGGGTGGTGGGTGACCTCTGGGCCCTGCAGCTGTGACAGATTGAAGCCAGCCAGCTGCCTGTTGTTCGGGGGCAGCTGTGCACCGGAATGTAAATGAGGCCTATGAGTTAAAATAGTCCAGGCCTCGAACTGGTGATGTTGGACAGGTAGACACTTGGACTTCCTTCACTTCTAGTTAAAACCTGCCTTCATCTTGTGTTCAGTACTTCTGTTCAGATCTTGTGAGTGGGTTTATACTTCCGCTGTGCCCTCAGTAAATATGCAGTTCAATGTGTTCATGCTCACTGCCCCCATCATAATGTTCCCATTAGAATGCCAAGTAAAAGCTGCAGGTGTCAGATCAGCTGTGGCCCCGTATGTTGTGTGGAATTGAGGTAATTTATTATCGCACTCTGTTTGGGCCATGAAAGATTTACTCCTGACTTTAATTACATAAATTTGAAATGCACTTTTGTGCTCATCAGGGCCAATAATGTAGTCACAGAGGAATCAAACCATCCACTGTTCGTGGTACCCAGTGCCACAGTTAACCACTCCTGGCTCAGGTAAGCATAGGCTAGAATAAAGTTTCCTTTACACTGCCCCATCAAACATTCCTGCATCATACGATTTCCTTAATTCACTTATTCAAGGGATCACCATGGAGTTCTTATTGCAAATGCATGGTCATGGCCCCGCCCTCTCCAGTCAATTTTGGCTCTTCTCTGTTTGTTCCCCGCAGAATCTCCTGCACTTGTTTCTTCATCTACTCTATCCCAATGAGCAGTGCAAGCAAATCAAGGCTATTGCTCCTTAGTATCACAATTTGACAACCCATCAGTAATCAATCTTTGTTTTCTTCTTCCCGCCCCTTTGATTGATTCAGTTTATTGATTTCATACCCAGTTCCCAACAACTTGACAAGGCACCAGGACTAAATGAGATGTGTCTAAGGATACAGAGCGAAATGAGAGTGGATATTGTGGAGGCACTGGCCGTAATTTTTCAGTCTTCCTTAGACTTGGGTGGTTCCAGAGGACTAAAGAATTTTAATCATTATGCCCTTGTTAAAATAAAAGGCGTAAGGATAAGCCCAGAAATTACAGTCCAGTTAGTTTAACTTCGGTGGTGGGGAAACTATAATTGAGGACAGAATGAATAATCAGATGGACAAAAGGTTAATTAAGGAGAACCAGCATGGATTTTTTAAGGGAAAATCATGCTTAACTAACTTGTGGGGATTTTTTGAAGAGGTAACAGAGAGGGTTAATGAGGGTAATGCTGTTGATATGATGTACATGGACTTCCAAAAGGCATTCAATACAGTACCACACAACAGGCTTGTGAGAAAAGTTACAGCTCATGGAATAAAAGGGACAGCAGCAACATGGATACAAAATCGGCTGAGTGACAGGAAGTAGAGAGTAATGGCTAATGGATATTTTTCAAGCTGGAGGAAGGTTTGTAGTGGAGTTCCCCAGTGGTTGGTATTGGGATCCTTGCTTTTCCTGATATACATTAATGATCTTGACCTTGGTGTACAGGGAACAATTACAAAATTTCCAGAAGGCAAAGTATTTGCAGAAGTATTGTAAACTGTGAGGAGGACAGTGTAGAACTTCAAAAGGGCATAGTTGGTGGAGTGGGAAGATAGGTGGCAGATGCAGTTTATTGCAGAGAAGTGTGAGGTGATTCAGTTTGGCAGGAAAAACATGAAGAGAAAATATAAAATACAGGGTACAACTTTAAAGAGGGTGCAGGAGCAAAGGGACCTGGGTGTATCTTGTTACTTCTTCAAATCCTTCAATAAATTGGTTAAACATGATTTAAAATATGATAGTCTCTAGGTTTTAAAGAATGAAAGATCTTACTTCCTTGGGAGGTTCCTGATTGAGGTGTACAAGATTACGAAGGGCCTAGATAGAGTAGACAGGAAAGACCTGATTCCTGGAGCTGAGGGGTCAATTACCAGGGAACATAGATTTAAGGTGATTGGTAGAAGCATTAGCGAGGACATGGGGAAAAACTTTTTCACCCAGAGGGTGGTAGGTGCCTGAAATTCACAGCATAAGCCACTAAATGTGGCAGGACAGGTGTAAAGAGCAGTTAATAAAGCATACAGTACCCTAGGCTTTATTAATAGGGGCATAGAGTGCAAGAGCAAGGACGCTTTGTTGAACTTGTATAAGACACTAGTTAGACCTCAGTTGGAGTACTGCATCCAGATCTGTACGCACGTTTTAGGAAGGATGTGAAGGCATAGAGAGACTGCAGAAAAGGTTTATGAGAATGGTTCCAGAGATGATGAACTTCAGTTATGAAGATAAACTGGAGAAGGTGGGATCCTCTTCCTTGAAGAAAAGAAGGCTTTGAGGAGATTTGATAGAGGTATTCAAAATCAACAGGATTCTGAACAAAATAGATAGGGGGAAATTGTTCTCACTTGTGGAAGAATCAAACATTGTTTTGTGAAAGGGAAATCATGTTTAACCAATTTATTGGAGTCTTTCCTAACCCGCTGCATTAATTATGCATTCCCGGGAAATACGCCATTTCCATGGTGGGCAGGCTCTCAATCACCCTCCACATCATCATCTCGCTGCTTCAACATGCTGGGCACCACATTTAAAGTGCAGCCATGCACACACACAGTGCTTCCAGCCCACGATTGCTGCACAGAAAACAGGATGATCCCAAAAGGCAAAAAGACTGCAGCCCCCAGCTTTAGAGATGTGTCCATTGAATGCCTTCTGGGCACCATGGAGGCCCACCATGATGCCCTCTACCCCCGCTCTGGCTGCAGGATGGGCAGCAGCATCACCAATCCAGCATGGGAGGCAGTGGCAGCAGTGGTCAGCAGCAATGTCCTGCAAAAGAGGACAGCCACCCAGTGCCACTATAGAATGAATGATCTCATTCATTCCCCCAGGGTAACTAACTCTTCTCATCTTTGTTAACTGACATACTCACAAACCCATCACACATTTAGAGGGATCTCACATCTCAAGGGACTACACCAATAACTCTCACACACACCCTCACATCTCCATCAGGCTCATACCCTTTCGAGCTCAGATCCTCATCCAATCCATGGCTCCGCTCACCACACAAACATTCCATACAGTGCCATGTGTCCTGCTCACACTCTCTCCAACTGTTCCCATGCAGGAGAAGCTGGCTCACAACAGCAGGGAGAGGTTCCAGACCAAGGGGTGCAGTTGCCCACATTAGGCTCCTGACTCACTTTGAGGAGCGTGCCATCACGCTGACTGGTGAGGGTGTAGACTGTGCCTGTGGTGATGGTGAGGTTGGCGGTGAACACCTACATGAGGATCCTGCATCATATCATCCCTCTGGCAATGCAACTATGAATGCTCCCTCTCCTGCTTTTAACTCTACTGCCATGCACTAATTATCTCTACTTTCATTCACACGGAGCTCTGCCAAGCGACTGACACACTCAGCCAGCCAGTTTCATCCACATTCTCATCTCCAGACAAGAGAACACCTCCTCCATTGAAGAGCTGGAAATAAGCAGCCTGGAAGACCCATCACAGCGCTTACCCACACCCTCCACCAGCGCGGAGACACACACCTCGGTGAGACCTAGATCTAGAGCAGGTTCGGGTTCACAATCTGGTGGTCACTGCATAGATCCTTGTTCGCAGCAGGAGGAGGCAGGTTCACCCAAATTCCCTGGTACTTGGAGGTCTGCTGGGGAAGAGGTATCTGTGGGGTCTGAGTCTAATGACAAGCCTCTGGATTCGGCCTTCCAACTCACCCTGGAGAGACAGCAAAAGGCAGGAAAACATCATGCAGAGCTGTTGGAAGCCCTCTACAGAGTGGCACACGGGTTGGAGGAGTGGGTCCACCTGCTCTGTGATGAAGTGTTGCTCACATGTGTGTATATGGAGGTCTCCACGGGGAGGATGGAGGACACTATGGAAACCCTGGTCCAGCAGAACACGGAGATGTGCACAGACCTGCACTCCATCATGGTAGCCATGGGTGATTTCCTGCAGCGGCGAGAGGGAAATGGGGCACCTCGACCTCGCTTCAGATGCTCCTTCCCCTCAAGGAATCAGGCTGGGGCTCGACCTCTTCCTTCCCACTCCCAGGGTCCATGTCTGTCTCCAAGGCTCCACCAACCACCCTCACCATCCTTCCTACCGAAACCATTGAACCGTTATCCTTCCACCCTACCACCTCACTCTGCCCTCGGTCATTCTCCCCATTCCCTTGTACCTTGTACCACGCCCACACTCAATTTGCTCCCCAGGAGGCAGTCATGGACTCATCGGATCCCTTCCTTGCACATTCACCAGGTCATAACCCTCTCCGGTTTCTCTCCCCCCTTGGAACCCTCCTCCTATGCCCCTGGAAACCCTGGCCCGCAAAACCCCTTCCACCCAGCACTAATACTCCCTCCGTTTCCCCTCACTTTGTCCTTCACCCCCTTCTGATTCCTTCCTCAAGCGTTACTTTTTCCCCAGCCTTACTCCTCCCCTTCCTGACTCCCTCAGACATCCTCACTTCTTCCTCCAGCTTTACTCCTTCCCCTTCCGGAATCCTTCCTCCACCCTTACTCCCTTCCCTCGCCACATTCCTTCCCCTCTCTGAAATGCTTCCCTTACACCTTCCACCCCCTTTACACCTACCTCCCCAGTTTCCATCTTCTTCTCCATTACCCCATCCTCCCCCCATACTCGCTCTCTCCTCCCCAAACTAACCCCCTATCGACACCTCTTCCTCTCCCAGTTGATCCTAGACCTTCCTCTCCTATCCCCCAGGTACATCTCCCTCTCCCAAACACAGCTGCACCTTCTTCTCTGTCCCCTCAACCATCACCCATTGTGAGCAGATCCTCAACGGTGACTTTCCAACTTCTGTGAGCTGCTTCACAGCAAAGCCACGTCCATAAGAATCCACCCAACATGCCATGGACATTCCTCCAGTGTGCCATTGGTGTCGAGCTCCAGCATATTCTGCTGCTCGGACGTCCGTGATGTGAGCAAGGCCCTGGCAGTAAGTCCTGTCTATTGCACGTCACACATGTCAAGATGTGTTCTACACTGGTGAGCTTTCCCGCTGACCTGGGCGGACAATCCAGCAGTCGGGGATGAGTCTGGTGGGCTGGCCTTATAATGATAAGCTGATGTATTGCAATGAGGTCACAATGTCCGATAGCAGGGAATTGATGGGCCGAGCAGACAATCGCAAACTAGTTTCATGACGTCGTGAAACCGATTCCTGGCCTTTTTGCCAATTGTCAACTCACGTTGCCAATCACGCCCAACAGCATCGGGCACGGAATACCCCACCCTGTGATTCTTTTATGTTTCAGACCCACCCATGATAATCCATATCTCTGACATTCGAGGTTTCTCAAATGGCTATTTTCACCGCTTCCTGACATCCACACTCAAAGCCATATGTCACCACATGCATGTGCTCGCCCTCTTTCTTAAGCAGCTCACTCGCCTAAATACAAGATGCACATCAGGAACACACTAAGGGTCCTTCAAAAGCATCTTCCAAACCTGCGACTTCTACCATCTAGAAGGACAAGGGCAGCAGATAGATGGGAACACCACCACTTGGAAGTTCCCCTCCAAGCCACTCACCATCCTGACTTGGAAATATATTGCCATTCCTTCACTGTCACTGGGTCAAAATCCTGGAACTCCCTCCCTAACAGCACTATGGGTGTACCTACACCACGTGGACTGCAGCAGTCCAAGAAGGGAGCTCACTACCACCTTCTCAAGGACAGTTAGGGCTGGGCAATAAATGCTGACCTAGCCAGTGAAGCCCACATCCCATGAACGAATGAAGAAGTCTCTTTCTCAGTGTTGTCCTGGTCCACAGTTTCATTTTATTCTTTGTCTCATCCAGCGCTTTAATCAAGAAAACTATAGTTTTCAACAGCTCATGGCTACCAACTTTGGATCTTGCTGTTCCTTCACTCCCCTCTGACCCCAGCCCTTCTTCCAATGACACCCTTTGCCATGTTTTCACAATCCTCTCTGACCTTCCCCTCTGCCACTGCACAATTTGTCCTCATTAAATGCTTCAGTTTCATTCCATTCTGCCTCCACCTGAATGCATTTCAAGCACAGCACAATGCTGACCTCTTCTTCCGTGGACCTCACGTCTGCACCCACTTCATTGGGCAGGAACTCTTCCCCTGTGCAGCAGACCCTTTCACTCACCTCTAGTATTCTCCCTCCACCTGAACCTCTCCCTCTGACCTCTTACGCTCTCCCTATCTTTTCATTGAGAACTGCCGGCATGACATTGACCGTCTCAATACCTCTGTCCCCCTCACTCACTCTAACATGTCTCCTTCTGAGCTTGCTGAACTGCGTTCCCTTATGTCCAACCCTAACAAGGGGCAGAATTCTCCCATCCCACCCGCTGTGGGTTTCGTGGCAGGTGGGAGCAGAGAATCCAGCGGCAGGCAAAAAGTCAGAAATCCGTCGGCATAAAAGCAGTTTGCAATTCTCCCGATGGTGTGTTTATGGCAGGTTGGTTATCCCGCTGACTAGTAGTATGAATGCCATTTGCATTCGTCAACATCTTATGACCAGAAACTGAATTGGATGATCCATATAAATACAATAGCCACAAGAGCAGGTCAGAGGCTAGGAATCCTGTGGCTAGTAACTCGCCTCCTGACTCCCCATCTACAAGGCACAATTCAGGAATGTGATAGAATACTCTCCACTTGCTTGGATAAGTGCAGCTCCCACAACACTCAAGAAGCTTGACATCACCCAGGACAAAGCAGCCCGCTTGACTGGCACCCCATCCACAAAAATTCACTCCCTCCACCACCGACGCACAGCAGCAGCAGTATGTACCATCTACAAGATGCTGCACCAAGGCTCCTGAGGCAGCACCTTCCAAATCCATGACCACTGTCATCTAGAAGGACAAGGGCAGCAGATAGATGGGAACATCACCACCTGAAAGTTCCCCTCCAAGTCACTCACCATCCTGACTTGGAAATCTATCGCCATTCCTTCACTGTCGCTGGATCAAAATCCTGGAACTCCCTTCCTAACAGCACTACGGGTGTACCAACACCACATGGACTGCAACGGTTCAAGAAGGCAGCTCACCATCACCTTCTCAAGGGCAATTAGGGATGGGCAATAAATCCTGATCTCACCGGCAAAGCCCACATCCCATAAATGAATTGAAAAAAAACTGACTGGTCATTAATATGTCACATCAAAGATTGGAGCAAAGAGCTAGGTTGAGTCAATCATCTCAATTAAACTTTACATTGCACGCAGGGCTCAAGATGTTACATTTCAGCAATGTCATCTTGGTCACCTCGATGTATGTGTTAGTGTCTCAGGGACAAAGTGGCATCAGCCACCGTGCAAGTAGGGCAGGAAAAACTATGGACCCTCACAGTTTCCAAATGTGTCATCTTCTGAGATTCACTTTCTTGCCCCTTGAATCATTAATGCCTTCAATGTTTCCTTTCAGAGAGAAGGCAAAAGCAGATATGGATTCAGGGCTCAATGCTGCCTTTGTCAGGCTCCTAATGCAATGGAGGAGGTGAAGGAGGGAGAGGTGACTCCGGGCGCAGCTCCAGGAGGAGGGACATGGTCAAGCAGAGCCAGAACATGAACAGGAGGGTCAGGAGGAGAGACCTAGACAATGGCAGTGACTCGCCAGACCTAGGGTTTATCGTAGAAGAGTTTCCTATTTATAAATGAGTGAGAGGCAATGCCGTGCATGTCTGCGCTTGTCCCGAGCTCTGGTACATCACATATTCCACATTCTTTGTGAAGATCTGACACCACGTGGAGTTGGAGGGTATCCCCTGCCAGTGGCTTTGAAGGTGACTGCGGTGTTCAATTTCTTGGCCTTTGGTTCTTTCCAAGGATCAACAGGGGACCTGAGTGGCATCTGTCAGTCCGCAACACATCGATGCATGAAAGAGGTCATGGGTGCCTTTTACAGGAATGACCATCATTATGTCAGGTTTGCTCTGGATGAAGATAGCCAGGCTGGAAGATTCACTAGCTTCACTGCCATTTCAGGCTTCCCAAGAGCGCAGGGTGCAAAAGACTGCACCTGTGTGGCTATATGGGCTCCATAGCAACAGGTCTTAACGCTTAATGCAAGGGTTATCATTCCATCAATGTACAACCGGTCTGTGATCACCAGAAGCACACGATCCATGTTTGTGCACGGTGCCCTGGGAGTTGCCATGACTCCTACATCCTGAGTCACTCCCAGGTGCCTGAGATTTTCGAGGAGCCATTATGTCTGCAGAGATGGCTGCTTGGGGATAAGGGGTACCCACTGAAACACTGGCTGATGACACCAGTACGTTGCCCTCAGAGCCCTTCCGAAAAGAGGTACAATGCTTCTCACAGCTCCGCACATTCCCTTACAGAACAACACCATAGGACTTCTGAAGATGTGTTTCAGATGCTTGGACTGGTGGTTCACTCCAATACATCCTGACAGAGTTTCCCACATCACCGCAGTGTGTTGCACTCTTCACAATCTGACAATGCAAATAAGTGAACCCCTGCCAGAGGATGACCTGGACGAGGATGAAAGCTCATCAGAAGATGAAGATCCGGAGGCCTAGGAACCTCAGGAGGCTGCTGAGGGTCAGTATGAGCATGATCCAGCCATGGTGGAAGGAAGACGTGGGAGACCTGCCCATAATATATTAATCATTGACGGGTTCCAGGAAGAGTAAAGTAAAGTGAGAGAATATGGCCACATCTCTCCTCACCCTCAATGCCATTTACTTTCACCTCAGGGGATGTCCATCCACTTGCAGCGAGAACATTCACATTTGCGAGTTCTGGTTTCATGAATCGCCAGGCCATGAGCTTTGCTTTGGTCCATGGGCCCTGTGAGAGAGCTCACTCTAGGAACTGAGAGTCCACTTCGGAACAAGAGCGATGTGAGGGAAGACTTGAAGCCCTTTGCTGCCATCTAATGATGCAAATAATGCGGAGACTGAGATGTGGACATACTAGGGATCCCCTCCTCCCCTGCATGTCTTTTCTTCTGCATTGCCACTGAGGAGACACAAATGCCGCTAGAATAACAATGCTGATGAGCTGCCCTCACTCAGTGGTGTTCTTTGTCCCCTGTGTGTGCTGAGTCCTTTCCAGAAGCACCAGAGGATGGAGCATGAGCAACATATATGATAGATGAGATGATGGTGATGTGAAAGTCTCGCTGAGAAAATGAGTGTTGATATGTGTCTCCTGCTAATGGTTGGGTGAGATGCCTGAAGAGGGTAGCCGTTTGAGTACATGATGCCATGATGAGAGTTTGATATTGGAGGGAGTTGAAGGATGACTTATTTTGGCAAAATGGATCATCCTCTTCCTGCACTGGATGGCATTTTGGGCACGGTTGCCAGCCATGCTGACCTGCTCTGCAACGACCTCCCAGGCTTGGGAGGTGAGGCTGCTGCACTTCCTGCAGCCATCCCTGGTATACCAGGCTTGCCTGTGTGCCTGCACTCCTCTGATCAAGGCCTGGACTCTCAAGGTCTCAGCCTTCTTCTGGCTACAAGACATCTCTGCAAATGTCAGGAAGATAGGTGGGCTGGAGAGAGTGAGAATATGGGAAGAATTTTCCCGTTGGTGAGCGGAGGCGAGGCCTGCTTGCTGATGCGTAAAATGATGCGCGGTGACGTCGGGCGTGTGTCCCACCGTCACTGTGTGTCGTTCAGGTTTTCAGTTCGGCTGGTGCAAAGCTGACTCGGCTGTCAAAGGCCATTTAAAACCTAATTAGCTCAATTTAATGACCTGTCCGTCCAACCTTGGGCTTGGAGGGTAGGCGAAGAGCCCAGACGGCCTTTGCATTTTTCATGAATCTTCATCCACGGGCGGGTTGAGGTTTTATGAAGTATTTTAAAATCTAATAAAAATTTATACTTTTATTCTTTGGCATGTCCCAGCTCATGTGGTAGTGTCACATGAGGGAATATACTTTGAAAGTGTTAAAAGCCTTTAATTAAAACGTTAGCACTGAAACAAATCTTCCTGAGGCATCTCCATGGCACCTCAGGGAATCCCCACCGCCCGCACAGGGAGCGCTTAGCGCTTCCAAGTGAGCGTCATGCTGGGTGGGCCTTAATTGGCCCGCCCACATAAAATGGCAGCATGGCCCTGATTGGGGGCGCCGATCAGGTGCGTGCCCACTCCCGCCCGCCCCCGCACAACCCCCAGGGGGAAATTTTTGGCCTATGTGTTGGACTGGTATTTAAATATGGACCTTCGAAACTGCCAGCTGACCCACCAGATGATTCAGCCCAGTACTTACCTGTGTATAATTAATGACCCTCCAAGCGCGGAATCGGGTGTGAGTTCCCACCATTCTGGCCAGCTTGGTGGGCACCACTGAAACCACCCATCACCGCACTTAGTCTCATAAGTGGAAAATTCCACCCTGTCACGAAGAGCTATGAATGTCTATAATGTTATTGGAAATTGTTTTTTAAAATGGAGTTCTAGTGGGGTCTGTGTCTGTGTGTGTTTTAATTGGATTAAAGCCAGCTAGTCTGGATGCTTTGATAGATAGTAGTTTTGAGATGTTAATTAGGTAAACATAAGGAGGGTAGAAGGTAAAGTGTAAATTTTCATTTGTTAAACGAAACCATTCAAGACTGCAGGTGAAATCTTACACCTAGCTAGAAGACACCAAGCAATGTGTTTATTTTTTCAGGTTACTAATAAAATTGGTGGGATGAAAGAATGTTATTGTTAGAAGAGGAAAAGTTAAAAGCCGAGTGACACAATGAAATATTTACATTCAAAGAGAAAAATACGTATAAAGGAGAAAGGAGATTGTGTGTAAGGTAGAGGCATTTTATGATTCAACATGTGTGAGAAGACTCCAGCCTGTAAACCTCAAGTCTGTCTGCAAGGACCCAGAGATGAAAGGAACTCATTTTGAATTTGACTTTCCAGGGTATGCTTTGCCAGGCGCTTGGTTAAATCTATGAGTTTTACTGTTGCCTTAATGGGTGTGCAACTGAGAGTCAGATAAATTAGGGGATTTTTGTAGTTATTATAGTAGTAATGTTGTAGACATAAGTATGTCTTTACAATCTTTCTTGCATTAATAAATGTTTAGTTTTATGAAAAAACTCATTAACTTGAATATTATAGAAATTTAGAACTCTGCAAAATATTGGATATGTGACCTTCTTCTCCCAGGTTAATGATGGTGAATGCTTGCTGATAAACCCAATTTATTTTGCTGTTCCCATTGTGAGTCTGGGTAGAAGTAGGTCACAGGCAGAGTCATGTTTCTGCTGATATTTAAAAGTGCTAAACTTGGAATTGGCACTCTGTGTAACTCTGATCTTACTTCACAGGCAGCATTTCTTTGGGAAAACAAGACTGTTATTTGTCTACAAACTCTCCCTGCTCCCTGGGGTTGATATGACCCCACCTCAGCTGTGGTCTTAATAAGACTCGGTGGTCTTATTACTACTGAATTCAAAGCCTGCATCTCGAAACATACAAATTGCAAAAATGGGTTATGAAAGTTGTTTCAAGTTTCTCTCTTGGATTTGAAGAAGTCAGCTTTTACCATTGGCTGCGTCATAATAGCCCATTTTCATCAAACCTGCTGACAAGGATAGTGCCGTTGTCTGAAAAACTGACCTGCATCTTGCAGACGCTGAACGTCAACTCTCCGACACTTACTCTTATGTCTCCCTGGAGCACACCAACATCCAAGAGGAGTTCAACCATTGCTAGGCAGCCTGGACAAGGCGACAGCTGTCAGAATACCAGCCTGCTACTGCTTAATTAAAGGGCCTGACAAGTCTGTCAACTCAACATGGAGGCACTGAATGATAGACTGCAGCTCCATCAAGATTGTTTGGAGGGCTTACAGGGCATCACCTTGGAGCAACTGGAAGATATTCGGATGACTCTCAGCAATTTAAGAATCTTCCCGATTCTGAGAGAGTTATCCTGCTCCTTGCATGTGTTAACCTGGCTCCTGTCTGGCCACAAAGCAAAAATGTGCCCAAGTTAATGAAGGTTAATGAAGGTTGATGGATTGGCATGTTTCCAGAGGTAATGTTAATTGTGGAGCACCCCTTTCCCACCAGCTGAGGTGGGGTCATATCAACCCCAGGGAGCAGGGAGAGTTTGTAGACAAATAACAGTCTTGTTTTCCCAAAGAAATGCTGCCTGTGAAGTAAGATCAGAGTTACACAGAGTGCCAGTTCCAAGTTTAGCACTTTTTAATATCAGCAGAGCAAATAAACATGACACTCTGCCTGTGACCTACTTCTACCCAGACTCACAATGGGAACAGCAAAATAAATTGGGTTTATCAGCAAGCATTCACCATCATTAACCTGGGAGAAGAAGGTCACATTTCCAATATTTTGCAGAGTTCTAAATTTCTATAATATTCAAGTTAATTGATTTTTAAATGTCTGTGCACAATTGCAAAAAGAACCTGCATAAAGGGATTGGAAGAACTCAAATGCAAAGAGTTTAACTGAAGCCATGCTGAAAGAAGCTGTTTAGATTACCAACCTCAACTCAAGGGACAATGGTGTTGTTATTGTGCAGCTGAAACAAAGGGGAATGCCTCGGAGTTTAGCACCTTCCCTTCAACAAGACCCCAGCAATGACTGAGGAGGATAAGAATTTCTCTTGAAATGTTTATGTTTGAAGGGTGATGCACAATGAGCTTCATGGATGCTTTCGCTATTTGAAGATTGATCCTCTGCCCTCTGCCCCGTAATGCTATGGAAATAGATGCATGAGTGTGAGCTGGTAAAGTGAACTCAACATCATTCAACAGAAGATTATTGAAGACATGCATTTGAGTCAATCACTGGAGTGCTGCTCTGGGCTGCAGTAGAGTGCTTAAGTTGGAATTTGGTGACTGAGGGAATTTAAGGGTTAATTTCTATCTAACATCTAGTCTTTCTTTAATTTAGTAATTAACTAAAAGTTGCTGTTTGGGTTGGAAGCAGGTGAGTTTTAGGCCAGCTTTAAAACAGGGTTTATACAGGCTCTGCATGCAGCTACAACTAGTTAATTAGATAACTGGCTTAAACAGGTTTTGAGAGGCTAGATTCAGAGTATAAAAACAGGCCATCTCACAGTGCTGACTTTGTCTGCATTGGAGTGCTGCTCTGGGCTGTAGTAGAGTGCTTAAGTTGGAGTTTGATGACTGAGGGAGGAGGGAATGAGGTGATCCTTTGAGTACTGTGAGTACGGTCAGGTAAGCATTTACTACTTTTATTAGTTATAATTTTTAAGGTCTTATTTTGTGGTTCATCTTTTGGAAGTGCTGTATTTTGTAACAACAAGGAGCAGGGAAGAATGGCCCTAGAGTAGTTGATATTATTTGATATTAAGTATCTTCCAAAACATTTAATTTAAAGGGTAAGTCATGGCAGGAGAGCTCAAAGCCATGGTGTGCTCCTCCTACTCTATGTGGGAAGCCAGGAGCATTTCCAGTGCCCGGGGCCAGCATATATGTGGGAAGTGTCTCCAACTGCAGCTCCTGGAAGCCCAGATTTCAGAGTGGAGTGGCGACTGGGGACACTGTGGAGCATCCACGAGGCAGAGAGTATCGTGGATAGTATATGTAGAAAGGTGGTCACACCGCAGGCTAAGTGTCCACAGGCAGGAAAGGAATGGGTGACCACCAGCCAGAGCAAGAGGACTAGGCAGGCAGTGCAGGAATCTCCTGTGGCTATTCCCCTGCAAAACAGATATACCACTTTGGATACTGTTGAGGGGAATGGCCTCTCAGGGGAAAACGGCAACAGCCAAATTTGTTGCACCACGGTTATCTCTGTTGCACGGGGAGGAGTAACAAGTGTGGGAATGCAATAGTTATAGGGGATTCAATTGGAAGGGGAATAGATAGGCATTTCTGCAGCTGCACACGATACTCCAGGATGGTATGTTGCCTCCCTGGTGCTAGGGTCAAGGATTTCTCAGGGCGGCTAGAGGACATTCTGAAGGGGGAGGGTGAACAGCCAGTGGTTATGGTACACATTAGTACAAACAACATAGGTTAAAAAAGGAATGAGGTCTTCAAATCAGAATATAGGGAGTTAGGAAGCAAGTTGAAAAGAAGGACCTCAAAGATAGTGATCTGAGGATTACTACCAGTGCCACATGCTAGTCAGAGTAGTAATAGCAGGACATATCGGATGAATACGTGGCTGAATAGATGGAGTGAGGGGGAGGGTTTCAGATTCCTGGGACATTGGGAATGGTTCTGGGGGACGTGGGACCAGTACAAACTGAATGGGTTACACCTAGGAAGGACTGGGACAGATGTCCTAGGAGGAAAATTTGCTAGAGTGGTTGGGGAGGGTTTAAACTAAAATGGCAGGGGGGTGGGAACCTATGCAAGGAGTCAGAGGAGGGGGAATCAAGGATAAGAACAAAAGACAAAGGGGAATAAGAAAAGTGATAGGCTTAGAAATCAAGGGCAAGAATCAAACAGGGCCTCAGTGAAAAATAATGGGAACAGGACAAAGTAATGTTAAAAAGACAAGCCTTAAGGCTTTGTGCCTTAATGCAAGGAGCATTCGCAATAAAGTGGATGAAATAACCATGCAAATAGATGTAAACAGGTACGATATAATGGAGATTACGGAGACATGGCTGCAGGATGATCAGGAAGGGGAACTGAACATCCAGGAGTGTTCTGTATTTAGGGAGGACAGACAAAAAGGAAAAGGTGGTGGAGTTGCATTGCTGTTTCAAGAGGAAATTAATGCAATAGTGAAGAAAGGTATTAGCTCGATGATGTGGAATTTGTATGGGTAGAGCTGAGAAACACTAAGGGGCAAAAAACGTTAGTGGAGGTTGTACATAGACCCCCAAACTGTGGTGGTGATGTTGGGAATGGCATTAAACAGGAAATTAGAGACACATGCAATAAAGGAATATCTATAATTATGTGTGACTTTAATCTGCATATAGTTTGGGCAAATCAAATTAGTAACAATACCGTAGAGGAGGAATTCCTGGAGTATATGCAGGATGGTTTTCTAGACCAATACACTGAGGCTATCCTAGGCTGGGTATTGTGTAATGAGAAAGGAATAATTGGCAATCTAGTTGTGCGAGGCCCATTGGGGATGAGCGACCATAATATGGTAGAATTCTTCATCAAGATGGAGAGTGATGTAATTGATTGAGAGACTAAGGTCCTGAATCTTAATAAAGGAAACTATGATTGTGTGAGGCGCAAGTTGGTTATGATGGATTGGGAAGCGTTACTTAAATGGATGATGGTGGATAGGCAAAAGCAAATGTTCAAAGTACACATGGGTGAACTGCAACAATTGTTTATTCCTGTCTGGCGCAAAAGTAAAACAGGAAAGGTGGCCAAACCATGGCTTACAAGGGAAATTAGAGATAGTATTAGATCCAAGGAAGAGGCATACAAATTGGTCAGAAAAAACAACAGGCCCAAGGACTGGGAGCAATTTAGAATTCAGCAAAGGAGGATCAAGGGATCAATTAAGAAAGGGAAAATAGAGTTCAAGAGTAAGCTTGCAGGGAACATAAAAACTGACTGTAAAAGTTTCTATTGGAATGTGACGAGAAAAAGATTGGTGAAGACAAATGTAGGTCCCTTACACTCAGAATCAGGGACATTTATAATGGGGAACAAAGAAATAGCTGACCAACTATAGACTCTGGAACAGTTCCTACAGATTGGAGGGTAGCTAATGTAACCCCACTATTTAGAAAGGGAGGTAGAGAGAAAACAGGGAATTATCGACCAGTCAGCCTGCCATTGGTAATGGGGAAGCTTCTTGAGTCCATTACAAAAGATTTAATAGCTGAGCACTTGGAAAACAGTGGCAGAATCAGACAGAGTCAGCATGGATTTATGAAAGGGAAATCATGCTTGACAAATCTACTGGAATTTTACAAGGATGTAACTAGTAGAGTTGATGAGGGGGAGCCATTGGATGTGGTTTATTTGGACTTTCAGAAGACTTTCGAAAAAGTCCCACAAAAGAGATTAGCGTGTAATATTAAAGGGAATGGGCATTGGGGTAGTGTATTGAGATGGATAGAAAACTGGTCAGCAGACAGGAAACTAGGAATAAATGGTCTTTTTCTGAATGGCAGGCAGTGACTAGTGGGGATCGGTGCTGGGACCCCAGCTATTCACAATATATATTAATGATTTAGATGAAGGAACTAAATGTAATATCTCCAAATTTGCAGTTGACACAAAGCTGGGTGGGAGGGTGAGCTGTGAGGAGGATGCAGAGATGCTTCAGTGTGATTTGGACAAGCTGTGAGTGGGCAAATGCATGGCAGATGCAGTATAATATGGATAAATGTGAGGTTATCCACTTTGGTAGCAGAAACAGGAAGGCAGATTATTATCTGAATGGCTATAAATTGAGAGAGGGGAATGTGCAACAAGACCTGGGTGTCCTTGTACACCAGTCGCTGAAGGTAAGCATGCAGGTGCAGCAGGCAGTAAAGAAGGCAAATGGTATGTTGGCCTTCATAGCCAGAGGATTTGAGTACAGGAGCAGGGATGTCTTGCTGCAATTATACAGGACCTTGATGAGACCACACTTGGAATATTGTGTGCAGTTTTGGTCTCCTTATCTGAGGAAGAATGTCTTTGCTATAGAAGGAATGCAGCGAAGGTTTACCAGACTGATTCCTGGGATGACGGGACTGACATATGAGGAGAGATTGAGTCAATTAGGATTATATTTGCTGGAGTTCAGAAGAATGAGGGGGATCTCATTGAAGCCTATAATACTCTAACAGGACTAGAGAGGGTAGATGCAGGAAGGATGTTCCCGATTGTGGGGGACTCCAGAACCAAGGGACACAGTCTGAGGATACGAGATAGACCATTTAGGACTGAGATGAGGAGAAATTTCTTCACCCAGAGAGTGGTGAGCCTGTGAAATTCACTACCACAGAAAGTAGTTGAGGCCAAAACATTGTTTGTTTTCAAGAAAGAGTTAGATATAGCTCTTGGGGTGAAAGGGTTCAAAGGATATGGGGAGAAAGCGGGAGCAGGCTATTGAGTTGGATGATCAGCCATGATCATGATGAATGGTGGAGCAGGCTCAAAGGGCCGAATGGCCCACTCCTGCTCTTATTTTCTATGTTTCTATGAAATAAACTTGGTTGGAACAGCAGGCAGCATGAGCAGAACATTGCAGGATATAAGATAGATATGCTTCAGTGTTGGCCTGTCAAATTTTCTTGAAAGAACAACATCCAAAATTATTTCATTTTAAGTGTTACAGAGGAAAACTGAACTCCTTTAATTTTTTTGCTGTCTGTCCATAAGCAGGGATGTTTTAATTTTTGAAATCGGCTGTTTCCCCAAACTCTGTTTGTGAAGTCAATTTTAAAGTGGCTCACAGCAAACTCACTTTCAGGTTAAACCAGAAGTATTGTTTATTCATACATTCAAACCTGGTCGATGGTTGTCGCAACTACATAAACATGCCCACAAGCACACAAGAAGGAGATAGAAAAGAGATTTATAACTAGGAATAACATAAAATTACAAAAAAGAGGTAATGGTATTACTTCATGTGAATGTCAGAGTCCAGAATGTCAGAGTCCAGTGAGGGTTCCTTCATGTAGGAGTTAAAGTTCACGCAGGTTCAGCAGGAGTTGGTGATGATGAAGCAAGATGAGGTTGGGATATAGAGACCTGGTCCGTTCTACAGGCAATGGCAAGAATTTTCCAGAGAACCAGGCTCCGAGGACACTTAGTCTTGAGGCAGGCTTTGTTGTCAGCCTGGAGTCCTGCTTTGGTGTTGACTGGCTGGTTGTTGACAGCAGACTGGAGTAGAAGGGTCTGGCTCATACATGGTTAATGTGGAACTGAGTACAGTACCACCCACACCGTGATGTAAGAAGGCACATGACCTAAACCTAGGATCAGTGTGGTGTTGGCCAGAGATGTGTTCAGACCTATAATGGGGATAGATTCATGCCTGTAGCCTTTACTGTGTATTTGTATTTAGTTACATGCAGTTAATGAAGATTTGCTGTGAACATACAGAAGACTACAAGGACTTTTTTTAACAGACATGTTCTGCAGCCAACACTGTCCCAACACTGACTGCCCTGGGAGTCCAGGAATGTAACATTAAAACTTTTCAAAGGCCAAAGGGGGTTAGGTCATGTGGTGTTGCCCATTGATGGGTCAGTTTTGGGTTTACCATCAGTTTCCATGTCTCTGGCCAAAATCCATTCCTCACCTTAGGAGTTAGATGGTGGCTATTAGTGTCCCTGCAGATATAACAAGTTGGATGTCACTTTCTTTGTTGTAAGTTCAGGCTGGGGAGACAGATCCTCTCCTGCTTTTTTGTTTCATTGATTGTCATGGGCCCACACAATGACAAGTATGAGATTCCACAAAGATGAGGGTTGAGCTTTGTCCTGTAATTACTGTTGGATGTTTCCAGAACTGTAGCCAACTTGCAAATCATGTGACCTGTAGCAGCCATGTTTTTGGTCCAGCATTGTCCATTTTAAATAAGCAGAAATTAAGATTTACACAATTTATTATCTCTTTCGTGTCTTATGGACACAACGTAAGATTTTTTTTTTGGTTTGAGGTAATAAATTTACAAAATATGTTCTGGCATTGTAAGTAATGCCATGGCACTATAGGAAATGGAACAGAAGAGTTGTCTTGTCATCCTGGCCAACATTCCTTCATCAATGGATACTTATCAAACATATTAACCAGTTATGCATTGTACTGATGTCTGTGGGGCATTGCACATGTAAACTGGATGATGTATTTGTCTGTAAAACATCAGAATAAAATACCAAAAAAAAAGGACTGCAGTCATTAAATAGAAATTCCAGGTGTCCAGTTAAAAATTAGAGGCAACTTAGAATGGAAATGGGACTTCAAAAACACAACTAATTGTTGTGAATCTGATTTTACTGCACACAAATCACATTTCTGAAATGCACATGATGACCCATAACTTTGGTGGAGTAGCAATTGAGTTCAATTGTCACTCCACTCGCAGTTCCTAGCCTGTCCTATTTTGCTCAACCTTCAGGCTCAGGCTCTCAGGCTCAACCCGACTCCTGGCTCCCACCCCCACACAGACCCGACCCAACTCCCCCAACCACCACCCCCCCTACCCCGCCTCCAAATTCCTTCCCACTTACCTTATGCACTGACTTTCTCCCTGGCCTGTTAAGGACCTTTAAATCTGGCTGGATTTTTAAACTTACCTGGTTTATGGCAGCTAGTGCCATTAAAAAAAGAGGATATGGCTTACTTAGTTACTTACTTAGCTGCCATGCCTGCATTATAGCCACCACTGCCTTCTCCATCCCGTGACTCAGAAAAAAATAAAATGGGATAAGGAAAAAGATATGACTGATAGTGAACAAACAAATGTTGAAGTAGTGTTGGAATTTTGATTAAATCAAAAAACTGTGGATGCTGGAATTCCAAAACAAAAACAGAATCCACAAACAGAACTGTCCCGGTAGACCAATCATGTCAGCCTGCTCCTGCCCCATGGAACTCATTTCTCGTTATCTTGACTCTCTTCTCTCTCCCCTTGTCCAGTCCCTTCCCACCTACATCCGTGATTCCTCTGACACCTTACGTCACATCAACAATTTCCAGTTCCCTGGCCCCATCCACTTCCTCTTCACCATGGACGTCCAATCCTCTACACCTCCATTCCCCACCAGGATGGTCTGAGGGCCCTTAGCTTCTTCCTCGAACAGAGGCCCGAACAATCCCTATCCACCACTACTCTCCTCCGTCTGGCTGAACTTGTTCTCACGTTGAACAATTTCTCCTTCAACTCCTCTCACTTCATCCAAATAAAAGGTGTGGCTATGGGTACCCGCATGGGCCACAGCTAGTCTCTTTATAGGGTATGTGGAACATTCCTTGTTCCAGTCCTACTCCGGCCTTCTTCCACAACTCTTTCTCCGGTACATCGATGATTACTTCAGTGCTGCTTCATGCCCTCGTCGGGACTTGGAAAAATTTATTAATTTTGCTTCCAATCTCCACCCCTCCATCATTTTCACGTGGTCCATCTCTGACACTTCCCTTCCCTTCCTTGACCTCTCTGTCTCAATTTCTGGTGATAGACTGTCCACCAATATCCATTACAAACCCACCGACTCCCACAGCTACCTTGACTACAGCTCCTCACACCCCGCTTCCTGTAAGGACTCCATCCCATTCTCTCAGTTCCTTTGCCTCCGTTGCATCTGTTCCGATGATGCTACCTTCAAAAACAGTTCCTCTGACATGTCCTCCTTCTTCCTTAACCGTGGTTTTTTACCCACGGTCGTTGACAGGGCCCTCAACCATGTCCGGCCCATATCCCGCGCATCCGCCCTCACGCCTTCTCCTCCCTCCCAGAAACATGATAGGGTCCCCCCTGTCCTCAATTATCACCCCACCAGCCTCCGCATTCAAAGGATCATCCTCCGCCATTTCCGCCAACTCCAGCATGATGCCACCACCAAATACATCTTCCCTTCACCCCCCCAGTCGGCATTCCGTAGGGATCGTTCCCTCAGGGACACCCTGGTCCACTCCTCCATCACCCCCTACTCCTCAACCCCCACCTATGGCACCACCCCATGCCCACGCAAAAGATGTAACACCTGCCCTTTCACTTCCTCTCTCCTCACCGTCCAAGGGCCCAAACATTCCTTTCAAGTGAAGCAGCATTTCACTTGCATTTCCCCCAGCTTGGTCTACTGCATTCGTTGCTCCCAATGTGGTCTCCTCTACATTGGAGAGACCAAACGTAAACTGGGTGACCGCTTTGCAGAACACCTGAGGTCTGTCCGCAAGAATGACCCAAACCTCCCTGTCGCTTGTCATTTTAACACTCCAGCCTGCTCTCTTGCTCACATGTCTGTCCTTGGCTTGCTGCATTGTTCCAGTGAAGCCCAACGCAAACTGGAGGAACAGCACCTCATCTTCTGACTAGGCATTTTACAGCCTTCCGGACTGAATATTGAATTCAACAACTTTAGGTCTTGAACTCCCTTCTCCATCCCCAACCCCTTTCTGTTTCTTCCCCCTTCCTTTTGTTTTTTCCAATAAATTATATAGATTTTTCTTTTCCCACCTATTTCCATTATTTTTAAATATTTTAAAATCTTTTATGCTCCCCCCACCCCCACTAGAGCTGTACCTTGAGTGCCCTACCATCCATTCTTAATTAGCACATTCGTTTAGATAATATCACCAACTTTAACTTTAACGCCTATGTGTTCTTTTGTTCTGTTGTCTGTGACATCTTTTGATGATCTGCTTCATCACTGCTTGTTTGTCCCTACAACCACACCACCCCCCTCCACTTCTCTCCCCCCACCCACTTCCTCCAACCCTCCCCCCCCACACACACACACACCTTAAACCAGCTTATACTTCACCCCTTTCACCCCTTCCTTGGATTCACCTAGTTCTGTTGAAGGGTCATGAGGACTCGAAACGTCAACTCTTTTTTTTCTCCGCCGATGCTGCCAGACCTGCTGAGTTTTTCCAGGTAATTCTGTTTTTGGAACTTTGATGCCATCTGTAGATTCAGTTTTTAACTAAAAGCCCTGCTCCCTCTCGCTGGCACAGCTTGAGATTCTGTGGCCGTTTCTCACAAAAAGGATTTAATCATGAGCTAAGGGAACGTACATGCTGACTGTAAGCCTGTCCAATAGGGGTTTACCTTCCCAAGATAGCCCCATGCCGAGCTGTGAACCAGTTGGCAAATAAAGGGCAATTAAAATGCAGGTTAGGAAGTTGTTTCACGCAGAGATGCAACAATTGGCAATTTGGTAACCGTGTGTGGTTAGTCACATCTCAATATTGACCAATTCTTTTGGTCCCTGTTGTTTTTTAGAGGGGATTTAAAATTGAGACCACAGACACCAAAGACAGTTGATAGGGCTGGGTACATACAAATTGTTTTTTTAAATTGACTAAGACAATCCAGCGGATTTATTTTTGTATGCATATAGAATATGTACCAAGTGACTCTCATCAATCTTATCAGCCCGGACATTTTACCTAAAAGCAGTTTATATATGAGAGCAGCCATTGATTCACCTGGTGTTAACTCAGTTCGCCTCTGACAGACTGAAAGAGTTGCTTAAGACATGGAGATCTCAGCCACATCATAAGGGACTTGCATTGTCAAACTCCTGGGTCCTGTTCCCACACCAATCCATGTTGTTTGTCTGTCTCTGGGGCCAGTGTTAAGGAAACAAACAGGTTTCCGTGATTCCAGAGCTTCTTGTAATCAAATAAACTTGAGGGCTGAGTACGAGCAGCTCACTCCACTTGGGCAGCTGTTAGTTCGCACACCGATAGATACCGGGCACTGAGTGGGTGAGATTCATATTCAGCCGGAGCTCAATCCAGCCAGAGGGGATCGGCGAGCTTCAAAACACACCCCTTTATTACCCTTTCCATCAATTATTGTCACCGTTGAACTCATAAATGAACCTAAATTAAAAATACAGCTTTCCTTCCCCCTTTACTTTGTATCCTTCCTTTCTCACTGTTCACTGGCTTGCCCCTCCTCTCCCTCCTGCTTCCCTCCTTCTACATTTCTCTTCCCTTCCTCCCTGCTCCCTCCACCCACTCACCCTATCATGACCCTCCGGTGCAGTACTCCCGTACCCCGTACCCCATCTCCATTTGACCTAAAGGCTGCTTCTGGCATTAACTTCTTTGCACTCTCATTGTACATGAACTAGGGAATGGATGTGTTGAAGCACTCTAGATACCCAGAGCTTCAACACAGCACGTTCCAGGGGTGGGCATGTGAGAAATAGTGATAACTGATCAGGTGCCAGTAAATCTTGGCATTTACTGCTCAACATGTCTATTGTGACATGACACCAGGCTACAGGAAATGATTGTTCCATCAGGATTCTTTTAAAAGGCAAAGCCCACATCCTTTTCAGACAGGGAGTTTCAGCAGGGAACAGGTCTAGGCCCTGTGTATTCTGTCTTTCACATTCCTTAATGAACCACTTTTACATCAATACAGCTGTAAACTGGATATTTGAGATAACATTTTCCTATGGATTACAGGTGTATTGATTTTTATTCCACATTTGTATCCATTTAATTAGGACATTCCCATGAGCGTCGGAGTTCCATCACTGACGAAGACAGTGAACTTTATCTCCGTCTTTAACTCTCACTCTGACCTTTGTTTGAGAGGGAGAGCTTGAGTCATATCAGGAGCTCTAAATGCTTGGAGATCATGGTACAGCCTAGAAAGTAAGTAAAGGAAGAAAGACTTGCAGTTATATAATGCAATTCACAACCGCTGAATAAGTTCTTTACAGGTGCACTCACTGTTAAAGAGTAGGAAAATAAAGAGTGGATTGCTTTTCAGGGCAGGTTTCCTGCTGATGACAGGCTGAAGCTGGATATCCACCCTACACTTCCCATCAACAAATGCTTTTACTTTTTATTTATTCTTTCATGGGATGTGGGTGTTGCTGGTTGGACCAGTATTTATTACCCAACTCTAATTGCTCTTGAGAAGGTAATGGTGAGCCACATTCTAGGACTGCTGCAGCCCATGTGGTGTTAGAGGGGGAGTTCCAGGATTTTGACCCAGCAACAGTGAAGGAACAGTGACATATTTCCAAGTCAGGATGCTGAGTGACATGAGGAGAACTTCCAGGTGGTGGTGTCCCCAACAATCAAATGTCATGTTAGTCTCACACACAAAAAATGAGCCTGGGTAGGTTTTCCTCAGAATTATAGGGCTCAATTTCAGTTCAGTGTTTTTAAATCCAAATTTTTGATTACATCGAAGGTGTCACTATATTTCAATGTTAAAAATAATCTTTTTCTTCAGCTTACGATCGTCAAGACACTCAGGGGTCTTTCAGTTCATATATTATCACTCTGCTCACATACCTTCCTCCAAATAAACCTCTCTCTATTCCTTCGTGTGAACCTGGTCATGAAAATTCCTTCTCCTTTTAATGAAGGTGCAACTTTCCCAGGCTGCTCTGCATAGCAGAATACGTCCTATCTCTATCAACATCTGTTGGGCAGTTAAGGCTCATTGCCTGGCAAGGCAGAGGAAGTGGCTGGGACCTGGGACAGAGCAATACTTTTCCTCCTGAACCTTTGAAACAGCAGCAATTCCCATTGTTCTTACTACAGATGTTTTCCTCTCCAAAGCTCTCAGTCAAATGTCATGTGATCGAAAATTTTGCAATCATTTATCATGTGATAAAATTGCATGTGGTCGATCATCACATGACCAAACCTCCAGGAATGCATCCAGCTCAATTTGGCAACTCCATGCTTTGGAACAATCATAGCTCCCTGGGCTGGTATCACTATCCAGGGGGTAGGCTGGGAATTCCCTGTGGTTTTGCAGCAGGTTATGATCATTCCAAAAATCATCACAGTTTGGTTTTCCCAGCTGACTCCATCTGTTTTGCTGTTATTGATGATTGGCTGTCACTACTCCTATTATTACTGTCACTACTCCTATTACTGTCACTATTCCTATCACTACTATTACTGTCAATACTCTTATTACTCCTATTACTCTTATTTCTGTCACTACTCCTATTATGTACTATTACTGTCACTACTCCTATTACTACCATTAATCCTATTACTGTTACTATTCATATTTGCTTGTGGTTGTTGACTTTTCCAATGCAGACTCAATTCCCAGTTACTCCACATTAACAAGCTGAGTACAGTTATGCTACAGGACATCATTAAGCAATGCAATACATAGGCACAAGCCAATGCTCCGCCCCACAGGTCACACAGTGTGTGGTAATAAAATGTGGAATGTGAGAATCTCAGTGTAATTTGTTTAAAGTGAAGATAGCAACCATTTCTTACACATTCCTTAATGAACCACTTTTACATCAGTACAGCTGTAAACTGGGTATTTGAGTTAACATTTTCCTATGGATTACAGGTTTACTGATTTTTATTCCAGATTTGTACCCAGTTAATTTCTCTACCATAATTAGGACATTCCCATAAGCGTCAGAGTTCCATCACTGACTAAGACAGCGAACTTTGTCTCCATCTTTAACTCTCACTCTGACCTTTGTTTGAGAGGGAGAGCTTGAGTTACATCAGCAGCTCTAAATGCTTGGAGGTCATGGTACAACCCAGAAAGTAAGTAAAGGAAGAAAGACTTACAGTTATACAATGCATTTCACAACAGCTGAATAAATTCTTTACAGGTGTACTCACTGTTAAAGAGTAGGAAAATGGAGAGTGGATTGCTTTTCAGGGTAGGTTTCCTGCTAATGACAGGATAAAGCTGGATATCCACCCAGAACCAGATCTAGTTCAGGTCCAATTTTTGACTATATTATGGAGGAAAATTCAACCTGAGGAGTGGCTATCTTCACTTTAAACAAATTAAACTGAAATTCTCATTTCACAATCTATTACAGTTTATTAGCTGTCCTCAGCTTGTTAATGTGGAGTAACTGGGAATTGAGTTTGCATCATGTGCATTGGAAAAGTCAACAACCATGAGCAAATAGGAGTATTACAATTATAGTAGTAACAGGAGTAGAGGCAGTAATAGGAGTACTAGTCATAATAGGAGTAGTGACAGTCAATCATCAATACCAGCAAAACAGTCAGCCAGCTACAGCTGTGAAAACCAAACTGCTGATTTTTGGAATGATCATAGCCTGCTACAACACCACAGGGAATTCCCAGCCTAGCCCCTGGATAGTGATACCAGCCAAGGGAGCTATGATTGTTCCAAAACATGGAGTTGCCAACTTGGGCTGGATGTATTCCTGAATATGTAAGGAATACAAATTATACGACACTTGCTAAACAACCCTGATTGTGCTAAAATTACACTGACAACCAATTTAAGATTATCAGTTGTGCAGATGAGATGTATGTTCAGTTACTGAGGGAAGTAAGGGTGGAAATAAAGAAGGTTCCAGTCACAATGATTCAATCCTCCTTGGGCATTGGACCGGTGTCAGAGGATTGGAAGTTTGCAAATGTAACACCATGTTCAAAATAGGGCAGGAGAATAAACCTAGTAACTGCAGGCTAGTCAGTGTAGTGCCAAAGATGGGGAAAATTCTAGAGACAATGGCCAGAATTTTCCAGTCCCTTGTGTTGGAAGATTCCAGCCAATGATTTAAAATAAAATGAAATGTCACTTGGAAGAACATGGGTAATAAGTGACAGCCGGTATGGATTTTGGTGTCGTTAGCAAGGGCAGCATTTATTGCCCATCTCTAGTTTATCTTGAGAAGGTGGTGTGAGCTGCTTTCTTGAACTGCTGCAGTCCATGTAGTGTAGGTACACCCACAGTTCTGTTAGGGAGGGAGTTCCAGGATTTTGACCCAGCAACAGTGAAGGAACGACGATGTATTTCCAGGTCAGGTTGGTGAGTGACTTGGAGTGAAACTTCCAGGTGGTGATGTTCCCATCTATCTGATGCCCTTGTCCTTCTAGGTGGTAGAGGTCATGAGGTTGAAAGGTGCTGTTGAAGGAACGTTGCTGAATTGTTGCAGTGCACCTTGTAGGTGGTACACATGCTGCCACTGTCAATGGTGGAGGGAGTGGATGTTGAAGGTGGTGGTGTGATGGCAATCAAGCAGGCTGCTTTGTCCTCAATGGTGTTGAGTTCTTGAGTGTTGTTGGAGCTGCACTCATCCAGGCAAGTGGAGGCTATTCCATCACACTCCTGACTTGTGCCTTATAGATGGTGCACAGGCTTTGAGTCAGGAGATGAGTTACTGTCCACAGAATTCCCAGCCTCTGACCTGCTCTTGTAGCCACGTTATTTATATAGCTAGTCCAGTTCAGTTTCTGGTAACCCACAGGATGTTGGCAGTGGGGGATTCAGCAATGGTAATGCTATTGAATGTCATGGGGAAATGGTTAGATTCTCTTGTTTTCTTGTACATCCAGTCATTGCCTGGCACTTGTGTGGTGTGAGTGTTACTTGCCATTTATCAGCCCAAGCCTGGATATTGTCCAGGTTTTGTTGCATTTGGACATGGACTGCTTCAGTATCTGAGGAATCACGAATGGTGCTGAACATCCCCACTTCTGACCTAATGATGGATGGAAGGAAGGTCATTGACGAAGCAGCTAAAGATGGTTGGACCTGGGACACTATCCTGAGGAACTCCTGCAGTGATGTTCTGAACTGAGATGATTGACCACTAACAACCACAACCATCTTCCTTTGTGCTAGGTATGACTCCAACCAGTGGAGAGTTTTCACCCTGATTCCCATTGACTTTAGTTTTGCAAGGGCTCCTTGATGCCACACTCAGTCGAATGCTGCCTTGATGTCAAGGGCAGTCAGTCTCACCTCACCTCGAGAGTTCAGCTCTTTTGTCCATGTTTCAACCAAGGCTGTACTGAGGTCAAGAGCTGAGTGGCCCTGGCAGAACCCAAACTGGGCATCAGTGAGCAGGTTATTGCTAAGCAAGTGCAGCTTGATAGCACTGTTGATTACCCCTTCCATTACTTTACTGATGATTGAGAGTAACTGATGGGGACGTAATTGGCAGATTGGATTTGTCCTGCTTTTTGTGTACAGAACATACCTGGGCAGTTTTCCACATTGCTGGGTAGATGCCAGTGTTGTAGCTGCACTGGAACAGCTTGGCTAAGGGCGCAACTAGTGCTGGAGCACAAGTCTTCAGTACTATTGCTGGAATGTTGTCAGGGCCCATAGCCTTTGCAGTATCCAGTGCCTATAGCCATTTCTTGATATCACGTGGAGTGAATCGAATTGACTGAAGACTGGCATCTGTGATGCTGGGGGCTCTGGAGGAGGCCGAGATGAACCACCCACTTCGCATTTCTGGCTGAAATTTGTTGCAAAGTTTCAGCCTTATCTTTTGCATTGATGGATTATTACCTGAGCCACATGCTAATTGGCATAGGGCAAATAAGATTAGAGAGATAACTGCGTGGTTCAAAGACTGGTGTGGGAGAAATGGGTTCTGGTTTTTGGGGCACTGGTTTCAGGACTGGGGAAAGTTGGGATGGTTTACATCTGTACTGTGCTAGGGTGAGTGTTCTTGCAAATCACATGGCTAGGAAAGTAGAGAGCTTTAAACTAAACAAGAGGGGGTGAGGGATCAAGCGTGGGTAGGGGTAACAATTCAAGGTATAGAGTCAAGACAGGAGAGCAAAATAGTAACATGAGAAATGAGGTTCAGAGAATGGCAGGAAGGGACAGTAAAAACCTGGAAACCTAGTAACATCAACAGTCAAGACTAAATGTTATGAAGGTAACAAAGACAAAACTGAAGGCTCTCTATATAAATGCACGTAGCATTCATAACAAAGTAAATGAATTGCTGGCCCACATTGAAAGAAATAAACATGATCTGATAGCAATTATGCAGATGCGGCTGCAGGATGACAAAGATTGGGTCCTTAATATTGAAGGGTACATGACATTCAGGAAGAATAGGGAGCTAGATAAAGGGGAGGGCTAGCACTGTTAATCAAAGAGGGCATTGGTGCAATAGTTAGAGATGACCTTGGTTCAGGAGATCAGGATGTAGAATCAGTTTAGGTGGAGATGTGGAATAGTAGGGGAAAAAAGTCACTAGTGGGAATGGTCTACAGGCCCCCCTAACAGCAGCCACAGTGTAGGACAAAGTATTCTAGAGAAAATATTGTGTGCTTGTAATAAAGGGATGGCAATGATCATGGGTGATTTTAATCTACATATAAATTGGAAAAATCAGATTGGCAGTAGTGGCCTGGATGAGGAGTTCTTAGAATGCTTTTGAGATAGTTTCATGGACCAGCATGTTCTGGAACCAAACAGAGAGCAGGTTATATTAGATTTGGTATTGTGTAACGTGACAGGATTAATAGATGACCTCAGTGTAAAGGCACTCCTAGGTAGCAGCGACCACAATATGATTGAATTTTATATCCAGTTTGAAAGGGAGAAAAGTGGGTCTAAGACTAGCATCTTAAATTTAAATAAAGGCAAATATGTGGGGATGAAAACTGAAGTGAACTGGGAAACTAGGCTAGAGGATAGATTAATAGAGAAGCAGTGGCAGGCATTTAAGGGGGTATTTCAGAGTATTCAGAATAAGTACATTCCTAATATAAAGAAAAATTCTAAAGGGAGGACCCACCATCCATGGTTAACCAGAGATATTAAGGAAAGCATCAAACTTAAGGGAAAAGCATATTAACTCTGCAAAGATGAGTGGCAGGACAGATGATTGGTCAGAATATAAAGAACATCAGAGAATGACTGAAAGGTTAATCAGGAAAAATAAATTAGAGTATGAGAGGAAGCTTGCAAGAAATGTAAAAATGGATAGCAAGAGGTTTTACAGGTATTTAAAAAGGAAAATAATAAGTAAAGTGAGTGTTGGTCCTCTAGAGAGTGACAGTCGGGAGTTAATAGTAGATAATAAGGAAATGGCAGAAGAAATGAACAAATATTTTGCTTCTGTGTTCACTATAGAAGATACAAAAAACCTTCTAGTAATAGTTGCAAATCAGGAGGTGAACGGGAGAAAGGAACTTGGTGAAATTGAAATCACTAGGGGAATAGAACTGAGCAAATCGATGGAGCTGTGAGTTGCGAGTCTCCAGGTCCCGATGGATTACATCCTAGGGTCTTAAAAGAGGTGGCTAATAGGTAGTCGATGCACAGATGTTAATTTTCCAAAATTTCCCTAGATTCTGGAAAGGTTCCATCAGATTGGGAAGTAGCAAATATAACCCCTCTATTCAAGAAGGGAGGGAGCCAGAAAACAGGAAACTATAGGCCAGTTAGCTTGACGTCTGCCATGGGGAAGTTATTAGCATTGATCATTAAGGAGGTTATAGCTGGGCATTTGGAAGAGCTCAAGGCAATTGGGAAGAATCAGCATGGTTTTGCGAAAGGAAAATCATGTTTAACCAATTTATTGGAGTTTTTTGAAGGAGTAACGCACACAATGGATAAAGGGGGTGGGGTGGTGGTGGGGGGGCTCTGTAGACATACTATACTTGGATTTCCAAAAGGCATTTGATGAGGTACCATGTCAAAGATTATTACGGAAAATAAAAGCGCATGGTGTAGAGGGTAACATGTTAGCATGGAGAAAAGATTGGCTGGCTGGCTGGCAGAAAGCAGAGAATATGGATAAAAGGGTATTTTTCTGAATGACAGGATGTGATGAGTGGAGTCCCACAGGGGTCTGTACTGGGGCCTCAACTTTTTATGAGTTACATCAATGACTTAGATGAGGGGAGTGAAGACATGGTAGCTAAGTTTGCAGATGACACAAAGCTAGGTAGGAAAGTATATTATGAAGAGGACATGAGGAGGTTGCAGATGAATATGGGTAGGTTGAGTGAATGGGCAAAGATCTGCCAAATGGAGTTTAATGTGGGAAAATGTGAAGTTGTTAACTTTGGCAGGAAGAGTAAAAAAGCAGAGTATAATTTAAATGGAGAAGGACTGCATAATCCTGAGGTGTAGTGGGATCTGAGTGTTCTAGTGCATGAGTTACAGAAGGTTAGTATGCAGGTACAGCAAGTAATTAAGAAGGCTAATGGAATGCTATCCTTTATTACGAGAGGGATTGAACATAAAAGTAAGGATGTTATGCTTCATTATACAGGGCATTGATGAAACTGTACCTCGAATACTGTGTACAGCTTTGGTCTCTTTATTTAAGGAAAGATGTAAATGCATTGGAGGCAATTTAAAAGAGGTTTACTAGATTGATACTGGAATGAGTGGGTTGTCTTATGAGGAAAGGTTGGACAGGCAGGTCTTGTTTCCATTGGAGTTTAGAAGAGTGAGGGGTGATTTTATGTATGCAAGGTCCTGGACTGCCTTGACAATGTGGACGTGGAAAGGACATTTCCTCAGTGGGTAAGTCCAGAACTAAGGGACACTGTTTTAAACTTAGGGCTCTCCCTTTTAAGACACAGATGAAGAGAATTTTTTTCTCTCAGAGGGTTGTGCGACTTTGGAATTCTCTGCCTCAGAATGAGTGGAGGCGGGTTCATTGAATATTTTTAAGCAGAGGTAGATAGATTCTTGTTGGGCAAGGGAATCAAATGTTATCAGGGAGAGATGGGAACGTGGAATTTCATGGGGCTCAAGGTTCATGTTGAGTACTCCCAGGGCAACTCCCTCCCATCTGTATGCCACTGTGCCTTCACCTCTTCTGCTAGGCCTGTCCTGCAGTGAGACTGGATGGTGGTGTCTGCGACTTTGTCTGTAATCTATGATTCTGTGAGGATGACTGTCAAGCTGTTGCTTTACTAGTCTGTGAAACAGCTCTCCCAATTTTGGCGAAAGCCCCTAATTGTTAGTAAGAAGACTTTGCAGGTTCAATAGGGGCTGAGACTGGGGTTTGCCATTGTCATTTGCAGTGCCTAAGTCTATACCGGTTGATCCTCCCGGTTTCATTCCTTTTTGTAGCAGTTTGGGTACAACTGAATGGCTTGGCCATTGAATACATTGCTGTGGCATGGAGTTACATGTAGGTCAGACCAGGTAAGGACAGCAGATTTCCTTCCCCTAATGGCATTTGTGAACTCATCCAGTGGGTTTTTAATGACAATTAGTAATGATTTCGTGGTCACTTTTAAAGACTAACTTCTTAAATTAATTGAATTTAATTTTCACCATCTGCCATGGGATTCAAACCCATGTTCCCAGAGAATTAGCCTGGGCCTCTGGATTACTAGTCCGGCAGCATTATCACTATGCCACTGCCTCCCCTAAAGGCAATTTGGTCTGATTGAGTCCTTTGATGAAGTAACAGTGTTGATGAAGATAATGGGGTTGATGCTGTATATATGGACTTTCAAAAGGCTTCTAATAAAGTGCCATTGATAAAGTAGACTAGTTAGTAAAAATAAAGCCCATGGAATTAAAAGCGAAGTGGCTGCAAGATTACAAAATTACATGGGATTTCGTAAAGTAAAGAGCAGTTGAATATATCTTGTTCAGGTTGTGTGGCTTTATTTGAGTATTTGATGATTGAATGCTGATTAAGCCTTGCTGACAGCTACAGTGAAACGTTCTCTTTTCTCGATCATTCAAAACTTACATCTGCTCCTCAATCCATGTTGGATCTCAGTTTCCAACAGACCCTGCTAGAGATATTAAAGCTTTTAGACTCCACTTTATCTAGCCTGGGTAATTGCTTTTCTTCAAGGCATGTTTCCCCCCAGAAACATATGTCTCCTCATTCTGCCAATTCACTTCCTCATTGACATTTTCACCAGGAATTTCATTGTCCTCTCCTAGCCAGCCATCAGAGGATTTCTAATTAATGCCCAATGAACATGTCGCATTAAGCATTCCCTTCCCACCCTTCCCATTTAGGAGAAGCTGGCCTTTGCTCAGCCTCTTTAAGGAGCAGCATGGAGGTGATTAGGAGCTCAGTCAGGAATGGAACCACAAGGTCCAACGCTGGGACCTGCAATTGCTCATTGGGCCACTGAGTATTCATATAGTAGCTGAACTCTGAGATTTCGCCATTGTTCTCAAAGTACTTTATCTTTCAGCAGTGACAGTGATCCCAGACTGAGGAAGTCTCTCTCCGGCTTTCTCTCTTTCTCACTCTTTCTTGTTCTTTCTTCCTTCCAGTTGCCTGAGTTTGCTGCTGTGGCTGGAATCAATACAATTTGTGGTTTGAAGTGAGATTAAAAATCAAAAGAGACATGTTAATAATAGTGGCATCTTTTATTTCTCAATGCAAATCTGTTTATATTGGGCTGTCTCTCAGCGAGCACAGTATGGTGAAAAACTATCCACCATTAAATGGGTTTGATTGGTCAAAGAATGGAAGCTGCTTTTCTACTGGCTCAATATTAATTTGGAAGATTGGAGATGAGGGAGTCTGATCAGTATGAACACTATGTTGGGACCCTTGCACATCCAAGCCTGAAGCAAGTAATGAATATCTGTGGCTTTTCATAAGCATGAGTCTGCGATCTCAGAAACATTGTGGAGGGCAGTGGAGTTCAAACTCGGGAGGAAAGGAATATCAGGGAGGTGCTGCTTTCCTGCCCCCACACATTAATCTAAGGAAGGCTCAGTTAAATGACCTGTGGAATAGGAGGCTGCATTTTGATGAAGCTTATCACAGCAGCTGGTACATTGCTTAGCAGCTGCATCTCGTATATCTCCTTGTGAGAACATCAATTAATTGATCTTTCCCCTGTACCTTTCTGCCAATATATTTAGATTCCAAGAGTCAGCTAGAACTTGCTACAATCAGTTTTAGTGACAGGAAACGGAGAGTAATGGTTAATGAATATTTTTTGGGCTGGACGGAGATTTGTAGTGGAGTCCCCCCAGGGGTTGGTATAGGGACCCTTGCTTTTCCTGATATATATTCATGATCTAGACCTTGGTGTACAAGGAACAATTTCAAAATTTGCATAAGATACAAAACTTGGAAGCATTTTAAATTGTGAGGAGGGCACTGTAGAACTTCAGAAGGACATAGACAAGTTGGAGTGGACAGATAGGTGGCAGATACAGTTCAAAGTGGAGAAATGTAAGGTGAAACATTTTGGTAGGAAGAACATGGAGATACAGTATAAAATAAAGGGTACAGATCTAAAGGATGTGCAGGAGTAGAGGGACCTGGGTGTATGTGTATAAGTCACTAAATGTGACAGGAGAGGTTGAGCGAATGGCTAATAAAGTATACAGTATCCTAGGTTTTAAATTAATAGGGGCATAGAGTCCAAGAGCAAGGAGGTTATGTTGAACTTATATAAGACACTAGTTAGATCTCAACTGGAGTATTGTGTACAGTTTTGGGTGCTGCAGTTTAGAAAGAATGTAAAGGCATTGAAGCGTGTAGAAGAGGTTGATGGGAATGGTTCCAGGGATGAAGAACTTCAAATATGAAGAGAGATTGGAGAAGATGGGACTCTTTTCCTCAGAAAATAAGGCTGAGAGGAGATTTGATAGAAGTATCCAAAATCATGAGGGTTCTTGAGAGAACCCATCTTGAAAGTATCGAGAACAAGACGACATGGATTTAAAGTAATTGGTAAAAGAAGCAAAAGTGATATGAGGAAAAACTTTTTCAAACAGCAAGTGGTTAAGGTCTGGAATGCACTATCTGAGAGTAAGGTGGATGCAGGTTCCATCGAGACATTCAAAGGGAACTAGATTATTATTTGAAAATAAACAATGTGCAGGGTTACAGGGAGAAGGCAGGAGAATGGCACTTGGTGAATTGCTCATTCGGAGAGGTGGCACAGACATGATGGGCTGAATGGCCTCCTTCTGCACTGTAACAATTATGTGACCTTATCATGGATGTGGTGGATTTAATGCCTAGTGAATCTCAACACTCTTTCTGCTGTCACTGTTACAGGGGCTTACCACTGGGAGGCCCAGAACCTTCCTGCTTCAGGTGATAGGCCCCTTTTAATATGCATATCGGGGCACATTACATGAGAATCCTGATTGCCATTTCAGGATAGAACAAGTAAAATCTCAGGACCAGCCCCACTGGAAAGGCAGGTTTTAAATATCTTAATTTAGTTTAATTTTTTTTCATTTATTCTTTCATGGAATGTGGTCGTTGCTGGCAAAGCCAGGATTGTTGCTCTTCGCTAGTTGCCATTGAACTGAGTGGCTTGCTTGGCCATTTCAGAGGACAGTTAAGCATCAGCCACATTGATGTGGGTCCAGAGTCACATGTGGGCCAGACCAGGTGAGGACAACAGATTTCCATCCCTAAGGGGCATGAGTGAACCAGATGGGTTTTTATGCTAATCGATGATAGTTTCAATACTGTAATATGTCTTTAAAGGATAGGAGCATGACATTGCTTGAAAGGACGTGTTTTATGTGATCCAGTTTTAGATTCACTTTTACTTTTAAACAGAGCACACACACAGCACTGCTGCTGATGAGTCTTCAAGCTTTATACCTTTCTATAGCTGTTCTCATGTGCCTAGTCTCAATAAATGAACCCAATGTTTACCCAATCCCTTATGAGTGGTACGTGCCTTTATATCATTATAAAAACATGACACGGTGGCGGCAAACACACAAAATGGGAGCAGGAGTACGCCATTCGGCCCCTCAAGCCCGCTTTGCCATTCAACAAGATCAAGGCTGATCTATTTGTGTTTCGAATTCCACATTCCCATCAATCCCTGATGACCTTTGATGCCCTTGCCTAATGTTGCCTAATCTATATATCTCCGCCTTAAAAATATTCAATGACCTTGCCTTCACTGCTGCCTGATGCAGAGAGTTCCAAAGTCACATAACTCTCTGAGAGAAAACATTTTCCCTCATCTTTGTTCTAAAAGAGCAACCTATAATTTTAAAACAGTGGCCCCTAGTTCTGGGCTCACCCACAAGAGGAAACATCCTTTCTATGTTCATCTTGTCAATGCTGTTCAGAATGTTATATAGTACAATCAAGTCACCTCTCAACCTTCTAGACTCCAGTTATTTTTTTATTCATTCATGGGATATTGGTATCACTGGCTAAGCCACCAATTATTGCCCATCCCTAATTACCCTTGAGAAGGTGATGATGAGCACCTTCAACCACTGCAGTCCATGTGGTGTAGGTACATCCACAGTGCTGTTAAGGAGAGAGTTCCAGGATTTTGACCCAGTGACAGTGAAGAAACAGCGATATATTTCCAAGTCAGAATGATGAGTGACTTGGAGAACTTTCAGGTGGTGGAATTCCCATGTCCCCCCCTAGATGGCTGCAGTCGTGGTTTTGAATGTGCTATCTAAAGAGGTCGGTGAGTTCCTGCAGTACATCTTGTAGATGGTACGCAATGCTCCCAGCATTGGGAATGAATGTTTGTGGATGTGGTACCAATCAAGCAGCTCGCTTTGCCCTGGATGATGTCGAGCTTCTTGAGTGTTGTTGGAGCTGCACTCATCCAGGCAAGTGGAGGGCATTCCATCACACTCCTGACTTGTGCTTTGGGGTCGTCAGGAGGTGAGTTACTCACTGCAGGTTTCCTAGCCTCTGACCTGCTCTTGGAGCCACAATATTTATATGGCTAGTCCAGTTCAGTTTCTGGTCAATAGTAATGCCCAGGATATTGACATTGGGGGATTCAGTGACGGTAATGCCATTCAACATCAAGGGCCAATGGCTAGATTCTCTCTTGTTGGAGATGGTTATTGCCTGGCACTTGTGTGGGGTAAATGTTACTTCCAACTTGTCAGCCCAAGCTTGGATATTGTTCAGGTCTTGCTACATTTGGACATGGACTGCTTCATGATGAAGCAGCTGAAGATGGTTGGGCCTAGAACACTACCCTGAGGAACTCCTGCAGTGATGTCCTGGAGCTGAAATGATTGGCCTCCAGCAACCACAACCTTTGTGCTAGGTATGACTCCAACCAGAGGAGAGAATTCCACTTGATTCCCATTAACTCCAGCTTTGCTAAGACCCCTTGATGCCATACTCAGTCAAATGTGGCTTGATGTCAAAGGCAATCACTCTCACCTCACCTCTAGTGTTCAGCTCTTTTGTCCATGTTTGAACCAAGGCTGTAATGAGGTTAGGAGCTGAGTGGCCCTGGCAGAACCTAAAGTGAGCATCAGTGAGCAGGTTATTGCTAAGCAAGTGCTGTTTGATAGCACTGTTGATGGCCCCTTCCATTACTGATGATTGGGGGCAGACTGATGGGGCCATAATTGGCTGGTTGGATTTGTCCTGCTTTTTGTGTACAAGACATGCCTGGGCAATTTTCTACATTGTCAGGCAGATGCCAGTGTTGTAGCTGTAATGGAACAGCTTGGCTAAGGGTGCATCAAGTTCAGGAGCACAAGTCTTCAGTACTATTGCCGGAATATTGTCAGGGCTCATAACCTTTGCAGTATCCAGTGTCTTTAGCCATTTCTTAATATCGTGTGGAGTGAATCAAATTGGTTGAAGACTGGCACCCAGAGGAGGCTGAGATAGTATCCTCAATGTGAAGGTGGGACTTCATCTCCACAAGGACAGAATCATACCTTAAAGATAATGTCCCAGACACCACCGTTCCATTGCTGGGTATGCCCTGTACCAAGGGCAGGGCAGACCCAGAAGAGGTGGCGGCGCAGTGGTATACATTCAGAAGGGAGTTGCCCTGGGAGTCCTCAATTTGACTCTGGACCTCATGAAGTCTCATGGCATCAGGTCAAATATAGGCAAGGTAGCCTTCTGCTGATTACAACCTACCCCCTACCCTCTCCTCCTTCCCCCCTCTCCCTCAGCTGATGAATCAGTGCTTCTCCAGGTTGAGCATCACTTGGAGGAAGCACTGAGGGTGTCAAGGGAGAATGTACTCTGGGTGGGAGACTTCAATGTTCATCACCAAGAGTGGCTCGATAGCACCACTACTAATGGAGCTGGCTGAGTTCTAAAGGTCAACTGCTAGACTGGGTCTACAGCAGGTGGTGAAGGAACCAACAAGAGGGAAAAACATACTTGACCTCATCCTCAACAACCTGCCTGCCGCAGATGCATCTGTCCATGACAGGATCAGTAGAAGTGACCACCGCACATTCCTTGTGACCGCCTTCACACTGAGGATACTCTCCATCGTGTTGTGTGGCACCACCACCGTGCTAAATGGGATAGATTTCAAACCGATCTAGCAACTCAAGACTGGGCAATCATGAGGTTCTGTGGGCCATCAGCAGCAGCAGAATTGTACTCAACCACAATCTTTAACCTCATGGCCCAGCATATCCCCCACTCTACAATTACACAAGCCAGGGGATCAACCCTGGTCCAATGAAGAGTGCAGGAGGGCATGCATAAAGCAGTACCAGACATACTTAAAAACAAGCTACAATACAGGACTACAAGGTGGTAATTGTAGAGTGGGGGATACACTGGGCCATGAGGTTACAGGTTGTGGTTGAGTACAATTCTGCTGCTGTTGATGGCCCACAGTACTTCATGGATGCCCAGTCTTGAATTGTTAGATTTGTTTGACATCTATCTCATTTAGCACCATGGTAGTGCCACACAACACAATAGAGGGTATCCTCAATGTGAAGGCAGGACTTCGTCTCCACAAGGATTGTGCGGTGATCACTCCTACCAATACTGTCTTAGACAGATGCATCTGCTGCAGGCAGGTTGGTGAGGATGAGGTCAAGTATGTTTTTCTCTCTTGTTGGTTCTCTCACCACCTGCTGTAGACCCAGTCTAGCGCTATGTCCTTTAGGGCTCAGTCAGTAGTGGTGCTACCGAGCTACTCTTGGTGATGGACATTGATGTCCCCCTCTCAGACTACATTCTGCGCCTTTGCCACCCTCAGTGCTTCCCCCAAGTGGTGCTCAACACGGAGGAGCACTGATTCATCAGCTGATGGAGGGCAGTACGTGGTGATCAGCAGGAGGTTTCCTTGCCCACATTTGACCTGATGCCATGAGACTTCATGGGGTCTAGAATCAATGTTGAGGACTCCCAGGGCAACTCCCCCACTCCCCTGATTGTATACCACTGTGCTGCCACCTCTGCTGGGTCTGTCCTGCCTGTGGGACAGGACATACCCGGCAATGGAATGGTGGTGTCTGGGACATTGTAAGGTCTGATTCTGTGAATAAGACTGTCAAGCTGTTGCTTGACTAGTCTGTGAGACAGCTCTCCCAATTTTGACACAAATTCTCCCAATTTGACACAGATGGTTAGTTCGGTTTCATTCCTTATTGACTCGGTTTTAGTGGTTTGATACAACTGTGTGGCTTCCTAGGCCATTTTGGAGGGCATGTAAGAGACAACCACATTACTATGGGTCTGGGACGGCAGATTTCCTTCCCTAAAGACAATTATTGAACTAGATGTGTTTTTACAATAATGGACATGGTTTCATTGTCATCATCATTAGACTTTTAATTTCTGGGCATTACCCAGGATCTCTGGATTGCTATTCCATTGACAATACAGCTACGCCATTGCCTCCCCCAAACAGAAACAAGCCCAATCTGTCCAACCTTTCCTCATAAGACAACCCACTCATTCAACCTATCAATCTAGCAAATCTCCTCTGAACCGCCTCCAACCCATTTGCATCTTTTGTTAAATAAGGAGACTAAAACTGCGCACAGTATTTGAGATGTGGCCCTGTATAACTAGAGCATAACATCCTTAATTTTATGTTCAATTCCTCCAAAAAGAATACCATTTCATTAGCCTTCTTAATTACTTGCTGTACCTGTATACTAACCTTTTGTGACTCATGCACCAGAACTCCGAGATCCTTCTGCAACTTGGAATGCTGCAGCCATTCTCCGTTTAAATAATACTCTGCTTTTTTATTCTCGTCAAAGTGAACGACTTCATATTTTTCCACATTATACTCCATCTGCCAGATCTTTGCCCACTCACTCAACCTATCTATATCCACCTGCAACCTCCTTATGTCCTCTTCACAACATACTTTTCTACCTATCTTTGTGCCATCTGCAAATTTAGCTACCATGTCTTTACTCCACCACCACCACCCCCCTCCACCATCTAAGTCATTGATGTAAATTGTAAAAAGTTGAGGCCCCTGTGGGACTCCATTCATCACATCCTGCCAATCAGAAAAAGACCCATTTACGCATACCTGTTTCCTGCCAGCTAGCTGATCTTCTATCCATACTTATATGTTACTCCCTACAACATGAACTTTTATTTTCTGCAGTAACATTTGATGTGTCACCATATCAATTGCCATCTGGAAATCCAAGTACAGTACATCCCCAGACTCCCCTTTGTCCACAGCACATATTACTCAAATAAATTGGTTAAATATGATTTCCCTTTTACAAAACCATGCTGACTGTTCCCGATTACCTTGAGTTTTTCTAAGTGCCCAATTATAAACTCCTTACTGATCAATTCTGACACCTTTTCCACGACAAACATCAAGCTAATTGGCCTATAGTTTCCTGTTTTCTGCCTCCCTGCCCCACACACCCCCGACTTTCTTGAATAGAGGGGTTATATTTGCTACTTTCTAGTCTGATGGGACCTTTCCAGAATCGATTGAATTTTGGAAAATTAACACCAGCACATCTATTGCCACATAAGCCACCTCTTTTAAGGCCCTATTGAAGTCTATCAGGACCTAGAGACTTGTCAGCCCACAGATCCATGAGTTTGTTCAGTACTGCTTCCCTAGTGACTATAATTTCACCAAGTTCCCCTCTCCCTTCCACCTCCTGATTTACAGCTATTACTGGAATGTTTTCTGTCTCCTCTATAGTGAAGGCAGAAGCAAAATATTTGTTCATTTCATCCGCCATTTCCTTATTACCTGCTGTTAACCCCCAACTGTCACTCTAGAGGACCAACACTCACTTTACTTACTCTTTTCCTTTTCAAATACCTGTAGAAACTTTTGCTATCCGTTTTAAATTTTTAGCTATTTCTCCTCATCATAATTTCTTTCTCCCAATTAATCTTTTAGTCATTCTCTGCTGTTCTTTATATTCTGATCAATCATCCGACCTGCCACTCAACTTTGTGCAGTTATATGTTTTTTCCTTAAGTTTGATGCTTTCCTTAACTACTTTAGTTAACCATGGATAGTGGGTACTCCCATTAGATTTTTTCTTTCTAATAGGAATATACTTATCCTGAGTATTCTGAACTATCCCCTCAAATGTCTGCCACTGCTTCTCTATTGATCTATCTTCTAGCCTAGTATCCCAGTTCACTTCAGCTAGGTCAGCTTTCATGTCTATATAGTTGCCCTTTTTTAAGTTTAAAATACTAGTTTTAGACCCACTCTCCTCCTTTTCAAACTGGATGCAAAATTCAATCATATTATGGTCACTGCTACTTAGGGGTGCCTTTACCCTGAAGCCATTAATTAATCCTGTCACATTACACAATACCAAGTCTGTTATAACATTTTCTGTGGTTGGTTCCAGAAAGTGCTGCTCTAAGAAACTATCTGGAAAGCATTCTATGAACTCCTCATCCAGGCTACTACTACCAATATGATTTTCCAATTTATATGCAGATTAAAATCACCCGTGATTATTAGCATTCCTTTATAGCAAGTACCTAACATTTCTTCTTGTATATTTTTTCTACATTGTGGTTGTGAGGGGGCCTGTAGATCACTCCCACTAGTGACTTATTTCCCCTACTATTCCTCATCTCCACCCAATGTGATTCCACATCCAGATCTCCTGAACTAATGTCACCTCTAATTATTGCACCAATGCCATCCTTAATTAACAGTGCTACCCCTCAGCCTTTACCTATCTTCCTATTCTTGAATTTCACATACTCCTCAATATTCAGGACCCAATCCTTGACACCCTGCTGCCACATCCCTGTAATGACTAACAGATCATATTTATTTATTTCAATGTGCACTATCAATTAATTTACTTTGTTATGAATTCTCCGTGCATTCAGATACAGAGCTTTTAGTTTTCTCTTTTTGTTATCTTTTGTGCATGCTGTGGGATGGCATCTGTTTTCCATGAGATTGACAGTGTGAAATATGTGTTTACCACTCTTCATCGTGTTGTGCACATCATCATCATTTTTCTAGTTTTTTTCCTCACTTCAAGTATATGTTTCTGATGGGATACCAGATGGTCACTCAGATTGTTTGAAAGTACCCATTGTGTATGGTCTGTTTGGGTAAGTACACAGCTCTCTGTAGCTGCATCAGCCTTTGCTCTAGTGCACTGCAGCTGCCAATAGCCCTTTCTACCACATGACTTACAGCATTAAAGGAAAGCTGGACATTTTATTAGTGCATGCAGAAGGCTCAACTTCCACATGGCTTGCTAGGTTTGTGTGTTCTAGTGAGCGTGTCAACAATTAGGGTTGTATTTAGGACTTGAAATCTTTGTCAACCTGTGAGGATTGCTTCATACTTACATCCATTTTGAGGTAGCACCTTGATGCTATATGTTTTGAGTTTGTCTAGCATATCTTTCTGGAATGCTTCCATGGAAGTGGATGTGGTCACCAACTCAACAATTCTGTTTGCTAGCTCTGTGCTTGAAAAATCACAATCCGTACACTTTCCCTGCATCTGCTGACAAAGTGGTCTATGGATTCAGTTGACTATTTTGGAAATACATGAACTCTAGTCGATGAATACAGAAGTTTAACCTGGTTCTGAACAGGCCTTCCAATGTAGTCCATATCTTTTGGGGACCCTTTAGCTCTTCTACTGTTTATGCTTACATGTTCAGCCTGTGTATACCTTCATTCCCAATCACTAGGCATATTTCATGGCTTACTTTTCTGGTTTAGACACACCTGAATCAAGAGACCATAGCTCTGTACACTGTTTAAACATTCTGACTTCAGGTGGTAGGTCAGCTGCATCCCAATTCAAAGTGAGGAATTTTGTGGACATTCTGACAATATCCCTTTGATCTTCCTCCTTGTTTTATTCAGTTTATTGTTCAGCCACTCTCAACCACCTGTGATAATCGCAATCTTCTCCAGCTTGATTTTTATGATGGCTTTGTATTGTTTTTCTTTTTGTTCAATTCTCCCTTGTTTGTTATTGATCTGTCCCACATCCTGGTTACTTACCTTTCCCAACTAAGCTAACTCAGTACAGGTCCTCTCGATGCACTATCCTACTCACCATGGGGGATCCGTCTGCTTACCAGCTCTTTACTTGTGCACTATCCTAGCACTGTGTCTTCAAAGTTATTCTGCTGTCATCACACCAAGTTCTCAATACTCTCTGATGCTGCAGCTTCATTGTGGTCTAACTAAAACATCGAGGATCATCTCATGTCATGTAGCACAATCTAAGACTGTTCATCATGTTGTACCTGTATTGGATCTTGCCGCCATGTCATGTCTTTATAATGATATAAAGACACCAGTCACTCATAAAGTATTGAGTAAACACTTTGTGGGCTCAGTTATTGAGACTAGTCATGTGAGAATAGCTAGAGGAAGTCATAAAGCTTGAAGACATGTCGGTAGTAGAGCTGTCTGTGTGTCTCTGTCTAAAAGCAAAAGTGAAACTAAAACTGGACTGCATGACATACTTCCTTTCCAGTGATATCATGCTCCTATCCCTTAAAGGCACATTACAACAAAGTCTAGCTTTCAGATATTTTCTTAAACCCCATGGTGGGATTTGAATCCTTGCTGCAGAGCATTAAGTCTGGGTCTCTGAGTTACTAATCCTGTGACATTACCAGTGTGACATCAACTCCCTCTTTGCAGGCTACAGAAGAACATGAGGGCTCCTTCATGTTTCATGAAACAATTTGAGCTGCTACCGCCCCATGCTACATTCTCTTCCATGAATGTGACCACCATCCCTCTCCCATCCACAATATTTTCCATGCATTTGGCCAAATGGCCTCCAGGCTGCTTGATATTGTGCCTGTCCTGGATGCAGTGAAGCTTCCCAGGCTTCCCCATTAGCTCTGGCAAATTGCTGGTTCTATTTAAACATGACTGCGTCGCAAGATGGCTCCAGCGTCTCCACTGCTGAAACCGGCAGGTTTCTGGTGCCTTCGCCGATTGGCTCCCCCAGACATTTATCTTCTGGATTTTTGAAACTACACCACCCAAATAGAAATATGTTGTGATGTTATACCAATGAAATGTCTTCATAATTCCTTTTCTTTAAAGTGGAATATAATGTAGTTGAGAGGCAGCCTCCAAGGCATCTAAAATGCTTGGGTTCATGAAACGGAACTTGCATCAATATTCAACTACAGTGAAGGAAATGCTATACCAGACAATAGTTAGACCACACCTTCAATATGGTGTAACCACTTGGGACCCATATACTGGTAAAAACGTTACCCTCCCTGAGAGAATGCTATATCGGGCAGTTCATTTTGTTACAGATAATTACTCGAGGTACTAGTGTTTCCCAGTTAGTCAGGTCACTCAGCAGGTCTAGTCCCCAGAACTGAAGAAAGGCCCATAGGTTAACATGCCTCTATAAAATTCTGAATGGACAGTGAAACATTTCTAAACAGTACATCAAGCCCAAACGTGACCGAGCTCGAAGTATTTACAGCCAACAATTCCAACTGTATGCACTCCAACATGCTTCTTTTGATAACTCCTTTTTCCCTAGAACTATTAATGACTGGAACAACCTTCCACAAACCATAATCTCCATGCTATGTAAGGATTCTTTAGGAAAACCTGTTGAGCTTTTTTCGTTAATGTGACTATCAAATGCACTCATTGAGCACCCCCTGTGAAAACTCCCTAGTGGAAAATTATATGGGGAAACCTTACCACGCACCACCTGGCAAGTACCCTCAAATTCAGCAACCCCTTAGAAAAAATACGTTATCATAATTGTGACTTGTGACTGGCAACCAATCAAGCAAATTGGAAATTCTGTTAAAGTTCCTCTTCTTGGGATCATCCCAGTGATAGTCAAGAGAGGATTTTTTCAGGGAAGAATGTGCACTGATTGTCAGCAGGTTATCACTCTGCAGCATAAGTCAGGTTAGGAAAGATTGAGAGAGTTATTTTTCTTCCCAGCATTGGAGAGGCTGATTTACTACATCTGTACACAACTACACAAGCTGCAACGTTTTGATCAAATCAAGGAAAGAATAAATAATTGAATGCCTGAGGAAATACATTCCAGGATAATCAGACAGAATCTTCAGCCTCGGCAGCCTGATTGAACTTGTTACTGTGACAACGAGATGTACAGTTTCTCGAACCCCTTTTTTATACCACAGATTAAGATTTGATTTTTTCAAGGCTGTCATGCTCCATTTCTGATCTGGCGTAAACAAGTGCAAGGGCACTGGGAGCCATGGGCAGTGGGTGTTATGGCCTTTGACACCATGGGATAACCTTTGATTCAGTTCAGTTGAGTGGGATGAAAGTCTCTTCCCTTTGACAGCAGCAAGGAGCCAGTTTAAAGTGTGTGTTTGGAGCTGTCTCAACTCATTTTCTAACAGTTACAAGACCACAGTACAAACAGACCATTCATGTGGCACAAAACCAGCAATGAACCATCTTAAAAGGACCATCGGATGACCATTGTGAAGAACTTTTGAGGTTGGAGTTAATATAGGCAGAACAGTAGCAAATGGAGTTCAATTCATGGAATTGTGAGGTAATGCATTTGGAGAAGGCTAACAAGGCAAGGGAATATGCAATAAATGGTAGGATGCTGAGACGTGTTGAGGAACTGAGGGACCTTGGAATGTATGTCTACAGATTGAATGTAGCTGGATAGGTGGATAAAATAGTCAAGAAGGCAAATGGAATTCTCCCTTTATTTAGTTGAGAACTATAGCTGGTTGAGACTATGACAGGGAGATTATGCTAGAATTGCATGAAATGCTAGCTTGGCCCAGCTAGAGTACGGCATACAGTTCTGGTCGCTTCATACAGGAATGGTGCAATTCCTCCAAAGCATACAGAGGAGATTGATAAGGAGGTTGCCAGGTTTGGGGAATTTTTGCTATGACAAAAAACTAGGTAAGCCCAAGTCATTCTCTTTCAATCAGATGAGGCTGAGGGGGGATTTAATGAGGTATATAAAATTGAGGGGCCTAGATGGAGTGGATAGGAAGGATGTAATTCCTTTAGGAATGAGGCCAATAACCAGGGGGCATAGATGTAAAGTAATTAAAGTAAAGCCAAGAGGATTATTGGAGAAGTTTTTCACCCAGAGAGTAGTGAGGGTCTGAAGCTCTCTCTCTGAAAGGTTGGTAAAAGCAGAAACCCCCATCGCATTTATAAAATACTTGGACGTACACTACAGGCAAGGGACCAAGAGCTGGAAAGTGGGCATTGGATGGATAACTTTTTTTGACCAGCAACTCATAGGATCAGTATAAAGGAACTTTATCATAAACCCATGCTGTGTCCAGCACAAAAGTGTTTGATGGGACAGCGTAAAGGGAGATTTACTCTACACCTAACCCGTGCTGTCCCTGCCCTGTGAATGTTTGATAGGACAATGTAGAGGGAGCTTTACTCTGTATGTGTCATGGACACAATGTGTGTGTTCCTTTACTGCCCATGATTAGTATGTTTTGTATGAAGGACATGTGCCTTTTCTTACCCTTGGAGTGTGTGTCCCAATTAAATAATACAGCAGCAAGCTTTTGTGGGTTTAAAAATAAAGGTTATTTATACTCCCACACTCAGCCTGAATTAAACACAACTTCTCACGTACTTGTTTATAAGCAAACACGCATGCATGCACTTACACACATAAAGATTAGATACAGATAAAATAATGCACTTTTACAGATTATAGTTATCTCAGCCTCTGGTTTATGATCTCTGGTCTCTCACGTGGCAGGCCTCTGGTCTTTGAATGGAGCTGATGCTTTAAAGTTGAAGTGAGGGTCTTGTAAAGTGAAGGCTTCACAGGAGGTTGTGGGGTTTCATGTAGTGAACTATTTGGGAAGTTTGAACTTTAACTGGAACTTTGACTGCCTGGTGTCTAGCAGCTTGTTTCTGAGCCTGGTTCACAGACTGGTGGAACTGATAGTTCGATGGCTTTGGCATAATTGTCTGCAAACAGATCCTAGATGATCATTTAAGCAGCCAAAGACAACATGGCTGCCTCCATGTGGCTTTTCCCCAGTTCAAAGTCTTTTTCCAAATATGGTAGGGTTTTCATGTTGATTACACATCCTGTGTTGTGGGTTAAAACCTCTGAAGGCTTGAGACAGTCAGTGTTTTTGTTTTAGAATGACCCATTCAATCTCATAATATCCCTGTGATTGGTTTCAGGGAAGAGCTTCGACTGAAGTCTGGATAGATCTTTTGTCCCCTCTTAAGAAGGGAATGGTTCCAATCCATAAAGGAAGTCAGATAACCTGGGGCGGCCAGCTTTTCTAGCCTTTTGTGTTGAGTTTTAAAATATAGAATTAGTTTGAAGTCCAGAAAAGGACATGCCAGTCCTAGGCATGACACTAACCCTCGCTGAACTTGCCCTTAAAGTGTTTGAAGGGTAAGTGGAGAGGAAGCTTTACTCTGTACCTAACCCATGGTGTACCTGACAAATGGAAGTATTTGATTTGTAGAGGGAGCTTTATTCTGTATCGAGCCCATGGTATACATGCCCTGGGAGTGTTGATGGGACAGTGCAGCAGGAGCTTTACTCTGTATCTAATTTGTGCTGTACCTGATCTGGCAGTGTATGATGGAAGAGTGTAGTTTCACCAGCAATGGCATTTCCTATCTTAATAAACATAGAGTTAACCAAATAATAAGTGGAATGTGATGCAGAATATTCTGTTTTTATCAGAGTGAAGAATCAGTCTCCGGACAGGTGCACATTCATTGTGAAACAGAATCAGTTCTACCCAGTAACTGCTCTGATACAGGATGAGAATTTATAGTTAGTAAGGATGATATCTCAGTTTAAATATGTAGCTTGGAGATAATCCTTTAATGATCAGACTCTGACAATGTTACAATGAAACAATTGGTTCAACTCAATTTCACAAAGCTGTAATATGAAGCAGAGCTGTTGAATGGTGCTGAACGGTAATGTGGATTTAACTTTAATCAAGTTATTCCCTTTTCATTCAACTTTGGATTATAATGAACCTTTAACAAGTTCAGATAACAAGGTTAGACTAACAAGGCTGATAATTGCAATTAAAAAGGATATACTTTGATTCTGACTGCAGCATCTGAAATATCAACTCTTAGATTCCAGATCACCACAAACAGTGGGTCCTTGCCTGAAAAGTATACAAACCAACCCTCTGTTAAAATGAACTTGTTAAAAATTTCCTTCTTTTATCTTTCAATATGATTCTGGTGCATTAATAGATTTCATATCTCAAGAAGCACAGAACTCAGTTTATTCTTTCTGGTACCTCTTCCCTATTTGACTTCTAATGCTAAACATCATCTCCCAATTGGCTCCCGATGCCTGGCATCATTTTCCCAGTTGGCTTCAAGCGCTGACCATCATGCTGAACTGAATGAATCGTAAGCAGGTAGCCTGTCTGAAGTCTCTTTGTGATGTTCCCTTTGGACAAATTCCCAACCTTGATACTGGGCCTGTCTTTGAGTTTTGCCTCCTTCCAGTTCACTGTCTGTCATTCCCATGTTCCCTGTGATTTTTACCCCTACCCCATGATTTACAACCCATCTCACTATGGATCCTTCCCTCATTTTGCCCATCCAAGACTTAACCTGCCCAAGGTTCATCCACCTGATTTAAATCTTGCCAATGATTTATGATGACCCAATTTGCTCAATTGCAGTCTCCGCTGCAGTCAGATCATGAGGTCCTCACCTGTTCCTCCATGGCATCAGTAACGAATGTAACAATGCACTGCTGTAGCTCAGGGACAACATGTGATACATCTGTAAGAGCAGCTGATGTGCATTCATCCAAACCATGAGTACGGGCTTGTCCTGTGTGTGAGGTGGTGTATGAGCATCAGAGAGGAGCTGAAGTATTGAGCTGAATTTTGATCTTCAGGATTGGCATCACTCATAGGAGAAGGTGGGGGATGGGTACTGGGGAGGGAGGAGGCATTCAAGCAGGTGAAATTAACAGTGGCTTAGGAAGCCAGTTTGGGCCAGCTGCCTTTCAGGTTTCAGTCCTGGGCATTAGGCTGTGTGTGTGTGTAGGAGACACAGATAATCACCAAAGATATGTTAATCACTAGGTTAGTGATATTGATATGGGATTTCTACTTGAACTCTGGGCCCATGTGTTTCCCAGGTTTCCTGGAACTAACAGTGAAAGCACAATAAGAACACAATGGTAATCGAGGGGGCTGACAGCATGTCAGGGAAATGTGTCAATAAAAACTCAATACTCACAGCTCCTTTCTTACCCAGTCTATGGAAAAGGGTTTGTTCTCAGTACTTGTACTAAGAGGTTAATCTAAATACTTTGGGGGTGTTATCTACACTTTGGAGGCTTGGGGTCTATTTGCACATTGGATTTCTCAGGTAGCACAGTTGTCACTTACACTGCCTTATCCTAGACTTCCACTGAGGACCAAGGTGACCAGCTCCAGCAGCAATAACAGGAGTAACAAACAAGCTCCTACTTACAGAAGTGATTTCGCAGGAGGGAGGGCTGCAGGAGATAGGTGCACCTCATAGGATGCCACATGTGTCTCACAGGGAGTGGAATTTAATGCTCCCCCCCATGGCAAGTTTGGTGGTAGGGGATATTTAATTAGGCAGAGGGTGGCAGGTGAAACCCTGCTGCTTTCTTGCCTACAACCTGATTAAGTCCAGGGCAGGAAGGCCAATGGAAGGCCTTCCCACCCTGCCACCAATTGAGGCCCTCAACTGAGCAATTAATACCTTCTTAGGGGCCTCATTCCACTACTGCTGGTATTAACCCAGCACTGGACAGGGAATCTCACCATGCTGGGAATATGAAAAGCAAACTCTGCTTGGGTTGCTTGAGGGCTTCCAGGATGGGTGTCTCATTTAAAAGCACTCAATGCCTAATTGTGGGACCCGGCATCAGGAAGGGTGGGGTGGGGGGGAGGTTCTGTTGAGAACTAACCCCTCCTTCCCTGCAACTCCCCTCGTGCCATCAGTCACCTGTGGCCAGGGATCCAATGATGTCTTACCGGCAGCAGCCATGCCACCCCAGTGACACTGCCGTCCAATAGCGCTGCCAACCTCTGATTGGACAGCATCCTCAGGCCAGCATCTCTTAGTGGGTGGGACTTTTGTCCTGGGGTCCTTGATGCCAGGTCAGACCCACTGCTGCCCTGTTAAATGTCTGAATGACACTTAATTCAGCGTGCCTTCCCTAAAAGAGATGATTTGGGGCTCTTGCCAGCTCTCCAGTCTCATGACACCTCCACTAAAAACCATTCAGGTTCTAAGGGCAGAAGATAATCTTCCTTAGTGAGTGATTTTTATTCATTCCAAGGATGTGAGGGACACTGGCAAGGTCAGCATTTTTTTGTTCATTAGCCTTGAGAAGCCACCTTCTTGAACCACTGCGATCCATGTGCTGTAGGGACTCCCATAGAGTGAGTTCCAGGATTTGACTCAGTGACAGTTCCAAGTCAAGATGTTATGGAGGAGAAGTTGTTGTGTTCCCATGTGCCTGCTGCCCTTGTCCTTCTAGGTCAGGGATGGGGAACCTTTATCTCATCACACATCGGCCAAATCACTCGTGAGCCACACACACATAATCAATTTAGCTTAGTTAGAGAATACAGAAACGTTCAACTCACCCATTGTTTTAATGCAATGCCTGAATTTGAATATTATACTGCTAAATATTATTATGGTGATTTTGCTGACGCTTCTATCCAAAGCAAATTCATAACGATGATGATAAATGCAATTTTGAAGACGCTACTGTCATAGGTCTATATTTTTAGAAACCTTGCTGCGTGCCAGATGAAATTGAGCAACAGGCTGAATCTGGCCCACAGGTCATAGGTTCCCCACCCTGTTCTAGGTGACAGAGATCGTGTGTTTGGAAAGTGCCGTTGACAGATTTTGCCATTGTCGTTTTGGTGCTCGGGTTGGTACCGAGTGGTCCATCGTTTTTTTTTTTTGCTTATTCAACTTTCTGTAGCCATTTGACACAATCAAGTGGCTTGCTAGACCATCTGAGAAGGCATTTAAAAATCAGCCACAGTGCCCCGGGCCTGGAGTCACAGATAGGTCAGAATGGGTCAGAACAAAGATTCCCTTCTCTGAAGGCTACTAGTGAACCAGATAGGTTTTTAATGACAATCCTGTCATTTCATGATTATTTTTAACATGATTTGCATTTTATTCCAGATTTTATTAATCAACTTAATTTATATTTCCTCAGCAGTTATAATGGGATTCAAACTTATGTCCCTGGAGTTTTGGTCCGAACTTTTAGATTACCAGTCCAGTAACATCATTATTATCTCCCATAATGGTGATATGGGAGCATCTCAGGTGAGATGTGGGGTCTCGTGTGAGGTAGTGGCAGACACAGTCTGAGAAGAGGCCTTGTTGCCAGCTGAACCTGGTGGTCATGGTAATGCCATCACATTTTCTTTTTGTTGCCTCTAGACCCTTCTAGATCTCCCAGGAGCCACCATGGTTCTCTGCTTCTCCCTGCTGTTCCCTGCTTTCTGTTCCTGCAAGGAGAGAAAGATCTATAAGTGAGAATGATAGCGTGTGTTTAACGGATGAATGGAGAGCATTTGTTGATGGTGACCATGAGGGCGAGGCATGTTATTGAATACAGATAATGGCCAGTGTGGTGTCTGAATGGACAGATGAGTGTGGACAGTTGAGATACAGGCGTAATCTGTGCTAGAGCAGGCAGGCTGACAAAATGGGCTGGTGCACACATCTAGATGGAGAGACATGTGTCATTGCCTTTCCTGGCTACCTAAGGTCATTGAGGCACTTCCTCCAGTGGATTCAGGAGTGTGGTACCATATTCCTCTGGGTAACATTCAAGGCTAACTCCAGGCATGCCTTCTTTGTACCAGCAGAAAGCTTCATCCTCCCACTGCTAGAAAACAGTGTTTCTCTCCAGCTCCTTTACAGTTCATAAGAGCATATCCAAGGAGGTGGAGTTGAAGAAAGGTGCAGTCTTTGTCCATCTCAACCCCATCATAATATGTTTTGGCTCGTAATGGCAACTGCAAATGCTTCAGCTTGCATGTTCAGAGAGTTCCTACTGAAATCCAGATTACATCATGTAAACCCAAATCTCATTAATTGGATGGGAAACCCTAAAGTAAAATGATAATGAGGCAGCTGAGTTTAAAAAGTCATTGACAGACCTGCTGAACATAGCCTTCTGGATTTCTCACGTGTTATCGAATACCCTCAATACCCAGCAAGCTCCCAGGGTATCAGTGAGTTGAAATGCAGACTATTGGTTCTACCTTAAAACAGGCTCAGAGCAGACAAGGACTGGCACATGTATAATACCAAATAGAAAATCAATCAACCACCTATATTTCCCAAGGTGAAAATAGATCAGAGTCAAATGATTATTAAACTTACCATTGGTCTCGAGGATGGGAGGAGGAGAAGCAGCATAGGTGGAAATGTCACCATGACCTGGCACTAGTCCTTAATACACAAGGTACAAGATTGCAATGGGGGCAAGGAGCTCAATCTGTCAAATACCATAGCTTGTTTTGATGAAACACCATTGCAAGGAATAGGGTCCTTTAATTCTCTCTCTCTCTCTCTCTCTCTCTCTCTGAAAAAGTACATAAAGAATTTGAAGGAATCAGAGACCAAGACAAGTTGGAGATAAAGATCACAATGATTGTGCTCCCTGCACTGAGGCCGCTAGACTCTATAAACATTCCCGAGCAGATATCAGGAAGCCTGCCGCCACCTTCCGTACACCCATATCTATCCCTTATCCAGCAAATGGCTTCCAGCATGAGGTAAATAAAAAAGTAGAGGAGATGGAGAGGGATGGGGAGGTGACCATCCTGTCCTGTATTCATTGGTCATTGGGTTTGAACATAGTTTACACTATCAACTCCTAGAAATAAAGTATATTAATGAGTGCCTGGAGACAGGGGGCAGTTCTTGTCAGGCTGCCTGCTTCAGGTGGAAGATGGACCAGGGAAGATGAAGGAAGACTGGGGCAAGAGTTCCAGAACATTTTGGCTAGAGAGCAGAATGCTGCCATCACAACCTGCTGAGATCAATACACCTTGTGCTAAGTGTCCATTCATCCTCTGGGATCAGTGAACCACTCTCAACTGTCATGGGTTGTATACTTTTCCTGTCTATGTAGCTAATGCATTAAATCTAAACTGTTGCTTCTTAATAAACTACCTTATAATTTCTTACGAATACGTGACTGGTTATCTTAGGTATGTGACTCCCCAACCCAAAATCTTACACCATTTTAACTCCCTTCAGCTTCAGTCACATGACCAAATGGCGAGCCACCAGAATAGCCGTGTCTCAGTGGTTGCACTGAGAAGATCTTGCTGAAGTCTGCACTTATTCCTAGAGTTCCCTGTGATTTCCACCTTAAAATGAGCAATGTGCTGTCTGCCTCAGATTGTACTGAGTACAACACTCCCACCTGTGTCAGACATCTCAGCACTTAATTCATGTGTGGCTCAATTTATTTTCCTATCAGTTGTAAATATTACTGAATGAATAGATTTTTCACTTTACCACGCTTACAGCCCAAATCTTCAAGACTGAGAATACTGTACAGTGCTCCATCATTCCAGCTCTTACTAAAGTCTCGCTAACTGGTGCCAGTGAAGGGAACTGTGACCATGAATGAATGTTTAGCGAACCCTTTATTGTTTGATGCAAGAATCTACAGGAGGACTTTGGAACAGAACTTAATGTCAAAATAACAGCAGCACTAAGGGTGCTCACTGTTATTTACAGGTAAAAGATTCTGTAATTCAGCAGATGTCTGGTTAAATCTGAACGTCCAGAAGAATCTGTCCAAGTTGCTCCACTCCATGTTTGCCCTTCACCTCCCATTTCAAAAACAGAATTACCTGGAAAAACTCAGCAGGTCTGGCAGCATCGGCGGAGAAGAAAAGAGTTGACGTTTCGAGTCCTCATGACCCTTCGACAGAACTTGATTTCGAGTCCAAGAAAGAGTTGAAATATAAGCTGGTTTAAGGTGTGTGTGGGGGGAGTGGGGGCGGAGAGATAGACAGAGAGAGAGGTGCTTGTGTAGACAAACAAGCAGTGATAGAAGCAGATCATCAAAAGATGTCAGCGACAATGGTACAAAAGAACACATAGGTGTTAAAGTTGGTGATATTATCTAAACGAATGTGCTAATTAAGAATGGATGGTAGGGCACTCAAGGTACAGCTCTAGTGGGGGTGGGGGGAGCATAAAAGATTTTAAAATATTTAAAAATAATGGAAATAGGTGGGAAAAGAAAAATCTATATAATTTATAGGGAAAAAAAAAGGGAAAAAGGGGGAAACAGAAAGGGGATGGGGATGGGGGAGGGAGCTCACGACCTAAAGTTGTTGAACTCAATATTCAGACCGGAAGGCTGTAAGGTGCCTAGTCGGAAGATGAGGTGTTGTTCCTCCAGTTTGCGTTGGGCTTCACTGGAACAATGCAGCAAGCCAAGGACAGACATGTGGGCAAGAGAGCAGGGTAGAGTGTTAAAATGGCAAGCGACAGGGAGGTTTGGATCATTCTTGCGGACAGACCGCAGGTGTTCTACAAAGCGGTCACCCAGTTTACGTTTGGTCTCTCCAATGTAGAGGAGACCACATTGGGAGTAACGAATGCAGTAGACTAAGTTGGGGGAAATGCAAGTGAAATGCTGCTTCACTTGAAAGGAATGTTTGGGCCCTTGGACGGTGAGGAGAGAGGAAGTGAAGGGGCAGGTGTTACATCTTTTGCGTGGGCATGGGGTGGTGCCATAGGAGGGGGTTGAGGAGTAGGGGGTGATGGAGGAGTGGACCAGGGTGTCCCGGAGGGAGCGATCCCTACGGAATGCCGATAAGGGGGGTGAAGGGAAGATGTGTTTGGTGGTGGCATCATGCTGGAGTTGGCGGAAATGGCGGAGGATGATCCTTTGAATGCGGAGGCTGGTGGGGTGATAAGTGAGGACAAGGGGGACCCTATCATGTTTCTGGGAGGGAGGAGAAGGCGTGAGGGCGGATGCGTGGGAGATGGGCCGGACACGGTTGAGGGCTCTGTCAACGACCGTGGGTGGAAAACCTCAGTTAAGGAAGAAGGAGGACATGTCAGAGGAACCATTTTTGAAAGTAGCATCATCGGAACAGATGCGACGAAGGCGAAGGAACTGGGAGAATGGGATGGAGTCCTTACAGGAAGCGGGGTGTGAGGAGCTGTAGTCGAGGTAGCTGTGGGAGTCAGTGGGTTTGTAATGGATATTGGTGGCCCATTTCTTTATGGACCAAAATGTATTTGCCCGTTATTCTGAATATTTAGTCTTGTCATTATAAGCATAAGTAATAACAATTAAATTACTGTTAATCACAGCCAAGCAACCTTTTTAGCATTGAAAATCAATTGTTACAAGTGTGGGGTTTCATTCCTTCAGGTTTTGAATCTTTTTGGGTGATTTTAAAAATGTAAAATTTTATTTTCAATTCTTATGTTTCCTTTGTGTCTCTTTTTCTCAAGCTAATCTTTCTTTTCCTCTCTCTATTCCTCTCTCAGTACCTTATCTGATGTTGAATTCAATTGTTGAGTTGTCAGACAGCTGGCAGCAAGCCAATGAATCCAATATTGGTGCACAGACTTGGGACTAGGCATCAGAAAGAGGAGCAGGAGTAGACCCACCCAGTGACTGGTACAGGCCCATCCATGGGAAAAGAAAGTAATTTACAGGAAAGATTAAAGAGATGAGAGAAGGAGGATATTGTAGCACTGAGAATTCTAACCAAACTCCAATCTTCCCTTAAACAACTAATTTAATCTTATGAATAAAATTCTGTGGTTACATAGTTTATTTACACAAGTGGGAGAGATTAGTTATCCATGGGCTGAAGAAGCAGTGTGGCTAAAGCCTACGGGCTGCCGTTCACTGTGAATTGTTTAGGACTGATGTAACATCGGAGCTGTAACATGAGCAGGTCCTGTGGTCCTGGAATGAACATGAAAGTGTAGCAACATGTCAGCAGTGTGCATGTGGTTCCAAGCATAATGCTGGCTGCAATGGCACATGTCTCTGATGTCAGAGGGGGTTAGATTCTGCCATTACTGGTCTATCTTCATCAAGCCTATTGGCTGTGGGATGTCCAAAAGGAGACAAACAGGATGCACCATTGCACAGATCAAATAGCAATGGCCTGCAGTCCTTTCACCTGAGAGACCTAAGGTTTGAACTCAGTACGACAGATTCGTTAAAGACCAGGATATTAACAAGGGTGGCTACATAACAGGGGGTGCAGATTTTAGAGCAGGACACCTGGATTTATGCATGTTGTGGCGTTTCCACAGCATTTGGCTCTTGGACTTGAGAGACCCCCTACCAGGAAGGTAGCCTGATTGACAGCCATGGCTTCTATTCTGATGGATGGCTCTCTCAATCCGATCCACAAATCCCGAGACGTAGCATGTCCAACCCTTGATCCTGAGGGTCTTTGTATGGGGTGGGGGTTTGAATTAGAGGGGAGCATCTGGGGGCTGTGGGGAAGCACCCCTGCTCCTTGTGCTATAAAGTTACTTAGCCTCACCCAGTAGCTGACCTCACCTCAATCCAGCTGCCGGGTTTTCCGAGCTCTGGGAAACCAGGAAAATCACTATTGAATTACAGGCTGGGAGAGGTTGGGTGTCTGCTTCGTGTCCGTCCTCCAGTAAACCTGAAGCAGGTAGCAATTGTAGTACAGTGGGAAAGTTTCTGAACTAGTAATCCAGTAATGAATGTTCTAGAGATAGAAATGCAAACCCCACTGTGCCAGCTGGGATCATTTGAATCCAATTAATTCACTAAACAAATCTGGAATCAGTAATGATGACTATTGTAGAGTAATTTGTTAATTCTAACTGTTTAATATTCTTATCAGATACAGATCGTCTCAGGAATATCACCTGGTATGTTCTCTCTTGTTCAGCCTTGTGACAGCTGTCGCCTGAGCAGAAAGATGTGTATCAATAAAGCTCATGTTTCCAGACCTCTACAGACTCATTGGGCAGAATTTTGCGCTTGTCAAGTGGGCGTGCGCCTGACCCGAACAAGCGTAAAATGACGCGTGATGACGTCGGACAGGCGTCAAATGTTCCCAAATGTCCTTTCAGGGAAGGAGACCTGCCATCATTACCCATTCTGCCCTGTATGTGGAGGTAATGGTATTCTCAAGCATCTGCTGCCCTTGTCCTTCTAGGTAAAAGAGGTGACGGGTTTAGAAGGTGCTGTAGAATGAGGCTTGGCAAGTTGTTGCAGTGCATCTTGTAGATGGTACACACTGCTACCACAGTGCGTCAGTGCTGGAGGGAGTGAATGTTTGTGGATGGGCTGCTTTGTCCTGGATGGTGTCAAGCTCTTTGACTGTTGTAGGAGCTCATCCAGGTAAGTGGAGGCAATTCCATCACACTCCTGAATTATGCTTTGTAGATGGTGGACAGGCTTTGGGGAGTCAGGAGGTGAGTTACTCACCACAGGATTCCTAGCCTCTGACCTAATGTTGTCATCACAGTATTTATATGGCTAGTCCAATTCAGTTTCTGGTCAATGGTAACCTCCAGGATGTTGATAGTGGGGGATTCAGCAATTGTAATGCCATTGAATGTCAAGGCGAGAAGGTCATTGCCTGACACTTGTGTGGTATGAATGTTACTTGCCATTTATCAGTACAAGTCTGAATGTTTTCCAGGTCATGTTGCATTTGGACATGGACTGCTTCAGTATCTGAGGGGTCATGAATGGTGCTGAACATTGTGCAATCATCAGCGAACATCCCCACTTTTGATCTTATTATGGGCGGAAGATCATTGATGAAGCAGCAGAGGATGGTTGGGCCTAGGACACTACCCTGAGGAACTCCTGCAGTGAAGTCCTGGAGCTGAATGACTGACCTCCAACAACCACAACCATCTTCCTTTGTGCTAGGTATGACTCCAACCAGTGGAGAGTTTTCCCCCTGATTCCCATTGACTCCACTTTTTCTAGGGCTCCTTGTTGCCACACTCTGTCAGATGCTGCCTTGATGTCAAGGACAATCACTCTCAGCTCACCTCTGGAGTTCCAGCTCTTTTGTCCATGTTTGAACCAAGGCTGTAATGAGATCAGAAGCTGAGTGGCCCTGGTGGAACCTAAACTGAGAGTCAGTGAGCGGGCTATTGCTAAGCAAGTGCCGCATGATAGCACTGTTGATGACCCCTTCCATTACTGATGATCGAAAGTAGACTGACGGGGCGATAATTAGTTGGATTGGATTTGTCCTGCTTTTTGTGCACGGGACATACTTGGGCAATTTTCCACATAGCCAGGTGTTTGCCAGTGTTGTAGCTGTACTGGAACAGCTTGGCTAGGGGCACGGCAAGTTCTGGAGCACAAGTCTTCAGTATTATTGCCGGAATATGGTCAGGGTCCATAGCCTTTGCTGTATCCAGTGCCTTCAGCCACTTCTTGATACTGCTTGGAATGAATCAAATTGGCTAAAGATTAACATCTGTGATGCTGGGGATCCAAGGAGGTGTTCGAGATGGATCATCCACTCGACACCTCTGGGAGAAGACGGTTATAAAATATCCAGTCGTGTCTTTTGCACTGATGTGCTGGGCTCCCCCATCACTGAGGACGGGGATATTAGTGTAGCCTCTTCCTCTGTTAGTTATTTAATTGTCCACCAACATTCATGACTGGATGTGGCAGGACTGCACAGCTTAGATTTGATCCATTGGCTGTACAATTAGTTCTGTCTATTGCACTGTTTAGGATGCATGCAAGTCCTGTTTTACAGCTTCATCAGGTTGACACATCATTTTTAGTTATGCCTGGTGCTGCTTCTGGCATGCCCACCTGCACTCTTCATTGAACCAGGGTTGATCCCCTGGCTAGATGGTAATGGTAAAGTCGGGAATATGCTGGTTCATGAAGTTACAGATTGTGTTTGAGTACAATTCAGCTGCTGCTGATGGCCTGCAGCGCCTCATGGATGCCCAGTTTTGAGTTGCTAGATCTTTTTGAAGTCGATCCTATTTATCACGGTGGTAGAGCCGCACAATACAATGGAGGGTATCCTCAGTGTGGAGGCGGAACCTCGTCTCTACAACAACTGTGTGGTGGTCACTCCTACCAACAATGTCATGGATAGCTGCATCTGTGACAGGGAGATTGGCGATGGATAATGAAGTTGCTCACCCAGAGTACATGTTACGCCTTTCCTCAGTGTTTGTTCAACATGGAGTACTGATTGATCAACTGAGGCAGGGCATTAGGTGGCACTCAGGAGGTTTCCTTGCCCATGTTTGACTTAATGCCTTGAGACTTCATGCTGGTCAGCAGGACATGCTATTCTGTTCTAACCATTTCTATTAGTTCTGGACCCATTTTTTTGTGTCTTTTCTTATTTCACTATCGCCTCCTTTTCATTGGCTCCATCTTCATGTTTGTCATTTAATTATTCCTGCCCTCCACTGTATCTCAGACCTCTTTTGTGCTTTTTTGCCCACTTTTCCTTGGTTTAGTATTTGCTTTACATCGAATTATGGAGCAACTTCAGCATAAAAACAGGCCATTTGGCCCATCTGCTCCATGCTGCTGTTCCTGCTACACATGAACCTCCTCCTATCCTATTTTATCTAATACCAACAGCGGAACCTTCTATTCATTTCTTCCTCATGTACCTACCGAGCTTCCCCTTAGACACATAAATTGCTAAAAGTGTGTAAGCCGTTCAGCTCTGACACCTTCAGGTTCTGATGAAAAGTTGTCAATCTGAAATCAATTGGTTTTATTTCTCCACTGATGCTGCCAGACCTGCTGAGTGTTTTTCAAGCTGAGTGTTACAGATCAAAAACGCTGCTCATGGGGAAAAGTGCATGGCAAACACTCCCTTTCACACTCAATGGACTCACAAGATGTGATGGGAATTGCAGCAACTCTCTCTAGTGGCCGTGCACTGGTCCTGCAGCTCTACTCACTCAGCAGATTCCTCACACTCCCAGATAGACAGCATAAAGCAATAAGCTCTGTGTATAGGGTTGTCCACATCCACCATGCTCAGGACTCTTTTAGCACCTGGTCATACACTAGCAACGAATTCCTAACAACAGTAACACACCCTCTTTCCTCTCCTCACCCCACCAACAACAGAAGACATGGACAAAATAACTGGAAGACATTCCTCAAAAGTTTTTCTTACGCAGAAGTGCTTTCTAAGAAGATTTGATGAAGCTGCAATAAATCAGAATCATGTCACAGCTTTCTAATTTTACATTCCTAGCAAAGGAAGCAAGGTCTGCTGAACACAATTTCTGGCCTCTCCGTATCAACTACAGGCCAGGGTTTCCGAAATATTCCATGGGAAATCTATAGCTTCATCAGATTCCCATTGTTATAACAACTAGATTATCTGTAACTAAGGAACGCCAGCTGCCAGGCTTCAGAATCTGTGGAGCAAATGCCATGGTCATTGAAGCCTACTCATGCTGTGATGGCCTGGGATAAGAAAGTGCCAACACACTATGACACCCAGCTGCAGCACTGTGTCTGAACAATTGAGCTCAGCAGACTAGCTCTTCACAAATGTTAATTGATTCCATTATTACTGCCAGCCTTGTATTTGAAAGGTAAACATGTCCTTTAGCTGACAGCATTTTAATTACTGGAGCTGCAATCTCCTATGCCACTGTACAGTAAGGCAGAAGCACTGATTAATTAGAGCAGAGTGCCAGAACCCTGAGGGGTCTCACAGTTGTTCATTCAGACTGTAATAACATACTCTACATGTTTAGAAAAATCAAGCAAGCCATCTAAAATGTGACAGTTAAGAATTTATCAACAGCATATTCATTTTTGGGCTTCAGCGGGGATATTACTGGAAAAAATTGGTAAATGGGACTTTGATTTGAATATTCTCTTATATATCAGACATATCTTGCCCTGATCCCTGACTTCTCCAAGGCTGATTCTGTCTCAGCAGCTGTCCAAGGGCAGTGAATGTAAAGCATGTGAGACTATAAATGAGAGAGAGAATTACCTGGAAAAACTCAGCAGGTCTGGCAGCATCGGCGGAGAAGAAAAGAGTTGACGTTTCGAGTCCTCATGACCCTTCTCGAAGAGTCATGAGGACAAGAAACATCAACTCTTTTCTTCTCCGCCGATGCTGCCAGACCTGCTGAGTTTTTCCAGGTAATTCTGTTTTTGTTTTGGATTTCCAGCATCCGCAGTTTTCTTTGTTTTCATATAAATGAGAGAGTACTGGTGTGTGATGGTGTGGGGGTGTGAGAGAACGTGAGTGTATGTGTTTGCGAGAGTGTGTGTGAGATGAGACCAAGAGAGAGTGTGTGAGTCTGGGAAAGTATGTGAGAGTGTGTGAGAGTGTGAGAGAGCGTGAGTGAGTGTGAATAATTTGTGTGTGTTTGTGATAGTGAGTGAGTGTGTGAGTCTGATTGATTAAGTTTGTGATAGAGTGTGAGTCAGCGTGTGTGAAAGTATAAGTGAGTGACAGAGTGTGAGTGTGCATGTATAACCAAGTGTGAGTATGACTGTGTGAGAGAGTGTGAGTGAATGTGAGTGAACGCGTGTGAGTGTAAGTGTAAGAAGGTGAGTGAGTGAAAGTGTCAGTGAGCATTTGTGAGTGTGAGAGTGAATGAGAATGTGTGACTGTTTGACTGAGTGTGACTTGGTGTGTGAGTCCGAATGAGTATGTGAGAGTTTGACTCTGTAAGAATATGAGAGCATATGAGTGTGTGAGTGTGAGTATGCATGTGATAATCCGAGTGTGAGAGAGAGTTTTAGAATGTAAGAGTATGAGTGTGAGTGAACGTGTGAGTGTGAGAGAGAATAATTAAGTGAGAGTGTGAAGGTGTGTGAGTATGAGTGTGTGTGAGCCTTAGTGTGTGAGCCTCAATGAGTGAATTTCGGTGGGTGTGTGAGAGAGTGTGAGATTTTTTTGTGTATTTGAGTGAGTGTGACTGTGAGTGTATATGAAAGTGGGTGAGTGTGTGAATGAAAGTATGTGTGAATGATTGTGAGTGTGAATGTTTCCGTGTGTGTGAAAATGTGAATAAGTGTGTGAGTATGAGAATGGGTGAGTATATGAGAATGAGTGTAAGTGATTGTGTCTTTGTATAAGTGAGTCAGCGACTGTGTGAGAGTGATAATGCTTTTCCCGAGTGTGTTTTGTTACAGATGGGCTGAATTGCCAACATTCCCTTCCCTAACCCTAACCCTAACCAGAATGGAAGATTGAGTCAGTCACTAGGATGGTACAGCCTGTGATATTTCTCAGTTCTATGGAAGGGGTGAGTGTGAAGCAGTAAGTGTTTAGGAAGGGACTGCACACTGCGAAGGTGACGTGGATGAGGTAAACCCCGTAACCTGACCAATCTCTGTGCTTTAGAACAAAAAGTTGTTGGGCAAAACCCAAAAGGAAAGGAGAAAAAGAGATAGGTGGACAGTAGAATTTTTAAAATGAGAGTTTCAGAATCAAGCAAAAGGTTCGTGATGTGGCTGGACAGGATCTCCCCTTTCTGAAGTCTTTGGCTGAGTTATTAACTTACTGATTGTCAGGTTTATTCCTGGTGAGCCAATAGCTACTTGCGTGTGTCTGCCTTCTCACCTGTTTGAATATGGACCCCATTTAACCTTGTCCCTAATCTCCTGGTACCTTCTCAGTGTCCGCTGCCTCACAAAGCTCCCCATTGCTCTCTCTCAGCATTCTGTGATGGATCCCCTGCTGGATTTTAACTATCACTTTTACTAAACAGATTCTGTCAGGTTGTGTCCACTCTCAGCTCCCTATTCTCTGAATTAGAAAGAGCAAGAAATAAAAGAGAAATATAGCACCTCAGGGCACCCCCAAGTGCTTAAAAGCCAATGAAATCCCTTTGACGTGTAGTCCCTGTTATTACAGGGGAGATGCAGCAGCCAATTTGCACACTGCAAACTCCCACAAGACCAGATTGTCGGTTTTAGTGATGTAATTTTTCATAAAAAAATAACCGATTCAATGAAATTGTGAGTTGATGAATAGCCCTGAGAGATCATGTCATTTGGTCTACCCAAGAACTGGGACATTACAAACTGTGTGAGGCTAAGCTTGGGGTTGTACAGCCACAGAACATCAGACGTCATTCCTAAAACTGTCACTGACTTCGTCTCCTCTCAAGATCTTCCCTCCATTGCCTCGAACTGCATAGATTCCACTCCACCCCCCGCCCACCCCACACAGCTCACTTCTACTTCCTTCCAAGATCCACAGACAGGACTGCCCTGGTAGACCCATTGTTTTAGTCTGTTCCTACCGCATGGATTGAGCTTCATTCTACTTTGACTCTTATTTTCCCTTATCTGCTCTCTTGCCAACTATACCGGCGATTTTTCTGATGCCCCCCACCACTTTAACAGTTCCAGTTTCTTGGCTCCATTCATATCCTTTTCATTATGGACATCAAATCCCTCTAAGCTTGCATCCCCCACCAGGATAGTCTGAGGGATCTCCACTTCTTCCTTGAATGGATGCCCAACCATTCCCCATTCACCGCCACACTCCTGTGTCTAGCTGAATGTTCTCACATTAAATAACTTCTCCTTTAACTCCACTCACTTCCTCCAAATAAAAAGTGATACTATGAGTATCTACATAGCTCTGCCTCTTTTTTTGTACAATATGGGGGACATTCTTGTTCCAGACCTACTCAGGCCCCCTCCTCAACTCTATCTCTAGTACGCTGATGTCTAAATCGGTGCCCTTTCCTGCTTTCGCCCTGAATTGGAACATTGCATCAACTTTGCTTCCAATCTCCACTCTTCTCTTAACTTCACATGGTCTGTCTCCAACTCTTCCCTTCTCTTCCTTGACTTCTCTGACTCCATTTCTGGGGAGAGGCTATCAACGAGCATTCATTATAAGCCCACTGACTCCCACAGCTACCTTGACCACACTTCCTCACACCCTAATTCCTGTAAAGACTCTATTCCATTCACCCAGTTTCTCCATCATCACCTTTCTAACCTTTTATCTATCATAATGCTGATGACTGCACAATGTTCAGCACCATTCATGACTCCTCAGATACTGAAACAGTCCATGTCTAAATACAGCAAGACCTGGACAATATCCAGGCTTGGGCTGACAAGTGGCAAGTAACATTCGTGCCATACAAGTGTCAGGCAGTGACCATCTCCAACAAGAAAGAATCCAACCATCGCCCCTTGACATTCACTGTCATTTACATCCTGGGGGTTACCATTGACCAGAAACTGAACTGGACTAATTATATAAATATTGTGGATGCAAGAGCAGGTCAGAGGCTAGGAATCCTGTGGTGAGTAACTCACCTCCTGACTCCCCAAAGCCTGTCAACTATCTCTAAGGCACAAGTCAGGAGTGTGGTGGAATACTCTCCCCTTGCCTGGGTGAGTACAGCTCCAACAACACTCAAGAAGCTTGACACTATCCAAGACAAAGCAGCCCACTTGATTGGCTCCCCTTCCATAAACATTCACTCCCTCCCCCACCGATGCACAGTGGCAGCAGTGTGTACCATCTACAAGATGCACTGCAGGAATTCACCAAGGCTCCTTCGACAGCACCTTCCAAACCCACTACCAGCTAGAAGGACAAGGGCAACAAACACAGGCGACACCACCACCTGGAAGTTCCCCTCCAAGTCACTCACCGTTCTGACTTGGAAATATATCACCATTTCTTCACTGTCACTGGGTCAAAATCCTGGAACTCCCTCCCTAACAGCACTGTGGGTGTACCTACACCACATGGACTGCAGCGGTTCAAGAAGGCAGCTCACCACCACCTTCTCAAGGGCAGTTAGGGATGGGCAATAAATGCTGGCCCAGCCAGCGACACCTACATGAATAAAAAAATGCTCTGATGATGCAATCTTGCACAGTAACACTTCTGACATGTCGCTCTTTTTCCTCCACTGAATATTCCTCTCCACCTTGGTTGACAGAATCCTTGACTGTAACCATCCTATTCTCCACACTTCTACTTTCACCCTTTCCCCTCTCCCAGAACCCTGATAGGCTTTCTCTTACCCTCACCTTCCACTCATCAATCATCACATTCAATCATCATCCTCTGCCATTTCCATCCTTCCGGCATGATGCCAGCACCAAACACATCATCTCCTCCACTCTCCTTTCAGCATTCTAAAGGGACAATCCCTCTGCAACATGCTAATCTACTTCTCAATCTCCCCAACATGCCATCCACTCCCCATGGCATCTTTTGATCCAAGCACAGGAGATGCAGCATCGGTCCTTTCACACCTGCCCTTTTATATGCTCCTTCTCACCATCCAAGGACCCAAACATTCCTTCCAGGTGAAACTGCCTGATTCTTGCTGTACTCCAGTTGTTAACACCAGCCAGCCCAAAATGACCCATTTATTCCTACCTCTATTTTCTGTTTGTTAGCCAATCCTCAGTCCATGCTAATGTATTGTTGTAATGTGTCTTTAAGGGCTATCAGTATGACATCACTAGAAGGGAGATGGTGCTGTGTGATCTAGTCTTAGTTCCACTTTTGCTTTGAGCAGAGCACACAGACCCAGCTCTGATGCCTTCAAGCTTAATAGCTATGTATAACTATTCACATGTGCCTAGCCTTAATAAATGAACCTGCAAAATGTTTACCCAATCATGTAGGAGCGATTGGTGCCTTATGTCTTGCACAGTAAATAAGCCCAAGGTATTATATAATTATAATGACATGACATTTATTACCCCCAATCCAGTGAGACCGATGAATGCTGCATCTCAATTTAACAATGCATTTTTTGATGTGCTGCTGGGAGCAGCTAGGACCTGGAGATAGAGATGAGAGGAAGAAAGCTGCTGCTGCCATACTGCTGGCATAGCTGGAGGCAGATGAGGAGATCAGTAGCAGGGGCACTGCGGCTCACTCCTGGATTCAGTGCAGGAAGCAATTTAATGGCTTCACCAGGTTAAGAAAGTTCAATATTTTAAATTGCCAATATTTTTTCATATCTTTACTCTCGGCCGGAGTCCTCAACTGTGCAGCAGGAATCCATGACAAATTCACACAGGACTGATTCCTTCTGAATGCGTGCTGTCACAGGGCACATGCATACAAAGTAGCAGTTCAAGCACTTGCATCTCATTGAGATCATTAAGACAAGTAGTTGGGCTTTCCACCTGGTGAGTCACATTTCATAAGTGAGTCAGAGCAGATTGGTAACAAGGGCAGAAATGGAAAATCAGCATCAGAGGACCGAGACGTGTCCAAGTTTGACTTAGCTAGATACAGATGCTGTAACTTGGGGGCCATCAGTGTAAAGAGGAATCACTGAGGAGCAGGAAAGAATGTGCGATGTATTGAGCACATTGACCATGATTGCAGAGAGAATGGACGAGAGAATGGATTAATGTTGCAGGAAATTGTGATGCATTGATTCTTCAATGGATACAGTGACCACCTCCAAGGAACAACAAACACTGTTATCAAGTGAGTCCATGTACACCTTCAGCACATTTGTGCAGACTCTGAATGTCAACGTTTCTGACATCTTACATATGTTAACCTTGGTCTTACAGGATCACACAGATTTGCACTGACATGTTCCCCAGGACAATGGGAGCAGTGAAGTGTGGTTGGACCATGAAAGGCAAGATGGTGACAGGGGGCATGAAGGTGGGGACTGTACTCAAAGTGTTTCCACTTTTTACCCAATGCGATCCCCCTGTATCCTCCCCACCTCCCCTTGTCTTGGTGCAGATGTGGCAATCATGGGGAAGGGTCTCACAGGCTTCAAAATCTGCAGAGTGTTGGCCAAAAGCATCTGAGCAGTCAGAGCAGGGGTGTGAGCAGCCTGCCTCTGGTCCAGTTGAAAACACAGGGCTTACACCATGTAGGGGCAGTAGGAAATGGAACAATAAAGATTTTTTAACTCCTCAAGGGTCTACAGTAGGGTGGATGAGAAAATGTTACATTGTGAAGTTTCTGTTCTTTAGTCAAATCACATAAATGTTATTATTTTGATCACTTTCCTGTTCTGCTTAACTTATTTGATGATTAATGGGAAGACATGAATTGGCTGGGGTCAATAAAGGGTGGATTCTTATTTGCAGGAATGCTTTGTGTCAATGGCATTGGGGAGGGTGATGGGGTTGGGAAGAGTGTTAATTGTACATGGTTCTCATGCTATGTTCACCGTGCAGCCTAAGTGGGCCTTGCATTAACATGGGATCCCTGGCATCCTGGATAGGAGTGTGCAGCTATTCGTGCATTGCTATTAGCACCTTCCTTCTCCTTGTCTTTCTTTGTCTTCCTCCTCAGATTTGCTCATAGGCAATCTGAATCTCGCTCCTCCTGCAAGTCCAAACCTCACTGCTGTGCAACATTTGCAGAGCGTACCACACCATGAGGTTCTGGTTGGTGCATAGTAAAGGTGTTTCTATATCTGTTCAGGAACCTAAAGCTCATCTTCAACATGCCTTTGGCTTGTTTAGCCAAACATCTAATGTCATATGGGACTTATTGTAGGTTTATTGGGCTTCATTGGTTGGGCCCTGACTAGTATTATCAGTCAATTTTGGAATTAGCCTTCTTTGCCTCCTAACAGCCACCTCTCAAGTCTGCTGGCAGGTCCAAAGACAACAAGGGCTGTTGCAGGATGAAAGCACCTGGTTGTAAAGAAGGCATATGGAATGCTCTCCTTCATTGGCAGAGGTATAGAACATAAAAATAAAGATATAATGTTGAAATCGTATAAAACACTGGTGAGGCCACAACTGGAGTATTGTGTGCAGTTCTGGTCACCACATTACAGGAAGGACATAATAGCTCTGGAGAGAGTGCAGAGGAGGTTTACAAGGATGTTGCCAGGGTTAGAAAAGTGTAGCTACGAGGAGAGATTGGATAGATTGGGGCTATTTTCCTTAGAACAAATAAGGCTGAGAGGTGACTTGATTGAGGTGTACAAAATTATGAGGGAAATAGATAGAGTGGACTGGATAAAATTGTTTCCCTTGGTGGAGAATTCTAGAACCAGGGGACATAGATTCAAGATAAGTGGTAGAAGGTATAGGGGGGACATAAGGAAGAACTTTTTTATGCAGAGGGTAGTGGGTGCCTGGAATTCACTGCCCAAGTTGGTGGTAGAGGCAGAAGCTCTAAACTCTTTTAAAAAGTACCTGGATCGGCACCTCAAGTGCTGTAGCTGCAGGGCTATAGGCCGGGTGCAGGAAGGTGGGATTAGAAAGGGCACCTGGGTGTCCTCAGGCTTTCATGGACAAGATGGGCTGAATGGCCTCCTTCTGTGCTGTAACTTTTCTGTGCTTCTACGGTTCTATGGCAGCTCCCTGGGAATCTTGTGTCCACCTGCAGAAAGATGTTTCTGTGGCTGCACACCAACTGCACATTGATGGACTGGAAGCCTTCAAGGTTTATTGAACACTCCTCGTTGATCAGGAGGTACCTGGTTTGCCACTTAAGTGCAGTCAATGATGCCCTGCACTGTGGGATGCCAGCCAGAGATGAAAACCTGAGTCATCGCAGGCAAAGCTCACATCATTGCCAGCCCTGGAAAACAACCCATCTGTCACCTGTTTGATACAGTTGTGAGTTGACTGGGAGATTCTGACTTGTCTCTGACAGAACCCTGGAATCAGCTGGAGGCAATAGAGCTGATGGCAGCAGTCACTTTGGCAGCCATTGATAAAGCCTTGTCCAGCAGGGAGCAGGTCTTCTAGAGCCAGCACATGTCTGCCACGACCTGCCTGTACTCTCCTGAGACACTGCTGCTCTGACATATCAAGGAAACTCAGCCTCTGCCTGTACTTCCCGTGTGGCTGTGAGCTACATCCCTCAGCTGCTGACCTCCCTGCTGCCCAGCTGCAGCTCTCTCAATGGCAGCTGATGGTCATATTGCTCCTCATCCAAGGTCCAAACTAAGGCAACAAAGATGCCATCCATCCTGATGTATTTCAGAAAACCTCCACAGTGTAGGAAGTTCATTCTCAGCAAAAATACTGCGAGCAAACACTTTCCATGAGCAGATAAGAACGCAGCTGTGAGGACTGCATATTTACTACAACATCTTTGTGAGTTTAAATTTACCCTTCAATTGTCACTTTCCCTGATAGGTTTAAGGAAAGTCGTTGATATGACTCAATTTAAAAATGTGTTGAAGTATTGCTCCAACTGAGTGATTAATTTATAATAGGCAACTAGCCTCTCCAGAATGGGGTTGTACAAAAACAGCCAAACACACTAGCCGGCTTCCTGACCTGCTTGCATTATTCCCAGATTTAACTACTCACCCACACCCCCCAAACTCACACCTTGCTCCAGGTTAAAACTTCCCTGTTCAATCGGCAGAGTCCTTGTGATGCGTGATCACACTTGATTCCGAGTCAGGAGATTGCACGTTCAAGTCTGGCTCCAAAGATTGGAGCACTAAATCTTGACTTGACACTTGGATGCCTTTCTTCAGATGACCTCTTAGGCAAAAAAAAAGTCCACGGCATTATTTGAAGAATCCCCAGTGTCTTGCCAATATTTATTCCTCTACTGGCATCACAAAAAAACAACTTTCCATCATTTACCTCAATGCGGGATTTAGCTATGTGCTAATTGCTTCTGTACTTCCCTACATTACAACAGTGACGACACTTCAATAGTTCTTCATCAGCATGATGTGCTGTGAGACATCTTGAAGTTGTCAAAGATGTCATTCTTTAGGATCCAAGCCTCAGGTACCATGAGTTGAGCAAGTACAAAGCTCTGTCAGGGTTAATAGTGATCTAATGAAACCTGGGTGAATATTAGCACCCTTAGTTCACTCACTGAACTTTGAGATAGCCAATTTTGTGGAGGTATTCTGAATCAAACAAGAACTGAGCCAAAAAGCACACAGACAGATCGGCAGTTTCTTTTTAATGCATCTTCATGCACATATTTTCCCCCTTTGGGAAATTGTGGGAGATGACGGAAGGATTCCTGGACTGACTAACAGCCCATTGAACCATCTCATGAATGCACCTTCCAAGCCCAACAATTCCTAGTGTGGAACTTGAACCCGGAGCTTCTGGACTAGAGGAACGGACAGTACCACTGCCTCATAAGACCTCCAACAGATTAGTAGTCAATGCCACAGATCCAGGGACTGTTAAAATGGAGGGGTGCCGGCCTCTGATACTTAGAACTTTCAACTCAAGATTTCTCCTTCATTTTTGGGTACAACCCTGTTATTGTAAAACTGTCCTACCCTCCCAAAGAGCCCACTGGCGACAAAAAGACAAGTTCAGCTTATGAGAAACCCTCACAACAAGGATTTCACATGGTTTAAGATAAAATTTCAGCATCAGCCCGCAGATCTCTGCATTTCTGTACTATGGCTGGTCCCTTGCCTCTCGAAAGGAACTTGCATACATGAGCCCAGCACAAGATGTGTAAATCGGCCCAGCCTCTGCTTTATGCAGGTTCTGAATTCTCATCCCTGAGATTAATCACACATTACAAAAGTTTTATTGGAAATTTGATGCTGCAGTTCCTTAAACATCGTCTCAAAACAGCTGAAGAGGAAGAGGTGGCTTGATTGGCACCTCATCTATCACCTTCAACATCAACTCTCTCCACCACCAACGCCCATGAGAAGCAGTGTGTGCCATCTACAAGATGCACTGCAGGAACTCACCAAGGCTCCTTAGGTAGGACCTTCCAAACACACAACCCCTACCATCTAGAAGGACAAGAGGCAGGAGACACATGGGAACATCATCCCTGGACGTTTCCCTCCAAGCCACTCACCACCCTGAATTGGAAATATATCACAGTTCCTTCACTGTCGCGGGTGAAAATTCTGGAACTCTCTCCTTAACAGCACTGTGGGTGTACCTATACCACATGGACTGCAGCGGTTCAAGAAAGCAGCTCACCACCACCTTCTCAAGGACAACTAGGGATGGGCAATAAATGCTGAACCATACAGTGATGTCCAAAATCCCACAGAAGAATTAAAAACCCATAGCTTTGACAAGCTCACTAGCTTGTGCTCCTACTCATAATAAATTCTATTTTCCTACAGTCACCCACATCAGTGCTTGGGATTTTATGCATCTGCTCCAATTAATCATAAAATATTTAAAATCTGGCTGTGTGCTAGATTTTCAAACACTGTTCATTAACCATTTATTGACATCTCATTGAAATCAAAAGTAGTGGCGATGTATCCTTCAGCTATAATGACCTCATGTTACATCCACTACACACTTCCCAAGTTCCATTTCTCCCACGATTCAGTAGTAGGTTAGTATTTTTGGCTTTGAAGTCTCAGTCAGAATCATATTAAAGGCATACAGCTGGCACTGTGGCACATTGAGACAGAACAGAGTGTCAGCTGTCACGCACATGTCAACAAAACCAAAGACAAAATAATTGCCAGTTTCACTCCCAGCAGATCCACACAGTAAGCAAATGGCAGGCTCATTCCCAGTAGAGAAAGACAGTAAACCATTGGCAGTCTCACTCTCCAGAACATATCCCTTGAGGATCTGATTACTGTACCATGCAAGGGCCTGCATTGAGACCTCAGTTATACATCATTTTAAGGAGGTAGATGATGGGATAGAAAGTTGCGTATCTAAATTTGCCGATAACACAGTGATAGGCAGTATTGGAAGGTGACAGTGATAGACGGTATTTGAGGCAGTGTAGATAACACAATGATAGGCATTATTGGAAGCAGTGTAGATGAAACAGTGATGGACCGTATTGGAAGATGTATAGAGGACACAGTGATATGCAGTATTGGAAGCAGTGTAGATGACACAATGATGGGCTGAATTGGAAGCACCATAGATGCCAATGTAAAATTACAAAGAGATGTTAATTGATTAAGCCAGTGTCTAAAATGTGGCAAATGGATTTCAATGTAGGAAAATGTGAGGACGTCCACTTTAAAACTAAAAAGCGTTAAACGAGTAACTTTCTAAATAATATAAAACTGCAGTGAAAGCCCAAAAACATTTAGGGATACAAGTACATTAGTGATTAAAATGTGTCAAACTGGTAAACAAAATAATCAAAAATGTTAATTGAATGCTGTCCTTCATATCTAAAATATTTGAGGGTAGAAGTCATACTCCAACTATACAAAACCAGTTCAGACCACACGTGGAGTACTGGGACGAGTTCCAGGCACCACACTTCAAAGTTGGGAGATGTGTTCTTTTATCTCAGAATCTGGGTGTGGGATTTGGTATTAAGACAGACTGTAGACATACTCTGGTATCTGCTTATTAGTACTACAGCCAAACAGCTTACAGAGTAGGTACATAGCTCCTAGGCATGATTCTGACAAGAGTCTAGCCCATGACTAACTTGTGTCAGTGATATATCATCATCTAAGCCATACATTAGCATATCCCATCTGTTAACCCCTTATACTACACTTATGAAGCACATATTGACTGTGGAGAGTGGAACATAGGGCTTAGGAGCAGGAGTAGGTTATTCAGCCCTTTAACCCCCTCCACCATTCAGTTATATGATGTCTGGTTGTGTTCTCAACCCAACTTTCCTGTCTGCACCCTGCCACCACCCAGCACAACCACCCTGCCACACCCCCCACCCCCCCATCCAACTACCATAATTCTTAAATCACTCGTCTATCAAAAGCCTGTCTAATTCAGCCTTAAACTAATTCAACAACCAAGCCTCCACTGTTCCCTGGGGAAGAGAATTCCACAGACTAACAAGCCTCTGAGGAAAAAAAAAATTCTCCCCAACTCCATCTTCAATCCTCTTATTCTTAAATTATGTCCCCTAGATCTAGTGTCTCCCATAGAGGAAACACCCTCCCACCCTATCAAGTCCCCACAGCACCGTTGATGTTTCAACAAGATCACCTTTCATTCTTCGAAACTCCAATGGGTATAGGCACAATCTGCTCTACCTTTCTTCATATGTTAAGCCCTCCATCCCAGGAATGAGTTGAGTGAGCCTTCTCTCTACTGCTTCTAAAGCAATTATATCTTCTTTCAAATAAGGAGACCAGAACTGTACATATTATTCCAGATGTGGTCTCACCAAGGCCCTGTATAGCTGCAGTAAAACGTCCCTGCTTTTATATTCCATTCCCCTTGCAATAAATGCCACTATTTGCCATCCTTTTTGTGATTCATATACCAGGACACCTAGACTCCTCTGTACCCCCAAGTTCCGCAATCTCCCTCCTTCTAAATAGTATACTGCTTTTCCATTCCATTAAGAACCTATTTTTATTTTTCTTGGACTGTGGCTTCAAAAATTGGACTGTGGCTTTAAAAACTACAATGGCTGCAATTGAAAGACATGTTCACTGTAACAGGATGAGGAATATCTACAATGTTGCTATCTTGGAACAGAGGGTGCCATAAAAGAAAAGGATGTGTCGGAAAGGAGTCCTGGACTAAGTAGAGCTGCCTGATGATAGTATTTTAATTGGCTCCTGACCAGGTGACCAGGGTATTGTGTGGTAACAGTGCAGGTAGTACAGCTCTTGGCCTGCAAAGAGGGAAGACCTAAAACCTCTCTCTCCTGTGTTTGTAAGATTCCAATAATTCTGCCATAATAGCTAGCTGGATTTTTCTTCATATCTCTGTAACCTGCTTTCTCCAAAAACCCCTGTCAAGAGGAAAAGGAGAAAAAATCACTAGCAGAGACATTGAAAAGCAAGTTTTTCAACCAGTGAGTCACAGACTGAAAGTGCCGGGAGGCCACCTTGTGTCATTAACAACAAACAGCAAGGAATTTGAAAGACATTAATCAAAATCAACCCATCTAATCCTATACTCCAGAGTAGTGCTATTGAAATATTGTATCTCACCCTTAAAATCCATGTTTTGTGTGTCTTGTGTGTGTGTGTGTGTGTCTGTCTGTCTGTTTGTGTATAGGGGTTTAAGAAGGGGTAGAGTTTATGTTATAGCATTAGAAGTTAGAAGTTCATATTTCTGCCTTTTGCCACTAGTTAAAGACAATTTGTTCCATAAACAGTTATTTACTTATTAAGTTTACAAACCTGGTGCTCGTATTCTGTTAACCAAAGTTAAACAGGTAGGTAGAATTGGGGAAATCTGGTGATTTGGTCAGACCTTTCATATTTGGCATGGCTCAGGGAACAGTGGGGCTTGATATTACAGCACACTTTCCCTAGTGAGTCGTGACAATTCTTCTTGCCAAATGGACAAGTTCACATTTTCCCACATTATACTCCATCTGCCAATATACTCCACTCATGTAACCTGTCTATATCACTTTGCAGACTCTTTACTGCCTCTTGACAACTTACTTTCCTACTTATCTTGGTATCATCAGCAAATTTAGCTACCATATATACAGTCTCTTCTTCCAAATCACTGATATAGGTTCAAATAGCTGAGGCCCCAGCACTGATCCCTGTGGCAGTCTACTAGTTATAGCTTGCCAATCCCTAAAAAATATAATTATCCCTACTCTCTGCTTTTTGTTAGATAACCAAAGCTTTATCCATGCTAATATGTTACCCTCTACACCATGTTCTCTTCTCTTATGCAATAGCCTTTGTTGTGGCACCTCATCAATTGCCTTTTCGAAATCCAAGTACACCACATCTACAGGATCCCCTTTACCTACCTTGCTTGCTAAATCCTCAAAAATCCACCTACTACCTACCAGCTGGTACCTTACCCACCCTGCCACCTCTCATCCTGACCCCTAGCCATCCTACACCTCACACTCATTCACCAGCACACTGAAAAGCTATTTAAATATCCCAACACTTTTCAGTGTGTCTGTGAATGAAGACTTACCAAAATATGGCAGGTAGTACAATAAAAAGGTGGTATGGTTTGGCTTCCCCGACAATCCTGCACTACAAGGAAGGATTCAGAGAACAGGTACGCTCACATTTCTGAAGATGCCCCGTTCAGAAGTCCAGGTCATAAATGTGGAGCTCCAGTGCATAGTAAGAAAACAGGAGCAGAGTGGCAATCTGATACTCCATGCAAGTTTCAAACTGTTATGATTTTCTAAGTGCCCCACTATTACCTCCTTCATGATGGATTCTAGCAAGTTCCCCATGACAGATGTTAGGTTAACTGGCCTGTAGTTTCCTGCTTTACTGCCTCTACCATCTTTGTAGCCACTTCTTTTAAGACTCTAGAATGCAGGCCATCAAGTGCTGGGGGCATGTCAGCCTTTAGGTCTAAAAACAAAGAAAACTGCGGATTCTGGAAATCCAAAACAAAAACAGAATTACCTGGAAAAACTCAGCAGGTCTGGCAGCATCGGCGGAGAAGAAAAGAGTTGACGTTTTGAGTCCTCATGACCCTTCGACAGAACTTGATTTCGAGTCCAAGAAAGAGTTGAAATATAAGCTGGTTTAAGGTGTGTGTGTGGGGGGGCGGAGAGAGAGAGAGAGACAGAGGTGCTTGTATAGACAAACAAGCCTTTAGGTCTAATGGTTTTCCCAGAACCTTTTCCCTAGTGATGATGATTGTATTATGTTCCTCCCTCCCATTCACCTCTTGATTTTCAAGTATCATTGGGAAATTTGCTAAGGCCAGGATTTTCCCCTGGGCGATTTGGGGGCGGGGCCCACTCGCCGAGGGGAAAATGACGCGAGATGACGTTGGGAGGAATCCCCGATGTCATCCCGGTCCCCTTAAGTTTTTAAGAAGGTGGGGGCACAGCGAAACCAGCTGTTCGTCCGCCGACTTGTCAATGACCATTTGAGGCTATTGTCAGGCTAGTTAAAGTATTTAAAGACCTGCCCATCCAAGCTTAAGGCTGGCGAGCAGGCCAGGAGCCCCAGAGGGCTCCAGATTATTCATGAAACTTCATCCACTAGCGGGATGAAGTTTCATGTCTGTTTTGTTAAAAAGTTATAAAGTTTGTGTGGTCTTTATTAACATGTTCCATCTGGTGTGACATTGTCACATGAGGGGGACATGTTAATAATTTTTAATTTTTGTATTTTTAAAGTTTTTTGGATTGTCACTGGTCTCCCTGAGACAGGACTTTGCCTCAGGGAGAAGTGCAGTCTTTCATGCGCATGTGCAAAAGAGAGGACTTTGACAGCTGGGGATTCCCTCCCCACCCTGCACAGGGAGTGCATAGCGCTTCCCGTCGGGGATGCCTCTGGGCAGGCCTTAATTGGCCTGCCCACTCAAAATGGCAGTGGGCCCCGTTTCGCTGGCGGGGGTCAGCTGGCCGCCTGCCACCGAACTGGTGGGGCCCGCACGCCATCCGAGGGCAAGATTCTGCCCTAGGTCTTCTACAGTGAATACAGGCACAAAATACTTATTCAATGCTTCTTCCATTTCCTGTTTTCCATTATCAGTTCCCCAGATTCACTCTCTAGAGGACAAACACTGGCTTTAGTTAATCTTTTCCTATTTAGATACTTGCAGAAATTCTTACTATCTGTTTTCACATTACTAGCCTGTCTTCTCTCAAACTCTACTTCATCCATCTTTATTTTTTTTTTAGTCATTCTTTGCGGGTTCTTAAAATCTGACCAATCTTCTGACCCACCACTAATCTTTGTAGATTTGTACAGTGTTCCTTTCAACTTGATATAATCCTTAACTTCAATATTAATCTGTGGATGATGCATCCTTCTCAAAGAACCTTTCTTTCTCACTAGGTAAATCTTTGCTGAGAGTTATTAAATATCTCCTTGAGAGTCTGCCACTGCATCTCTACTGTCCTACCTTTTAACCTAGTTTCCCAGTTCACTTTAGCCACCTCTGCCTTCATACTCTTATGTTCACCTTTATTTAGGTTCAAAACAACAGTCTTATACTCATACATTCCCCCTTTCAAACTGAAAACAAAATTCTATCATGTTAAGATCACTATATCTAAAGGCTCCTTTACCATGAGGTTCTTGATTAATTCTATCTCATTGCTCATTACTAGGTTTAGAATAGCCTGCTCCCTGGTTTGCTCTGGACCGTGTTGATGTAAGAATTTGTCCTGCATGCACTCCATGAACTCATTTTCCAGGCTACCTTTGCCAATCTGATTCACCCAATCTGCATGTAGGTTAAAATCATTCATAATTATTGTGGTACCTTTCTTACATGCTCCATTTATTTTTTCCTGTATGCTCTACCGTGTAACTACTGTTAGGCAGCCTATAGGCTACTCCCACAAATAACGTCTTACCTTTCCTGTTTCCTATCTCTACCCAAACCTATGTTACATCTAGTTCTTGCGAGCTAAGGTCATCTCTCATTACTGTACTAATAACATCCTTAATTAATAGAGTTCCTCCATCACCATTTCCTAACTTCCTATCTTTTCAAAATGTCAAAAACCTTTCAGTTCAGGTCCCAGCTTTGGTCACCTTGTAGCCATGCCTCTGTAATGGCTATCAGGTCCTACGTATTTATTTTTATCTGTGCTAATAATTTATCCATTTTGTTATGAATGCAGTGCAGGTTCAGATACAGAGCCTTTAACTCTGTCATTTTTATCGTTTTTGCATTCTCTGGCCTTATCTGCAGATGCACCCTTAAGTGTGCATGGTCTGCCCCTTCCTGGCAGACTTTAGTTTTCAGATTGTTACCTTGCTCTATCACCTCATTGTTTCCCTTTGATTTACCACAACTCCTCTCACATGATCCCTTGCCCCCACTATTGGTTCTAAAGCCCTTTCTATTGCCCTAGTTATACAACTCACCAGAACATTGGTACCAGCACAGTTCAGGTGTAGACCGTCCCAGTGGTATAGCTCCTATTTTCCCCAGTACTGGCGTCAGTGCCCTACGAATTGAAACCCATTTCTCCAATGCCAATTTTTGAGCCACACATTCATCTCTGTAATCTTATTTACTCTATGCCAATTTACTCGTGGTTCAAGTAAAAGAGGTTATTACCTTTGAGATTCTGCTCTTTAATTTTAGCCTCTAGCTGCTCATACTCCCTATGGAGAATCTCTTTCCTAGTCCTATCTATGTAGTTAGTAGCAACGTGGACACAGCAACTGGATCCCCTCCCCCCCCCGCCCCTCAACTGCAAGTTCCTCTCCAGCCCCGAGCAGATGTTCTAAACTCTGGCACCGGGCAGGCAACACAGCCATCCGCACTCTCACTCTCAGCTGCAGAAAACTGTGTCTGTCCCTAGCATAGATTTACCAGAATAATAGGTGGACTCCAAGGGTTAAATTCTTAGGAACAAATAACACTAACTAAAGTTGTATTCCCTGGAATTTAGATGGTTAAGAGGTTGATCAGAGTTTTCAAGGTATTAAGGGGAACAGATAGGGTAGATAGAGATTTCTGATGGTTGGGGAGTCTAGAACTAGGGGGCATAGTCTAAAGATTCAAGTCAGACCTTTCAGGAGTGAAATCAGGAAACACTTCTACACATAAAGGCTGGTAGAAGTTTGGAACTGTCTTCTGCCAATGGAATTGATGCTAGACCAGTTGTTAATTTGAAAACTGAGATTGATAGATTTTTGATAATCAAACCCAGAAAGAAAAAACAGTAAAAACTGGGAAATAAGAGCACTGGTCTGAACTGTTTTTCCCTTCTGCGAAGCAGCAGTAAGGGCAGCATCAATTTATAACTGCATGGCCAGAGCATATGCTTTAAATGGAAATGGAAATGGAAAGGAAATTCAGGAACTTGGAAGAAAGTTTGAGAAGTTATAGGCTGAAGAACTCAATCAGAAGATGCAGCATATGCCAACAGGGTGCTTGTAGCTGTCGCTGTTATGGAACTAGTCGCTGAGTGACAGGAATGGGAGGTGTGCCACAGTACCACCCAGTAGCAGGAGGTCCACTACTGCTCCGTGACACCCAGCTGTTTCCATAACGCTTCACATTATAAATATTTGTATAGGCAGTTTCAATGTTACATGTTCATTGAAGAATTCCGACTGAAAATTGTAACAAAGGAATTAAGGTGTGTAGCAATAGTAACATTTTTGTTAGAGAGAGACAGAGATAAATTGACAGGTCCTACCAACCTGTACAGAATGACATTAGAAGCCTCTTAAAGGGATAAGATGAATTAGCCATGCAATTTTTGATGAACTGCTGGAAGGTGTGGTGAGGCAGTGTAGAGTAGTTTGGGGTATTGACATTGCCTCCTCTGAGCTCAGATCTCACCCTAGGCTTTTTTTTCCAAAACTATGCGTTATGCATAAAACAGTTGTAAAACTGCACTCAGTGACATTTTAATTGGACATTACTGTAAGTGCAATCCAGTTCAAGTCCTTTTCAAGCAGCACCCTGATATGCCTCAACACATTGGTAATTATATGTGACATTTACAATATACACTCCATGACAAAGATATTGCTCGAAGGATTTTACACAGTTTACAGTCCCTCAGCAAACTCTGGCAAGTGTGCCTTAGACAATGGCCTTTCTCCATTGAGACTTTGGCAGCTACCCTGAGCTTTAGTGCATCCCTCAGCATGTAGTCCTGGACCTTGGAATGTGCCAGTCCACAACATTCGGTCCAAAAAGTAGACCAGAAAGTATCAGGCAAAGTAAAGGTTGTCTTTCCCAGAGTTGATGGTCCTTCAGCCACAGTGGATCTTTGTTTCGATGTGCATCCCTGTGAACACCTGGAGCACAGATCCCTGTGTTACAGAGCTCGAGATGAACCTCAACAAAAATCACTGCATCACTACCTGACCTTCTTTGCAAAGACACATTCCAGAAGGAGGTGGGAAGTGGCCTCTTCCCTACCCAGAGCTACCTTGAGGGCAATTTGCGGAGGATGTGAGACTCTGGGTGCGCAGGAAGGATCTCAGGAGGGTTTCTCTCAGCACCAGACAAGCTACATTTTGGTGCTTATTTGAAAGTTCTTTGCGATGAGGCATTCTGCCAAACGACTTTGACAGTTGGCTCAGGGATCCATCATCTCCTTTTCCCACAGGGCCTCAAGGATGTTACATGTGGAATACTGCCTGATGGAATTATGTTCCCTGATTCATTACATTATTCACAGGTCAAAGCTCTGACTGTATAGGAAGGCTGCCTGTCACTCAGTCCTCACCATACAGGCAGCCTGCCTGTCACTCAGTTCTCACCATACAGATAGGCTGCCTGTCACTCAGGCCTCACCGTACAGGCAGATTGCCTGTTACTCAGTCCTCACCGTACAGGTAGCCTGCCTGTCACTCAGTGCTCACAGTACAGGCAGGCCTCCCATTACTCAGTTCTCACCATAAAGAATCACAGAATTGATATGGTGCAGAAGGAGGCCATTCTGCCCATTGTGTCTGCACCAGCTCTCCAAATGAGCATTATGACTCAATGCCATTTTCCTACCTTTTCCCCATAACCATGCACATTGTTTCTATTTAAATAATTGTCTAATGCCCTCTTGAATGCCTCAATTGAACCTGCGTCCACCACACTTCCAGGCAGTGCAGTCCAGACCCGAACTATTTGCTGTGTGAAAAAGTTTTTTCTCATATTGCATTTGCTTCTTTTGCAAATCACTTTAAATCTGGGCCCACTTATTCTTGATCCTTTTACAAGTGGGAACAATTTCTCACTATCTACTCTATCCAGTCCGCTTCTGATTTTGAACACCTCTATCAAATCTCCTCTTAGTCTTTTCTCTCCATGGAAAACAGTCCTAACGTCTCCAATCTATCCTCATAGCTGAAGTTTCTCACCCCTGGAACCATTCTTGAAAACCTCTTCTGCGCTCTTTCCAATGTGTTCACATTCTTCCTAAAGTGTGGCACCCACAACTGTACATAATATTCCAGCTGAGGTCTAATGGGTGACTTATACAAATTCAACATAACCTCCTTGGTCTAGTACTCTATGCCTCTATTAATAAAGCATAGGATACTGTATGCTTTATTAACTGCTCTCTCCACCTGTCCTGTCACCTTCAATGATCTCTGTACAGGTCCCTCTGCTCCTGAACCCCCTTAAGAATTGTACCCCTTATTTTATACTGTCTCTCCATGTTCTTCCTACCAAAATGAATCATCTCATATTTCTCTGCATTGAACTTCATCTGCCACCTATCTGCCCATTCCACCAACTTGTCTATGTCCTTTTGAAGTTCTACACTGCCCTCCTCACAGTTTACAATGCTTCCAAGTTTTGTATCATCCACAAACTTTGAAATTGTCTCTTGCACACCAAGATCTAGATCATTAATATATATCAAGAAAAGCAAGTATCCTAATACCGACCCCTGGGGAACTCCATTACAAACCTTCCTCCAGCCCAAAAAATATCCATTAACCATTACCCTCTGTTTTTTATTACTCAGCCAATTTTGTATCCACATTGCTACTGTCACTTTTATTCCATGAGCTGTAACTTTTCTCACAAGCCTGTGGTGTGGTACTGTATTGAATGCCTTTTGGAAGTCCATGTACACCATATCAACAGCATTGCCCTCATCAAGCCTCTCTACTACCTCTCCAAAAAACTCCAGCAGGTTAGTTAAACACAATTTTCCCTGAAGAAATTCATGCTGGCTCTTCCTAATCACTCCACATTTTTTCACATGACTACTAATTCTATTGCAAATATTTGTTTCTTGAAGCTTCCTCACTACTGGAGTTAAACTGACTAGCTGTAATTGCTGGGCTTATCTTACAACATTTTTTGAACAAAGGCATAATGTTTGCAATTCTCCAGTCCTCTGGTACCTCCCATGAACCTAGGGAAGCCTGAAAGATTATTGCCAGTGCCTCTGCAATTTCCACTTTTACTTCTTCAATACCCTTGAATGCATCTCATCTGGTCCCGGTGTCTTGTCAACTTTAAGTGTGACAGCTTATCCGATACCTCCTCCTTATCAATTTTGAATCTTTCAAGTGACTGAGTTTCCTCCTCTGTCACCATGGCTTGGGTAGCATCTACCTCCTTGGTAAAGACAGATGCAAAGTATTCATTTAATACCTCAGCCATGCCCCCTGCCTCCATGTGTAAATCACCTTTTTGGTCCCTAATCAGCCCTTCTCCTCCTATTACCACCCTCTAGAGAAGACTTTGGGATTCCCCTTTATATTGGCTGCCAGTCTTTTCTCATAATCCCTCTTCGTTTCTCTTATTTCCTTCTTCATCTTCCATCTGAACCTTCTGTATTCCCCTTGGTTCTTAATTGTATTTTCTACCTGACACCTGCCGTAAGCACACTTTTTCTTCCTTATTTTAATTTCTATCTCATTTTTCATCCAGGGAGCTGTAGGCTTGTTTGTCCTACCTTTTCCTTTTGAGGGAATATACCTTGACTGTGCCTGAATCATTTCTTCTTTGAAGATAACCCATTGCTCAGCTACAGTTTTTCCTGTAACCTTTGGTTCCAGTCTATCCAGCCCAGCTCCGTTCTTGTCTCATTGAAGTTGGCTCTGCCCCAGTTAATTATTCTTACTCTGGATTGCAAATTGTCCTTTTCTACTGTCATCTTAAACTTCATAATGCAATGATCACTGTCTTCCCGGCATTCCCCCACTGACACTTGATCCACTTGTCTCACTTCATTTCTAAGAACAAGGTCTAGCAGTGCCTCCTTTCTTTTTGGACTGGACACATACTGCTGTAGAAAATACTCCTGAACATAACCTAGGAACTCTTGCCCCACCCCACCCTTTACACTACCATTGTCCTAGTCTACATTAGGTTAACTAAAGTCCCCCATTAGAACTACTCTATAATGCCTGTATCTCTCTGTAACTTCCCTGCAGATTTTTTCTTCTATATCCTTCCCAATAGTTAGCGGTCTATAGAGTACACTGAGCAATGTAATTGCACCCTTTTTGCTCTGTAGCTCTAGCCAAATTGATTTTGTCCTTGAAAACCCTGGGACATCCTCTTTCTCCAGCACTGAAATGCTCTCCTTAACCAATACTGCCACTCCTCCTCATTTCCTGCCTTGTACTCAGGAATATTCAACACCCAGCTCTGCCCTTCCTTGAGCCAGGTCTCTGTTATCACCACAATATCATATTTCCACATCGAAATCTGTGCCTGTAACTCCCCAATCTTATTTACTATACTCTGTGCATTCACATACATGTACAGTAACCCTGATTTAGATTTCATGACTTTCTCCCTTACTCAGGCCACACCTATTAACTAACTATTCTCTATTCTAGAGCTATGTATCTCTCCCAGTATTTTGTGCACCTTGATATTACTCTCTAATATTCTTTCCTGGTTTCCATACCACTGCCGAGTTAGTTTAAAGGCCATCTAATAGCATTAGCAAAACCCCCTGCAAGGAACTCAGTCCCAGTTCTGTCCAGGTGCAACCCATCCGGCTTGTACAGGTGCCATCTTCCCCAGAGCTAGTCCCAGTGTCCCAGGAATCTAAAGCCCTCCCTCCTGCACCATCTTTCCAGCCACGCATTCATCTGTCTTATCTTCCTATTTCTGTACTCAATTGCACCTGGCACTAGGAAAAATCCAAAGATTTCTACTTCTGAGATCCAGCTTGCAAATTTTCTTCCTAGCTCTCTAAATTCTGTCAGCAGGACCACATCCCCCTAAGTCATTGGTACCAACGTGGACCACGACATCTGGCTGATCACCCTCCCCCAGAAGAATGTCCTGCATCTGCTCGGTGACATCCTTGACCCTGGCACTAGGGAGACAACAAACCATCCTGGAGTCATTTCTATGCCTTAGAAATACCAGTCATTTACCATAATGAATGAGGCCCCTATCACTATAGCTCTTCCTTTCTTCCTCCCCTCCTATACAGCCGAGCCACTCATGGTGCCACAAGCATGGCTCTGACCGCATTCGTCTGAGCAACCAATGCTCTCACCAATATCCAAAACAGAAAACCGATTAGCGAGTGGCACCCCAGGGGACTCCTGCACCACCTGCCTGGTTCTCTGCCTGGAGGCCACCAATTCACTTTATGCCTCCATGTGCCAAACCTGCAGTGTGACCACCTCTCTGAATGTGCTATCCATGTAGTTCCCAGCCTTGCGGATGCACCACAGTGAATCCAGCTGCCATTCAAGCTCCGAAACCTGGAGCTAAAGTTTCTGCAGCTGACAGCACTTGCTGCGCATGTGGTTGTATAGGTCACCGGTAGTGGCCACAACTTCCCACATATTATAGGACATACAATCTACACGACTGAGCTGCCTTGCCTTAACTTTAGTTCCCTTACTTTAACTTTATTTCACTTTGGCTTACTTATATTACATTGCACTATTGGCCCTGACATCCCCTTGTACCTTGTGTTTCTTACTCAAATCCAAGTATCCATTTCCTTAAAAGTAACACACTTTTCTAATTTAAAGAATTATTTAAAGCTATTTAAAGAAACTTCCTAACAGCAGTATCTTATCACCGAATGAACATACAGGTTGCCTGTCACTCAGTCCTCACTGTACAGGCGGGCTGACTGTCACTCAGTCCTCACTGTACAGGCGGGCTGACTGTCACTCAGTCCTCACTGTACAGGCAGGCTGCTCGCCACACAGTCCCCACTGTACAGGCAGGTTGCCTGTAACTCTGTCCTCACCGTACAGGCAGGCTGCTTGTCACTCAGTCCTCACCGTTCAGGCAACTGCACAAAATTTGGCTCTGCTAGGACCTCGGATGGAAAGTATGTGGTGAGGAATCTCTTCCAATAAAGAATTTTAACCAATGTTTAACAGAGGAAGATAGGAACAAAATAGAATTGGGGGTCAGCAGATCGCATGAACAGTTTAAAACAAGAAAACCATGGGGTTATAGTCAGCTCCTTCCCTGCCTGGGTCTCCCTTGGTGACCCAGTGAGGTATTCCATTCAATAGATGAGCCATACAGGCTAGGGTGTGAACTTGCTTCCATTCTTAGCCTGTGAGAAAACAGTGGTGGTCTTTCTTTTGCCCTCCCTCACTTATCTTTTTCTTATCTTTATTTAACCTCCTTCAGCATTAAACAGAGAACACCAGTAACATGGGCCTGGCTCTAGCTTCCTCTCATTAGTCACTGTGACACACCATTTTCCTTAATACATTTAAAAAAAAATGTTCATAACATATTATAACATTAATGCAATGAATGGAGGTTAGGATAAGTTCAGCCTGGTCCAAAATTATGCTGACAGAAACATCAGCAAAACCTCATTAATTTTGCCCACATCAGGTTTTGTGTAAATGTCACCAGGTCCCAGTGAAATTGCTGAGTGTTAATTATCTCTTTCCCTAACTTTACTGGAATAATATTGTTGTTAAATGAAAAGCGAGGAATTCCAATATTTCCTTAGAATAAATATTAAGCACTAACATGATTAATAGTAATACATCATTTAACACAATCAGCTTTAGTAAAATAAATCTAAATATATTTTTAAATGTAGAAGATGATAAAATTGTAAAGAATTTCAAAGTCCTAATTCATTATTTAAAATAAGATATTCGCAGTCGAACTCCACCACAATCTGCTGCTAATTCTTCAACAATCTAACTCAAAGGAACAATATGAGAGAAAGCCAGTAAGAAAAATAAAAAAAAAGGACAAAAGAACACAAGAAATAGGGGCGGAGTGGACCACACGCTCTCATCAAGCCTGCTCTGCCATTCAATACAGTCATAGCTGACCTTGGGCTTTAATACCATTTTCCTGCCCACCCCCATTTCCCTTCATTTCCTGAGAAGCCAAAAATCTATCTATACAACGATGGAACATCCATAGCCTCATGGGGTAGAGAATTCCAAAGATTCACAACTCTTTTCCTGAAGCAATTTCTCCTCATCCCAATCCTAAATAATTGGCCTCTTATCCTGAGACTCTGTCCCATGTTTAGATTCTGCAAGCAATGGAAACAATTTCTCAGCATCCATCTCAAGCCCTTTCAGAAGGACAGCCTTCAACAGAGAGACATATGAGTCGGAGGAGTCTGTCCGCCTGTTCTCTGATGAAGTGGTGCTCACATGTGCGTGTATGGAGGTCTCCATGGAGAGGATGGCAGGTGCCATTGAGACCCTGGTCCATGGAGATGTGCGCAGACCTGCACTCCATTGTAGGAGCCATGGGTGAGTTCCTGCAGTGGCAACGTGAGACGGAAATGGGACACCTTGAAGTACCTACAGGTGCTCCTTCCCCTCAATGAGTCAGCCTGAGGCCCTTGGGCACCCAAAGGGAGGAGGAGCAGCAGCTGGACAGCTCTGGGTCATCCACTCAGGAATCTCAGAGTCTGTCCACTCCCCTGAGTCTCCTTTGCCTGTGACATCCTCAACCTTGTCCTTTGTCACTGCAGAGGGAGCAGTTGGCCAATGAGTACTTCTGGAGGGAGAAGTATGTGTGGGGCAGGGCCTTTCAGAGCCTCGTGCAAGCTCTCTCCACACGGATCCCTCACGTTTCACACTCATCTTACTGTCCTGAGCATTTTCAATGCTGCCTGCTGGGGTTCACTTTCAGTTGTCCATCTGAGCTGGCCTATATCTCCGCCCACCCACTGATTGCACTCCCATGCAGCACCTCACCTCGCCCACCATGACTGTCATTTCACTTTTGCTTTGGACAGCATGGTGCTAATTCAGTTTTACTTTCACTCCCCTGTCCTTTACCCTCCCCTAGTCACCCATTTACTTCCCTCATCACAGTTGACCCCACTGGCACCACCTTCCACTTCCCTTCTGTGACCTACCAGCTGTGACCCTTTTCCTTCAGGGATGTCCAGGTGAACGTGCACATTCCCTTCCTTCCCGAAAATCCCACCCCCATCCACATTCTCCTCCCGACCTCCTCCTTCCACCCCAAGGGTCCGTATCTGCCTCCGAGTCCCCACCAACCACCCTCACCATCCCTTCTACCGTGACCATCGAACCCTCACCCTCCCAACCTACTGCCTCACTCTGCTCTCTGTCATTCTCACCATTTCCTGATACCACGCCCACTCTCAGTTCCCCAGGAGGATCCATCAGACCCCTCCCTTGCACGGTCATCTGGACATACCCTCTACGGACCCCTCTGCACCTTCATCCCTTCACCCCTCCGAAGCTTTTCCCCCTGGAACCTGTTCCCCACACCCTCCCCCGCAGTCCTCCCCCTCTCCCGTTCCCAGACACACCCCTGCTTAGTCCCTCACTCCTCCTGACTTCTTCATTCAGCCTTACCTCTTTCTCCAGCCTCACTTCTTCCTCCAGCTTTACTCCTTCCCTCTACCCAACTCCTTCGTTGACACTTACACTCTCCCCTCTCCACACTCCTTCCTCCCCCTGGACTCCCTTCCCTCTCCACACTCCACACTCATTCCTCCTACTGGGCTCCTTACCCTCTCTGCACTCCTTCCCTCCTCTGGACACTTCCACCCCGCCTTACGCCTACCTCCCCAGTTGCCTTCTTCTCCCCCATTACCCCCTCCTCTCCTCATACTCCCCCCACAACATCCCCACTTCATTCCCCCATCCCAACCTCACCTCCCAACACCCTCATCCCCCCTCCTAACCTCACCTCCCTGACACCTCTTCTTCTCCCAACCCCTCGACCATCATCCATTGTGAGCGTCAACGGTGACTATCCAACTTCCGTGAGCTGCTTGGCAGGAGCACCATGTCCATGAGAATCCACCCAGCATCCCATGGACATTCCTCCAGGATCCATTTGCTGTCAGGCACCAGAGCCTGATGGCCCTGAGATGCCAGTAGGTTATGTATCAAGAACCCTCTCAGTGACCAAGAAAGATTATTCGCAGATCGAGAAGGAAGGACTGTCAATAGTCTTTGGAGTTATAAAATTCCACCAGTACTTACATGGCAGGCAGCTTACTATTGTCTCCGATCATAAACCACTTTTGGGCCTTTTCAAAGAAGACAAGGCTTTTGTCATTGAGAAATATTAATGTATATTACGTTATTGGAATTTTTTTTTAAAAAGGGGTTTAGTCTGTGTGATAAAAACAAAAGAACTGCGGATGCTGGAAATCCAAAACAAAAACAGAATTACCTGGAAAAACTCAGCAGGTCTGGCAGCATCGGCGGAGAAGAAAAGAGTTGACATTTCGAGTCCTCATGACCCTTCATTGGGGTCATGAGGACTCGAAACGTCAACTCTTTTCTTCTCCGCCGATGCTGCCAGACCTGCTGAATTTTTCCAGGTAATTCTGTTTTTGTTTTAGTCTGTGTGTGTGTTTTAATTGGGTTAAAGCCACCTAGTCTGGGTGCTTTGATGTTTAGTAGTTTTGAGATGTTAAACAGTAAGGTAAAGGGTGCATTTGTATTTTGTTGAATAAACCATTCAAAGACTGGGGGTGAAATCTTGCACCTAGCTAGGAGATACCAAGCAATCTGTTCATATTACTAATGAAATTGGTACTATGAAAGGAGTTCAAAGGTCCTGGTGATACAATGAAAATTTAAATTCAAAGGAGAAGATTGGGTATAACAGAAAGGAGTTTGTGTGTGCAGGTCAGAGGCATGTAAGATCTAAGCCTGTAAGCCTACAACTGTCTGCAAAGGAGCCCAATTGAATGGAACCTCATTTTGAATTCATAAGGTGAAAAATGCTTTGCCTGGTGCCTGGTTAAGTCTATTGGTTATTGTGGCATTAGTGCAGATTAATTTCGGAATTTGTTAAAAAGTTATGATAATAGTTATTTGTAAACATGTGTATGTGTTTAATACCTTATTGTAAATTAATAAATGTTTCACTTAGTTTGATATAAAACCTCTCGAGAACTGGTGATCTGATTCCTGAATTTAGAGCTACAACTCCTAACATATCAATTGAAAATATAGGTTATGACAGTTGTTTAAAGGTGCCCTGTGGGTTTTTAAATAACTCAGCTTTTACCAACTGCCGTGTCATAACAGCTATCACGCCGGTAGCCTGAGCAAGAATTCAGCAATGGGCACTAATCCTGTCTGCCTATGAATACACTTTTAAGCATTGACCTGAGATACACATAGTGAATGTGGACGCCCTTAGCCACCTACCCTTGCAAGGAAGCATTGTGTGTACTCCTATACAATCATCTTCAGCTGCTTCGTCATTGATCTTCCTCTCATAATAAGGGCAGAAGTGAAGATGTTCGCTGATGGTTGCACAATGTTCAGCACCATTCATGACCCCTCAGATACTGAAGCAGTCCATGTCCAAATGCAGCAAGACCTGGAAAACATTCAGACTTGTGCTGATAAATGGTAAGTAACATTCACACCACATAAGTGTCAGGTAATGACCATCTCCAACCGAAGAGAATCTAACCATCTCACCTTGATATTCAATGGCCCAATCATCCTCAACTGCTTCATCAATGACCTTCCTTCCATCATAACATCAGAAGCGGGACATTCGCTCTTGATTACACAATGTTCAGCACCATTTTCAGCTCCTCACGTACTCAACCAGTCCATGTCCAGATGCAGCAAGACCTGGACAATATCCAGGCTTGGGCTGACAAGTGGCAAGCAACATTCATGCCACACAAGTACCAGGCAAAGACCATCTCCAACAAGGGAGAATCTAACCATCGATCTTTGACACTCAATGGTATTACCATCACTGAATCCCCCATTATCAACTTCCTGGGGGTTACCATTGACTAGAAACTGAACTGGGCTCACCATATAAATACTGTGGCTACAAAAGCAGATCAGAGGCTGGGACCCCTGCAACGAGTAACACCTCCTGACTCTCCAGAGCCTGTCCTCCATCTACAAGGCACAAGTCAGGAGTGTAATAGAATACTCCACACTTGCCTGGATGAATGCAGCTCCCACAACACTCAAGAAGCTTGACACCATTCAGGACAAAGCAGCCTGCATGATTGGTACCCCATCCACAAACATTCACTCTCTCCACCACCAAAGCACATAAGCAGCAGTGTGTACCATCTACAAGATGCACTGCAGGAATTGACCAAGGCTCCTTTGACAACACATTCGAAACCCACGGCCACTATCACCTAGAAGGACCAGGGCAGCAGATACATGGGAACACCATCACCTGGAAGTTCCTCTCCAAGTCACTCACCATCCTGACTTGGAAATATATTGTCGTTCCTTCACTGTCGCTAGGGCAAAATCCTGCAATTCCATTCCTAACAGCACTGTGGGTGTACCTACACCACATGGACTGCAGTGGTTCCAGAAGGCAGCTCACCACCACCTTCTCAAGGGCAACTAGAGATGGACAATAAATGCTGGCCCAACCAGCAAAGCCCACATCCAGTGAATGAGTTTTTAAAAAACCATGCTGTTTTAAAATGGACCCTCACCTCTCGCGCTTTTTAAAGTCAGAGAGTAAAATATTCTACAAGGATATAAAAAGGAAAACATTAGCTGAAGTAAGCAATGGTCCATTAAAGGGTGAGTCTGTGGAATTAATAATGGGAAACAGCAGAGACTTTGAACAATTATTTTGTATCCTAAGAATAGTAGAAACTAAGAGCCAAATGGAAGGGAGGAACTGAAAAGGATCCCAATCACTACAGGAAAACTACTGGGAAAACTAATGGTTTTGTGAAAAGGAATCATGTTTGATAAATTTAATAGAGTTCTTTGGAGACACAATAGGCAGGGTGGATAAAGGGGAACTGGTAGATGTAGTGTATTTGGAATTCCAAAAGGCATTCAATAAGGTGTCATATAAAAGGCTGCTGCACAAGGTAAGAGCTCATGGTGTTGGGGGTGATATATTGGCATAGACAGATGATTGGCTGACTAACAGGAAACAGAGAGCCGGGAATAAATTGTTCATCTTCAAGTTGGCAAACCGTATCTAATGAAGTGTCACAGGAATCAGTGCTGGGGCCTCACCTATTTATGATCTATATTGATGGAATGCAATGAGGGAAAATGTGGCGTTGTCCACTTTGGCAGGAAATATAGAAAACCAGAGTATTATTTAAATGCAGAGAGACTGCAGGATGCAGCAATACAGGGTGATCTGGGTGTCCTTGTACATGAATCACAAAAAGTTAGCATGCAAGTACAGCAAGTAATTAGGAATGAAAATGGAATGTTGGCCTTTATTGCAAGGGGGCGTGGAGTACAAAAGTAGGGAAGTCTTGGTGCTACTGTACAGGGCGTTGGCTTGAGTACTGTTTTCTTACTTAAGGAGGGACATACTTGCATTGGAGACAGTTCAAAGAAGGTTCACTAGGTTGTTACCTGGGATGAGGGGTTTGTTTTATGAGGAGAGGTTGAGCAGGCTGGACCAATACCCATTGGAGTTTAGAAGAATGAGAGGTGATCTTATTGAAACATGTCAGTTTCTGAGGGGATTAACAGGGTAGATGCTGAGAGGATGTTCCCTCTCATTGGGGAAATCTAGAACTAGGGGACACCTTTTAAAAATAAGTTATCTCTCAATTAAGACAGATGCGGAGAGATTTCTTCTTTCATGGGGTCAGTAGTCTTTGGAATCTTCCTCAACGAGAACTGGGGGCTGAGTCAGTGAATATATTTAAAACAGTGTGAGACAGATGTTTGATCCACACTGGAGTCAAAGGTTATTGGGGCTAGACAAAATGGAGTTAAGGCCACAACCAGATCAGCTACAATCTTAATAAAAACAAAAAAACTGCGGATGCTGGAAATCCAAAACAAAAACAAAAACAGAATTACCTGGAAATCCAAAACAAAAACAAAAACAGAATTACCTGAAAAAACTCAGCAGGTCTGGCAGCATCGGCGGAGAAGAAAAGAGTTGACGTTTCGAGTCCTCATGACCCTTCGACAGAACTTGAGTTCGAGTCCAAGAAAGAGTTGAAATATAAGCTGGTTTAAGGTGTGTGTGTGGGGGGGCGGAGAGAGAGAGAGAGAGAGAGAGAGAGGTGGAGTGGGGGTGTGGTTGTAGGGACAAACAAGCAGTGAGAGAAGCAGATCTACTCCAGTCCTACTCCGGCCCCCTTCCACAACTCTTTCTCCGGTACATCGATGATTACTTTGGTGCTGCTTCATGCTCTCGTCGGGACTTGGAAAAATTTATTAATTTTGCTTCCAATCTCCACCCCTCCATCATTTTCACGTGGTCCATCTCTGACACTTCCCTTCCCTTCCTTGACCTCTCTGTCTTAATCTCTGGTGATAGACTGTCCACCAATATCCATTACAAACCCACCGACTCCCACAGCTATCTCGACTACAGCTCCTCACACCCCGCTTCCTGTAAGGACTCCATCCCATTCTCTCAGTTCCTTCGCCTCCGTCGCATCTGTTCTGATGATGCTACCTTCAAAAACAGTTCCGAGGTTTTCCACCCACGGTTGTTGACAGGGCCCTCAACCGTGTCCGGCCCATCTCCCGTGCATCTGCCCTCACGCCTTCTCCTCCCTCCCAGAAACATGATAGGGACCCCCTGTCCTCACTTATCACCCCACCAGCCTCTGCATTCAAAGGATCATCCTCCGCCATTTCCGCCAACTCCAGCATGATGCCACCACCAAACACATCTTCCCTTCACCCCCACTATCGGCATTCCGTAGGGATCGCTCCCTCCGGGACACCCTGGTCCACTCCTTCATCACCCCCTACTCCTCAACCCCCTCCTATGGCACCACCCCATGCCCACGCAAAAGATGGAATACCTGCCCCTTCACTTCCTCTCTCCTCACTGTCCAAGGGCCCAAACACTCCTTTCAAGTGAAGCAGCATTTCACTTGCATTTCCCCCAACTTAGTCTACTGCATTCGTTGCTCCCAATGTGGTCTCCTCTACATTGGAGAGACCAAACGTAAACTGGGCGACTGCTTTGCAGAACACCCGAGGTCTGTCCGCAAGAATGATCCAAACTTCCCTGTCGCTTGCCATTTTAACACTCCACCCTGCTCTCTTGCCCACATGTCTGTCCTTGGCTTGCTGCATTGTTCCAGTGAAGCCCAACGCAAACTGGAGGAACAACAGCTCATCTTCCGACTAGGCACCTTACAGCCTTCCGGTCTGAATATTGAATTCAACAACTTTAGGTCGTAAGCTCCCTCCCCCATCCCCACCCCCTTTCTGTTTCCCCCTTCCTTTTCTTTTTTTCCAATAAATTATATAGATTTTCCTTTTCCCACCTATTTCCATTATAAAAAGAGAAAAAAAAAATATTTATTTATTTTTTTTTACATCTTTTATGCTCTCCCCACCCCCACTAGAGCTGTACCTTGAGTGCCCTACCATCCATTCTTAATTAGCACATTCGTTTAGATAATATCACCAACTTTAACTTTAACACCTATGTGTTCTTTTGTATTATTGTTGTTGACATCTTTTGATGATCTGCTTCTATCACTGCTTGTTTGTCCTACAACCACACACCCCCCTCCACCTCTCTCTCTCTCTCTCTCCGCCCCCACACACACACCTTAAACCAGCTTATATTTCAACTCTTTCTTGGACTCGAACTCAAGTTCTGTCGAAGGGTCATGAGGACTCGAAACGTCAACTCTTTTCTTCTCCGCCGATGCTGCCAGACCTGCTAAGTTTTTTCAGGTAATTCTGTTTTCGTTTTTGTTTCAGCTACAATCTTATTGAATGGCAGAACAGGCTCGAGAGGCCAAGTGGCCTACTCTGTTCCTATTTTTTATGATTTTGCCGCTCTGATCACTGAACAGATTTGAAAAGATGCAGAGGGAGAGAGAGAGAGAGAGTGTTACAGGAGCTGGTCATTGAAGGCTGCAATGGACATGTGAGGAGGGGTCAAAATGATTCCCCAATCCAACCATTCCAAGTCTGACCATAACAGGATTTTTTGTGACTTTATAAGGATGAACGTATTTAGTCACTCTCTGTGCTTAACCAGCTATGTGTTGATGGCAAATAAACTGGTCTGGCAGGCTTTCTTGAGTTTAAGACAAAAAGGGCTTCATTTATTATTCAGTGAAAAACCCGCCCAGGTAAAGATATAAAAATATTTGAAAAGGTAAATCCACGCTCGAACTTCGCAATACATGCACACACACGCACACACAGACACACATACACACACACACAGATACACACACACGCACACACACACGCACACACACACACAAGCGTGCACACACACACACACACACGCACACACACGCACACACACGCACAGATACACACACAAGCGCGCGCACACACACACACACACAGATATACACACACAGATCACACACACAGATACACACAAACATACACACACACACACACAGATACACATACACAGATCACACACACAGATACACACACACGCACACACACACACACACACAGATCACACACATACACACACACGCACACACACACACACACACACACACACACACACACAATTCTTTATTTTTGTTTTTCAGAACTCTTCATCTCCCCGAGGAAACTCTGTGCCTCAAGGAGCTATTCCAGTGCACACCTGCACACATACACAAAGTTGCCCCCTCACCCTCCTCCCCTGCCCCCTGCACAGGCAGTGCTGAGTGCTGCAGCACATATTTCACACTGAGACGGCCTTGCTTGGCCTGCCAGTGTGAAATCAAGGTCCAGCCCCGGTTGCGGGCAGCAGTCGGCTTCCCGACTTCCCCCACCTGCCCCCGCTGAGCCCACCCAACAGGGGCAAAATTTTGCCCATTGAGATGTTGGTGGTGAGCTGCCTTCTTGAACTGCTGTAGTCCATGTGGTGTAGATACACCCACAGCGCTGTTAGGAAGGATGCTCCAGGATTTTGACCCAGCAACAGTGAAGGGACGGCGATATATTTCCAAGTTAGGATGGTATGTGACTTGGAGGGGAACTTGCAGGTGGTCGTCTTCCCATGTGCCTGCTGCCCTTGCCCTTCTGAATCAGGCTTTTCCAATGTACAGCCTGCCGGCTAGATGCATCCTGCGAAGCCCCTCTATTCGGCTCCCAGAGCCAGTTTTCAAAATGCAGGCCAAACGGGTAAGTTTGAATGGAAGATTCTGCATGGAGCAACGAACTCCAGCATCAATGAGTTTGGGGCATGGGCAGCTTGGCCCAGGGAATGGAGGTTCCTAGGATCCATGGACATGGGAGCAGGGGTGCTGGAGAGTGTGGTTAAGGGAGCAGAGATGCTGGGGAACGGGGCGTGAGACAGCCAAAGCAGGGCTCAGGCATTCAGGCAGGCCGGAATGGAACTCAGGTATCCAGAGCATGTCCCAGGAAGATGGAGGGAATTGGCAGGGAGCAGGGGTGGAACCCATGTGGCCCAGAGGGAGCACAAGGCAGCCGGGAGTGGGGCCCAATGGTGTCTGAGAAAGCGAGTGACTGGAGACTGCGTGGGAGAGAGTGTGAGGATGGGGACGGGAAGAGAGAATGTGGGGGGTGTATAAGAAAGTGTGAGGAGGGTAAGAGAGAATTTGGGGGTGGTAAGAAAGAGTGTGAGGGGGGAGAGAGGCACTAAGTGTGGGGGGGCAGAGAGAGTGAGTTTGAGAGCATAGAGAGAGCGAGAGTGAGGGGGAGAGAAAGTGAGTGTGAGGGAGAGAGAGAGAGAGTGGAAGGGGGAGAAAGAGTGAGTGTGAGGGCGGAGGTGAGAAAGTATGACAGGTAAGGGTGAGAGAGTGTGACGGTGGAAGAGTGAGAGAAAGCGATGGAGGAGGGTGAGAGAGAGTGACGGGGAGGTGAAAGATAGGGACGGGGAGGCTGAGAGAGTGGGAAGGGTGAGGGAGAGCAACGGGGAAGGGGAGAGAGCGTGATGGTGGAAGAGTAAGAGAGTGACAGGGGAAGGGCGAGAGAAAGTGACTGGGTGAGGGGAGAGACTGTGTTGGAGGAGGGTGAGAGAGAGTGACGGGGGAGGTGAGAGAGAGTGACAGGGGAAGGGTAAGAGAGTGACGGGGGAAGGGTGAGTGAAAGTGGTGTGGGAGGGTGAGAGAGGGTGATGGAGGGTGAGAATGAGTGATAGGGAGAAGGGTGAAAGAGAGTGACGGGGAAGGGGAGAGAGTGTGACAGGGGAGGGTGAGAGAAAGCGACGAGGGAGTGTGAGAGAGAGTGACAGGAGAAGGGTGAGAGAGTGATGGGGAAGGGGAGACAGTGTGGAGTGGGTAGTAAGAGAGTGCTGGGGAGCAGTGAGAGAGACAGGGTACGAGGGGGAGAGATTGTATGAGGTGAGTGTGTGGGGGGCAGTGTGTGCATAAGCCTGGCTCACTCCCAGTCTCAGGATTCTCATTCATCCACACCCACGTGCACTCTCACCCACTCTCCCAGTTGTTGAGGGTGAGTGAGTGAGCACCCTGAAGCTGGGAGTGAGCCTGGCATACACATACTCACCCTATTAATGCTCATTGTTTTTTGCTCAGCAAGTTGTTTCTTTTAACACTTCAGTTTTATTTAGAAATTCATATTTATTGTTGTGCCAATATTTATCTCTCCAAATTTTACTCATTGGCTCCTTGAGTGAGAAAAATATTGAAATGTGGTTGGATAAGCCTGTTCCAGATGATAGTGGTCTAGGGTTTTGAAGGTGCTGCCTGAGGAGTTTTGATGAGTCCCTGCAGTGCATCTTGTTGATGGTACCTACTGCTGCTACTGTGTGTCGGTGGTGGAGGGAGTGAATGTCTGTGGATGTGGTGCCAATTAAGTGGGCTGCTTTGTCCTGGATGGTGTCAAGCTTCTTTAGTGTTGTGGGAGCAACATCCAGGCAAATGGGGAGTATTCCATCACGCTCCTGATTTGTGATTTGTAGATGATGGACTACCTTTGGGGAGTCAGGAGGTGATTCCCAGCCTCTAACCTGCTCTTGTAGCCACAGTATTTATATGGCTAGGTCAGTTCAGTTTCTGATAACCCCCAGGATGTTGATAGCAGGGGATTCAGCAATGGTAATGCCATAGAACATCAATAGACGATGGTAAGATTCTCTCTTGTTGGAGATGGCCATTGCCTGGCACTTGTGAGGCATGAATGTTACTTGCCACTTGTCAGCCAAAGCCTGGATATGTCCAGGTCTTGCTGCATTTGGATATGGACTGCTTCAGTATCTGAGGAGTCACGAATGGTGCTGAACATTGTGCAATCATCAGCGAACATCCTCACTTCTGACCTTATGATGGAAGGAAGGTCATTGATGAAGCAGCTGAAGATGGTTGGGCCGAGGACACTACCCTGAGGAACTCCTGCAATGATGTCCTGGAGCTGAGATGACTGAAACAGATCAATATCTGTTTGATCAGCCAGTGAAATTAAAGATTAATACCACCCATGGACATGTCACACCATTGTAACAAGGGCACAGAAACAAGTATGTCTGTGCTGGTGGAGGAGGCGGTGGTGTGAACTCAAAGGGAGGAAGTCAACCAGGAGGAGGGGGGAGAAGGACCAATCTCAAAATGGGGAAGGAGGAGGTTGATCATTGTGGGTTAGAGGGGCAGTGAGAGAAGGGTTAATCTCAGAATGGAAGAGGAGGGTCAGTGTCAATCTCGAGGGAGGGGGTGTATGATCATGGGGAGCTTGGTGGTGAGGTAGGATTGGGGAAGACGGAGACCAGGTGGTGGAGAGATATCAGAGGCCTAGTTCTGGGATCAGAGGCCTCGAGGGGAATGTCAGTGGATTGGGTAGATGATTGCCCAATCACAGATGATCAGCAAAGATAGCTGTCTGGAGGCAATGTTGGAAAACAGAATGAGGTCTGCAGCCTTATTATCATTGTTAAAATTCCTATACCTGTCTCCTAGGAGTGGATTGGTTGGCTGCCCATCTTTGAACAATTAAAGCTGGAAGTGAGCAGGTCGGAAGTAGGTTTGGGCCAGGAAACAGACTTTTTTCACACTTTAATTCCTTATCACCCCAAACCTGTCAATTTTTAACTGTTAAAGTTACTTCCATAGCCTCTGCGATTGGGATCCCAACTCTGGTCGCATGTATTCGAGGAGCTTACATCACATGATCATCCAATTCCCCCACTTCCCTTCCCCCACAGTCACATAGTCCTGGCCAAAGCTTCAACCAGAAAGTGAATCAACTCTGTTAATTGATTTTTAATTCTTGCTCAAACAGCCTTTCCTCATTTCCAATATTGCTAAAACTAGTAAATGTCAGTGTTCCACAAGGAGGAAAAAGAAGCAAATATTACATTTGATAAAAACAAAAAACTGCTGATGCTGGAAATCCAAAACAAAAACAAAAACAGAATTACCTGGAAAAACTCAGCAGGTCTGGCAGCATCGGCGGAGAAGAAGAGTTGTCGTTTCGAGTCCTCATGACCCTTCGACAGAACTTGAGTGAACATTTGATGTTCCTCTGATATTTGCAGCCAGTTACTTGTAATGATACCCTGAAGAGCAATCTTCAGTTTTTGGAGACTCCAGGATTATTCCAAAGAATTGACAACTGTGATCGCTGTATAAATCCCCAACCCGGAAGAGAAGGAGAGAACAGTGTGGCTTCAGTCAGACTGATACAGTGCAAAGCTGTGTCTCTTTACTGGCTATAACATACTTTGGGAAGTCTTGAGGGTGTGAAAGGCACCAGATAAATGCAAATCATTCTCCTTTTTCTTTGGGTTTTTCCACTCTGCTGAAGCTGTGGCAGTTTAGTCCAGAAACGGGATCATTGCTCTCACTGATGCAGCCAAGTGTTGCTGCCACTTTCACCTGTTGTGGCAGGGACATTGACTTACCCTGCCAACCATACCACACTACCTTCCAGTCAGGCCTGCTGTGGAAGGAAAGTTAATTAGGGAAAGGAACAGAAAACCCAACCCAGCCCAAACAAGCCATTCTCTCCCCCATCCTTATGTGTGCAGACTGCCCCTCCAGACTGTTGCCATCATCATAGTATTACTGCTACCAGACTGCAGCCATTGCCCTGGCGTTGTCACTTATCTGCAGTAGTTCCTCAAGAGTACAAAGTGTTGTGAGGAAACATTGCATTAGGCAGCATCCAAATGTTTGCCAAGGTAAACATTCAGACTGGGGACTGTTTCTCAGCTTCTACTTGGTCATAGCATCAGTATTCTTTACCACCTGCTCAATTTCGGGAGGATAGTCAATTTGAAAACCACTACGGGAAAGGGAGGAAAATGATTTACATTTATATAGCAACTTTCCCAACCTCAAAATGTCTGTAAGTGCTTTACGCGAATGGAATACTTCTAAAATGGAATCATTGTTATAATGACGCCACTGTGCACACAAGCCCTCAATAACAGCAATGTGATAATGACCAGATAGCCTGTTTTTGTGTTGTTGATTAAAGGATAAATATAGGCCAGGAAACAGGGGGTATATCCCCTGCTCTTCATTCAGTTTGTACCATAGGATCTTTTACATCTGGCGGTTTAACATCTTATCCAGATGTCATCTCCTCTGACAGAGCAACACTCCCTCATTTGGTTGATGCACATGCACAGTGGCAATCTGTTATGTAACTGGTAACAAGAGTTTAAGAGCAGGTACAAGTGCCCGGGACTCTGTTCTTAATATTCTGTGTTGTGATAATGAGTTTGCTAATATGTAAAGTATACTCATTTAAATATATGATTATGTAAATAGTCCTGTCATCACAGGAATTGATGCAATGTCACATGATGCAGCAGCCATCTTAGTTAGTCTGCGCAGTGAGCAGTAAACATAGCAGCAGTAAAAAAATTCTCCAGTAGAGATCTCTGTTCAATCTGTATGCCTTCCTTCATTAGTCGAGAAATTAAATGATAATACAACATTCTACATGCTGGTTTTGTAAAATAAAAACTATTTTGGTTTTGTTTTCGATTGCTTTCTGAATTCCTGCCTTGTGCAGATAACAATTGGCAGACAGGATAAAACATTAAATTATTTCCTGCCTGTTCGTCAAATACAAGGCCATGGTGAATGTTTGTTCACCCAAAGCCAAGTTGATTAGCCTATCACATTTTCTTTTGCAGAAAGAGATGTTGATGATAAGACACCTATAAAAATAACCTTTAAATGATTCTCCAAGTGTAATGTGCAGTCTTTAAAAGCTACACAATTGGCAAACCCTTCCTCTTTAAAAAAGTTGAAGTGATTTGCTCAAGGATTTGTCAAGAGCTCGTTCTCATAAACACTGCAAGGGTGACTACAACTTGAATTTAAAACAGACCAAAAGATTAAAGCTGAGACAATTGCACTCATTAAATGTGCTGGAAAAACTCATCAGGTCTGGCAGCATCGGCGGAGAAGAAAAGAGTTGACGTTTCGAGTCCTCATGACCGACAGAACTTGAGTTCGAGTCCAAAAAAGAGTTGAAATATAAGCTGGTTTAAGGTGTGTGTGTGGGGGGCGGAGAGAGAGAGAGAGAGAGAGAGGTGGAGGGGGGGTGTGGTTGCAGGGACAAACAAGCAGTGATAGAAGCAGATCATCAAAAGATGTCAACAACACATAGGTGTTCTTTTGTACTATTGTTGTTGACATCTTTTGATGATCTGCTTCTATCACTGCTTGTTTGTCCCTACAACCACACCCCCACTCCACCTCTCTCTCTCTCTCTCTCCGCCCCCCACACACACACCTTAAACCAGCTTATATTTCAACTCTTTTTTGGACTCGAACTCAAGTTCTGTTGAAGGGTCATGAGGACTCGAAACGTCAACTCTTTTCTTCTCCGCCGATGCTGCCAGACCTGCTGAGTTTTTCCAGGTAATTCTGTTTTTGTTTTTGTTTTGGATTTCCAGCATCCGCAGTTTTTTTGTTTTTATCTCATTAAACATGCTGACTGCTGGGAGTAAGTAGGAGGCAGATTCAACACCAATCATTAAACCCTCTGTAAACACTGGGACAGCCGACGTTACTTCCTGACTCTCATTGCTTTATCACAAAATGTTATTCAACCCTCTGTGTAATATAATCCTCTGTGTTATGATAGAATTGCCAGTAAGTTATAATTACTCAGAATGCATGAATGTGAGTTTCTAACTGCTGTTTACACATACACATGGTGTGACACCCAAGATTTAAAACCCACTGCTTCTTTGTCAGTTCTCTCCAACCCCACCACACACCCCTCTCCAGTCCTGATCTCCTTACCAGGATAATTTTCTATGGTAAAAGCAAAATACTGAAGGTGCTGGAAATCTGAAACAAAAACAGAAAATGCTGGAACAACTCAGCAGGTCTGACAGCATCCATGGAGAGAAAAACAGGGTTAACATTTCACATCTGTATGACCCTTCTTCAGAGCTGAAGAGAAGTGGGAATGTGATGAAATTTATACTGTTTAAGGGAGTGGGGCAGGTGGAGCTGGATAGAAGGACAGCAATAGGTGGGGACAGAGGAGGGATTGACAAAAATGTCATGAACTAAAGGACAAAGGGAGTGTTAAAGGTTGTGGTCTGTGCTAAAAAAGGTATTGATAGTGGCATAAAGGTAAGAAAGCAGAATGTGATAATAGCAGAACAAGGGTAACAAGAACAACATGGACCAAGTAACAGATGGCCCTGCAGGGCATGTGGTGGAGGGAGGGGTGGTGGCGTGGAAAAAAAGGATAGAAAAAGGGATCAGAAAGGGGATAAAACCGTGGATAAATGAATAAAAATAAAAATAAGTGGATAAAAAATAAAAATGAATGTAGAAAAAAAAGAATTAAAAAAGCGGGTGAGGATGGAGGAGTGAGTTCATGGTCTGAAGTTGTTGAACTCAATATTCAGTCCGGAAGGCTGTAAAGTGCCTAATTGGAAGATGAGGTGCTGTTCCTCCAGTTTGTATGGGGCTTCACTGGAACATTGCAGCAGGCCAAGGATGGACATGTGGGCATGAGAGCAGGGTGGAGTGTTGAAATAGCAAGCGACAGGGAGGTCTGGGTAATGCTTGCGGACAGACTGTAGGTGTTCCACAAAGCAGTCACCCAGTCTGTGTTTGGTCTCCCTGATGTAGAGGAGTCCGCACTGGGAGCAGCGAATGCAGTAGACTAAACTGAGGGAAGTGCAAGTGAAGCGCTGCTTCACCTGGAAGGAGTGTTTGGGCCCTTGGACGGTGAGGAGGGAGGAGGTAAAGGGGCAGGTGTTGCACCTTCTATGGTTGCATGGGAAGGTGCCATGGAAAGCAGATGAGGTATTGGGGGTGATGGAGGATTGGACAAGGGTGTCTCATAGGGAATGGCCCCTACAGAAATATGACGGAGTGGGGTGGTGAGGGGAAGATATGTTTAGTGGTGGCATCATGCTGGAGTTGGTGGAAATAGCGGAGGATGATCCTTTGAATGCGGAGGCTAGTGGGGTGAAAAGTGAGGACAAGGGGGACCCTATCATGGTTCTGAGAGGGAGAGCAAGGTGTGAGGGCAGAAGCACAGGAGATGGGTCGGACACAGCTGAGGGACCTATCAACCACCGTGGGTGGGAATCCTCAGTTAAGGAAGAAGGAAGACATGTCAGAAGCGCCGTTTTGGAAAGTGGCATCACCAGAACAGATGCGCTGGAGACAAAGGAACAGAAAGAATGGAACGGCGTCCTCACAGGAAGCGGGGTGTGTAGTCGAGGTAGTTGTGGGAGTTGGTGGGCTTGTAATGAACATTGGTGGACTGTCTATCACCAGAAATGGAGACTGAGAGGTCAAGGAAGGGAAGAGAAGTGTCGGAGATGGACCATGTGAAGGTGATGGAAGGGTGGAAATTGGAAGCAAAATTGATAAATGTTTCCAGGTCCAGACAAGAGCATGAGGCAGCACCAAAACAGTCATCGAAGAACAGGAGAAAAGAGTTATGGGAGGGACCCTGACCAGGGCTGGAACAGAGAATGCTTTTATGGTAATAGGCATCTTCCAGAGCCTTATCCAAGTGGTGATTCAACTACTTGAGCCTGGACAGGTTGTATTTCAGCTGTTTAACTATGGTGGATTCCACAGTGACAACAAGTCTTGCCTTTACCCACCATGCAGACTTGTGTACCAGGTGCCACTGGCTGGCCTGAAGAGCACAAACCAATCCAATTTTTCTGCCTTCCCACCCAGAGCTACTGAAGATAACGGGAGCTCCCCATTTCCTCGCCAGGAGAGATGAGTTGACTCAACACCAAATAAGGGACTGGACCAGAACACTCTGGGATAATGTAGCTCACCAATCATGGACATACCCAGCCAACCAGCATGAAATCTTTGCGTATGTAAACAACGAGGGAGGGAATGTATCAATATTCAATTCCACGTGCCGACGAAAATGCTTTTATACTTACCATGTGAGGCATCTGCTTTACATTGCATGTAATGGCGGTGGGCAACTGGCTAGAAATGAAACTAGGCAGTCTATTATGCTCCTTGAAAATACAGGGTAATACAGGGGCTGCAGGGTGTTATATAGTGGATAATACAGGGAATGCAGTGTGTTATATACAGGATAATACAGGGACTGCATTTAGTTACATAAAGGATTATACTGGGACTGCAGTGTGTTATACACAGGATTAAACAGGGACTGTGGTATGTTATGGACAAAATGATACAGAGATTGCAGTGTGTTAGAGAGTGGACAATACAGGAACTGCAAAAAGTTATATACAGGATAATACAGAGACTGTGGTAGGTTATATACAGGATAATACAGGGACTGCAGTGTGTTATATACAGGATAACACAGGGACTGCTGTGTGTTATATACAGGATAATACAGGGACTGCAGTGTGTTATACACAGCATTAAACAGGGAATGTGGTACGTTATGTACAAAATAGATACAGAGATTGCAGTGTGTTACACAGTGGATAATACAGGAACTGCAAAATGTTATATACAGGATAACACAGAGGATGTGGTAGGTTATATACAGGATAATACAGGAAGTGCAGTGTGATATATACAGGATAATACAGAGATTGCAGTCTGTTATATATAGGGTAATACAGGAACTGCAGGGTGTTATATAGTGGATAATACAGGGACTGCAGTGTGTTGCATGCAGGAAAATACATGGATTGCAGTGTGTTATATATTGGATAATACAAGGACTGCAGTGTGTGAGATAGTGGATAATACAGGGACTGCAGCGTGTTATATACTGGATAATACAAGGACTGCAGTGTGTTATATAGTGGATAATAAAGGGACTGCAGTGTGTTGCATGCAGGATTATACAGGGACTGCAGTGTGTTATATACAGGATAATACAGGGACTGCTGCGTGTTATATACAGGATAAAACAGGGTTTGCAGCGTTTATTTACAGGATAATACAGGGACTGCAGTACGTTATAAACAGGATAATACAGTGACTGCAGTGTGTTATATACAGGATAATAAAGGGACTGCGGTATTTTATACACAGGATAATACAGGGACTGCAGTGTGTTATATACAGGATAATACACTCTCTGCAGTCTGTTATATACAGGATAACACAGGGACTACAGCGTGTTATATACAGGATAATACAGGGAATGTAGTGTGTTATATACAGGATAATGCAGGGACTGCACTCTGTTATATACAGGATAATACAGGGACTGCTGCGTGTTATATACAGGATAAAACAGGGTTTGCAGCATTTATTTACAGGATAATACAGGGACTGCAGTGTGTTATATACAGGGTAATAAAGGGACTGCAGTTTGTCATATACAGGATAATACAGGGACTGCAGTGTGTTATATACAGGATAATACAGGGACTGCAGTGAGTTATATACAGGATAATACAGGGAATGTAGTGTGTTATATACAGGATAATACATTTTCTACAGTGTTTTATATACAGGATAATACAGGTACTGCAGTGTGTTACATACAGAATAATACAGGGACTGCATTGTGTTATATACAGGATGATACAGGATATGCAGTGTGTTATATACAGGATAATACAGGACTGCAGCGTGTTATATACAGGATAACACAGGAACTGCAGTGTGTTATATACAGAATAATACAGGGACTGCAGTGTGTTATATACAGTATACTACAGGGACTGAAGTGTGTTATATACAGGATAATACAGGATATGCAGTGTGTTATATGCAGGATAATACAGGGACTGCAGTGTTTATATACAGGATAATACAGGGAGTGCAGTCTGTTATATACAGGATAATACAGGGACTGCAATGTGTTATATACAGGATAATAAAGGGACTGCAGTGTGTTATATATAGGATAATACAGGGACTGCAGTGTGTTATATATTGGATAATACAGGGACTGCAGTGTTTTGTATACAGAATAATGCAGGGACTGCAGCGTGTTATATATAGGATAAAGCAGGGACTGCAGTCTGTTATATACAGGATAATACAGGGACTGCATTATTTTATATACAGTATAATACAAGGACTGAAGTGTGTTATATACGGGATAATACAGGGACTGCAGTGTGTTATATACAGGATAATACAGGGACTGCAGCGTGTTATAAACAGGATAATACAGGGACTGCAGTGTGTTATATACAGGATAATAAAGGTACTGCAGCGTGTTATACACAGGATAATACAGGGACTGCAGTGTGTTATATACAGGATAATACACTCTCTGCAATGATTTATATACAGGATAATACAGGGACTGCTGTGTGTTATATACAGGATAATGCAGGGACTGCAAACTGTTATATACAGGATAATACAGGGATTGCTGCGTGTTATATACAGGATAATACAGGGTTTGCAGCATTATTTTACAGGATAATACAGGGACTGCAACATGTTATATACAGTATAATACAGGGACTGCATTGTGTTATATACAGGATAATACAGCGACTGCAGTGTGTTATATACAGGATAATACTGGGAATGCAGTGTGTTATATGCAGGATAATACAGGAGTGCAGCGTGTTATATACAGGATAATACAGGGACTGCAGTGTGTTATATACAGAATAATACAGGGACTGCAGTGTGTTATATACAGGATAATACAGGATATACAGTGTGTTATATACAGGATAATACAGGGACTGCAGTGTTTATATACAGGATAATACAGGGACTGCAGTGTGCTATACACAGGATAAAACAGGGACTGCAGTGTGTTATATACAGGATAATAAAGGGACTGCAGCGTGTTATATCCAGGATAATACAGGGACTGCACTGTGTTATATGCAGGATAATACAGGCTCTGCAGTGTTTTATATACAGGATAATACAGGGACAGCTGCGTGTTATATACAGGATAACGCAGGGACTTCAGTCTGTTATATACAGGATAATACAGGGATTGCAGTGTGTTATATACAGGATAATACAGGATATGCAGTGTGTTATATACAGGATAATACAGGGACTGCAATGTGCTGTATACAGGATAATACAGGGACTGCAGTGTATGATATATAGAAAATACAGGGACTGCAGTGTGTTATATAATGGATAATACAGGGACTGCAGTCTGTTATTTACAGGATAATACAGGGACTGCACTGTGTTATATACAGGATTATACAGGGATTGCAGTGCCTTATATACAGGATAATACAGGGACTGCAGTGTCTTATATACAGGATAATACAGGGACTGCAGTGTTTTATATACAGGCTAATACAGGGTCTGCAGTGTATTATGTATAGGTAATACAGGGACTGCAGTGTGTTATATAGTGGATAATTCAGGGACTGCAGTCTGTTATTTAAGGATAATACAGGGACTTTTCTGTGTTATATACAGGATTATACAGGGACTGCAGTGCCTTATATACAGGATAATACAGGGACTGCAGTGTGTTATATACAGGGTAATACACCGACTGCAGTGTGTTATATACGGGATAATACAGGGACTGCAGTGTGTTATATATAGGATAATACCAGGACTGCAGTGTGTTATATAAAGGATAATAAAGGAACTGCGGTGTGTTATATACAGGATAACACAGGGACTGCAGCGTGTTATATACAGGATAATACAGGGACTGCAGTGTGTTATATACAGGATAATAAATGGACTGCAGCATGTTATATCCAGGATAATACAGGGACTGCAGTGTGTTATATGCATGATAATACAGGCTCTGCAGTGTTTTATCTACCGGATAATACAGGGACTGCTGCGTGTTATATACAGGATAATGCAGGGACTTCAGTCTGTTATATACAGGATAATACAGGGACTGCTGCGTGTTTTATACAGGATAATACAGGGATTGCAGCCTTTATTTACAGGATAATACAGGGACTGCACTGTGTTATATACAGGATTACACAGGGATTGCAGTGCCTTATATACAGGTAATAAAGGGACTGCAGTGTGTTATATATTGGATAATACAGGTACTGCAGTGTGTTGTATAGAGAATAATACAGGGACTGCAGTGTGTTATATATAGGATAATACAGGGACTGCAGTCTGTTATATACAGGATAATACCAGGACTGCAGTGTGTTATATACAGGATAATACAGGAACTGCAGTGTGTTATATACAGGATAACACAGGGAGTGCAGCGTGTTATATACAGGATAATACAGGGACTGCAGTTTGTTATATACAGGATAATAAAGGGACTGCAGCATGTTATATCCAGGATAATACAGGGACTGCAGTGTGTTATATACAGGATAATACAGGCTCTGCAGTGTTTTATATACAGGATAATACAGGGACTGCTGTGTGTTATATACAGGATAATACAGGGACTGCTGCGTGTTACATACAGCATAATACAGGGATTGCAGCCTTTATTTACAGGATAATACAGGGACTGCAACGTGTTATATACAGGATAATACAGGGACTGCAGTGTGTTATATACAGGATAATACAGGGACTGCAGTGTGTTATATACAGGATAATACAGGGTCTGAAGTGTGTTATATAGTGGATAATACAGTGACTGCAGCGTGTTATTTAAAGGATAATACAGGGACTGTAGTGTGTTATATACAGGATAATACAGGGTCTACAGTGTTTTATATACAGAATAATACAGGGACTGCAGCGTGTTATATACAGAATAATGCAGGGACTGCAGTCTGTTATATACAGGATAATAGAGGGACTGCATTGTTTTATATACAGGATAATACAAGGACTGCAGTGTGTTATATATGGGATATTACAGGGACTGCAGTGTGTTATATACAGAATAATACAGGGACTGCAGTGTGTTATATACAGTATAATAGCGGGACTGCAGTGTGTTATATACAGGATAATACAGGATATGCAGTGTGTTATATACAGGGTAATACAGGGACGGCCGCGTGTTATATACAGGATAATACAGGGACTGCAGTGTGTTATATACAGGATAATACATGGTCTGCAGTGTGTTAATTATTGGATAATACTGGGACTGCAGTGTTTTGTATACAGAATAATACAGGGACTGCAGCGTGTTATATACAGAATAATACAGGGACTGCAGTCTGTTATATACAGGATAATACAGGGAGTGCATTGTTTTATATACAGGATAATACAAGGACTGCAGTCTGTTATATACGGGATATTACAGGGACTGCAGTGTGTTATATACAGGATAATACCAGGACTGCAGTGTGTTATATACAGGATAATACAGGAACTGCAGTGTGTTATATAGAGGATAACACAGGGACTGCAGTGTGTTATATACAGGATAATACAGGGACTGCAGTGTGTTATATACAGGATAATAAAGGTACTGCAGCGTGTTATATACAGGATAATACAGGGACTGCAGTTTGTTATATACAGGATAATACAGGGACTGCAGTGTGTTATATACAGGAAAGTACAGTCTCTGCAGTGTTTTATATACAGGATAATACTGGGCCTGCTGCGTGTTATATACAGGATAAAACAGGGTTTGCAGCGTTTATTTACAGGATAATACAGGGACTGCAATATGTTATATACAGTATAATACAGGGACTGCAGTGTGTTATATACAGGATAATACAGCGACTGCAGTGTGTTGTATACAGAATAATACAGGGACTGCAGTGTGTTATAGACAGGGTAATAAAGGGACTGCAGTGTGTTATATCCAGGATAATACAGGGACTGCAGTGTGTTATATACAGGATAATACAGGGACTGCAGTGAGTTATATACAGGATAATACAGGGACTGCATTGTTTTATATACAGGATAATACAAGGACTGCAGTGTGTTATATACGGGATATTACAGGGACTGCAGAGTTATATATACAGAATAATACAGGGTCTGCAGTGTGTTATGTACAGTATAATAGCGGGACTGCAGTGTGTTATATTCAGGATAATACAGGATATGCAGTGTGTTATATACAGGATAATACAGGGACTGCAGCGTGTTATATACAGGATAATACAGGAACTGCAGTTTGTTATATACAGGATAATACAGGGACTGCAGTGTGTTATATACAGGATAATACAGGGACTGCAGTGTGTCATATACAGGATAAAACATGGACTTCAGTGTGTTAATTATTGGATAATACAGGGACTGCAGTGTTTTGTATACAGAATAATACTGGGACTGCAGCGTGTTATATACAGAATAATGCAGGGACTGCTGTCTGTTATATACAGGATAATACAGGGACTGCATTGTTTTATATACAGGATAATACAAGGACTGCAGTGTGTTATATACGGGATATTACAGGGACTGCAGTGTGTTATATACAGGATAATACCAGGACTGCAGTGTGTTATATAGAAGATAACACAGAGACTGCAGCGTGTTATATACAGGATAATACAGGGACTGCAGTGTGTTATATACAAGATAATAAAGGTACTGCAGCGTGTTATATACAGGATAATAAAGGTACTGCAGTGTGTTATATAGAGGATAACACAGGGACTGCAGCGTGTTATATGCAGGATAATACAGGGACTGCAGTGTGTTATATACAGGATAATAAACGTACTGCAGCGTGTTATATACAGGATAATAAAGGTACTGCAGTGTGTTATATACAGGATAATACAGGGACTGCAATGATTTATATACAGGATGATACAGGGACTGCTGTGTGTTATGTGCAGGATAATGCAGTGACTGCAGTCTGTTATATACAGGATAATATAGGGACTGCTGCGTGTTATATACAGGATAAAACAGGGTTTGCAGCGTTTATTTACAGGATAATACAGGGACTGCAACGTGTTATATACAGTATAATACAGGGACTGCAGTGTGTTATATACAGGATAATACAGCGACTGCAGTGTGTTATATGTTGGATAATACAGGGACTGCAGTGTGTTGTATACAGAATAATACAGGGACTGCAGTGAGTTATATACAGGATAATACAGGGAATGCAGTCTGTTATATACAGGATAATACCAGTTCTGCAGTGTGTTATGTACAGGATAATACGGGAAATGCAGTCTCTTATATACAGGATAGCACAGGGACTACAGCGTGTTATATACACGATAATACAGGGACAGCAGTGTGTTATAGACAGGGTAATAAAGGGACGGCAGTGTGTTATATACAGGATAATACTGGGACTGCAGTGTGTTATATACAGGATAATACAGGGACTGCAGTGAGTTATATACAGGATAATAAAGGTACTGCAGCGTGTTATATACAGGATAATAAAGGTACTGCAGCGTGTTATATACAGGATAATACAGGGACTGCATTGTGTTATATACAGGATAATACAGGAAATGCAGTCTGTTACATACAGGATAATACAGGGACAAGAGCGTGTTATGTACACGATAATACAGGGACTGCAGTGTGTTATAGACAGGGTAATAAAGGGACTGCAGTGTGTTATATACAGGATAATACAGGATATGCAGTGTGTTGTATACAGAATAATACAGGGACTGCAGTGTGTTATATACAGTATACTACAGGGACTGAAGTGTGTTATATACAGGATAATACAGGATATGCAGTATGTTATATGCAGGATAATACAGGGACTGCAGTGTTTATATACAGGATAATACAGGGAGTGCAGTCTGTTATATACAGGATAATACAGGGACTGCAATGTGTTATATACAGGATAATAAAGGGACTGCAGTGTGTTATATATAGGATAATACAGGGACTGCAGTGTGTTATATATAGGATAATACAGGGACTGCAGTGTTTTGTATACAGAATAATACAGGGACTGCAGCGTGTTATATATAGGATAAAGCAGGGACTGCAGTCTGTTATATACAGGATAATACAGGGACTGCATTATTTTATATACAGTATAATACAAGGACTGCAGTGTGTTAATTACGGGATAATACAGGGACTGCAGTGTGTTATATACAGGATAATACAGGGACTGCAGCGTGTTATAAACAGGATAATACAGGGACTGCAGTGTGTTATATACAGGATAATAAAGGTACTGCAGCGTGTTATACACAGGATAATACAGGGACTGCAGTGTGTTATATACAGGATAATACACTCTCTGCAATGATTTATATACAGGATAATACAGGGACTGCTGTGTGTTATATACAGGATAATGCAGGGACTGCAAACTGTTATATACAGGATAATACAGGGATTGCTGCGTGTTATATACAGGATAATACAGGGTTTGCAGCATTATTTTACAGGATAATACAGGGACTGCAACATGTTATATACAGTATAATACAGGGACTGCATTGTGTTATATACAGGATAATACAGCGACTGCAGTGTGTTACATACAGGATAATACTGGGAATGCAGTGTGTTATATGCAGGATAATACAGGACTGCAGCGTGTTATATACAGGATAATACAGGGACTGCAGTGTGTTATATACAGAATAATACAGGGACTGCACTGTGTTATATACAGTATAATACAAGGACTGCAGTGTGTTATATACAGGATAATGCAGGATATGCAGTGTGTTATATACAGGATAATACAGGGACTGCAGTGTTTATATACAGGATAATACAGGGACTGCAGTGTGCTATACACAGGATAAAACAGGGACTGCAGTGTGTTATATACAGGATAATAAAGGGACTGCAGCGTGTTATATCCAGGATAATACAGGGACTGCACTGTGTTATATGCAGGATAATACAGGCTCTGCATTGTTTTATATACAGGATAATACAGGGACTGCTGCGTGTTATATACAGGATAACGCAGGGACTTCAGTCTGTTATATACAGGATAATACAGGGATTGCAGTGTGTTATATACAGGATAATACAGGATATGCAGTGTGTTATATACAGGATAATACAGGGACTGCAATGTGCTGTATACAGGATAATACAGGGACTGCAGTGTATGATATATAGAAAATACAGGGACTGCAGTGTGTTATATAATGGATAATACAGGGACTGCAGTCTGCTATTTACAGGATAATACAGGGACTGCACTGTGTTATATACAGGATTATACAGGGATTGCAGTGCCTTATATGCAGGATAATACAGGGACTGCAGTGTCTTATATACAGCATAATACAGGGACTGCTGTGTGTTATATACAGGATAATGCAGGGACTGCAAACTGTTATATACAGGATAATACAGGGATTGCTGCGTGTTATATACAGGATAATACAGGGTTTGCAGCATTATTTTACAGGATAATACAGGGACTGCAACATGTTATATACAGTATAATACAGGGACTGCATTGTGTTATATACAGGATAATACAGCGACTGCAGTGTGTTATATACAGGATAATACTGGGAATGCAGTGTGTTATATGCAGGATAATACAGGACTGCAGCGTGTTATATACAGGATAATACAGGGACTGCAGTGTGTTATATACAGAATAATACAGGGACTGCACTGTGTTATATACAGTATAATACAGGGACTGCAGTGTGTTATATACAGGATAATACAGGATATGCAGTGTGTTATATACAGGATAATACAGGGACTGCAGTGTTTATATACAGGATAATACAGGGACTGCAGTGTGCTATACACAGGATAAAACAGGGACTGCAGTGTGTTATATACAGGATAATAAAGGGACTGCAGCGTGTTATATCCAGGATAATACAGGGACTGCACTGTGTTACATGCAGGATAATACAGGCTCTGCAGTGTTTTATATACAGGATAATACAGGGACTGCTGCGTGTTATATACAGGATAACGCAGGGACTTCAGTCTGTTATATACAGGATAATACAGGGATTGCAGTGTGTTATATACAGGATAATACAGGATATGCAGTGTGTTATATACAGGATAATACAGGGACTGCAATGTGCTGTATACAGGATAATACAGGGACTGCAGTGTATGATATATAGAAAATACAGGGACTGCAGTGTGTTATATAATGGATAATACAGGGACTGCAGTCTGTTATTTACAGGATAATACAGGGACTGCACTGTGTTATATACAGGATTATACAGGGATTGCAGTGCCTTATATACAGGATAATACAGGGACTGCAGTGTCTTATATACAGGATAATACAGGTACTGCAGTGTTTATATACAGGATAATACAGGGACTGCAGTGTTTTATATACAGGCTAATACAGGGTCTGCAGTGTATTATGTATAGGTAATACAGGGACTGCAGTGTGTTATATAGTGGATAATTCAGGGACTGCAGTCTGTGATTTAAGGATAATACAGGGACTTTTCTGTGTTATATACAGGATTATACAGGGACTGCAGTGCCTTATATACAGGATAATACAGGGACTGCAGTGTGTTATATACAGGGTAATACAACGACTGCAGTGTGTTATATACGGGATAATACAGGGACTGCAGTGTGTTATATATAGGATAATACCAGTACTGCAGTGTGTTATATAAAGGATAATAAAGGAACTGCGGTGTGTTATATACAGGATAACACAGGGACTGCAGCGTGTTATATACAGGATAATACAGCGACTGCAGTGTGCTATATACAGGATAATAAATGGACTGCAGCATGTTATATCCAGGATAATACAGGGACTGCAGTGTGTTATATGCATGATAATACAGGCTCTGCAGTGTTTTATCTACAGGATAATACAGGGACTGCTGCGTGTTATATACAGGATAATGCAGGGACTTCAGTCTGTTATATACAGGATAATACAGGGACTGCTGCGTGTTTTATACAGGATAATACAGGGATTGCAGCCTTTATTTACAGGATAATACAGGGACTGCACTGTGTTATATACAGGATTACACAGGGATTGCAGTGCCTTATATACAGGTAATAAAGGGACTGCAGTGTGTTATATATTGGATAATACAGGTACTGCAGTGTGTTGTATAGAGAATAATACAGGGACTGCAGTGTGTTATATATAGGATAATACAGGGACTGCAGTCTGTTATATACAGGATAATACCAGGACTGCAGTGTGTTATATACAGGATAATACAGGAACTGCAGTGTGTTATATACAGGATAACACAGGGAGTGCAGCGTGTTATATACAGGATAATACAGGGACTGCAGTTTGTTATATACAGGATAATAAAGGGACTGCAGCATGTTATATCCAGGATAATACAGGGACTGCAGTGTTTTATATACAGGATAATACAGGGACTGCTGTGTGTTATATACAGGATAATACAGGGACTGCTGCGTGTTACATACAGGATAATACAGGGATTGCAGCCTTTATTTACAGGATAATACAGGGACTGCAACGTGTTATATACAGGATAATACAGGGACTGCAGTGTGTTATATACAGGATAATACAGGGACTGCAGTGTGTTATATACAGGATAATACAGGGTATGAAGTGTGTTATATAGTGGATAATAAAGTGACTGCAGCGTGTTATTTAAAGGATAATACAGGGACTGCAGTGTGTTATATACAGGATAATACAGGGTCTACAGTGTTTTATATACAGAATAATACAGGGACTGCAGCGTGTTATATACAGAATAATGCAGGGACTGCAGTCTGTTATATACAGGATAATAGAGGGACTGCATTGTTTTATATACAGGATAATACAAGGACTGCAGTGTGTTATATACGGGATATTACAGGGACTGCAGTGTGTTATATACAGAATAATACAGGGACTGCAGTGTGTTATATACGGGATATTACAGGGACTGCAGTGTGTTATATACAGAATAATACAGGGACTGCAGTGTGTTATATACAGTATAATAGCGGGACTGCAGTGTGTTATATACAGGATAATACAGGATATGCAGTGTGTTATATACAGGGTAATACAGGGACGGCCGCGTGTTATATACAGGATAATACAGGGACTGCAGTGTGTTATATACAGGATAATACATGGACTGCAGTGTGTTAATTATTGGATAATACTGGGACTGCAGTGTTTTGTATACAGAATAATACAGGGACTGCAGCGTGTTATATACAGAATAATACAGGGACTGCAGTCTGTTATATACAGGATAATACAGGGAGTGCATTGTTTTATATACAGGATAATACAAGGACTGCAGTCTGTTATATACGGGATATTACAGGGACTGCAGTGTGTTATATACTGGATAATACCAGGACTGCAGTGTGTTATATACAGGATAATACAGGAACTGCAGTGTGTTATATAGAGGATAACACAGGGACTGCAGTGTGTTATATACAGGATAATACAGGGACTGCAGTGTGTTATATACAGGATAATAAAGGTACTGCAGCGTGTTATATACAGGATAATACAGGGACTGCAGTTTGTTATATACAGGATAATACAGGGACTGCAGTGTGTTATATACAGGAAAGTACAGTCTCTGCAGTGTTTTATATACAGGATAATACAGGGCCTGCTGCGTGTTATATACAGGATAAAACAGGGTTTGCAGCGTTTATTTACAGGATAATACAGGGACTGCAATGTGTTATATACAGTATAATACAGGGACTGCAGTGTGTTATTTACAGGATAATACAGCGACTGCAGTGTGTTGTATACAGAATAATACAGGGACTGCAGTGTGTTATAGACAGGGTAATAAAGGGACTGCAGTGTGTTATATCCTGGATAATACAGGGACTGCAGTGTGTTTTATACAGGATAATACAGGGACTGCAGTGAGTTATATACAGGATAATACAGGGACTGCACTGTTTTATATACAGGATAATACAAGGACTGCAGTGTGTTATATACGGGATATTACAGGGACTGCAGAGTTATATATACAGAATAATACAGGGACTGCAGTGTGTTATGTACAGTATAATAGCGGGACTGCAGTGTGTTATATTCAGGATAATACAGGATATGCAGTCTGTTATATACAGGATAATACAGGGACTGCAGCGTGTTATATACAGGATAATACAGGAACTGCAGTTTGTTATATACAGGATAATACAGGGACTGCATTGTGTTATATACAGGATCATACAGGGACTGCAGTGTGTTATATACAGGATAATACAGGGACTGCAGTGTGTCATATACAGGATAAAACATGGACTTCAGTGTGTTAATTATTGGATAATACAGGGACTGCAGTGTTTTGTATACAGAATAATACTGGGACTGCAGCGTGTTATATACAGAATAATGCAGGGACTGCAGTCTGTTATATACAGGATAATACAGGGACTGCATTGTTTTATATACAGGATAATACAAGGACTGCAGTGTGTTATATACGGGATATTACAGGGACTGCAGTGTGTTATATACAGGATAATACCAGGACTGCAGTGTGTTATATAGAGGATAACACAGGGACTGCAGCGTGTTATATACAGGATAATACAGGGACTGCAGTGTGTTATATACAAGATAATAAAGGTACTGCAGCGTGTTATATACAGGATAATAAAGGTATTGCAGTGTGTTATATAGAGGATAACACAGGGACTGCAGCGTGTTATATACAGGATAATACAGGGACTGCAGTGTGTTATATACAGGATAATAAAGGTACTGCAGCATGTTATATACAGGATAATAAAGGTACTGCAGTGTGTTATATACAGGATAATACAGGGACTGCAATGATTTATATACAGGATGATACAGGGACTGCTGTGTGTTATGTGCAGGATAATGCAGGGACTGCAGTCTGTTATATACAGGATAATATAGGGACTGCTGCGTGTTAAATACAGGATAAAACAGGGTTTGCAGCGTTTATTTACAGGATAATACAGGGACTGCAACGTGTTATATACAGTATAATACAGGGACTGCAGTGTGTTATATACAGGATAATACAGCGACTGCAGTGTGTAATATGTTGGATAATACAGGGACTGCAGTGTGTTGTATACAGAATAATACAGGGACTGCAGTGAGTTATATACAGGATAATACAGGGAATGCAGTCTGTTATATACAGGATAATACCAGTTCTGCAGTGTGTTATGTACAGGATAATACGGGAAATGCAGTCTCTTATATACAGGATAGCACAGGGACTACAGCGTGTTATATACACGATAATACAGGGACAGCAGTGTGTTATAGACAGGGTAATAAAGGGACGGCAGTGTGTTATATACAGGATAATACTGGGACTGCAGTGTGTTATATACAGGATAATACAGGGACTGCAGTGAGTTATATACAGGATAATAAAGGTACTGCAGCGTGTTATATACAGGATAATAAAGGTACTGCAGCGTGTTATATACAGGATAATACAGGGACTGCATTGTGTTATATACAGGATAATACAGGAAATGCAGTCTGTTATATACAGGATAATACCAGGACTGCAGTGTGTTATATACAGGATAATACAGGAAATGCAGTCTGTTACATACAGGATAATACAGGGACAAGAGCATGTTATGTACACGATAATACAGGGACTGCAGTGTGTTATAGACAGGGTAATAAAGGGACTGCAGTGTGTTATATACAGGATAATGCAGGACTGCAGCGTGTTATATACAGGATAATACAGGGACTGCAGTGTGTTATATACAGAATAATACAGGGACTGCAGAGTGTTATATACAGGATAATACAGGATATGCAGTGTGTTGTATACAGAATAATACAGGGACTGCAGTGAGTTATATACAGGATAATACAGGGAATGCAGTCTGTTATTTACAGGATAATACCAGGTCTGCAGTGTTTTATGTACAGGATAATACGGGAAATGCAGTCTCTTATATACAGGATAGCACAGGGACTACAGCGTGTTATATACACGATAATACAGGGACTGCAGTGTGTTATAGACAGGGTAATAAAGGGAATGCAGTGTGTTATATACAGGATAATACTGGGACTGCAGTGTGTTATATACAGGACAATACAGGGACTGCAGTGAGTTATATACAGGATAATAAAGGTACTGCAGCGTGTTATATACAGGATAATAAAGGTACTGCAGCGTGTTATATACAGGATAATACAGGGACTGCAATGTTTTATATACAGGATAATACAGGGACTGCTGTGTGTTATGTGCAGGATAATGCAGGGACTGCAGTCTGTTATATACAGGATAATACAGGGTCTGCTGCGTGTTATATACAGGTGAAAACAGGGTTTGAAGCGTTTATTTACAGGATAATACAGGGACTGCAACGTGTTATATGCAGTATAATACAGGGACTGCAGTATGTTATATACAGGATAATACAGCGACTGCAGTGTGTTATATGTTGGATAATACAGGGACTGCAGTGTGTTATATACAGTATAATAGCGGGACTGCAGTGTGTTATATACAGGATAATACAGGATATGCAGTGTGTTATATACAGGATAATACAGGTACTGCAGCATGTTATATACAGGATAATAAAGGTACTGCAGCGTGTTATATACAGGATAATACAGGGACTGCAATGTTTTATATACAGGATAATACAGGGACTGCAGCGTATTATATACAGAATAATACAGGGACTGCAGTCTGTTATATACAGGATAATACAGGGAGTGCATTGTTTTATATACAGGATAATACAAGGACTGCAGTCTGTTATATACGGGATATTACAGGGACTGCAGTGTGTTATATACTGGATAATACCAGGACTGCAGTGTGTTATATACAGGATAATACAGGAACTGCAGTGTGTTATATAGAGGATAGCACAGGGACTGCAGTGTGTTATATACAGGATAATACAGGGACTGCAGTGTGTTATATACAGGATAATAAAGGTACTGCAGCCTGTTATATACAGGATAATACAGGGACTGCTGCGTGTTACATACAGGATAATACAGGGATTGCAGCCTTTATTTACAGGATAATACAGGGACTGCAACGTGTTATATACAGGATAATACAGGGACTGCAGTGTGTTATATACAGGATAATACAGGGACTGCAGTGTGTTATATACAGGATAATACAGGGTCTGAAGTGTGTTATATAGTGGATAATAAAGTGACTGCAGCGTGTTATTTAAAGGATAATACAGGGACTGCAGTGTGTTATATACAGGATAATACAGGGTCTACAGTGTTTTATATACAGAATAATACAGGGACTGCAGCGTGTTATATACAGAATAATGCAGGGACTGCAGTCTGTTATATACAGGATAATAGAGGGACTGCATTGTTTTATATACAGGATAATACAAGGACTGCAGTGTGTTATATACGGGATATTACAGGGACTGCAGTGTGTTATATACAGAATAATACAGGGACTGCAGTGTGTTATATACAGTATAATAGCGGGACTGCAGTGTGTTATATACAGGATAATACAGGATATGCAGTGTGTTATATACAGGGTAATACAGGGACGGCCGCGTGTTATATACGGGATAATACAGGGACTGCAGTGTGTTATATACAGGATAATACATGGACTGCAGTGTGTTAATTATTGGATAATACTGGGACTGCAGTGTTTTGTATACAGAATAATACAGGGACTGCAGCGTGTTATATACAGAATAATACAGGGAATGCAGTCTGTTATATACAGGATAATACAGGGAGTGCATTGTTTTATATACAGGATAATACAAGGACTGCAGTCTGTTATATACGGGATATTACAGGGACTGCAGTGTGTTATATACTGGATAATACCAGGACTGCAGTGTGTTATATACAGGAAAATACAGGAACTGCAGTGTGTTAAATAGAGGATAACACAGGGACTGCAGTGTGTTTTATACAGGATAATACAGGGACTGCAGTGTGTTATATACAGGATAATAAAGGTACTGCAGCGTGTTATATACAGGATAATACAGGGACTGCAGTTTGTTATATACAGGATAATACAGGGACTGCAGTGTGTTATATACAGGAAAGTACAGTCTCTGCAGTGTTTTATATACAGGATAATACAGGGCCTGCTGCGTGTTATATACAGGATAAAACAGGGTTTGCAGCGTTTATTTACAGGATAATACAGGGACTGCAATGTGTTATATACAGTATAATACAGGGACTGCAGTGTGTTATTTACAGGATAATACAGCGACTGCAGTGTGTTGTATACAGAATAATACAGGGACTGCAGTGTGTTATAGACAGGGTAATAAAGGGACTGCAGTGTGTTATATCCAGGATAATACAGGGACTGCAGTGTGTTTTATACAGGATAATACAGGGACTGCAGTGAGTTATATACAGGATAATACAGGGACTGCACTGTTTTATATACAGGATAATACAAGGACTGCAGTGTGTTATATACGGGATATTACAGGGACTGCAGAGTTATATATACAGAATAATACAGGGACTGCAGTGTGTTATGTACAGTATAATAGCGGGACTGCAGTGTGTTATATTCAGGATAATACAGGATATGCAGTCTGTTATATACAGGATAATACAGGGACTGCAGCGTGTTATATACAGGATAATACAGGAACTGCAGTTTGTTATATACAGGATAATACAGGGACTGCATTGTGTTATATACAGGATCACACAGGGACTGCAGTGTGTTATATACAGGATAATACAGGGACTGCAGTGTGTCATATACAGGATAAAACATGGACTTCAGTGTGTTAATTATTGGATAATACAGGGACTGCAGTGTTTTGTATACAGAATAATACTGGGACTGCAGCGTGTTATATACAGAATAATGCAGGGACTGCAGTCTGTTATATATAGGATAATACAGGGACTGCATTGTTTTATATACAGGATAATACAAGGAGTGCAGTGTGTTATATACGGGATATTACAGGGACTGCAGTGTGTTATATACAGGATAATACCAGGACTGCAGTGTGTTATATAGAGGATAACACAGGGACTGCAGCGTGTTATATACAGGATAATACAGGGACTGCAGTGTGTTATATACAAGATAATAAAGGTACTGCAGCGTGTTATATACAGGATAATAAAGGTACTGCAGTGTGTTATATAGAGGATAACACAGGGACTGCAGCGTGTTATATACAGGATAATACAGGGACTGCAGTGTGTTATATACAGGATAATAAAGGTACTGCAGCATGTTATATACAGGATAATAAAGGTACTGCAGTGTGTTATATACAGGATAATACAGGGACTGCAATGATTTATATACAGGATGATACAGGGACTGCTGTGTGTTATGTGCAGGATAATGCAGGGACTGCAGTCTGTTATATACAGGATAATATAGGGACTGCTGCGTGTTAAATACAGGATAAAACAGGGTTTGCAGCGTTTATTTACAGGATAATACAGGGACTGCAACGTGTTATATACAGTATAATACAGGGACTGCAGTGTGTTATATACAGGATAATACAGCGACTGCAGTGTGTAATATGTTGGATAATACAGGGACTGCAGTGTGTTGTATACAGAATAATACAGGGACTGCAGTGAGTTATATACAGGATAATACAGGGAATGCAGTCTGTTATATACAGGATAATACCAGTTCTGCAGTGTGTTATGTACAGGATAATACGGGAAATGCAGTCTCTTATATACAGGATAGCACAGGGACTACAGCGTGTTATATACACGATAATACAGGGACAGCAGTGTGTTATAGACAGGGTAATAAAGGGACGGCAGTGTGTTATATACAGGATAATACTGGGACTGCAGTGTGTTATATACAGGATAATACAGGGACTGCAGTGAGTTATATACAGGATAATAAAGGTACTGCAGCGTGTTATATACAGGATAATAAAGGTACTGCAGCGTGTTATATACAGGATAATACAGGGACTGCATTGTGTTATATACAGGATAATACAGGAAATGCAGTCTGTTATATACAGGATAATACCAGGACTGCAGTGTGTTATATACAGGATAATACAGGAAATGCAGTCTGTTACATACAGGATAATACAGGGACAAGAGCATGTTATGTACACGATAATACAGGGACTGCAGTGTGTTATAGACAGGGTAATAAAGGGACTGCAGTGTGTTATATACAGGATAATGCAGGACTGCAGCGTGTTATATACAGGATAATACAGGGACTGCAGTGTGTTATATACAGAATAATACAGGGACTGCAGAGTGTTATATACAGGATAATACAGGATATGCAGTGTGTTGTATACAGAATAATACAGGGACTGCAGTGAGTTATATACAGGATAATACAGGGAATGCAGTCTGTTATTTACAGGATAATACCAGGTCTGCAGTGTTTTATGTACAGGATAATACGGGAAATGCAGTCTCTTATATACAGGATAGCACAGGGACTACAGCGTGTTATATACACGATAATACAGGGACTGCAGTGTGTTATAGACAGGGTAATAAAGGGAATGCAGTGTGTTATATACAGGATAATACTGGGACTGCAGTGTGTTATATACAGGACAATACAGGGACTGCAGTGAGTTATATACAGGATAATAAAGGTACTGCAGCGTGTTATATACAGGATAATAAAGGTACTGCAGCGTGTTATATACAGGATAATACAGGGACTGCAATGTTTTATATACAGGATAATACAGGGACTGCTGTGTGTTATGTGCAGGATAATGCAGGGACTGCAGTCTGTTATATACAGGATAATACAGGGTCTGCTGCGCGTTATATACAGGATAAAACAGGGTTTGAAGCGTTTATTTACAGGATAATACAGGGACTGCAACGTGTTATATGCAGTATAATACAGGGACTGCAGTGTGTTATATACAGGATAATACAGCGACTGCAGTGTGTTATATGTTGGATAATACAGGGACTGCAGTGTGTTATATACAGTATAATAGCGGGACTGCAGTGTGTTATATACAGGATAATACAGGATATGCAGTGTGTTATATACAGGATAATACAGGTACTGCAGCATGTTATATACAGGATAATAAAGGTACTGCAGCGTGTTATATACAGGATAATACAGGGACTGCAATGTTTTATATACAGGATAATACAGGGACTGCAGCGTATTATATACAGAATAATACAGGGACTGCAGTCTGTTATATACAGGATAATACAGGGAGTGCATTGTTTTATATACAGGATAATACAAGGACTGCAGTCTGTTATATACGGGATATTACAGGGACTGCAGTGTGTTATATACTGGATAATACCAGGACTGCAGTGTGTTATATACAGGATAATACAGGAACTGCAGTGTGTTATATAGAGGATAGCACAGGGACTGCAGTGTGTTATATACAGGATAATACAGGGACTGCAGTGTGTTATATACAGGATAATAAAGGTACTGCAGCCTGTTATATACAGGATAATACAGGGACTGCAGTTTGTTATATACAGGATACTACAGGGACTGCAGTGTGTTATATACAGGAAAGTACAGTCTCTGAAGTGTTTTATATACAGGATAATACAGGGCCTGCTGCGTGTTATATACAGGATAAAACAGGGTTTGCAGTGTTTATTTACATGATAATACAGGGACTGCAATGTGTTATATACAGTATAATACAGGGACTGCAGTGTGTTATATACAGGATAATACAGCGACTGCAGTGTGTTGTATACAGAATAATACAGGGACTGCAGTGTGTTATAGACAGGGTAATAAAGGAAATGCAGTGTGTTATATCCAGGATAATACAGGGACTGCAGTGTGTTATATGCAGGATTATACTGGGACTGCATTGAGTTATATACAGGATAATACAGGGACTGCATTGTTTTATATACAGGATAATACAAGGACTGCAGTGTGTTATATACGGGATATTACAGGGACTGCAGAGTTATATATACAGAATAATAAAGGGACTGCAGTGTGTTATATACAGTATAATAGCGGGACTGCAGAGTGTTATATTCAGGATAATACAGGATATGCACTGTGTTATATACAGGATAATACAGGGACTGCAGCTTGTTATATACAGGATAATACAGGAACTGCAGTTTGTTATATACAGGATAATACAGGGACTGCATTGTGTTATATACAGGATCATACAGGGACTGCAGTGTGTTATATACAGGATAATACAGGGACTGCAGTGTGTCATATACAGGATAAAACATGGACTTCAGTGTGTTAATTATTGGATAATACAGGGACTGCAGTGTTTTGTATACAGAATAATACTGGGACTGCAGCGTGTTATATACAGAATAATGCAGGGACTGCAGTCTGTTATATACAGGATAATACAGGGACTGCATTGTTTTATATACAGGATAATACAAGGACTGCAGTGTGTTATATACGGGATATTACAGGGACTGCAGTGTGTTATATACAGGATAATACCAGGACTGCAGTGTGTTATATAGAGGATAACACAGGGACTGCAGCGTGTTATATACAGGATAATACAGGGACTGCAGTGTGTTATATACAAGATAATAAAGGTACTGCAGCGTGTTATATACAGGATAATAAAGGTACTGCAGTGTGTTATATAGAGGATAACACAGGGACTGCAGCGTGTTATATACAGGATAATACAGGGACTGCAGTGTGTTATATACAGGATAATAAAGGTACTGCAGCGTGTTATATACAGGATAATAAAGGTACTGCAGTGTGTTATATACAGGATAATACAGGGACTGCAATGATTTATATACAGGATGATACAGGGACTGCTGTGTGTTATGTGCAGGATAATGCAGGGACTGCAGTCTGTTATATACAGGATAATATAGGGACTGCTGCGTGTTATATACAGGATAAAACAGGGTTTGCAGCATTTATTTACAGGATAACACAGGGACTGCAACGTGTTATATACAGTATAATACAGGGACTGCAGTGTGTTATATACAGGATAATACAGCGACTGCAGTGTGTTATATACAGGATAATACAGGAAATGCAGTCTGTTTTATACAGGATAATACCAGGACTGCAGTGTGTTATATACAGGATAATACAGGAAATGCAGTCTGTTACATACAGGATAATACAGGGACAAGAGCGTGTTATGTACACGATAATACAGGGACTGCAGTGTGTTATAGACAGGGTAATAAAGGGACTGCAGTGTGTTATATACAGGATAATGCAGGACTGCAGCGTGTTATATACAGGATAATACAGGGACTGCAGTGTGTTATATACAGATTAATGCAGGGACTGCAGAGTGTTATATACAGGATAATACAGGATATGCAGTGTGTTGTATACAGAATAATACAGGGACTGCAGTGAGTTATATACAGGATAATACAGGGAATGCAGTCTGTTATTTACAGGATAATACCAGGTCTGCAGTGTGTTATGTACAGGATAATACGGGAAATGCAGTCTCTTATATACACGATAGCAGAGGGACTACAGCGTGTTATATACACGATAATACATGGACTGCAGTGTGTTATAGACAGGGTAATAAAGGGAATGCAGTGTGTTATATACAGGATAATACTGGGACTGCAGTGTGTTATATACAGGATAATACAGGGACTGCAGTGAGTTATATACAGGATAATAAAGGTACTGCAGCGTGTTATATACAGGATAATAAAGGTACTGCAGCGTGTTATATACAGGATAATACAGGGACTGCAATGTTTTATCTACAGGATAATACAGGGACTGCTGTGTGTTATGTGCAGGATAATGCAGGGACTGCAGTCTGTTATATACAGGATAATACAGGGTCTGCTGCGTGTTATATACAGGATAAAACAGGGTTTGAAGCGTTTATTTACAGGATAATACAGGGACTGCAACGTGTTATATGCAGTTTAATACAGGGACTGCAGTGTGTTATATACAGGATAATACAGCGACTGCAGTGTGTTATATGTTGGATAATACAGGGACTGCAGTGTGTTATATACAGTATAATAGCGGGACTGCAGTGTGTTATATACAGGATAATACAGGATATGCAGTGTGTTATATACAGGATAATACAGGGACTGCAGTGTGTTATATACAGGATAATACATGGACTGCAGTGTGTTAATTATTGGATAATACTGGGACTGCAGTGTTTTGTATACAGAATAATACAGGGACTGCAGCGTGTTATATACAGAATAATGCAGGGACTGCAGTCTGTTATATAAAGGATAATACAGGGAGTGCATTGTTTTATATACAGGATAATACAAGGACTGCAGTGTGTTATATACGGGATATTACAGGGACTGCAGTGTGTTATATACAGGATAATACCAGGACTGCAGTGTGTTATATACAGGATAATACATGAACTGCAGTGTGTTATATAGAGGATAACACAGGGACTGCAGCGTGTTATATACAGGATAATACAGGGACTGCAGTGTGTGATATACATGATAATAAAGGTACTGCAGCGTGTTATATACAGGATAATACAGGTACTGCAGTGTGTTATATACAGGATAATACAGGGACTGCAGTGTGTTATATACAGGATAATACAGTCTCTGCAGTGTTTTATATACAGGATAATACAGGGACTGCTGCGTGTTATATAAAGTATAAAACAGGGTTTGCAGCGTTTATTTACAGTATAATACAGGGACTGCAGTGTGTTATATACAGGATAATACAGCGACTGCAGTGTGTTGTATACAGAATAATACAGGGACTGCAGTGTGTTATAGACAGGGTAATAAAGGGACTGCAGTGTGTTATATCCAGGATAATACAGGGACTGCAGTGTGTTATATACAGGATAATACAGGGACTGCAGTGAGTTATATACAGGATAATACAGGGACTGAATTGTTTTATATACAGGATAATACAAGGACTGCAGTGTGTTATATACAGGATATTACAGGGACTGCAGAGTTATATATACAGAATAATACAGGGACTGCAGTGTGTTATATACAGTATAATAGCGGGACTGCAGTGTGTTATATTCAGGATAATACAGGATATGCAGTCTGTTATATACAGGATAATAAAGGGACTGCAGCGTGTTATATACAGGATAATACAGGAACTGCAGTTTGTTATATACAGGATAATACAGGGACTGCATTGTGTTATATACAGGATAAAACATGGACTTCAGTGTGTTAATTATTGGATAATACAGGGACTGCAGTGTTTTGTATACAGAATAATACTGGGACTGCAGCGTGTTATATACAGAATAATGCAGGGACTGCAGTCTGTTATATACAGGATAATACAGGGACTGCATTGTTTTATATACAGGATAATACAAAGACTGCAGTGTGTTATATAGGGGATATTACAGGGACTGCAGTGTGTTATGTACAGGATAATACCAGGACTGCAGTGTGTTATATAGAGGATAACACAGGGACTGCAGCGTGTTATATACAGGATAATACAGGGACTGCAGTGTGTTATATACAAGATAATAAAGGTACTGCAGCATGTTATATACAGGATAATAAAGGTACTGCAGTGTGTTATATAGAGGATAACACAGGGACTGCAGCGTGTTATATACAGGATAATACAGGGACTGCAGTGTGTTATATACAGGATAATAAAGGTACTGCAGCGTGTTATATACAGGATAATAAAGGTACTGCAGCGTGTTATATACAGGATAATACAGGGAGTGCAATTATTTATATACAGGATGATACAGGGACTGCTGTGTGTTATGTGCAGGATAATGCAGGGACTGCAGTCTGTTATATACAGGATAATACAGGGTCTGCTGCGTGTTATATACAGGATAAAACAGGGTTTGAAGCGTTTATTTACAGGATAATACAGGGACTGCAACGTGTTATATGCAGTATAATACAGGGACTGCAGTGTGTTATATACAGGATAATACAGCGACTGCAGTGTGTTATATGTTGGATAATACAGGGACTGCAGTGTGTTATATACAGTATATTAGCGGGACTGCAGTGTGTTATATACAGGATAATACAGGATATGCAGTGTGTTATATACAGGATAATACAGGGACTGCAGTGTGTTATATACAGGATAATACATGGACTGCAGTGTGTTAATTATTGGATAATACTGGGACTGCAGTGTTTTGTATACAGAATAATACAGGGACTGCAGCGTGTTATATACAGAATAATGCAGGGTCTGCAGTTTTTATATAAAGGATAATACAGGGAGTGCATTGTTTTATATACAGGATAATACAAGGACTGCAGTGTGTTATATACGGGATATTACAGGGACTGCAGTGTGTGATATACAGGATAATAAAGGTACTGCAGCGTGTTATATACAGGATAATAAAGGTACTGCAGTGTGTTATATAGAGGATAACACAGGGACTGCAGCGTGTTATATACAGGATAATACAGGGACTGCAGTGTGTTATATACAGGATAATAAAGGTACTGCAGCGTGTTATATACAGGATAATAAAGGTACTGCAGCGTGTTATATACAGGATAATACAGGGAGTGCAATTATTTATATACAGGATGATACAGGGACTGCTGTGTGTTATGTGCAGGATAATGCAGGGACTGCAGTCTGTTATATACAGGATAATACAGGGTCTGCTGCGTGTTATATACAGGATAAAACAGGGTTTGAAGCGTTTATTTACAGGATAATACAGGGACTGCAAGGTGTTATATACAGTATAATACAGGGACTGCAGTGTGTTATATACAGGATAATACAGCGACTGCAGTGTGTTATATGTTGGATAATACAGGGACTGCAGTGTGTTATATACAGTATATTAGCGGGACTGCAGTGTGTTATATACAGGATAATACAGGATATGCAGTGTGTTATATACAGGATAATACAGGGACTGCAGTGTGTTATATACAGGATAATACATGGACTGCAGTGTGTTAATTATTGGATAATACTGGGACTGCAGTGTTTTGTATACAGAATAATACAGGGACTGCAGCGTGTTATATACAGAATAATGCAGGGACTGCAGTCTTTTATATAAAGGATAATACAGGGAGTGCATTGTTTTATATACAGGATAATACAAGGACTGCAGTGTGTTATATACGGGATATTACAGGGACTGCAGTGTGTTATATACAGGATAATACCAGGACTGCAGTGTGTTATATACAGGATAATACACGAACTGCAGTGTGTTATATAGAGGATAACACAGGGACTGCAGCGTGTTCTATACAGGATAATACAGGGACTGCAGTGTGTGATATACAGGATAATAAAGGTACTGCAGCGTGTTATATACAGGATAATACAGGGACTGCAGTGTGTTATATACAGGATAATACAGGGACTGCAGTGTGTTATATACAGGATAATACAGTCTCGGCAGTGTTTTATATACAGGATAATACAGGGACTGCTGCGTGTTATATAAAGTATAAAACAGGGTTTGCAGCGTTTATTTACAGTATAATACAGGGACTGCAGTGTGTTATATACAGGATAATACAGCGACTGCAGTGTGTTGTATACAGAATAATACAGGGACTGCAGTGTGTTATAGACAGGGTAATAAAGGGACTGCAGTGTGTTATATCCAGGATAATACAGGGACTGCAGTGTGTTATATACAGGATAATACAGGGACTGCAGTGAGTTATATACAGGATAATACAGGGACTGCATTGTTTTATATACAGGATAATACAAGGACTGCAGTGTGTTATATACGGGATATTACAGGGACTGCAGAGTTATATATACAGAATAATACAGGGACTGCAGTGTGTTATATACAGTATAATAGCGGGACTGCAGTGTGTTATATTCAGGATAATACAGGATATGCAGTCTGTTATATACAGGATAATAAAGGGACTGCAGCGTGTTATATACAGGATAATACAGGAACTGCAGTTTGTTATATACAGGATAATACAGGGACTGCATTGTGTTATATACAGGATAATACAGGGACTGCAGTGTGTTATATACAGGATTATACAGGGACTGCAGTGTGTCATATACAGGATAAAACATGGACTTCAGTGTGTTAATTATTGGATAATACAGGGACTGCAGTGTATGTATACAGAATAATACTGGGACTGCAGCGTGTTATATACAGAATAATGCAGGGACTGCAGTCTGTTATATACAGGATAATACAGGGACTGCATTGTTTTATATACAGGATAATACAAAGACTGCAGTGTGTTATATACGGGATATTACAGGGACTGCAGTGTGTTATATACAGGATAATACCAGGACTGCAGTGTGTTATATAGAGGATAACACAGGGACTGCAGTGTGTTATATACAAGATAATAAAGGTACTGCAGCGTGTTATATACAGGATAATAAAGGTACTGCAGTGTGTTATATAGAGGATAACACAGGGACTGCAGCGTATTATATACAGGATAATACAGGGACTGCAGTGTGTTATATACAGGATAATAAAGGTACTGCAGCATGTTATATACAGGATAATAAAGGTACTGCAGCGTGTTATATACAGGATAATACAGGGACTGCAATTATTTATATACAGGATGATACAGGGACTGCTGCGTGTTATATACAGGATAAAACAGGGTTTGCAGCGTTTATTTACAGGATAATACAGGGACTGCAAGGTGTTATATACAGTATAATACAGGGACTGCAGTGTGTTATATACAGGATAATACAGCGACTGCAGTGTGTTATATGTTGGATAATACAGGGACTGCAGTGTGTTGTATACAGAATAATACAGGGACTGCATTGAGTTATATACAGGATAATGCAGGGAATGCAGTCTGTTATATAGAGGATAATACCAGGTCTGCAGTGTGTTATGTACAGGATAATACGGGAAATGCAGTCTCTTATATACAGGATTGCACAGGGACTACAGCGTGTTATATACACGATAATACAGGGACAGCAGTGTGTTATAGACAGGGTAATAAAGGGACTGCAGTGTGTTATATACAGGATAATAATTGGACTGCAGTGTGTTATGTACAGGATGATAAAGGGACTGCAGTGAGTTATATACAGGATAATAAAGGTACTGCAGCGTGTTATATACAGGATAATAAAGGTACTGCAGCGTGTTATATACAGGATAATACAGGGACTGCAATGTTTTATATACAGGATAATACAGGGACTGCTGTGTGTTATGTGCAGGATAATGCAGGGACTGCAGTCTGTTATATACAGGATAATACAGGGACTGCTGCGTGTTATATACAGGATAAAACAGGGTTTGCAGCGTTTATTTACAGGATAATACAGGGACTGCAATGTGTTATATACAGTATAATACAGGGACTGCAGTGTGTTATATACAGGATAATACAGCGACTGCAGTGTGTTATATGTTGGATAATACAGGGACTGCAGTGTGTTCTATACAGAATAATACAGGGACTGCAGTGAGTTATATACAGGATAATACAGAGAATGCAGTCTGTTATATACAGGATAATACCAGGACTGCAGTGTGTTATATACAGGATAATACAGGAAATGCAGTCTGTTATATACAGGATAATACAGGGACAACATGTGTTATATACAGGATAATACAGGACTGCACCGTGTTATAGACAGGGTAATAAAGGGACTGCAGTGTGTTATATACAGGATAATACAGGACTGCAGCATGTTATATACAGGATAATACAGGATATGCAGTGTGTTATGTGCAGGATTATACAGGGACTGCAGTGTGTTATATACAGGATAATACAGGGAGTGCAGTGTGTTATATACAGGATAATACAGGGACTGCAGTGTGTTATATTTAGGATTATACAGGGACTGCAGTGTGTTATATATTGGATAATACAGGGACTGCAGAGTTTTGTATTCAGAATAATACAGTGACTGCAGCGTGTTATATATAGGATAAAGCAGGGACTGCAGTCTGTTATATACAGGATAATACAGGGACAGCATTATTTTATATACAGGATAATACAGGGACTGCAGAGTATTATATACAGGATAATACAGGATATGCAGTGTGTTATGTGCAGGATAATACAGGGACTGCAGCGTGTTATATACAGGATAATACCAGGATTGCAGTGTTTTATACAGACGATAATATAGGGACTGCAGTGTGTCATATACAGGATAATACAGGGACTGCAGCGTGTTATAAACAGGATAATACAGGGACTGTAGTGTGTTATATACAGGATAATAAGGTACTGCAGCGTGTTATATACAGGATAATACAGGGACTGCAGTGTGTTATATACAGGATAATACACTCTCTGCACTGTTTTATATACAGGATAATACAGGGACTGCTGTGTGTTGTATACAGGATAATGCAGGGACTGCAGTCTGTTATATACAGGATAATTCAGGGACTGCTGCGTGTTATATGCAGGATAATACAGGGTTTGCTGCATTATTTTACAGGATAATACAGGGACTGCAACATGTTATATACAGGATAATACAAGGACTGCATTGTCTTATATACAGGATAATACAGGAAATGCAGCCTGTTATATACAGGATAATACAGGGACTACAGCGTGTTATATACACGATAATACAGGGACTGCAGTGTGTTATAGACAGGGTAATAAAGGGACTGCAGTGTGTTATATACAGAATAATACAGGGATTGCAGTGTCTTATATACAGTATAATACAGGGACTGCAGTGTGTTATATACAGGATAATACAGGATATGCAGTGTGTTATATACAGGATAATACAGTGACTGCAGCGTGTTATATACAGGATAATACAGGGACGGCATTGTGTTATATACAGGATAATACAGGGACTGCGGTGTTTTATATTCGGGATAATACTGGGACTGCAGTGTGTTATATACAGGATAATACAGGTACTGCAGCGTGTTATATACAGGATAGTAAAGGTACTGCAGCGTGTTATATATAGGATAAAAGAGGGACTGCAATGTTTTATATACAGGATAATACAGGGACTGCTGTGTGTTATGTGCAGGATAATGCAGGGACTGCAGTCTGTTATATACAGGATAATACAGGGACTGCAGCGTGTTATATACAGGATAATACAGGGACTGCAGTGTGTTATATACAGGATAATAAAGGTACTGCAGCGTGTTATATACAGGATAATAAAGGTACTGCAGTGTGTTATATACAGGATAATACAGGGACTGCAATGATTTATATACAGGATGATACAGGGACTGCTGTGTGTTATATACAGGATAATATAGGGACTGCAACGTGTTATATACAGTATAATACAGGGACTGCAGTGTGTTATATACAGGATAATACAGCGACTGCAGTGTGTTATATGTTGGATAATACAGGGACTGCAGTGTGTTTATATACAGAATAATACAGGGACTGCAGTGAGTTATATACAGGATAATACAGGGAATGCAGTCTTTTATATACAGGATAATACCAGTTCTGCAGTGTGTTATGTACAGGATAATACGGGAAATGCAGTCTCTTATATACAGGATAGCACAGGGACTACAGCGTGTTATATACACGATACAGGGACAGCAGTGTGTTATAGACAGGGTAATAAAGGGACGGCAGTGTGTTATATACAGGATAATACTGGGACTGCAGAGTGTTATATACAGGATAATACAGGGACTGCAGTGAGTTATATACAGGATAATACAGGGAATGCAGTCTGTTATATACAGGATAATACCAGGTCTGCAGTGTGTTATGTACAGGATAATACGGGAAATGCAGTCTCTTATATACAGGATTGCACAGGGACTACAGCGTGTTATATACACGATAATACAGGGACAGCAGTGTGTTATAGACAGGGTAATAAAGGGACTGCAGTGTGTTATATACAGGATAATAATGGGACTGCAGTGTGTTATGTACAGGATGATAAAGGGACTGCAGTGAGTTATATACAGGATAATAAAGGTACTGCAGCGTGTTATATACAGGATAATAAAGGTACTGCAGCGTGTTATATACAGGATAATACAGGGACTGCAATGTTTTATATACAGGATAATACAGGGACTGCTGTGTGTTATGTGCAGGATAATGCAGGGACTGCAGTCTGTTATATACAGGATAATACAGGGACTGCTGCGTGTTATATACAGGATAAAACAGGGTTTGCAGCGTTTATTTACAGGATAATACAGGGACTGCAAGGTGTTATATACAGTATAATACAGGGACTGCAGTGTGTTATATACAGGATAATACAGCGACTGCAGTGTGTTATATGTTGGATAATACAGGGACTGCAGTGTGTTATATACAGTATATTAGCGGGACTGCAGTGTGTTATATACAGGATAATACAGGATATGCAGTGTGTTATATACAGGATAATACAGGGACTGCAGTGTGTTATATACAGGATAATACATGGACTGCAGTGTGTTAATTATTGGATAATACTGGGACTGCAGTGTTTTGTATACAGAATAATACAGGGACTGCAGCGTGTTATATACAGAATAATGCAGGGACTGCAGTCTTTTATATAAAGGATAATACAGGGAGTGCATTGTTTTATATACAGGATAATACAAGGACTGCAGTGTGTTATATACGGGATATTACAGGGACTGCAGTGTGTTATATACAGGATAATACCAGGACTGCAGTGTGTTATATACAGGATAATACACGAACTGCAGTGTGTTATATAGAGGATAACACAGGGACTGCAGCGTGTTCTATACAGGATAATACAGGGACTGCAGTGTGTGATATACAGGATAATAAAGGTACTGCAGCGTGTTATATACAGGATAATACAGGGACTGCAGTGTGTTATATACAGGATAATACAGGGACTGCAGTGTGTTATATACAGGATAATACAGTCTCGGCAGTGTTTTATATACAGGATAATACAGGGACTGCTGCGTGTTATATAAAGTATAAAACAGGGTTTGCAGCGTTTATTTACAGTATAATACAGGGACTGCAGTGTGTTATATACAGGATAATACAGCGACTGCAGTGTGTTGTATACAGAATAATACAGGGACTGCAGTGTGTTATAGACAGGGTAATAAAGGGACTGCAGTGTGTTATATCCAGGATAATACAGGGACTGCAGTGTGTTATATACAGGATAATACAGGGACTGCAGTGAGTTATATACAGGATAATACAGGGACTGCATTGTTTTATATACAGGATAATACAAGGACTGCAGTGTGTTATATACGGGATATTACAGGGACTGCAGAGTTATATATACAGAATAATACAGGGACTGCAGTGTGTTATATACAGTATAATAGCGGGACTGCAGTGTGTTATATTCAGGATAATACAGGATATGCAGTCTGTTATATACAGGATAATAAAGGGACTGCAGCGTGTTATATACAGGATAATACAGGAACTGCAGTTTGTTATATACAGGATAATACAGGGACTGCATTGTGTTATATACAGGATAATACAGGGACTGCAGTGTGTTATATACAGGATTATACAGGGACTGCAGTGTGTCATATACAGGATAAAACATGGACTTCAGTGTGTTAATTATTGGATAATACAGGGACTGCAGTGTATGTATACAGAATAATACTGGGACTGCAGCGTGTTATATACAGAATAATGCAGGGACTGCAGTCTGTTATATACAGGATAATACAGGGACTGCATTGTTTTATATACAGGATAATACAAAGACTGCAGTGTGTTATATACGGGATATTACAGGGACTGCAGTGTGTTATATACAGGATAATACCAGGACTGCAGTGTGTTATATAGAGGATAACACAGGGACTGCAGTGTGTTATATACAAGATAATAAAGGTACTGCAGCGTGTTATATACAGGATAATAAAGGTACTGCAGTGTGTTATATAGAGGATAACACAGGGACTGCAGCGTATTATATACAGGATAATACAGGGACTGCAGTGTGTTATATACAGGATAATAAAGGTACTGCAGCATGTTATATACAGGATAATAAAGGTACTGCAGCGTGTTATATACAGGATAATACAGGGACTGCAATTATTTATATACAGGATGATACAGGGACTGCTGCGTGTTATATACAGGATAAAACAGGGTTTGCAGCGTTTATTTACAGGATAATACAGGGACTGCAAGGTGTTATATACAGTATAATACAGGGACTGCAGTGTGTTATATACAGGATAATACAGCGACTGCAGTGTGTTATATGTTGGATAATACAGGGACTGCAGTGTGTTGTATACAGAATAATACAGGGACTGCATTGAGTTATATACAGGATAATACAGGGAATGCAGTCTGTTATATACAGGATAATACCAGGTCTGCAGTGTGTTATGTACAGGATAATACGGGAAATGCAGTCTCTTATATACAGGATTGCACAGGGACTACAGCGTGTTATATACACGATAATACAGGGACAGCAGTGTGTTATAGACAGGGTAATAAAGGGACTGCAGTGTGTTATATACAGGATAATAATTGGACTGCAGTGTGTTATGTACAGGATTATAAAGGGACTGCAGTGAGTTATATACAGGATAATAAAGGTACTGCAGCGTGTTATATACAGGATAATAAAGGTACTGCAGCGTGTTATATACAGGATAATACAGGGACTGCAATGTTTTATATACAGGATAATACAGGGACTGCTGTGTGTTATGTGCAGGATAATGCAGGGACTGCAGTCTGTTATATACAGGATAATACAGGGACTGCTGCGTGTTATATACAGGATAAAACAGGGTTTGCAGCGTTTATTTACAGGATAATACAGGGACTGCAATGTGTTATATACAGTATAATACAGGGACTGCAGTGTGTTATATACAGGATAATACAGCGACTGCAGTGTGTTATATGTTGGATAATACAGGGACTGCAGTGTGTTGTATACAGAATAATACAGGGACTGCAGTGAGTTATATACAGGATAATACAGAGAATGCAGTCTGTTATATACAGGATAATACCAGGACTGCAGTGTGTTATATACAGGATAATACAGGAAATGCAGTCTGTTATATACAGGATAATACAGGGACAACATGTGTTATATACAGGATAATACAGGACTGCACCGTGTTATAGACAGGGTAATAAAGGGACTGCAGTGTGTTATATACAGGATAATACAGGACTGCAGCATGTTATATACAGGATAATACAGGATATGCAGTGTGTTATGTGCAGGATTATACAGGGACTGCAGTGTGTTATATACAGGATAATACAGGGAGTGCAGTGTGTTATATACAGGATAATACAGGGACTGCAGTGTGTTATATTTAGGATTATACAGGGACTGCAGTGTGTTATATATTGGATAATACAGGGACTGCAGAGTTTTGTATTCAGAATAATACAGTGACTGCAGCGTGTTATATATAGGATAAAGCAGGGACTGCAGTCTGTTATATACAGGATAATACAGGGACAGCATTATTTTATATACAGGATAATACAGGGACTGCAGAGTATTATATACAGGATAATACAGGATATGCAGTGTGTTATGTGCAGGATAATACAGGGACTGCAGCGTGTTATATACAGGATAATACCAGGATTGCAGTGTTTTATACAGACGATAATATAGGGACTGCAGTGTGTCATATACAGGATAATACAGGGACTGCAGCGTGTTATAAACAGGATAATACAGGGACTGTAGTGTGTTATATACAGGATAATAAGGTACTGCAGCGTGTTATATACAGGATAATACAGGGACTGCAGTGTGTTATATACAGGATAATACACTCTCTGCACTGTTTTATATACAGGATAATACAGGGACTGCTGTGTGTTGTATACAGGATAATGCAGGGACTGCAGTCTGTTATATACAGGATAATTCAGGGACTGCTGCGTGTTATATGCAGGATAATACAGGGTTTGCTGCATTATTTTACAGGATAATACAGGGACTGCAACATGTTATATACAGGATAATACAAGGACTGCATTGTCTTATATACAGGATAATACAGGAAATGCAGCCTGTTATATACAGGATAATACAGGGACTACAGCGTGTTATATACACGATAATACAGGGACTGCAGTGTGTTATAGACAGGGTAATAAAGGGAATGCAGTGTGTTATATACAGAATAATACAGGGATTGCAGTGTCTTATATACAGTATAATACAGGGACTGCAGTGTGTTATATACAGGATAATACAGGATATGCAGTGTGTTATATACAGGATAATACAGTGACTGCAGCGTGTTATATACAGGATAATACAGGGACGGCATTGTGTTATATACAGGATAATACAGGGACTGCGGTGTTTTATATTCGGGATAATACTGGGACTGCAGTGTGTTATATACAGGATAATACAGGTACTGCAGCGTGTTATATACAGGATAGTAAAGGTACTGCAGCGTGTTATATATAGGATAAAAGAGGGACTGCAATGTTTTATATACAGGATAATACAGGGACTGCTGTGTGTTATGTGCAGGATAATGCAGGGACTGCAGTCTGTTATATACAGGATAATACAGGGACTGCAGCGTGTTATATACAGGATAATACAGGGACTGCAGTGTGTTATATACAGGATAATAAAGGTACTGCAGCGTGTTATATACAGGATAATAAAGGTACTGCAGTGTGTTATATACAGGATAATACAGGGACTGCAATGATTTATATACAGGATGATACAGGGACTGCTGTGTGTTATATACAGGATAATATAGGGACTGCAACGTGTTATATACAGTATAATACAGGGACTGCAGTGTGTTATATACAGGATAATACAGCGACTGCAGTGTGTTATATGTTGGATAATACAGGGACTGCAGTGTGTTTATATACAGAATAATACAGGGACTGCAGTGAGTTATATACAGGATAATACAGGGAATGCAGTCTTTTATATACAGGATAATACCAGTTCTGCAGTGTGTTATGTACAGGATAATACGGGAAATGCAGTCTCTTATATACAGGATAGCACAGGGACTACAGCGTGTTATATACACGATACAGGGACAGCAGTGTGTTATAGACAGGGTAATAAAGGGACGGCAGTGTGTTATATACAGGATAATACTGGGACTGCAGAGTGTTATATACAGGATAATACAGGGACTGCAGTGAGTTATATACAGGATAATACAGGGAATGCAGTCTGTTATATACAGGATAATACCAGGTCTGCAGTGTGTTATGTACAGGATAATACGGGAAATGCAGTCTCTTATATACAGGATTGCACAGGGACTACAGCGTGTTATATACACGATAATACAGGGACAGCAGTGTGTTATAGACAGGGTAATAAAGGGACTGCAGTGTGTTATATACAGGATAATAATGGGACTGCAGTGTGTTATGTACAGGATGATAAAGGGACTGCAGTGAGTTATATACAGGATAATAAAGGTACTGCAGCGTGTTTATATACAGGATAATAAAGGTACTGCAGCGTGTTATATACAGGATTAATACAGGGACTGCAATGTTTTATATACAGGATAATACAGGGACTGCTGTGTGTTATGTGCAGGATAATGCAGGGACTGCAGTCTGTTATATACAGGATAATACAGGGACTGCTGCGTGTTATATACAGGATAAAACAGGGTTTTGCAGCGTTTATTTACAGGATAATACAGGGACTGCAATGTGTTATATACAGTATAATACAGGGACTGCAGTGTGTTATATACAGGATAATACAGCGACTGCAGTGTGTTATATGTTGGATAATACAGGGACTGCAGTGTGTTGTATACAGAATAATACAGGGACTGCAGTGAGTTATATACAGGATAATACAGAGAATGCAGTCTGTTATATACAGGATAATACAGGACTGCAGTGTGTTATATACAGGATAATACAGGAAATGCAGTCTGTTATATACAGGATAATACAGGGACAACAGTGTGTTATATACAGGATAATACAGGACTGCACCGTGTTATAGACAGGGTAATAAAGGGGACTGCAGTGTGTTATATACAGGATAATACAGGACTGCAGCATGTTATATACAGGATAATACAGGATATGCAGTGTGTTATGTGCAGGATTATACAGGGACTGCAGTGTGTTATATACAGGATAATACAGGGAGTGCAGTGTGTTATATACAGGATAATACAGGGACTGCAGTGTGTTATATTTAGGATTATACAGGGACTGCAGTGTGTTATATATTGGATAATACAGGGACTGCAGAGTTTTGTATACAGAATAATACAGTGACTGCAGCGTGTTATATATAGGATAAAGCAGG